>JAKWJA010002499.1:17657993-18300934 GCA_027704765.1 Solanum habrochaites
AAACTACAACATGACTGCTTTCTTAATGACATTGAGTTCATTTGTTGAATATTCGTAAGCTTGTTGGATAAAAATATCAACAAACACTCCTCTCATCACTCCTAGGATCAAAATTGTTCCAAAGATCATCCTTTCCATTAAGGTCAGCCACAAAAAACAGTTGCATCCAAAAGTCTAAGATAGCTCAACATGGCTTTCTGTTGTTGAGCAGTAATAGGGGGGTCTTATTCAAAACAGCTCTTATTAGGACACCTGGTTGGTAAAGAACATCGCTGTAGTTAACAGCTATAGCCCAGAAATTTTGAGAAAAGACTTGATTCAATAATCTTAGTTCTGGCACAATGTTCACAAGGTTCTTGTTTTTTCTTTCCACTACTCCATGTGTTGAGGAGTTCTTGGAAGAAGAAGAAAAATATGACTCGTACCATTCTCCATGCAAATTATCCAGTGTTGAGTTCTCAAATCAGTACCATGATCAGATCGACGGTTGCAGATGACTTGATCTCAATGTTGGTTTGAATCATTTTGAAATACCACCACCGCTTCAGCTTGTGTATGCCTTTTGACTCAAGAATCTGTCCAAGGTATCTTGAGTAATCACATCAACAATCACCAAAAATGTACTTCTTTGCCATTTCTGCCTTTGACCTCAGGGGCACACAAGGCCCATATGAAGCAAGCTCTAGGGTCTTGATGATGTTTACTGGCTTTTGGGTCTTAAAGGATGACACATGATTTGTGTTCCTTTAAACAAGATTCACAGATTTTGTTTGCAGTAAAACTCAGCTTGGGCATACCTCGGACCAGGTCCTTAGAAATCAGTTTGTTCAGTAAAGATGAGCTTACATGCCCAGCCTACGATGCCAAGATTCAACTTTCATGATGATCACTAATACATGTAAGGCCATCTCCATGTGAGACATTCGAAGTTGTCCCACAGCATTATTTTTACTTCTGTGTGCGTGAGAATTACTTCTTGTATTAGATCACCCGTACATTCTCAAAGTAAAAATTTGACTTCATTCCTTGTCACAGAGTGAGCACACTCAACAAGATGTTACTTCATCCATCCACATGATCCACATGTAAATGGAATCTTCCAAAGACCCTCCAACTTGCCCAACTCCCAAAATGTACCCCTTTTTCCGTCACCAAATGAGACAACCTCATTGAAGGGTCTGAGTGAGAGGAAGTTTTTTACGTCACAAGTCATATGCTTACAACATGCACCTGTTCCATTTATACCAGCCACTAACTGGTGTCCTTCTTACTCACCTGGCACAATAATCACTTGTTTAGCTTGGGAACCCATTTCAATTTGATGTTCCCCCAGAAGGCAGCCACAGGGTGATAGATTGTATTTAGTCCAATAGGTAGAACTATTGAAAGTTTCTAACAAAGGCACATGGGAGGGGGGGGGGCAGAAGGGACAAATTTTTTCTTGAAAATCTGTGAGTTGATAACATTGCTTTGGAAGGGAACAGGTCCTCTCTTGGAAATTTTGCCTTTAGCATAATTGAGAGCCTTTCATAGGAGTTTCTCCAAGAGCCACTCACCCGTCAAGTACCATTCTTACCACAGTTAAGACATAGCAGATTAGTCAGACACAAACACATACTTAACTCGAGGATGTAAGGAGGAAGTGATATTCAAACTGCTAGTCCCCTTTTTATTGAACTTAATCTGATTGTGCCATTTGAAAAGTTAACTTTGAAGATTTTGTCCACTTAAGGGATTTTTCTAGTCTTCCTTAATGTTGGACAAATATAATGGCTAATTTGTTTACTCTTTTCTAGCGACAGATTAAGATTTTTTTCTCAGAGTTTTTCAAATTTTTCTTGAATTTAGGCTCTGTAACCATTTGGACATTCCATTCAGCGTTATCAGCTTCTTCAGTAAATTGATTCAAAATGGTTCTTAAGTTCAAAGTTATTATGGACTCGAGAGACACCATTCTTGACATTTTCTGTTCAAGTTTTAACCTTGTTTTCAGTTAAAATGTCAAGTCAGCCTTCATGGTGTCATTTCAGAAGTTAGCTTAGCACAGAATAATCATGACTTGTCAAAGTTCTCAATTTTTTAAGAGAATATTTATCCAAGTATTTTTCAGATCTAGAAGAGTTACCTGACTGTCCTTTCTTCATTTTCTGTGTGAGTCCAGGAGAGCAAAATTTCATTGAAGGACAGTTTCCTGACCTCATGTACATTCACCATAGACAAAATTCTTTGGGTCATCAGGGTCTTCTGATTTATCACGTGAGAAAATCACCCATGCAGGCAAGAGCCTTTTTGAAACACCAAATCTGCAGCAGCTTTCGATTCTCTCTTGTCGAGTACAAGGTACCATTCTATTTTCGTTTCGCTCCTTCGTTTTTGATGTTCCTATGTTTTCATTCAGGAGCAAAGGACACTCTTTGATGAAGTGCCCAGCTTGCCACATTGTATAAAGTATCACCTTGAGTAGCATTTCGGGAGTACCATTTGTTCCTTTTGTATAAACTTTGTTTATCCTCACAAATTTTTGGGAATCTGCTATGAGATATGCAATATCATCACGTGACTCTTCATCTGATTTGTACGTCAGGCATCAATGACTTGTTTCTGGACTTCGTTATGATGAATCATAACTCGATTCACTCTATGTGTCCTAGCTTTTTTTTTTTCAAATCAAGCTTCCATAGTAAACACCTTCAAATCTTTGGCTATGTAATAGCATCACATTGCTTTTCCAAGATGTAGGTAGTAGAATTCGAAGTACTTTTCTGAATGTTTGCCTCAGCTATCGGTTCACCAAAGACTCGCAACTCATTTGTAAGGGAAGACAAATTTTATGAACACTGTCATTGAATGTTTTCCTGCCTTCAGTTGCAAGTTCTAATACCTTGAGGTGGTAAGCATGGTCAATCTTTGTTCTTTGGACTTGTCATTCATTTCATGAGCAGTCTTCAACAGTCCCAAATTCCTTAGCTAGGACTCACAAGCGAAACCCTGTTGAACTCATCAGGTCCTATCCCACAGACAAGAAGAGTTTTTGCTTTGTAGCCCTTTTCAATCTTTTTCTAATCAGCTTCGTCGTATTTCTGTCTAGGTTTGGGAAGCAAGATTAGTTTCTCACCAACCTGTCTTCCTTTCATCGAAATAACGGTCCATCAAGTACAATTATCACTAACTCGTGTCTTCAGCAATGACGGTAGTCATGCATTCTCTAACGTTCCACCAACTGTGAAAATGTTTCAGTGAAAACGAGGAGGCTTTTCGACGACTGACCTTATCAAGATTAAGTGGAGCATCCATTTTTTAGAACAAAATCACTTCCTCTGGTGTTAACCAAATAGGGAGTGCCTGCTCTGATACCACTTGATAGAATATATGCCTTTCCAATTAACAGGAATAATGGACAAGGTCCCCTTACTACACAGATAAGTCTAAACGAAAGTTGAAATGCAGTTAAACATCAGCCAATAATTTACGTGGAAACATCCTGCTTAAGGGAGTAAAACCCACGACCTGTGTCAACAGGATATTCAATCGTTTCACTATCTCAAAAGAAAAAGTAAAACACGATTACAACAACTGTAGAAAGAAGTTTTTAATCTCACAGTTTCAGCAATAGTCTCTTAGTGCTTAACAAAACTAAGTAGGAAAATGAATCTACCCCTAAGCATATACCAATTAGTAACTTAGAATTTCAAACACTACCCACTGTGATTCCTTTATAGTTTCAAGAATAGTTCATAATACTAGAACAAGAGAATATATTTCTTAAACGCTAACCTAAAAGCTACAGAGACTTTCTGTGTTCTTGGAATGATTCCTGCTTTGCTGGTAGTAGCCTTTGCAAGAGATCTTGAAATTTTTTTTATCCAGTTGAAAAACTACAATGAATGTAGGAAAGTGCCTTTTATGATGGAAAAGTCACTTTCAAAAACATCTTGCCATTGGTGGAAAGGTCACCAATTTCTGACGCCATCGGGAAGTCGTGTACCGACTTTCTGTACCGTTTTCCAGCTGGCAGTCAACGGACTAGGTAATTGAGAGATGTACCTCTAGTAGGTCCCTGAGTTTGTTTTCTCTGGCAATACTAAGGAAGAAACCTGGTACCTTTTAAAGGCCTAAGTTGTCAACTCATCAAAACTTACAAATAACACTTACCCACTAAGATCCTTCACCAATATTCCTATGAATTTATACCAAAATTACCAAAAAATGAAAAAATAGTATAATAATAGGTGGATCTTCAATTAATTGCTTAATCGAATGTCACTTCATTCCGTGATCAATCAAATCTTGCATAATATCCTCATCATTTAATTTTTAATAGGTGCGTTGGGGTTAGGTGAAACTTTAAGAAGATTTTTTTTTATCTAAAAAATGATAGTTTCGAGTGATGTAAATAATTTATCAAGAATCTCATTAAATAATGATCGGTTATTTTTTCTAAAATTCTAGAGAATTGAAAATGCGATACAATAAAATTTGGTGTTTATTTTTGAGTCATAATAAAATACTATATCATACAAATTTTCAGACATTCCATAGGCAAATTAAATATATAGTAATCACATTCCCAGATGTGGTGATACGTCAATATTATCTTTCCTTACTAAATGTGTTGCGATTAGGAAAACATTCATTAGAAAAAAATATTTAATAGACCTTAAATTAAAAAATCGTCTTCTTAAAAAAATATGTAAATTACCTTAATTAAAATCGTCCCTCTTGAACATTTGCCGATTCAACCCCATTAGTAGGGACAAGGTCACTCCGTATAGCAGGATTGATCGAGCCCAATGATTAGTTTTAAACCTAAATTTTTTAATAAGGGAATTATTAATATGTATAAAATATTTATTTAGAAATAAAAGTATGTTTACTATGTTATTTTCTGACATGAATAATTTTATCCACTCGCGAGCGAGCACTGGGTAATGGCTAATGAGAAGCGGTTTGTAGGTGCGGGTAGTGAGAACTTAGCGAGGAGGATTGAGCGACGGGAAACGGCTGGCCTGAACATAAGAGACGACAAAAGACGAGCTGAGAGATGAGAGTTAAGAGACAACTGACGAAAGTCAGAGATGAGTTATGGATTTCAGTTCTGATTGGAATTTGGGTCACATTTGTGGGCTATGGGTATTGCTTTTACTCAAATCTATTTGCATTGATGATATTGTACATATATGACATGTAATGTATGTTATTTGCTGATAATATACGTTTGGTTGAAGAAACGTAAAGTTAGAGATTTGAAGAGAGTTTAAAGTAAAAAAATCATATTGAATTGAATCAAAATTAAGTATTTGAAGTAAAAGTTTATAAAAGTAATTCACAAAGGAGATATACACTTGAAGCTTGACACACATGTTAATTCCTAAGAACGGAAATTTTAAGACGTAATTGCAGTCACTAATTCATGATAACAGAGATATTAATGAAAATACAAATTGTATTGAGGCAGAGTGAATCAAAATGAAAGTTACTAACATGTCTTTTTGTTTGATATGCATGTGCTACCCAAACTTAAAATATTTGAATTGCCTAGACTAACTCGGAATAATTTAGTGTACAAACCAAGTTTTCGGAATGAATGAGGCTATGTTTGGATAACTCCAATAATCTAACTACTCTACTCTTCATGTCCTCTCCATTGTCATGTAATACTTCCCTTATCCCATTCTCCATGCCCTCCGTCCTCCGTCCTCTTCACTCCACCACCACAACGGCTGCTGGAAGCATCATCGCCACAACATCTTACCTTCATCACCCGTTTTCCTTCCCCTAAAACCCCTTTCATCATCTCCCTCAATATCCCTCAGCACCCCCTTTTCTTCATCTTCCACATTATCCCAACAACTTCTGCTCGATTCCCAAAAAAAATAAAGTTGATTTTGACAAATGGGACCCCATTTCTGCTTGTGGGGTTGCAGAAAGTTTCAATTTTTATTATTCTTTTGATTCTATGGAGTTGAAGAAGTTTGAAACCCCAGTTGTTGAGGTGAGGGAATTAGAAGATATTCCTGATCAATGGCGTAAGGCAAGATTAGCTTGTCTTTGTAAAGAGCTTCCTGCTCATAAGACGCCGACTACGGGTAGGATTTTGAATGCACATAGGAAGTGGTTTAGGCAAGAAGATCGGACTTTTGTTGCTGTTCATTATATACGAATTTGTGAAAAATGAAGCTGCTTTTAGAGTACTGTGTTCTTTTTTTTTTCTCAGTTGAACAATTAGACATATGTGACCTAGTTAACCTCTGGCATCTATGTCATGTGTCCTCCAACTTTGAGAGAATATACGCAAGTACACAAATAAATTCGTATATAGTTGAACAAGTAGACAAATCGCAGACATTTCATATGTGGCAATCCATGTGGCATGATACATGACGTCTTGTTTGTATGTATTATGTCATGTAGGATATGTGTGTCCTAATTGTTCTACTTTATACGAGTTTAAGTGTCAAGTCGTGCACACTCAAAATTGAAGAACATAAATACAATTTAATGTCAAGTTAAAGGCATATATATGTATTATACCTTTTAATTATGTTCTTTAAAGTATTTGGGTTGATCATTAGTAGCCTCACTTATTAGTACTCCATATATTATGCGGAAGAAATTTGATATAAATTTTGGAGAATGTGGAGAAAATTTATGTTCAACTGTATGTGTTTGCGAAATGAAGTTGTTTCTAGGGTAAGGTACTTGTGCTTCTTAAGATTTTGTACTTATACATAATCGGATATGTATGTTCTAGAATCTTATTTAGAATAAAATGGTGTTCTTTTTGAATTTTGATGTGGAAACGGAAAAAGATTAATTAATTTGTTTCAGGAGAAGAATTAACATTAGGGACACCAATAAAATTTAATTCACTTTATAGAGACTTAATTTATTTTTACTTTACTTTTTTAGGATTGGGCTTTTAAAAAAGGAAAAAATGTGGGGCCATTGGTTTTTTTTTTTAAAACTTGGGGTACATTTGTGAATATGGGGTCAAGGACTTATTTAGTGTTTTTAAAACTTAGGGAAAATATGTATGTTTACCAAATATATTATAATCTCAATACATTTTATTTTATATTATATTCTGATTTTACATGTTGAAATATATATATTAAAAAAGACACCTTTTAGGGACTGTTCTGACGTTTCTTCTTCTCAACTTTTCTTCTTCCCCATACATTAATTCTATCAGTAATCATATCATCTCCTCCTGCCTCTCTTCCCTATACACTTCTCTTAACATTTTCAAGATAAAGGAGATAAATCTCTGTTTCTTCTTTCAATATCATCGATTTTCTTTCACATGCGTTTTACCGTCCATTAAACAAACGTTCAACCATTTTCATTGTCCTAAACGTCAAATCTTCATTTGTTTCTTCTTCTCAAAGTTGAAGATTTCAATCTTTTTTTTTGGGTAATCTCCATTTGCTTGCAATGGTGATTTTTGGTTATTTTAGCAGTATTTGGTTTGTTTATTTGGTTATAATAGGTAATAATATTCTTTGTCTTTTTCCCTTGATTATTTTTCTGCATGTTGTTTTAAGATGTCCGTATTTGGTTTTTTATATTTTTTTATTTAGTGTAATAAAACCCTTTTTCTAGATTAGTTTCTTTTCTTCGTGTTCTTGTTAGGGATGCCATATTTGATTTTCATTTGGTATGTAAGTGTAATAACACCCCTTTTCTTTTTCCTGATGAATTTATTTCATGTTCCTTTGTTTAGCGATGTTGTATTTTACGTTTTTATATTTTGTTATAGTAGTTTAATAAAACCCCTTTTTCTGGATGATTTTCTTCATGTTGTTTTTAAAAAAGAATATTTGTGGTCTCTACTGACGTTTTTGTTTGATTATAAATATTTGACTCTATTTATTTGGTTTTAAAAAAAATTGTGTATCTCGCCTGTTGATTTGATTTTTGAATTTTGGCTTTTGTTATGGATTGTTGTTTTCTTCGTTGTGTAGTATTTTTCGTTGCATTCTTTTGTTAGACTTTGATTGACTTTAATATTTTAGGTTTACTGTGGTTATGGCTAAAACTAGAGGTGGTCTGGTTAAAATATTTGTTCCTAAGTCTTGCAAAAACAAGAAAAGGAAGGTTGAACCTCAAGTTCCAAGGTGTTCATAAAATAAAGTTGTTGAAGAACCCAAGTATGATTCAAATTCTGATATGATGGATGAAATAGATAACTATGAGGAGATTCTTGATGAAGTTGAGTCTAGTGAAGAGAGTAGTGGAGACGAGTCCACAAGTGGAGATAGCCGAGATACTGAAGAAAAGGATGATGATCCTATGTCCTTGCCAACTTGTTCAAGATAAATATCGGATAAGTCCAATAATCTCACTACATGTATAGACGAGTTAGGATCTTTTCTACTTAAGATTTATGTGAGAGTAGGAATGACTCTGTATAATGATTTTTAAGAAACGTTTTGATAGAATATGGCCTTCACTTACAGAAAATGGACAGGTCCCTTACTACCTCCAGAGAATTTCAGACAATTTAAATGCAGTTAAAATCCCCAACACCACGAGTTTACGTGGAAACCTCCTTGTCTTTAAGGGAGTACCACGACCTGTTCTCAACAGGACTTTTCAAATCGCTTGTCCACCTAATCTTCACCAGCAAAAGTGAAAAACCAAAAACGATTACAAACAAAAACCAAACGTAGCAGAGTTTTATCAATCTACCGTTAAGCAATAGTCCTCTATTGCTTAACAAGCCCTAAGTAGAAATGAATCTACCCACTAAGCTACCCTACTTTAGAGAACTTAGAATTTCCAACACTACCCTGATTCCTTATATAGTTTCAGGATAGTTTACAATATAAGAACAAGAATATTTCCTAACAGCTACACCAAAAGCTCCAAAGATTTTTGCTGTTCTTGGAATGATTTTTGCCTTTGCTGGTATAGCCCTTGGCAGATTCTTATGTCTTGAAAAGTTTTTATCAAGTTTTGCAAAAACTACAAAAAAGTGTTTAGGAAATGTCGTTGTATAGACAAGATCACTTTCATAACTTTCTTTGCCATTGGTTGGAAAGGCACACTTTCTGATCGCCATCGGGAGTGTGCACCCTACGTTCCTGTAAACCGGTCTCTCCTCCCAGCTGGCAGCCGCCGACTGGCTTCGTCCATCATAGAGCCTGGTACCCTCACCGGGTCCCTGAGTTTGTTTCTTATCATACTCAAGCAAGAACCCTGCAACATACGATTAAGAAACATGGTACACAATACAAGGTCCCCAGGTTTTGTCAAATCAATCAAAACTACAATAACATTTTTTCACTCCTTTTCCCCCTTTTTGATGATTGACAACCACTGACCATGATTTCAATATCTTTTATAACTTTTTCCCTGGTTTTATATTCCCCCTCACACATTCCCCCTCACCTGTTTGTTCCCCCTGCACTACAATATCATTAGGTACACACAGTTTTACATTTCCTCCCTAGACTGTGGTTCTTCCTCACTAAAATATCATTTAGCTACACAATCGTTTTTACTTCCGCCCTTTGGCATCATAAAAAGAAAGGCATTAAACCAATGAATGTCAACACAGAACTACTGACCAAGATCAAATCTTTTAAAGAGCAATCAATCATAAGGGAAAAGCGCCCCATAAGGAAGATAATCAGAACAGCCAAGGAATAAGTTAACCATCATG
This sequence comes from Solanum habrochaites, assembly GCA_027704765.1. NCBI lineage: Eukaryota > Viridiplantae > Streptophyta > Magnoliopsida > Solanales > Solanaceae > Solanum > Solanum habrochaites. Next base: position 17,667,661 of record JAKWJA010002499.1, read on the forward strand.
ACTATCATACCATTTAACACATAAACACAAACTGAATATCCATCAACACAGTGAGACCCCCCAAAAAAAATTGACACAGGGGGGGAATTGTTCAACAGCTATGAAGAGGGGAGAGGATGAACCAGGATGGATGACACGATGTGAGTCGTGCCTTGGCCGCAATCATTATCTTTTGATAGACTTTTATCAGGGCAGTTATCTTTGCCTCACTCACTTCTCTCTCTCGCCTCCATTGTACCATGAAGAACCAGTCCCCCCTCACTCTTGCAGTAGCCTTTCTGCTTTGAGTATAGCATCTCAGCCTCTTTAACCACTCACTCCACCACAGTAAGCTCCTCAACCCACCACCTCTTGCTTTAGATGATCCTGATCTCATAAGTGTAGTCATCTTGCGCTTTTCTGCCATTTTTTAAATTTTTAAATACAAAAAGTTTACCTAAATTTTAAAGATACACTTAATTTTTTCTTTATCAATAATCATATATAATTTATTTTATTAGATGCTTTTATTTTTTTCGTCAATATTTATCATCTTCTTCTTTTTAGTATTTTAATTTCTTCCCTAGTGATGTTTATATCATTTCTTTAAGGGCAACTTTCACATAAAGCAAACAAAAAATTCATATTTGTATGCTATAGTAAACTTTTGTCATAATTGCGCTCCATAGCAAAAACATACAAACTGGTATACGTCGCTAGCATATACAAGTGTATAATTCACTGGCCTAATTGTATAATTCGCTGCCTATTTCCGGCTATACATGTATAATTTGGGTATCCTATTTTAGCCTGGCATTGGTATATGCACAATTATATAATTCAACTCCTATTTCCTGCAATATTAAGTGTAATAGCAATGAAGATATGGTGTTTTTTCTCTCGCTTTAATACCAATACTGAACACAATATATACCACTTCTGTTGTATAAAGCTAGAGACAATTGTATTTATTCAAGAAAAAATTGTATTTAATTACACCTTTGGAATGCAATCAATGAAATTCATTGAAAAATTTGGATAATTTTTAAATTACTATTGTTCTTTGGTTTCTTAACAAACTTAAAAATATTTATTGGCAGAAAAAGAATATTCATTACAACTCCAGTCATAAAATTCAATATTTTAAAAAACTTGCTATGTCAGAAATATAGTAATTATTATTTATTAAAATTGAGAACATTCTCAATTTCCGAAATCACTATTAATTGAAATTTTTGGGGAGGAAAACTTTGCAAAAAATACCCTACGACATTTGTAAAAAGAAAAAATCGGCACATCCAACTACAAGTAAAGAAGTAGAAAATTTTAATTTTTTAAAATAACCCCGACAATCAATTAAATAAATTCATATGAATTCGAGTTGTACTGGACCGTGAAAGTTTAATGTTTGGTGTTTGATCTTTAATGCAATATTTGAGAAAAGATAAAATTCTTAACTTGAAAAATGGAGGGAAACAAAAGGGAAGAAGAGAATAGAAAATAATCAGAAAGAATATGCTAAAAAGTTGTTGACCAATAATAACGAATAGAGAAAAAGGGAACAATAAAGACATGATAACATTAAGAACTAGAGTGACAATCTGGAAAAAAAGTTTATTTCAACCAAAAAAGATGTACGCTATTTAATCCAAATAAATTAATAAAAAATATTTTTTTGCTCAAAATCTAAAGTGACTCTTTTATTTGCCAATAAAGTCTATATGTGTCATACTGTACCATTTTTTCTTCAAGATGGCAGATAAAATGGTTTCTTTTTTGATTTTAAGGATTTGCCTAATTGATTTGATATAGCCAACGAAGTAAAGAACTAAGTCAAATTAATTCAATTTGTGAGTCGACTATAATTGAATATGGAACGAATTAATATAGATTAATTAATGCTTCTTTATATCTTGACGAAATAAATACTTAACATAATTTAAACAATTAACTAAATATGAACTGATTACTGAAACCAAACTAATTGACAAAAATATTTAAGTAAAACTAAAAATATTTTTTTTTGAAATTTTTTTCCATATTCATAAAATGATCTAATGTCCACGACCCAAACGGTCCGCGACTGGCAAACCACACTTCACCCTCCTATGGTGAGCTAAACAAACCCAATCTAACCCTAACATTTCAATATAATATCAATAGAAAGTCAAGCGACGACTTAACTCATTAATACAAAAAAACCAATTCAATACTTCTAAAATTCAACATCTCTTATTCCTTCCCCAAATCATGGAAAGTCCATCGCCACAAGAACATCTATGATCACATTACTAAACTAAGAGTATTCTAATAACAAATCTAGTCTATGCCGGAACTCTCATCAAGGCATCAAGACATGAGAAGAAAATCCAATCCAAGCTAGAAGCGTTAGCTCACCCTGAAAATTCCGAACGTATGAAAACCTGGCTAGAGTTGCGGTTGAGTTGGAAGACGACGGTAATGTTTGCCTGCAAATCCACTATACCAAGAAGAAATCAAGTAGGGGCAGTACAGAACCGAGTACTGAGTAGGTCATCATCTCCATCTCAAAATAGAAAACATATATCTATATCAAGCGATAATATCAATAAATCACCTATAATACTCAACATGTAGCAAACAACAAATTTCATCATCATTTATCAGTACCGCCAGATTCACACATGTGACTAAGCCTCAAATACCGATACTCCATTTGGGAGTTAGGTTGTCTTAGATTGAGTATAGTTAAACATCTTTCAGATGCATTATCCTTTAATTCCTCTTGTGTGGTACGTGACCACTGACGCTCCGCTCCCCCTCTTACTATGTGTCGGTACGTGCCACTATCCGATCCCTATCTACGTGTCGTTTCGTGAAACCCGGTCCTCCTAATACTACGTGTCGGTTCGTGACACCCCGCCCCACTAATCTCATTCTTATTAATCCTCAAATCCTTCTTTTATACCAAGGGCCTCATCGAACCCATTACTTTAGTTCAATCAAGCCCTTCTTTTATACCACGGCAATCATCAATCGCATTACTTTAGTTTCATTAGCCTTCCTTTTATACCAAGGCATCTCAATTAACAGGGGTTTTCAAGATTTGGTATTCAATAGCTTCATCATGCTTATTTTATCACATTGTTAATCCATTCTACACGCATCCAATAAGCATATAGAAGAACTTTACAATACAAACCCACCACATATCAATTCGCTATTATATTTTACTACGAATAGTATAAAACATAACCTACCTCCACCGAGTAATTGTGCGATCAACAAGCTATCTTCTCAAAGCTGCGTTCTTTCCTCTCTCTTGATCGATTCTCTCTCTCTCTTTCTGTTCTTTCTATTTTTTCTTTTCAAACCCCTTTCTTTTAACCTATTTATCATATAATTAGTTAAAAGAATGGCAATAAATAACCCACTAATTAACTCAATGTTAACCTCTTTTAACTAACCCCCAGTAATTAGACTTATTAACATTAACCCCACTACTTTATAATTAAAGCAGAAAATATTCCCAAAACCAAAACGCCCCTTAAATTACTTAACAGAATCTCCGACCCAGCCAATGGGATTACGCAGCCTGTGACGGACCCGTCGCGCTTGCGACGGTCCGTCCTGCTGCTTTTCGTCCGTCACAGAGTTTCAGAGACTGAATTCACTGAAAGCCTGTGACGGTCCCTCGTGCCCAGCCGTTCCGTCCCTTACCATGTTTGTGCTGTAAGTGGCCCCAGGTTTGCCCGTACCTAACACCCCGGCCATTTTGGTGACCACCATTCCTCTGCCACCGCGTTCTCCAGAAAAACGTCCTCTACCATACCACCTCTAACCTCTATCTTATATGGGGGGTCTATAACTCTGTTTTGGACAATTCCTCCTAATATGGTCCGTCTCTCTCCCCACATCCATAACACTCCCTGAGTCAAGCATAGGTCTCTCAGAGAAGTGTTGACCGGTCTGGAGTGGAGACCCCCAAATACAGTCCTGTAATGAAGCTGAATTTGTCGGACTTAGTAACCTCCTGAAAACCCTGTCCTCTAGAGTAAGAACCATTAACTCACCTCCCTTTCGAACCTTTTTTGATGTCTATACATGTTAATTCCATGTTTATATTCCTGCTGTCTTTCACCTCCTTCCCCCTCGCACTCCCACCTAGATCTCATCTCCACTTCTTGAAAGATGTTGCCTAGCCACTACCTGTAAAGGATGAAATCCGCACCTTCTGACCTTAACCCTTACAAAACGGCGAACACCCACTCTGTGAACGCAAACAAAGTTGGGTGCTACCTGGATAAATGCGCGAACTTAGCCTCATATGGCAGAAACGAACATCCTCCATTGCGCTATGCTACAGAACTCATCCTCTATTTCCTATCCCGTCAAAGTTCGGCTAATATACTTCTCCATAAAACAAGCATAGCATGACGCCCCATCATAGGTGGTGCCCTCTGTGGGTTGACACTCAACATGCTGACCGCCGTCCACATCTTTGGCGTTCCCTTGAAACTGAATAGTCCACACTCAACACCAACCGTTCTACTATACCCCCTTTTTGGTGTAGTAGCTCATGGACAGTCACCAGAAATCGATAGGCTCCTCAGATTCACAGCACCCTTGAGAGACTGGAGGTTGTTAAAATTTAAGAACTTAACTGAAAAGTTCTTCATGCTGGATCATTTGTCCATTATAGGCCCTGTGTTCAGCCCGAGTAGAACATGCCTATTTGGGGTTCCAATAATGCATCCATTGCGGGAGCCATCGGTTAGCTGCATGTTGTACGCCTCCGGAAACGGAGGTGTTGGTGGCCAGAAAACAGCGTGGAGGCGTCTGGCCCTAACAGATAACCCACTAAGATAAGCCAAGAACCTATTGATCATTTCTGGGGTAGGTTGGTCGTGGCAATTCTCATTCTGCACTTGTTCAGTCTCCCCCATCCTCGCCCTCTCTTACCACTTCCCTTCCTCAGTTGGTGGAGTGATATCCACCCCGCCCTAGTACCAGATGGCTAGGTCTCGTCCTCATTCCTCTAGAGGACTTCCCTCCCCTCCTCTACCACGACCTCTTGTCACTCCTACTCTTCGAGCTAAAGCCCCAGTGGCTGGCTTCAAACGCTTCTTGTCTTGCCCGATGTTTTGTGTTGGAGCAGTCGTTTGCCTCTAGTTCTAACCAATCTTCGAAAGATGAAGTGGTAGGTACGCAATTGTATCACCTAGAATACAATTGGAATAAAAAAGTAATAGCACGAAAAAAGAAGGAATAGCAATTTTCTTAAAGTCTTGTAGCTCTCAAAAAATGAAAAAGGAAGGCGTCCCCCTACCTTCCCTTAAGAATCTATCTAGACCTGGTCTTGGTGTGATGAGACCAACGAACCCTAATGGTCTGATACCAGTTTGTCCGACCAAACGGTCCCGCGACTGGCAACCCACCTTACCCTCCTATGTGCGCGAACCAACCAATCTAAACCCTGCCATTTTCAATATAATATCACAGAAGTAATGCCCCGGGGAAGACTTAAACTCATTAATAAAAACCACTTCAATAACTTCTAAAATTCACCAATCTATTATTTTCCCTAAATCTAGTGAAGTCGTCGCCACAAAGAACATCTATGGATCAAATTACTAACCTAAAAGAGTATTCCTAAGAAGTGAAGCTAAAATAACAAAAGACTTTCCTTATGCCGGAACTTCAAGGCATCAAACATGAGGAAGAAAAATCCGTCCAAGCTAGAACGTTAAGCTCACCCTGAAATCTTATGTAATGAAAACTGGCTTAGATGCGGTTGAGTTGAAGACGACGGTAATGTTTTCGCTGGCAATCCACATAGATAACAACGAACTAAACTACAAGTAGGGGTCGTAACAGACAATCGGTTACTGAAGTAGGTATCATCGGCCAACTCAAAATCGAAAACAGTATATATCACATAATATCATAATCAACTATAATCTCAACATGAGCAACAAACAAGTTCTATAATTCATTTATAAGTACCGCCAAGTTCACACATGAGATCAACCTCAATACCATACTCAATTTGGGATTAGGTTCATTAGATTTAGTATATAAAAAACCATCTTTTCAAGATTTATTACTTTTTCCTCTTGTTGTCGGTACGTGACAAACTCCCGCTCCCCCCCTACTAGTGTCTGTACGTGACAACTCCGACCCCCCTAATTCTACGTTAGGTTTCGTTACAACCACCCAACCCGATCCCCTAATTTCTCGTGTCGGTTCGTGACACCACGATCTCCCTAATATCTACTGTCGATTCGTGACACCCGATCCCCTAATTCTACGTGGTCGGTTCGTGACCCCGATCCCCTAATTCTACTGTCGCGGTTCGTGACACCCGTCCCCCTACTACTACGTGTCGGTTCGTGAACCCCGGTCCCTCCTAATCCTACTTGGGTCGGTTCCGTGACCACCCGCCCCACTAATCTCATTCTTATTATTATCATCCTTCTTTTATAACCAAGGCGCATCAACCCCATTACTTTAGTTCATCAGCTTCTTTTATACCAAGGCATCATCAATCTCAATACTTTTAGTTTCATTAAGCCTTTCTTTTATGCCAAGGCAATCATAATAAACAGGGGTTTTCAAGAGTTGTGGATTCAATAGCTTCAATCATGCTTATTTTATCACATTGTATAAATCACCTTCATACAAGCATACAATTACGCCCATATCGAAAACTTTACAATTACAACCCAACACTTCATTCGCTATAAGAGTTTACTTACGAATAGTATAAAAACCATAACCTAACCTCCGCCAGGACTTGCAATCACCAAGCTATCCTTCCTATATCTTCTCAAAAGCTGCGTTCTTCCCTTCTCTCTTTCCTTCTCAGTCTCTTTGATCGATTTCTTCTCTCTCTCTGTTCTTTCTATTTTTCTTAATCAAACCCTCTTTTATTTTTACCCTAAGTCTCATATAACTACAGTATAAAAGATCAATAATAACCCACTAATTCACTCAAGGTTCCTCTTTAACCCCCAAGTAATTATACTTATTAACATTAACCCACTCTTAATTAAAGCCAGGATAAGTCCAAAACGCCCCTTAATTATTAACATAAATCCGATCCCAGCATGCCTGGATTACCGCAGCCTGTGACGGCCCGTCGGCAACCTGCGATGGTCCCCGTCTGCTGCTCCGTCATCAGAGTTCAGAGAACTGAATTCACTGATTTGCCTGTGACTGTCCGTCGTGGCCCACACGTTTCTGTCCTTCCATTCAGTCGTTGATTCAGAGAGTCATCTCAGTACCCAATTTCTACTTTCTAGTGTTTTGAACGAGACCCCCCCGCGGTCCTCGTGCCCATGACGGTTCGTCGGGGGGTCCGTCCGCATTCGACTCGTCCATTGTTTCCAGAAATAAATCTGCTGCTCCAAACGACTAACATGTCGTTACCAACTAATTATATATTATTATGTAAATAACCGTACATTATCAAAAGTTATAAAAGGTGAAAAATGTAATTTAAAATACTTACAAACTATATATATACATATATACTATATAATATATACATATATATATATATATATATATATATGAATACTGTCTTCCACAATCGCATGAAGCATGTTGGGCAATGACTGTCATTTGTGTGGTGAACGGTAATTGATGGAGCCTGACGCTGAGTCTGTTTCCACCGAGGACTAGCTGGCGGATTTTTTCTCACAAACGTTACCATCTCACAAGCATTGTGCAGTATCTTCTCCACCTCCAAGATTCTCTTGCTTCCGCCAGACTCAACTTGAGGGGGGATTTAGATAGAATATATAATTCTTAATTATTTTTGGGTTATTGTGGTAATGACTATAGTCTACAACTATATATATTTGTACAAGACTCTAATTATTTGTTAAGGTTTCTATTCAGAATAATAATATTCTATCATTTTCCTATAGGTTTTTTCCTAGTAAGGTTTTAACAGACACACATTAATCGATAGACATCCAGGATGCAGTTTATAACCTTTAACTATTCAGTGGGGATTGTCCCATTTACGATATTGATGAATACTTGATTCATGTATGTATTTTCCAAGGGTGATTGTCATTGTGCATACTATGTACCTATTTTGTTTGGTGACCTTTGTGGTGCTAATCTAGCCCTAATAAATAGTGATATCACTCACATTTGGCTAGATGATACTTTGATAAGAGAAAAATCCTTTTCTTTATTTCTATATTGTACCTTCTTCTATTCTTTTTATGTGATAATCATATAGTCTTATATTTTAATAGAACAAAAAACGTTCTGACAAAACACTACTAATATTTATGATACTTTTTTTCAGTACAAAGAAACCATTTATATATCTTATGATTAAATCAGGAGGAGGTGGTTTTGTTACGAAAAAGTTTAGTATTTAAGTATGGATAGAAGAAGTAAAGAGAAAAAGAAGAAAACATTAATAAAATATAAAATAAATACTATAATAAATCATAGAGGCAAACTTTATTTAGATAATGATCGAAATTTATATTAAAGACAATAATGAATGAATAAAATCGACACCTCTCTTTTGGCCAAAATACACTATAATAATAATAATAATAATAATAATAATAATAATAATAATAATAATAATAATAATAAGGGAAAATACATTTATTCCCTGAATTTGATAGAAAAATTTACTTTAATACTAAATTACACATGCGTTTAATCCCCTTATCATCTTCTACCGTAAGTGATTTTTTCAACCCAGAACTGTACAATCACTCTCACCCTCCAATCATAGCCACCTAAGCGCCCCATCATAGAAACCATGTAGGTACCACGAAACGTCAGTAATTTTAGTTCTTCTTTACTTATTCCACATTTATTATTAAACATTTTGTTTAAGATTAGATCATATCAATTACTTAAATTATAATGCATAAACCCCACCCTCTTCTTCTTCTTCCTTGTTGTTTACTATTTCAACCTTCAATACTTACTTTTCTTCTTCTTCTTCATTATTCAACATTTTTTAAAAATAAGTATAATGAAAAAAATTCACTATAATATTCACATTATCTTCTTCAAACCCATCCCACAAATTTACTCTCTTGGAGAATGAATTATTTTCTGAAAGCCAAGTTTTTCTTAACAACTCAAATAGAAATTAAGACTGCATAAGAAAGTTGGTAAAAAAATATAAATTCTATGAGAAATATTTCAATAGATCTAGAAATCAAAATGAGTCACTCAAAATTCAAGAAAGTTTACTTTTACGAAATCGACACCAATAATCTAGACCGAAATCAACGTCAATAAAATAACTTTGGTATTAAATTTTATGGATTATTAAAAGACTAGTAAAATGAAAATAATTCTTTTTGAAGTGGAAGGAAAATGGAGGAGGAGGTGTTTCAATGGAGAAAAAAGTGTGAGGAAGACAACAAAATGAAAAGAAAAAAAAATTAAAGAAATTATTAGGGGGATCCACTCATTCTATATACCTCTAAATAAAAAAAGTTACATATTTGTAGAGAGTTAATACATCAAGAAAAGCTCTTTAAAATATCAATGGTATATTGACCAATAAAAAGGTAATGTGTAAGTCTTTGAAAAGAATCAGTTTTTTTCGTTATCACGCGCTTTAAGGATAGTACACTCACTCTTCCTATCACGTCATCCATTAGGGGGTGTTTAAATTACTTGAGAAATATTAAGAGGTTATTTACGCACATGTCGTTTTTAAGAAGTAAAGTAAATTTTTTCTACCCATATAAAGAAACCAAATAAGATAACCTAACCACTTTTACAAAATACTATACCATGTTTAGCAACACTTGTAATGCATTTTCCCTTATAATAATAAAAAGTTAATTACTATTTTTGCATCATTTCTATTCTTTATCGTAAAAATCTAAATGTCTATAAATAAAGACACTGTACAACATTGTTACAAATGAGCACATTAGAGTTTAAAAAATTGTGGCATTGATTTCACAGTTTTTTTCTTCTTTTTCTTAATACAAGAGTTGCACAATATTTATTTTTTGGTTATTATTTATTTGCATTCTCTTCATAATTTTTTTTTTGTTAATATGTTTATAAGAGTTTTTTTATACCCCAAGTTTATATATATTATTATATATATATATATTAGATATATCTTTATTATATATAATAATTCACAGTAATTCTCTCTAATTAAAAAAAAATAAATTTAAATTTTTTTAAGGGTATTAATATAGTGTTCTCAACTATATATGGTTATTTTTTTGACTGAACTTTATGATAATAATTAGTAATAATAATCATGAATTTTAATTTGTTCCATTTCCCAATAAATTAAAAGAACCAAAAGAATCAAATCATTTATATGTTTATAGTTCCGTATGTACTAAGATTCAAGCAAACGAAAAAGAGGGAGAACTATTTTCAGTATCGTTTATGATGGAAGCCTCTTGACCAATAATGCAGGGAAGGTAGGAATGGCTCTATGGCCATTGAACTTAATTAATATGATTGTAAGATATTAACGTGACATAAGATAAATACTTTCTATCTACTTTCTCCATTTCAAATTCCAATCTCAATAATATTTCATTCTGTTTGGAAAGAGTAGGAGAAGTTTGAACAACCTAATATTAATTGAGTTAGTTCTTATCCACAATTATTTAGTGTATACTATAACATGATAATTTAATTCTATATTTTGATTTAGTGTATAGAAATAAAATGGTAATTTAACTTTGGACTTTAAAACGTCCCACTTTTAGTATAATGTATAATATATGATTGATTAAAGTGTGATTTATTTGCATGTTGAGTTTTTATTGCATTCTGAGCCCTGAATTGTGTTCCATTTAAGAAAAAAAGTTAGGGATAGTGTTTTGGGTCTTTTGACAGAGTCAAATCCGGAAAGTCCCGTGCAGGTCCCATGATTCATGTTTCGACTCCATAATTGACCCGTTTATATTTGTTATGATTTTTGTGTCTATACGACCGTAGTAAGACCATCTCCAACCCAACACCAAATTTTCACCAAATTAAAATTTTACATCAAATTTAGAATTTGGTATAAAATTTTGTGTTTTGAGCTCCAACCCACACAAAATTTGGTATAATACTATTCGTCACACTAATTTACTTTTTAAATATTTGAATATTATTTTGTTATACAAACTTTTGATCAAACATTATATAATTTGTGTTTTTTTAATTAATTACTTGTATATTTAATTATTTTTATGTAACATTTTTATCATATTATGATTAGGTATAAAATTTGGCTTTTCAATAAATTAGTTTTTCGACATATGACTTTAAATTTATGTTAACTCTACTATAAATTAGAAATAATATAACTACAATTAGCCTTCAAAAAAGTTAAAAATGTAAACATATAAATTTTTAAATAAATAATACAATGTAACTAAAAATAACCAAAAATCATACAAAATAGTAATTGACATACATCAATTACTACTTTTATTTGTATCATCCATTTTTATGTATAATATTTTCTAGGAATTTATATTAAATTAAAAAAAATGATACAACATAATTTATATTAAACGATTACAGAAGATATAATATGCATTATATAAGGTGAATGTTTTACAATTTTTTTTATGAAATAAGAAAGATAAATTAAAATAAATAATACTGAGAGAGAAAAATCACCTTTTTGGTGTAAATTTGATATAGTGGGTAGGATTTGAGTACATAAAAATAGTGTTGACACCAAGTTTGGTGAAAAAATTTGATGTTTGGGTTTAAAAGATGCCCTACACCTTTTGCATCCTAATATTGGAATAGCAATGGCAAGGCGTTCAAAGGCCGTTCTGAACACTAAAAAGCTCCGGTAAATGACTTGGCGCGCGCGCGATTGACCTTAAAGTAGGCTTCCCTTGTCATCTAGAATAGCCAATGTGTAAAACTCATGTTTTATTAATTTTCGTGTGTAATTGGGTGTAGGGACCTAGTCATTCTTACCTCTATCTTAGATACCGTGTTTAGGTTGATCAAAATTATTTCATCATAATACCTCTTGCTCGTTGGTTGAGTTTGGGTTTGGTGCCCACATATGTGAATTAACTTAAGTTTCCTTTGCTTTGGATCACATCCAGCCTTAGCCTAGAATGGACCAGTGTTTTGCCTTAACTCTCAAATTTTGTTGCTTTGCATTAATCCCGAAGTTCCGGTTTAACATACTAGATTTTTATAGACTGAAATAGTTGACTTGAGTCTGATAGTATGAGCAGTTCAGGCAAATTCATGTCTTATTAGATTTTCTATCCTCTCTTCCTATTCATGTGGTTCTCAGGTGTTATCAGAGGTTTATGCTATAACAACAATTGGAGACTGAGTTGTACTAGGAGGGAGCCTTCTGTTGATACCTTTCGGTGGGCGGTGTCCCACGATTACTTGACTTTGACATGGGAATCTCATTGGAATCGACACACCTTTGGCATTCTTTTTATTAGGTTATGAGTTGGTTGATGGAGTAATTATTACGGTTTAAAGCCATTATTTCTAGTTCAGGGTTGACACTTTACATTTCGAGCTCGTTATTTCTAGCTTAAGATTAGTGCATTGGGTTACACGCCCAAATTCTATCACCTTAAGTTCGAGGCCCAGATTCTATCATTTAGGGTTTAAGGCCCCACTTTTACCACTTTGGGTTTGAGGCCTCGATCCAATTAATTTGGGCTCAAGGTGCGAATGAATTCTTTTGGGCCTGGGTTCAAGTATCTTATTCTTGTAGTCTTAGTTATTTGTGTACCTATCAGCTTATGAGGGTCCGTTCATGTTTTTATTTTAACTTACTCACGAGTGTACCTTTTAGGCTTATGAGATCTAGTTAGGTTTAGTTTAGATATACTTAGATTTGCTTTCGGTACGCTCATGTGCTTTTTTTGATGTCCGCTTTGACCTTTGCTTTTGTCTAGATTCTATATTTTAAGATTGATTTTACCTTTCTTGCTTGGACGGTCGGTGATGCCTACTGAGTACATTGTTTTGGTACTTATGCTACACTCTATAATTTTCGTAATACAGGTTCTAGTATCAGCTACCAACAGTGATCGTTGGTGCCATCTTTTGCAGCTGGTGGATACCGGAGACGAGCGTGAGCACTTGAATTTCTTGATCAGTCTGTCTCATTATGTACGTATGTTTTCCTGTTTTTTGCCTTTGAGATGAATTGTTGTGGTAAACTTTTGAGACATGTATTTATCTCGTTGGTGACTTCCAGTTTCTGGGAGGGTTCCTTTGTATATAATTTTTGTTTGCTTCTCAGTTTTGTGTTTGCTTATTTTTAGCATTATTTCATGTTTGGTTCTACCCTTGTATTCACTGCTTCTTATTCTGGGTATAGATTGTCTTACATACATGTAGATTTTAGTAGGTATCACCATAACATTGAAAGTCGGATCGTGACAGTGACATCCATAGATTATTTAAAGTCTAATTGAGTATACAATCGATTTAATGACCTCTAATATAAATTTTGAATTAGTTTAGAAGGTTTTTTGTTCCCCTCAAAATATGAAATAGTAGCTAAAACAAAGCAATGTGTTTTAAATTTGAATCTTTGTATCTACTCGTGGGTATCTTTCTAAACTCATTTCACAAAGAGAATTCCTATTACAAGGGAGAAAGATGGCTACATCAAAGAAAGTTGTAGCTCAGCTGTGGCAAATGTTGTATGAGGTTAGAGCTAAATCATTGACCAGATAAAGCCTTTTTATTTTATCTTTGTTTGTTCATTGTCGAGCTAAATAGGCCCCCCATTTTCGAGTTTCTATCAACTTATAACTCTCACCGTTTAGTTATTTTATTGGTATTTATATTGTTTGGATTTTTCCCGAGTTTTTTTTTATCTTATTTGAAGTTTATTTTTCTCTAAAAGGAAAATCAAAGTACTAAAATAAAGGCTTTAAATTTTCACTAAAAGTAAAATTATTAATTTCTCCATATTTGAGTTATGCGTTTCTTGGAGAAAAAGCTGAAATTTCATTAAATGAATAACTCTATTTGAATAATCAAATAAAACAACATCATCCAAATCTAGTTGTTTCGGAGAATCTTTTTTAGGGAGATTTTATCCTAACCTGGATGACATTTTCAATATTAGTTTATAATATGTAGGTGTCTGGTCAAATCTATTAATATATATTTTTAGTATGATTTTATCCGTCTTCTGATTTATCTCAACGTGAGTTACAAATGTAAGCTTCCGCATGACGTCCTGATTACTCTCAAATCTAACAAGTGATATCAGATGACATGGTTAAATGACCGAACAATGCAATAGTTGAACAAAGTTAAAGACACGTTCAAGGTGGTTTCAAATCAATTTTCAATCAATATGATGATAATGAAAATTTTTGTGCTTCTATATGTGGAGAAAAATGCAATTATATTCTTAAAATCATGATGCTCCATCTTTAAGAACAAAGACAATTTTTAATCTATGTTTACTTAATGCGTGAGCTCCAACTTACAATACCCGCAAACTTTTAATGTTTGAGCTCAGCTTTCAACTCATGCATATTATTTTTAACGCAAAAACTCCCTTTTCAACCGTGTTCATAATTTTAAATGCATGGTTCCAATATTATTAACATGTGCTTACGCAAAAGACTCCAATTTTAAACTTCTATCAATTTTTAAATGGTTGTAAGGAACATTGATTCAGGAAGATTATGTGAATAAAAAGTGTCAAGATTAATTTGACCAAAAATGAAGCCAAAAGAAGAGATTTATTGGATTTTTACCCCTAATAAATCAAAATATTAACATGATTGCCTTAATTTTTCTTGAAAGGAAAATATAATGTTTTCCATATTTGAGTTATTCTTTTCTTGGAGATAAAGTTTGAAATTCTATAAATTCAAGACCCCTCTTCTCATACAAGAATACAACATAATAGCATCCACAATGTAATCGTTTAGAGAGTTTTGTTTATGAGGATATTCTCCTAACATGTTTCTGCAATTTTCAATATTAGTTCAATAATATATTTTTAGTATGCTGTTATTTGTCTTTGATTTATGTTAGGCTTAAGAAGCGTTCATGATTTACTTTAAGCCAACCTATAGCTTATCTGTGATACTATGTGCATCATCTAGAATTTAATGCCATTTGATGATGAAAATAGGCAACTGGACAACATATTACCCCATGGTTTGCAAATATAATTATCACACAGTTCCCACAATGTTTTCAACTAGTACCTAACATCATCATCATTATGCGTGATGCGGTATGCCAAAAAACAATAGATAGAGGATAATTAATGTACAACATAGGCCTTCTAATATTCTTGGATCACACAAAAATAATAAAAAAAGTCTATGCAACAAAGCATAGATTGATCTTGCTGTTAACTGAGAAGATCAGAATGTTTTGGATAAGGAAAATAAAATTGGGATCGAGCGAAACTGCTCTACATGGATAGGACAGCTACCTCTCTAGAAAAAAATTGAAAATAGAGAAGTAATAGAAAAGAGAACTGGAATGGTGATCCAATAGAGGGTGTATATATAAGTGGGTCCTTAACCGCCAATTTGAAATGCACCCTGATGACAAACGGAAGGGATGTTTGAGGATCTACCATATCTCGCAGTAATGTTTGGAGCAGATGTGAATGTGAAGTCAAGATTAAGACTTTGGGGATTCTAAATTTTGTTAATGTTGAATTTTAGCAAAACGTGAACGGTAAAAGAGAAGAGAAAATGAAAAAGTATTTTGGAGGGAAAATTATAAGTCATTTGTAAAGTGCAAATGAATAGTCATTTCTTCCATATTGGTAGAAGAAAGGAAATTGTAGTCCTTATATTAGGAAACACTTTCTTTACTTCTTAAAGGGTTAAGAAGAAGGTACCCCTCACGCCGTCGTCATTGTTCGCTCGACTTGAGATTTGGATTTGGATTTGGCAAATGATGTGATTGATTGATAATATTAGAATTTTTTTAATCTAATGGTCCCAAAAGACACAACTTTCTGAAAAAACGAGTCTGAACGAGTTATGTGAGAACACATTTCTTGCATGAAAAGGGCTATAGTAAAAAAAGTCTTTTTCCATTTTTCAGAACTGAAAACTTCCTTCTGGGATACAGTTTTCTCACATAAATCAAATTGTCCACCCATCTCTCCTTACATTATCTTTCCCACTACTGCATTCAACTCTTTCTATACCTCCCGCACGCTCTCGTCACTTCATTTAACATGTTGTTTGTGCGCTCGACTCCACTCTGTTCTCCACTTACCTATTTGCTTCCCTTTTCCTCTCCGCACGGACATTCGCTTTCTCGGCATGTTCTGCCTACCATTCTCCTTTGTCTTTTTTATCAACCCGAGCTTCTCCTTACTACCTTCTCACTACGGTACTTCCTCCTTCTATCTCGATACATTTGTTTCTTCCTTTCCATTCCGTATCTTTGCTAGTTTCCCTTCTCAACGTAACACTTATGTGCCCAGGTCTCACCTTTCTAACTTCTGCTGCGCCTCTCCGGGGTCCAAGACCCTGTCTCCTTCTTTCCTTCTCTTATTCCTACCCCTCTCCCTCTTTCCGACTAAATGCCCCCTCCTCCCACGTATGTACCTGAGATCAGCCTTTCCCCAACCATCCCTTTATCGTTCATACTTCCCGTCACCTTGTCCAACATAGCACCTCTTTTTTACCCCTCGAACCGCCTTTTCTACTCCCTTGACTTTCTTCCATCTTCGTAATCACTCTTACTATCCTTTACCCCCCCATTCTTTTTTCAGTTCTTCTCTCCCATACTACGTTCTTTTTCCTACCCCGGCTTCACCCCGCGGTCACATCCCTATCTCAATTGCTGCGATTCCATTTCTTACAGCCCTTATCTCTCGATCATCCCCCTTTTACCCTCCACTGTTTCCTTATATCATGAGTTGCCTTGGCATTGTTTCTTCTACTCCGTTATATACAACTTTATCCCACCTTGCTCCTGCATTCTCTTATTCACCCTCCCACTCTTCCCCATTTTTTCCTCTCACTTGTCTCTGAATGCATCCATACTCTCCCTCTTTTTTACGCCTTTTCCATTTTTCCTACTCCTTACCCTTTTCCTCATTCCCCCCCCCCCCCCCCCATACCCGTTATGTATTGTGACACGTCCTTCACCCTCCTTTTACACCCGTTAACCCTCGATCGAATGAGTCTGTGTGTGGTCTTGTTACTGCTCTTACGTTTGCTGAAGTTATTGAAGATTGAGGTATCACTACTTCTTTAACAGGTTAACCTCTTTTATCCATCATCGTGTATTGCATATTATTTTCATTTCAACGTTTTTCTAATCATTTATATAATAAACAAGGGAAATTTAACCCTTCACCTCATTTCCAATTATCACATAACATTTCAAACAAAACAGGAAGTCCCACCACATTTCTACTAGAATATTAGCGCTTACCGAGAAAATCAAGAGTTGGTAGTTCCTGCTCCCCTGCACAATACACTTTGAAGCCATATATCTATAACAATCCAATTAATAATAATCAATCATCAGAAATAACATCCTCAACATTCAATCATTTAGATGAGCGAATACTCATAACCGCGACAAAATTCAAAATGGAGGTTTGATAACAAAATCAATACTGAAAATATGATTTTTAAGGATTTGGAACTCATATTTGAAAAACTATTTTGGGAAAGCGGGATCAAAATCACCATTTAGAAAAAAAGCTCAATGATATTCCAAAAACCTTGCAATTTTTCAAAGGAATTCACAAATAAATTATGACTCCATAAAACAACCAAAGGAAAATGATGTTTTAGGACATAAAAGTTTAGCGAAATGATGTAGTATAAGAAGTCCTTTCCAAAATCTCAACCAAGGGTTCCCCAAGTACGAAAATGCATAATGTGGCTTAAACCCTATAATGACAGGCAAAACTAGTCTATGATGTCGAAAAAGAGAAGCGAACCACACAAAAAATGTGTATCTTGCAAAAGTAAAGCCTTCTTTACTTTGATAAAGCTAGCTTAAGCAAAGAGGTTCTCAGTTCAGCAAAGATTGAAAAACGATTGGCCTTCCGAAAAGTGAGGTATGTTGACACAAAAAATTACAACTAACTCTCAAAGCATTGAAAGGATCCTCGAGATTTATTGTAAACCCCAACACAAAATTAGATATACAAATAAATAATCCTTGATGTTCCGAACTCAAGGAAACTGTCAAAACATGAATTTGAGGTCTCTTTAACTCGATATCTATGAAAACCACGCGAAACTAAATTATACCTAATATGGATAAAAAATTCACGGGACCTCTCAAAAATTGACCAAGACCTCCCCAAGGCCAAAAATCATCCACTAAATCAAATAGAACTCTTAAAATTATGTTTCAACAAACCAAACTATAAGGCCCCTTAAAATTAATTAAGATTCCTAGAGTCTCACATGTGCCTAAAAAGATTAATAATATGCTAATTAAGTGTTTTATTGTATTTATACTTTATTTGAAGTGGTTTGCAGGTCAAATGTCCAAGAACGTCCAAGATGTTCGAAAGTTGGTCTTTAGACGTGCTAGTGTGTCCTTTTATGTTTGACTTGTTTTTATGTATTGTTTGATGTCCAAAAACAGTAGGCGTGACCCTAGCATCATAATATACATATTTAGGGTCAAAATGCTCGGGTACGACTCCCCTAAGGGCACCCGAAGAGGACCCAAATGTTGGACAATGAAACTTTCCATGTTGAAAAAGGAGGTTTCACAAAACGGCAGGTTGCAGAACAATATTTGGTCCTACCACAGTCACGCTCCTGGAACTTAGGTTACTGGCGTTTAATGCCCTACATGGTCACTTCCCAAAAAAAATTATGGGAGGAAAGATTTGGGGCTGCCTCCGCGACATGCAACCACTTTCCAAATTTGGTTGCATCGTTTTAAAGTAAAGTTTGACATGTCCAAAAGTCCTAATAAGTATAAGGGTGTTTTGGTAACTTTGGGAGTTGGTTATAAACTGCTTTTATGACTTATTTAGCCCTTTTACCAAGTCAAAACCCCAATACCTAATGATAATAAAAAATTCCATAACCCTCTTCTCTTCCAACTTTTCTCAAACCTCCATTGGAGGGAAAAACCAAGGTTCAAGCTAGGGTCTGGATTTTTATGATTTCTTCTCCAGTTTTTTGTTGGCTTCTCATGTTGTAAGGTGCAATTTGAGATTGTTGATGTGGTTCCATTTAGGGATATATATATGATTTATGATTTATGAGATGTTATGTTGTGGTATGGTTATAGTTTGTTAAGAGTGGTTATAGTTGAATGGAGCACCCTTTTGATTGATAGTTTTTCTTTAATCATGCATGATGATAGGGTAATGTTGTGGTTTTAGGTTTGAAATGTTTTAGAAAGATGTTTTATGTAGTGAGAAAGATTCATGTTGCCTTTATATATGTGTAATGGTTCATAGTTTCCTTGTGTGGATTAGAGTCTTTTGGATAGGCTTGATCCTAAGAATTGAAGGTAGTGTGCTTACCTTGTAAGGTAGTTGTTGAATATACTCGTTAATGAAAAAACCCTTTTGACTAGCTATTAGTCCCTACATGAACCTATTCTATGTGTTAGGAAAGTGGGAAAAATGGGTCTTATTCCATAAGTTGTGATTATGTTTTGCCTAAGGTTGACTTACAGGGTAGTATGTATCCTTTAAACCTTAAAGAGGAGGAAAAAATTGATGATGACCTACTTAGAATGTGGTTAGTTGTATATTAATTTTGATCTTAAGTTTAGTCATTTCACAAGGGTGCTTAGCTTGTAACTACGAATTATTGGTTGGAAGTTTCCTCCAAAGGTGATAATGTGGGTTAACATGACGTAGGAGTTACCTTGCCTAGTATTTAGAGAAAATAAAGAGGCCTTTACGGAGTTTCCCCCTAAGGGGTTACCTATGGAGGAGGATGACCCTAAAGTCCTAAGAAAAGGTGGTGGTGGACCTTAAGAGGTAATATGTACCCTATGTTATCAGGAAGTTATGAAGTTACATTTGGTATTCATTGTTTAAATAAGGCCTTATGTGGTTGGGTAGTACGATTGATATACCGTGGTTTCACAATATTTTTAATGCATTGCCTTAAGTAGTGGTGTACAAAAGCCTTTTTGTATAAATTTTTTTATATAAGTTTCTCTTTATTTGTAGAAAATCTGTTCTAAAGATGAAGCTGAAGTTTTGAATAAGAAAATGCAGAAAGTACCACCTACGGAGTAGCTTGTGATGACGTCCCTAGGTGGAATCGTATGAGTGCTGAAGGAAGATGGGGAATTCTGCAGATCTGTGGGATACGAGTGCATGAGGAATCGTAGACCATGACGGTCGTCCTGCTGGTTCGTTGTGATGGTTAGAGAAGTAGTCCCAGTACCCAAATTCGAAGAATTTAAGTATTATGGAACGAAGACCCTCGACGGACCATTGTGCCTGTGACAATCCGTCATACCTGCCGTCAAGGGTAATGAAGAGAGCAATAGAAGAATTTGCAAAGTATGGGACGACGAAGTCCATGACGGCCTGTCGTGACCATGAAGACCCTTCGCGAGGTCCGTTGACCCAGCCACGTTTTGACAGATTTTCAGCAAATACAGTCCTTCATTGATTAAGTTTTTGTTTTTTTATATAGATCGAAAAGCCTCATTTTTGGAGTTAGATTTTGGTGATTAGACACTTTTATGTTAGATTCTTTGTGAGGAGATTATTTTGATTATTACACTGTGGTTTATTACTCTATTCTCTGGAGGTGATTGTTGGTGATTTTGTCAATTAATCAAGTAAATTTCTAGATTTTATTCTTTCTCATCGAAGTAAGTGCATGAATTCTTATATCATAATAGAATATTGTGATTATGACTATGGTAAACTAAACTCCATAACTAGGGTGTGGGAACCATGGGTGAATATATAGATAAAATCTGAACAAAAATAAGGAATTCTAGAAATAGTATTGCTGTATTGAAGTTCTTTCGCTTAGAATAGAATCTTTTTAACGGATGGATAAGTTAGAACTCGCTTTACTGGTATAGCGACAAAGGGAGGTAGACAATAGGAAAGAATTCTCAACATAGATTAGTGTAGACTATCTAATTAGCAAGTTATTGTTAGTGGTTATGAGGTAATACTTAGTGAAATATGAATACAATGCTTTTAATAGAGGTAAAGGTAAGGGTTAGGTATGGCAACACAATAGACGGAACAGGTGAGGAGTGAAATTTTCTAGATGCCGGACCAAGGATTTAGAAATTACATCACTTATCCTGGCTGCAAGATACTAGGAAAGGAAGAAATGTTATATTAGAATTATAAAAATAGGGAAACTGTGGGGAACACGTAAACCCTCCTAGTTTACTTTTATTAACTGATTAAAACTCAACATTTGCATCTATTAGTTGGTCTACTTTGATTTAGCTAATTATTTTCAGTTCTTTTAGAAAATACCCCCCCCCCTTTTATTGTCTTTTTCACAAGGAAATAAACTTGGACTAAATAGTAGTAATATTATAGTGAAGTTAAGTCTGAAACTATTTTTCTCGTGGAACGATCTAACCTCAGTAGTTGGGTTCTGTACTTGATACGGACACGATTTACTTTTATTTGAGAAGTAAGTTTGAAAGTCCTATCCACACACATTTTGGGGCCGCTGCCGGAAAGTGCTTTAGATTATGTTAACTTATTACTATAGTTTTTTCGATATTTCTTAATTTTAACGTTGTTTCTTGTTTTTTTATCTGCGAACTATTTCCGTGTATGCCAAATAACGGAGAGGGAAGAGAACCCTTGTTTCCCTATGATCACGAATTAGAGCGTACCATATGAAAAAATGCTTAAAAACATGGTATTAATTCTGATGATCCAAACACGAATATCCCAGCTCCAGTTGAGGGCTGGTGTTGTTACGCGATGCTCGGTTGAAAACCAACAGAGGGGGACAAAAGTTCCTGCTATACGGCCCCAAGGATACTACAGAGGCTAGACAATAAGAAGCGACTCTGATTGGGCCACTTGTCTTGCCCCTCTTACCTGTCGGAACTAGTGAGGATGTAAATGCCTCACTGCAGAAGGTTTGTTTTCAGGGGCTACCTTTTTTAAGGATCCACAGGACCATAGAAGCTAAGGTAAGGGGCAGTGTGTAAAAGCTATGATAGGGAGGCCTGCTGGACTAGATTGTAAGAGGGTAAGAGTGTTTCCTCTCACTGATGGGAGAGGCTGCTATTTGGTTCACTGAGGGTCCCTTATAACTCAATTTTCACTTGGAACCAAGTAAGGGACGTTTTCGTAGGCAAGACTAATACCGGGTCTTCAAAACAACTAAACCACAAAGACAGAGAACCAATTTGTGGAAAACTACTAGGAGAGTCAGTTATTAGTTCCTGGATAGATTAACTAGTATAGAAGACGTCCCCCTATAACGGAGAGATGATGAGTCACGAAGGAATACTTATAATGCGAGGAACAAGATGATAATAATAAAGCGGTGGGATCTATAGTACGTGGTTTTTATGGGGATGAGTGTTCTTATGCTGAGATTGCCAAAAAGTTAGAGAAAATCTATAGGCATAATAAAGCTTGGAGTATAGGAAGTAAGATACTGGGAGAGAGAGAAATACCTTCGCAGTTACAATCCACTCACAACCCAGCCACATATGAGAGTAGTGAAGAGATGCGCTCAAGATGAGAAAATGGGCTTGGTGGTCGGTAAAAACATATCACTGGGGTGCAGAAAAGATAAATGCAGTTGACTCCGTGTATAAACCACCAACACCAAATGATGAATGCTATCTCGGAGGATTCCTATGCGGGTAAATGAGCGACGGGGGTGTTCGACCGAGTGCCAGCCCAAAATCAGGAGAATGGCAGCCAGGGTCAAGGAAACCAAGGTAGGATCTATGGTAAATAAACCGTGAGGGTCATTATGTCCATATCGGGAAACTACAACCGCGAAAAACTTCAACAAGGGTGAACCATGGTAACCAGAAATGATTAGGATGGGTCCTATGGCCCCTGCTCAAAATCTTGAAGGTACTCTAGGGATGGTGGAGATAGTCTGGGCCTGAGTTGGATTATGTTGCACAAAATGATGAGGAGGTTCGATGCTAATGATAAGCACATTAAGAGATTAGGAGTTGTTTAGAGGGTATTGGCCAGAAAGTCGATACACATGAATATCAATTAAGAAGATTGAAATTGCAAATGGCCCCCCATTATCAGCGACTGTGAACACAAAACAATCGGGCAATCTCCTAGCAACACTATCCAAAATCCAAAAAAAAAGGACGGACACGGTATGGCAATCACTACTCGGGGTGGTAAGCAAACATTGACCTGCTAGCATGTTAAGGAGGAAAAAGGTTTGATAACAGATAATGATTAAGGTGATAGGAGGGTAGTGGTGAAGTAAGTAGAGAAGATAACACTTGGGAAAAGATGTTGAAGTGACTATAGAGGTAATTCTCATGACTAGACCCCCCATTTCCTCATAGATTAGTGAAAAAGACCGAGGATGAGGATGGTAAATATCGGCATTTAATAACAATGTTGTGGAAGCAAAGTTCTACAATGCCCTTTGGTCAGAAGCTCTAGAACAATGCTTTGGGCCTGGTTATGCCAATTTTATGAAGTCTAGTTATAACGAAAAAAAAGATCGGTCACTTTTGAGGATGATGATAAGAATGCAGCATGTAGTGACGTGTACAAGATCTCTCGATAAAAGAAAGAAGATCCGGGTGCGCTTCACTATTCCTTGTACAGTCGGGCGGGTAATTACATTTTTCGAAAGCATTATGTGATTTGAGGGAAAGATAAGTTTCCTGCCCCTCTCGATTTACAAAGAAGGTGGGTAGTTTTGGGTTGACCAAAGCCACTTCCATGCGGCACTGATGGCAGATCGAAGCATATAGGTACTACGATGTGCTAGTAATAAGTGGAGTCGCTCATATTTCTGTCAGTTTGTTATTCTTGATTGTGAAGTCGATTTTAAAAGTGCCTATTATTCTTGGGAGGCCATCTGCTATGGGTAGAGCCTTAGTGGATATGGAAAAGGGCAATGAAATTTTGACTTTTGAACAATGAAGAAGCGACTTCACATGTGTAGGTCCATGAGGCAAAGTGGAGCTTAATCGGTATCTGTATCTTCAACAAAGGAAAAATATGAGAGGATTATGACCTAAAAATTTAAAAATGAGAGTTATGGTTGGGGATTTGGTGTTTTAGACAATTCTAGGTTGCGTTGGCTTCCGGGCAAGATCACGTCCAAATAGACTGGCCCTTACGGATACCCAATTATTCTCTCAGGAGCAGTATGAGTTAGGGAAACCAAGGGGGTAGTGCGTTAAGGTGAATGGAAGAATGACTAAAACTCTATTTTTGGGCCATCCTGATACGGCAAATTGAAGTGATTCGAGGCATACCATCTTGATGGAAGGCTGTTTGTAATCAAGTTCCTCGTTCGTGCCGCCGACGTGTAGACAGGCGCTTGTTGGAGGCAACCCCAAATCTTATATTTTTTCTCCTTCTAGTAATGGGTACGTTTTCTACTAATGAGTTTTAAATTTGCGCACATCACTAGGAAATTTGCCAAAAACTTACTCTTCATCAGTGAGTGAGGACCATCCACGACGTCACGAAAGCGCGACCGTCAATGAACCATCGTGCTAGGTAGTATTAATTATTTTCAAATAGGGGCACACGCGATTGGAAACCAATGACGGACCATTGCAATTGTGATGGACCAAGCGTCAAGGACTCATCGACGTCTTAATTAGGTGCCCGACCCGCCCGGTGGGAACTTTAAAATTTTCAATCTATAAAACCCCCCCCCACCCCTTCATTTGAAAAACTTCTTTCCCTTTTTTCTCCCATTCTCTCACTTTAAAACTCCCATTTCCGACCTATTTCAACCAATCATTTCCCCGAATTCCCCAATTCATTAAAAATTCACTACTTTACTTTAGTTTGCCGCTGTTTTCTCTTCTGATCACCAAGATCTATCTTCGCTTGTTTTTTCTCAAATTCTAGGTATTGTCTGTAATGTCTACCCATTACATTGCATTTTTGTATCAATTCGTATTAGCCTGTTTCTTATTGATGGTTCATTCTTTACTACAAATTTGTCAACCTATGTGAGAATCTAAAAATTTGTCTTGTTACAACTCTAGAAATAGGTGCTTTTTAGTATTGTAGTTTACTTGGTATTTCGGTTAGACACATGTAGGTTAAACACTAAAAATTCCATTAGGGTCATAGGGGATGATTGTGGCATCCCCAGTTCTGTCACTGAATGAAAGAACGAGACCCCGATGACGGACCATCGTACCCACGATGGACCGTCATAGGGTCCGTCCCAACACCCCCATCACCTCGCTGTCCAATTTTCTCCAAGTGTCCACCAACGGACACATGCGACGGACCGTTCTTCCCATGACAGTCCATCCTGCACAACCGTTCTGGTTGTCAAAGACCCTGTTCCTAAGGGTCTCCAACTTTTTCCAAGTGTCCTCTAACGGACATTTATGACGGACCTTCGTACCCTCAACGAACCGTCCTGCATAACAATCATGACGGTCAGAGACCCCCCTCCTAAGGGTCTCCATACGTTTTTCAAAGTTCCCTCTGATGGACACCTACGACGGACCGTCATCCCCTCGACGGTCCGTACTACACAACCGTCGTGACGGTCAGAGAGACATTTCCTGAGGGTCTCCATACTTTTTCTAAGTGACCTCTGACGGACACCTACGACAGACCTTCATACCCTCGACGGTCTGTCCTGCACAACCATCGTGATGGTTATAGACCCCTCTCATAAGGATTTCCACGACGGACATCGACGACGGACCGCCATTGTCACCATGGTCCGTCCTGCTTATCCATCATACTTGTCAGAGACTTTAATTCAGGGGTCTCCACATCAACATAGTTGAAGTAAGACATGACGGACCCCATGACGGTCCGTCGTACTCACGATGAATCGTCACCTGGTTCGTTGTGTTTCACTGTTACTACAGAAAAGTCATTACAGTCTATCTCTTAAATTTATTTTGTTTCATTTTGCTTGTCTTGTTTGCTCCTTCTCGTACTAATATTGATCCTTTACAGTACTATCTATTATGGCAACATAACAAGATCGAGTTTATGCACGTGGACGATCAAAGTCCTGTTTGCGCACGTCTGCCAACCTGGTCATTGGATCTCTGATGATGAGGTGACCAGGTTACGTGACCCCAGGCCTGCAACTTCATCCGAGATGTGGATGTCCATGCTGCCAGCAGATACGCCAAAAAAAAGGTGTGGTGTCCGCGCGTATAGTCACGCTCACAGTCTGATGAGGAGCGCACACTGACTGACACACTTTTTGGGTCATCTACTCTGAAGAAGGAGTCTGCTGCTCCTTAGGAGTTTATGGTCGGAGGAAAGCATTGGTCCTGATGAAGTTTTTTTTCCCCCCTGACACCCGCACAAGCGAACAGTATGACTTTCTGATAAGGTTGACAGTCTAAATCAACTCCTTAGGTCAACGGACTCCGTGTGCTCTCAATCTTGTTGCCGACCAGCCAACCGGTGGTGTGTCACACGAAGCAATATCAAGTTTATTCAGGGCAAAGTTCGTAATGATAAGGAGTCATGACCGACCCTACATGGGAGAGGCGGGTCCTTACGGGAAGTCTCCCTACTATGCCGAGATCCAAAATCCTTCACCGCACCGACGGAGTGCGACAGCCGTTCTTTGGTCATATAGTAAAGAGGTGGTCCGAGAGTTCTATGCCTCCTATGTGGCTACTCTTAGTCACAGATGTAGGAAGGCTGCCCCCGCCAAATAGCCCCACTTGAAGCATGTCCGAGTTATGTGGGTTTAGGTGATATCTCCTGCCTGCCATCAATCGGTATCTATACGACGAGGTTGTTGATGTAACCAAAACCCCTAACCGTACGAGTTTGACTACGGTGGCAAATTGTCAAAGATGGCAAATTATTGCGTGAGCATCGCTGAGAAGGAGACCACCAAGAGGTGGATGGTCCTGCACTTTTCTATTGATGGAGAGGGTGCCGTTGGGTAACCGAGTCAAAGGGAGGCATCAAGAAGGCTAAACATGACCTTCACGGATAAGTTCTTGTGGGTTGATTGTCTGCCATGCATGTTCCCCATAGCCGCTGATGATAAGTCAAATTGGGACGGGCAGTTACTGATGACGGCGATGATGATAGTTGGGTCTTGAGGTGGACTTTGCTTGGCTTCTACAGGCGGTCATCCCGAGAGGGATTTTTTAAGGTTCAAAATATTACCCTTTCCGTGCATGATATTTTCTTTATGTAGGTCCTCAGGTGTGCCCATCTGGAACATTGTTCAGTTCAAAACTCCGCAAGGCACTGTTGATATCGGCCTCACAAGGGATGAGGCCAATGAATTGGCTCCACGCAAAGGGCCCCGTCCGGAGTTGTCTCCACTTGGTGACAATCTGGTTAATACGATGGAACAGACTCGCACGGCTACGCAGGCTGCTTCTGAAACCACTAACACTACCACGGTCGAGTCTATCTCAGGTATTAGCACTGCCGCGAGCTCCTCTCTTTCAGCCTTTTTCCACGCACCTTCAGTCTCATGCTTCCTACTAGTATTCCTATTCCTTCCCTATCACCAACATCTTTTAATTTCCCCCACTACTCTGAGCCCTTTTCTTCCCGCTCTAGTCCCATTGCTAGGGTACAGAAACTAGAGGCACAGATGGATTACAATTGGCATAACATCCAGCCTTGGATGCAAATGTCTATTGCTGAGGCAGAAGCGCGCCCCCTTGGAGCGGAGAATAGTCCAGAACACAGAGCGGCAGATGCTGAGGGCATAGCGCTTGGACGTTTTTTAGTTGCAGGTTGCTAAACCCGTCCAGGCCCCTAAGTGGATGTGCGACCTTAAGCTGCGGTCGTCGAAAGTCTTCGAGTAGACATTGATATGATCCTAGAGGCTAGGGTGTTTGAGTTTGAGGCCCCTTCTGGAAAGCTTGCTGAGGACACAGTAATGGCGACCTTATTTGCCACTTCTGAGATTCCACCACCTCCCCTTGAGAGCATGCCAAGAGGCAAAAGGGTCGAGAGGAGGATGAGACTAGAGCACGGAAGAAGGAGCGATGTGATATGGAGGCTGCGAGGAGAGTCTCGCTTGCTGATGAGGAGGAGCGTCGGATCAGTGCTGTAGAGACAGTTGCCTAGGCATATAGCTCCAGAGATGTGGAGATCGCGTGGGAGGCACTACTGATAGTGTTGTTGCTGCTGAGGACACTACTGAGGGTGTCCAGACTACAGAGGTAGTGGGTTTCAGATAGGACCCACCTGCTTGCTGATCGTCGGTCTTTTGCGCCCCAGGTTTGCTTCACCTACCACTCTCGTATTATAATTTTTTATGCATTGGGGACAATTGTATATTTTTTTTTGGGGGTGGGGTAAATGGAAAGTGAGTTCTAGGGTGAAGTCCTAGTAGCCCAATTCACGATCCTCTTTTGGGGTTTTTCGTGCCGTGTCATTCTCCCCAAGGACAATGATTTTTTTTATATTGAAACGACAATGGTCTATATTGTGTACATAGTTTAACTCTGAACATGATGGCTAAATATATCCTGATGAAATGAAAAATAATAAAGGACTAAGCATAATAATTGATAAATTGTGTGGCTCTAAGCATGACTAGAGATACACATTTGCATTACCCTAAGTCTAAAATTCGAGCTAGGTTGTTTGATTAATCGGGGAGTCCTAGGAATGAGCTATCAAGTGAGTGTAGGAAGATTTGAATAGTCAACTATTTGTTACTGAGCTAGAAGTGCCTGGTAGTCCTGCAAAAAGTAAGCTTATAATAGGACAATTAGAAAGGATCATAGGCAATTGTTTCCAATCCCTTTTAGCCTGAATAAAAAACCACAGGAAATTAATCCTTCTTTGATCAAAATGATTTGAGCTTAAAAATAGACCTTTCATTTTTACCGTAACTGATTCTTTTCTGGGAATATAGTGGCCCTGTTCCCTCCTTTGGACAGTGCCCTCATCTTATGCCAAAATAAATCAGTTTGAGGGTGGACTAATGCAGTAAACAACCTTTTTTATGGCCCTGACCCAACTTGGCTATTATGTACTTTGACTCATGACAAGCCATGAGTTAAGGGTGGCTAATGAGGAATGCTCTGAAAGTGGGGTTTGAAAGAACCAGAGAGAGAAGAAAGAAAAGTAAGTGACTTAAGAATCAGTTGAAAAAAAATAAAATACAATAAAATACAATAAATACAAGCAAGAAAATAAAGAGAGGCACTTACACAAATGGAGAAAGAGGGGAAAACAGCAACGCCAAGAGTAAAAGAATACAGAATGGGTGAAATAAAAATGATGGAAACGAGGTGTATGTTTAGACGATATGGTCAAGGACGGGAAAAAGTCTCTAAAGTATTACCTAAATTTACCCTAACGACCCTGAGCTATGTACAAGATAAAAAAAAAGTCCATCGTGCTACAAGAGTTGTATAGGAACCTTAAAATCAGTGAAAATAAAGGGAAAGCTATGGCAATATGTATGAATAAGTTGTGAATATATCGGAGAGTGAGTGTTGAAAAGTAACCTATACTCAAAATGATCATTGTTGTGAAAAATGAGGATGTTGTTTTGAAGTGAGGAAATAGTTGCAATACCAAAAATATTAGCACCGCGGTGACGAAATTGAAGAGATAGGTGTTAGTGCGTGGTGAGTCTGGTGTATGTATGATTCCACATTAAATTCAAGTCTAATAGTGATAACATTGCATAAATATGAATTAGACTGACGGATTGCAGACAAATGATTGCGAAAAAATAAAACATGGATACTATGTACAAAAGATTTTAGTGAGTCATAGTCGCGTTGTTTGAGGGACCAAAACACGAATTTAAGTTGAGGGTGTGATATACCGTGGTTTCCGGTATTGTTAATGAATTTTTCCTGAAGTGTAGTGGGTGTCCAAAAAGCTTTTTGTATAATTTGTATGTAAGTTTCATCTTTATTGCATGAATGCTGTCTAAAGATGAACGCGGGAAGTTTTGAGAAAGAAATCAGAAAAAGTACAACCTACAGAGCTCTGCCGGTCGTCGTGCATGTGACGGTCGTTTACGTGATCGTAGTGAGATGCTCAAGGAAGATGGGAGAAGTCTTACCAAGTGTAGGATAACGAAGTGCATGATGGACCGTCGTAGCCATGACGGTCCGTCTTGGTTGGTTCATAGTGATAATAAGAGAAGTAGTCTAGTACCCAAATTCCAAGGAGTTTAAGTGTTCTGGAACACCACCCTCGAGCGACCGTGGTGCTTGTGTCGATCCGTCATTAAATGCCGGCGAGGGTAATGAAGAGAGCCGGAGAAGAATTTGCAAGTATGGGAGTGGAGTCCATGAAGAGTAAGTCGGTGACCACAACGACAGTAGTGAGGTCCGTCCGACCCAACCGTTTTTTGTTTTGAAAGATTTTTTAAGCCAAATAGAGTCCTTCTTCTGATTAGGTTTTTGTTTTTTAAAAAATAGTTCGAACACATCGTTCTTGGAGTTAGAATTTTGGTGTGATTAGAAACTTTTATGTTAGATGTTAGATTCTTTGTGAGGAGATTATTTTTGATGATTACACTGTGGTTTGTTACACTTTTCTATGGAGTTGATTGTGGTGATTGATTTGCGATTAATCAAGCAAATTTCTAGATTTATTCTTTCTCATCGAAGTAAAGTTCATGAATTCTTATATCATGATATGAATATTGTTATATGACTAGGGGAACTAAACTCCATAACTAGGGTTGATGGGAACCATGGGTGATAATAAAATACAATCTAACTAAAATAAGGAATTCTAAAATAGTGTCTTGCATGTATTGATAATTCTTCGCTTTTTTTTTAAAAGTCTTTTAACAGATGGCCAAAGTTAGAACTCGCCCAATGATACTTTCCGGACCAAGAGGTAGACAATAGGAAAAATAATTATCAATTAGATTTAGTGTAGACTATCTAATATGCTAGGATTGAGTGGTACGAGGTAATACCTTAGTCAAATATCGAATACAATTCTAATATGAGTAAAAGTAAGTCGTTAGTTATAGCAACACATGTAGCCGGACAAAACAACAAACAGGTGGGAGTGAAATTTTCTAGATGACACGCGACCAAAGATTTCGAAATAACCAAACTTATCACTTGCATGCAAGATACTGGAAAGAAATGTTATAGTTAGGAATTATCAAATTAGGAACCTATGGGGAACACGTAAACTATAGTTACTTTTATTAATTGATTAAACTCTAACATTTGTATCTATTTGTTGTCTACATTGATTTAGCTAATTATTTTCATTCATTTAGAAATAAAACCCTCCCTTTTATTGTCTTTGTTTTCCAAGGAAATAATTGAATAAATAGTAGTAATAATAGATTGAAGTTAAGTTTGAACTATTTTCCTCGTGGGAACGATCCTAACCTCATTAGTTGGGTTCTTTACTTAATACAATAGCTTTACTTCTTATTTGAGAAGTAAGTTTGGGCGTATTAGCATCCTAGCATGATTTTATGGATTTCCTTTAGGTGTTAGTCCTAAAGGATGATGATTTTGAGTTAGTAAGCTCCTTGATAAGAAGTTAAGAGTGAAAACCCTTAATGATGTCAAACCTTCTTATGTGAGGAGTATGTAGGTTTGGTCTTGACTTGCCTTGACCATTGGTGTTTAAGGGAATGATGTGATTAGGCTTACCCTAGTGGGGAATAATGTTCTAGTGTGTGTTGAGGATTTTTAAGTGCACATTATGTTTAGGTCGAGAGTTCTCTTTTCACTTCAGGAATCAATTAAAGGTGATGTGATGTAAGGTGTGCATGAGCTTCTATCCAAGGGATGGAATGATGTGCCACTTAAGTTAGTAAAAAATGCGAACTAGGTTCTACTTAAGGTTGAGAGAAGTTACTATTAATATGGTTTAACTAAGTGCGGGAGATTGATGATATGAGTAGTTAACATGGTAGCATATACCTATTCGTAATTCTATTCTTATTAAGGTTGGTAATTAGAGTTCCTAAGAAGTTGCTCATGATGGGAGGTTTTTTCACATGAGCTTAATTAAGTAGCAGTCTTCCTATGTTGGCTGTATTAATTGACACTCTGTGAAGCATGTTTTGAAGATTCTAAATTGAATAAAAATTATTTTATCAAATCATGGTTACTTATATCGATTGTGAATCTTGATATGTTAGTTTGAACAGTAATTTACATGGTATAATGTAAGGGCATGTTTATTTGAAGTCACTTTTAAAGGTGGTTGCTTTGACATCATAACGAGAAAATGAGTCTCCTTTTAAATGAAAAATAAAGAGCCTCTTGAAAATATGTGACTTTTATGACTGAGGAATTATTTGTTATAGTGGAGAATCATTCTTAAGGGTGCTTGTGGGTATGTTTACCGAGTTCTTTGATGTTGACTATAAATTGCAATAATTTTCCCTGATTGATGATGGATATGAAGACTGTGACATGTTAAAAATTGAAATTTCAATTAAAGGACTTCTTATTGTTCTGATGTGTGTGGTGGGACTTACCATTTGGACTTCATTAGGAAGGAAGTATGAGCATTCTTCTTTTAAAAAGTTGAGAAAGTCTCATTAAAATGAATTGATCTTTGTGCATTGCTTGTATGTAAACCCTATGATAACATCTGAGTATGTTAAGGAGACGGACATTCCTCCTTAAACATAACTAAATACGAATATGTTAAGTACAACCATAAAGGTATCATTTTTTCAAATTATAAGGATTTTGTTGATCTACATTACTAAAGTCTATGTGCATCTAGTGTGAGTCACTTATTTGCTTCTTGAAGAGATGATGTTGAACCTGCCTATGTGTGACTAAAAGGTTGTTGCATGTTAGAAATTAATGAAATGAAATATAAAACCATGTCATGATTAAGAGAAGGATGTTCCTCCTATGAACATGAGTGATGTCCTTTTGTTTAATGCACTAAGGGTGAGTAAGTGAAGGTTTTGCTTGCTTGTGTGCATTGAGTTCAAATGGTATGAAAGTTGGTATTACTTGGATGTTTGGTGCATTGATTTTATGTGCTAACATTTTGAATGTTTGAGCTGCTCTATGGGTCATTGAAGTCCTTGATGTGTTTTAAATGTTCCAAGTATCATTCGAGGAGGAATGTTCCCAAGTGGGAGACATTGCAAGTTCGCTCAAAATGAATTAAGGTACCTAGAGCCTCACATGTGAATAAAAAGGTTCATAATATGCTAATTATGTGTTGAATAGTATCTACACTTGATTTGAAGTGGTTTGGAGGCCAAACGTCCAAGAACGTCCAAGACGTTACAAAGTTTGTCTTTAGACGTGGTAATGTGTCCTTGTATATTTACCTTATTATCTGTTATTTGAAGTCCTAAAACAGTAGGTATTACCCTAGAAGTAGTTAGGCATGGTATAGGGCACAATATTCGGGTACAACCCCCTGAGGACCACCCTAAGGGCTCCCGAGGAGGACCAAAACGTTGGACAAGAAGCTGCTTAAGGTATCATGTAGAACAAATATTGGAGGCATCACACGCATCGTGGCAGTAAAACTGGTATAATTCTTGTTTGTGATCCGCGCCCTACGCGAGGCTCACTACTTCTACAAATCATGGGAGGCAAGATTTTGGGCTCACTCCGCGTCTCACAACCACTTCCCTAATTTAGTTGCATCGTTTTAAAGAAAAGTTTTACATGTCTAAAAGTCCCAATAAGTATAGGGGTGTTTTGGTAACTTCGGGAGTCGGTTATAAACTGTTTATATAAATAATTTAACCCTTTTCTAAGTAAAAAAGCCCAATACCCAATGATAAATAAAAAATGCCAAAACAATCGTCTCTTTAAAATCAACTCAAAACCTCCTTTGGTTCAAGAAAAGGGGACTGGATTTAGTGTTTTAGGTCTCCAATTTTTTGTGGGCTTCTCATGTAGTAAGTATGGTTACCTCATCCTTAGTTAAACTGTTAGTGGGCGTTCTTCAAATGTCTCCAATTGAGATTCTATGAGCAAAAATATTTCATTGTCAAATGACTTGAAAACTCATTGTAATGATGATAATGAATTCATTACCGCTTTTTTTTAAGATGAAATTCAATCCAATTCCATGAAAAACCCATGATCCTCCTAATTTTTCAATCGTCCTATAATGTGGATCTTGAGATATTGATTCCATGTTAATGGAATTGTGATTAGATTGTATCGAATTGCTTATTGATATCACTATTTATATAAATTGAGTATGAATTGTTGAGGATTAATTATATGTTAATTATTGAGAATTGATTAAGGTGATCATAACTTGGAAGTATTGGTGAGTCGATTTAAATATCTTTATGTGGTATAGAATTGACATTCAATTATGTTGATTGGTATGGTGCACTTATGGTGGCGGTGTTTACCTTCTTGTGTGTATATATATATATATATATATATATGATGTGAAGTGTGGTTATGATGATCACACATTGTGAAGTTATATGCCTAGTCTCTAATGCTAGTTCATGATCTAGATTACTTTGATGACACTATGACAATTGAATAAGGTTGTTACGATGAGGTTGGTCTATATGTTATCATTTATTAATTTTATTGATGGATGATACCCTACCTATGTACCTCTATATGATTGTGTGGTCTTATATGAATGATTAAGAGTCATGGATTCAAGTAATTATGAGGTCTTGTCTTCTATGCTATGGTGTTTGGTGTGTTGTCTATACTTCCTATTACGCTATATGTGAGTTGTCTATGGTTTAAGGGATTTGAATGTTTATTGTGACGTTTTTAAGGTTGCTACCTCAATGTTAGGATTGTTGCCATTACATGATCATGTTGTCCAATGTACACCCCCCTTATGCACGACTATAAGAAGGATACACTCAAGGTAGCTAATGAAAGTATTGTTCTCATATGCATCTAATGTCTACTACTATGCATGTAAAGTATATGTCAATGAATTATGATATCTAACTTAACAAGGATGACTTGATAGGTGTACTATTGTAGGCAAAAGTATGGACTTTGCCTACATATCACACATGTCCACTTTGATAGAATAACTACTAGGGGTATTACTCTATGTACATGAATATGAATGAATGATTAAGCTCTGAACATGAAATTATACGATATGATCAAGTATGAATATGTGTAGTTTCTAAATGTGTAATATGAAAGGATTTCTCATATATTTACACCTATGCACCTACGCATGCATGAATGTGTGTTGCCTTAGAATGTATATGTGAAAGGTCTTCTCACATATATTACCCAACACAAACATAAAGTATGAAATGTGAAGCATGCTATGATATTCTAGTTAATTAGGGTCTCTGAAATGGTCTACTGTGCTAATTGTACTCTAACTAGACTATGCTTTATATGTGATATGTACCATGTTAAGAGTTTTCTCAATGACCAGGTTGAGTTGAAAAAAAAGTCTATCTATACTAGAGCTAGGCATCATGAGAAGTTAATCTCCTAAAGACTATTTTTTATAAAGTAATGTTAATAAAGGATTTCAATAAAGGGAAGTTAGCTTAGCAACGAGTGAACTTGATAATGAGAGGTGCCCATTCCCAAAGGGAAGGCTTGTTCAACATAGTCCTCACGAGGTGGATAACTATTGTACCCAATTGGCATAAAGAGGGTTTGCATGTATACCTCGATGTTCCATAAACTATGTTTCCCCATAGGACCTAGCAAGTGGATCCATCTAAGATGTTAGCATGATATTCATGTGTTACCTTGGAAAGTAAGATACCCTCTTAGGTGAGGGAATGAAACTTATAATTCAATGTTTATCACAAGTTAATGTCTGTAAGGCTAGAGATCCCTAATTGTAAAAGACAAGGAAGTAAAGTAAGGAGCCCATACCCCCTCTCCCCTACCTTCTCCCTCTATAACTAGGATAACCTAAGGGAAATTACATAGGTTAGGTGAGAGATAATTATTTACCTAGCCTTGCAAAGTCATCTCTTTGATGGGAATCGATGAATGAAGGTAAGCTATATGCATATGTATAGTTTATGCCTTATGCATGACATTGTATTGTTGTCTACTTGGTATGATAATATGCATAGTATTGATCGTATTGAGTCTATATGATGAGGTTTTACTTTATATGTAATATATTTATCTTATTAACTATATGTTGAAGGTCTTACTTAGCTTGTATGAAGTTGTCTATACTTACCATATTAATGCAAGAAGTAAATGTTAGGGCTTGTGGTCTCTATGTAAATTTAGTTGGTATGTGTGAGGTTATGGGGCTTCACATGTACATTGCAGTAGTAGACTTAGATTGGGATTATGAGTAAAGTCTTATGACTTCTTTATGAAGTAAAGTTCAAGTAGGCTATTATTCACTATTTCCAATTATGATGTTATGCAAAACCTTGACTTGTATGTTTTTTTGTAATGAGTCTTCTATGTGATTCATGAAGTATGTTGGGTCAACTGAGAAGTATAAGTCCAATGATATGCTATGTTATATAAATATGTATGTTTAGGTTAAAGATGATTATATGAATATTCACCATGGTGGCCTTAAGGTGATGCTTGAGTGTGGATGGTGAAATGAGACACTATTTATGCATTGCACCAAGTATCACTAGAGAGTTACTTGGTAGTTCAGAAGTTAAGTAAAGATAAGGATAATGTTATGAAATGCTAAATGTTCCTTAAATGTAATATGTGGCTTTATGTGATGTTGTGGCTATTGTACATGTCTATATGAAGTGTGTGAACTATATTGTACTTATTGTATCATTGTTCATGACGTTTTACTAAAAGGCATGATGCATGGTTTTCTAACCAAATGTCCTCTTTAAATGCATGTTTTTGCATGGTTGTCGTACTTAGTGCATTCTTGTACTAACAACATTCTTCATCATCTTTTTACACAAAGTGTAGGCGATGATGACTAGAGGATGTCCCTTAAAGTATAGGGCTTGAATATTTTTTCCAAGTTCAAGGAAAGGGATCCTTAAGTCCAAGGATGTCCTATGTCAAGTTATTCTTAAAGTTAATGTAATAGCTTATTTATTATTTTTTGTTGTATGTAAGGCCGTGTCGACTAGTCTAACTCTGATGATGTACAGTTAAGATTACAAAGAGATTAGAGTCTAAACAATATATATATTTATATATATATATATATATATAATAATATTATAATATATATATATATATATATATATGAAGTAAAAGAGTCTAGCATATGATGTGCTATGAAAGTTTAAAATTTTCCGCTAAATTTCCTATGAAAATGTGATGAATGATTACTATGGGCTAGACCTCCGAGAGGTCAAGTACACCATGTTACTTCTAAGAGTGATCCCTCGTCTTGAAACAACCCCTGAATGTTGACCAAAGTTAACTCAAAGGATAAATTTCTATAATTACACAACTTAGGACCTTAACTCTAAGACAATACTCATAATTTGAAACTGATCACTATGACAACTTAAACTCCACATTCCGGGACATATAGAAACAATGAAATTCTATTACCACAATTAAAAGCCATAAAGACCATAAAAACTACCTTCTTAACAATATTATCCTTTCAAACTCATAAGTTACAAATTTTTCAACTTTTAAGATAATTTTCAAAACAAACTTTTAAATCTCAAACATAAAAGACTTAGGGTCAATCACGGGAGGTGAAAAGTAGTCAATTCATAAAACTTTATAAAAATGACCGACCGAGGTCAATATGGTGTGTACCACTTAAAACCAAATTTATCCTCAAATATAGAGAAAAAGAAATTAAATGAAGATTTGAAAAGCTGAGGATATTTAGCACGTATATAAAAATGTGTCTCCTAAGTTTCCTCATGATATACCATTAGTTTATGATATTTTGAATACATTTCGGTTATAAGTTTTGTGTCTCTAAGGAAATTTTGTATTAGAACTAATGTTTTTTTGTTATATTTGTAGGAAATAGGCCTGAACGATATCAAGAGAGATAAAAGCTGAAATTTTTCAAAAAGAGCCACCCATTGAGGTGACTTATGGACAATAGGTCCATTCATGGTCCATCATGGATTGGCGAGGAATGATCAACAGGGAATTCATACTAATTATGGAAATATAGAGGTAAGTGATAGAGGGTAGGTCGACCCACCTGCCATCCTTTACTTCCGTTAACAATGATCACTGGAAGTTGAAGTTTCATTACCTAATGAAAAGTTCTAAGTGTGGAACTACGAAAGTCGACCCATAGATCTTAGGTCAACGTTCGGTCCGTGTTTCCCATCCATCATTTGTATCTAAGTGTTGAAAGTTCTAGCCTCTCTGAAATATGTTCTAAGTATCAAGCTATGGAAGGGACATATTGATCATAGGTCTAACTAAAGCTCGTAGTCCTGTCTCGTCGAATGAATCAACATCATATACTCATTGCACTCTACAAAAGATAAACAAAGAAAACACAAGTAGGGGTCAGTACAAGGTAACATGTACTACGTAGGTATCATCGACCAACTTACAATATAAACTTATATGCAATAAGAAATAGAATAAAATCAACTATGACACTTGATACACTTAAATTACACCTCCCAAAAGTAGCATAAGTGATCGTTATCAAGTAAAGGACCCAACTTGTAGGTTGGGGTCGATTCCACTAGGAATATGGTTTAACCATAAACTTACCTGACGATTATATTTGTTTAGCCTAAATATTTACGCAACAAGTAATTAAAGGGGGGATTTGTGAAAAAAAATTTAGAAAATTATGTAAGTAATCAATGAACGGTATTCAAACTTTATTTGCAATCAAGATGAGAAATTAACTACGGTTTAAGTGTTCCCCTTAAGCTCATAACGTAGTAATACTAGTAATAGCAACTCATTTCTAGTGTATTACATGAAAATTGATAAGTTAGTTATCCTAAAATCCTTGGTCTGCAACTACAAAATTTAACCCCAAACCATGGTACGACCAAGTCTGTATAATTTACTAACCCTTATATTTTCCTCTTAATAGGCATCACATAAATGTATGTTTAGTTTTCATCCTCGTATCAATCGACATTAAACTATTGGATAGTACCACACTAAATTTATGTTGATAATTCTTTTCTGATTAATGATCTATTTAGTTCAGAAAGTATCAAAAAGGAAAGTTTTAACGTGTGAACTCATTAAAAAGACTTCTAAATGAAATAACTATAAATGCATGCAATAACACTATTCAATAATTTCTTAATTGCTATTCATACTTTGTTAATCGATCATGGTTCCCACAACCATAGTTGTTGATTTACTTACCAATATTAGTAAGAACGCAATTCATATATTTAGATGAAAGAATCATGACCTTACGTAACATGACGATTAAACCCAGAATTTCAACTGGAATTGTAAAGTCAAAATCCTTAAAATGTTCTTTTGAAATCAATAATAGCTAATGTTTTTCAAATTAATATCCGAAGTCAATAAAAAGAACAAGAATAATGTATTATACTCCCCAAAAATAATATTTACATGCCCAATATATTAAAAAAATATGTCCTAACTAAAAAGGAAACAAAATAAGGAAATAATTGAGCACGTGTGTTTGATCTACGAAACTGACTTAAGGTTTAAAACCCACATCTTTGATAAACTCAACGGATTAACAGTACGAACCATAAATCACTCTATGGGTCGTGGATCATCCTTCGTATCTCCATACTTAAGATGTTCACTATTATGTACTAGAACAAACTCTCTGACTGATTTGATGGAGCAACAGTATGATTTGTAGATCACTTTATGGTCCATAGGTTACAACTGTGGTTCACACTTAGTCAAGAATTCCTGCCCATCTACGTTCATAATCTGCGGAGCGTGAATGGACCTACAGTCCATAGATCACCTCTTTTGATGCTCTTTTCAACACTTCCTTCGTCTGTGTATCCAAGTTTTTGCGTCTGAACATATTTACTAAAAACATAAGAAAAACACATAAAACCACTACAAAATTTCCCTATACACGTACAACTCTTAAGTGAAATATAGCAAAAGTATGGTAGAGTTATTATAGTACATCAACACCCTAATCATAAATTCATTGTTTGTCCTCAAGCGACACACTAATACTGTAACAACACTTGTATATAAGCAAGGAATTCAAGCTTAAGAAATCACATGGCTCTACATCCCATATCCCTCTTTGGTGCAAATATTTCTTAATCGTGCTTACATCTTTCATCACGACACCTAATAATAATTCTTGGATCTCACTCACCATCAAAGGTGCCTCAATCATCCACCACTATAGCGCAGACTCCGTCACGGCGTTAGAAACTCGATACCCCAACAAAAATCTCATGGACCATCGGTTGCTGCAACTTTGATCATCTATTATAAAGCCTCACTTGTTTTCTGTTTGCGTGCGAATAACCATGCTGAATTTGATGTATAATTTTTGGGAATGGAGTGGATCCATAAGTGTTAGCTACCATAGACTATCAAAATAGTGGTAGTCAGGTTTAAGTTACCAAATGATAGAGAGTTGAAATTGGTAAGAGTATAAGTCAAATTCAACAAGACCAAATTGGTCACGACCAGAATCTAGACTCAGATGGAGACCGGCCGTGATTGACCGATCAGAGGTCAGAGACAAGCCCTACATACGTCATATTTACTGTATCTAGGTTAATTTTTGCGGAGGAAAAAATTTTGAACTTTTTTTTAGTTAAATTCAAAGATATTCTACTTGACTCATAAATGTTCACAATCAACCATATAACATTAAGATCATCAAATTAAAGAAATAGTTTATAGCTGCATTAAATGTATACTTTCCAAAACGACACCAATACAAAATCTGTTATGAAGTGGGAAATGAAACACTTGTAGAACATGCTCCACTAGCTAAGGTCTACATGTAATCTAGATAATAATAGTAAAAAACTTCGAAAGCATGATGGCCTACCAAGTCCAGATGAAAGCTCCACCTCCGGATAGCTGTAACGTTGTACCGTACGATCTAACATCCACCTGTGCCTTCACCTAAAAATAGATAATTGTATGAAATTAGTACACACTTGTACTAAGTAGGGGTATATGCAAGCACACACCAAGGACATGCATGAGTAAGAATGACTCTTTCCTAACAACATGAATTATGGAAGGTTAAGTTAGTGGACTTCACAAATTCGGATTAGGAAGTCAATGGACCTGCAAATTGGATTTGGAAAGACCGGGCATGAGTGATAACATGCAGCTCAATTTATAATTTTGCCAAAAACACATAAATATTTCAAACCTATAAATCCGTAGTTCATATATTCTTTAATGCACTGAGACCTTCGGAATCATGGACTGGAATTTAGGACTTCCACAAATGAGGGCTCAACAAATGGGGACCTCAAACTAGGGTCCTTCTTAGAAACATGCATGTCTGCGGCATCATTCATAATATGCATTTTTTCATCTGTCACTATTATAGGTAATCACAGTCATACCTAAGAGTAGGTTCTAAGACCTCATCGGGTTTTCTCTGCAATGACCAAGAAACCTAGTGTTTATTACTTAAGTCGATCTCAAAATAATATTATCCTATCCTAACAATTGCGTATCGTTCAGTTCATGTATGTGCTAATTTGAGGCTGGCCTCATTCATTATTTGGGAACTTTAATTTTAACCGACCATCGATCATGCTGAGGATCAGAAATACAAGTGTCTCCCCCACACCAAAAAGGAGGTGGAAATCATGGACAAAGTGACCCCCCCCCCAAAACATGCGGACGCGTAATGGGAATTGAACCACCGCTCTACAAGCCCTATATGTAACATTATAGGTTCGAAGACTAGGAGACTATAGAGAGACCCATACCCGAAATTCCAGACAGTCCATACTCTGAAGTTACGTGAACCTCCACCCCTTCCCGAAGTCAGCATCACCGCTCATAGCTAGCCTATCGGTTCTAAGTAAAAGTGTCCATCATTCAAATCATCACACATGGAAGCTTGCCTATAGCATGAGAACATTATGTAGATGATTTTCATCTCATCATAGTATAAGTATGCATTAACTTCAATACTTTGATAGAGTGTCATAGAGAGGGCTCGTCATTAAATTTACACTCTCATAGGTCAGTACGTTTTCGGGTAATTTACTTAGGCTAATTTGAGATTGCTCTCATTTTTCACATTACCTCTTATCATGTTGTCACCACAGCATTAACGTTCAGGATCATTTGCTCCTCATAATTAACCTCCTTAAAGAAGTTTCATTGCATCATATGTCAATGACACTTGGCACTTAGGTGGTCCACATCTTACTTAACCCTTCTAGGTTACATCATTTCATCACATACATCTTTGTTCACTACTTGAACGTTGCTAGACTTAGAATACACTCCTACAAGCTATGGGGCTTCATTCATAGTGTCTAAGTGATTATGTTCTTACCCAAGATTATGTGGAAAGACTTATGCATCTTGTAGATATGCCGCTAAGATATTGATTTTGATATTCAGAGGCAGTATTCATTAAGTCTTTACTTAGGTATGACTTATAGTCAATACAGAATTGGGCAAGGGAACCCGAATTCGAATCCATTGGACCAACATTAGTAAGGTTCATTCACCTCTAATTTTTTATTTACATTTCGGCTCGGGAACCCGATTTCGAATACCCTCGCTAACATTATTTTTCTTTATTTTTTCTTCCCTAACTTCACTAAGGCGTTTTCAGCATTCGGGGATATGGAATGTTTTGAAACCCGCATTAGAAACATTCCTTTTATTTATATTTTTTCCTACGTTTTTCCTATGTGGTCGAGAGGAGGTGGGTTCAAAATACAACTTCCTCTCATTATTGTTATTTTGAAAGTTCTCATTGTCTCTTTTCATACAAGAGGTAGTGGGTTCGAATCCCACTCCTCCAATAATTTTTATTACTTTGAAAAATTCCCTTTTTCCTCTGGTTGGGCCGAGAGTGTGGGTTTGAATCCCACACATCTCATTTTTTCCAGCTTTATGTTAGTGAGGTCTTGAGTTCACTCCACGATGACCTCACATGTTTAAATTATTTTTAAACTTCTCAAACTTCAAGTATCTGGCGAAAGCTACATCACCAAGTGTTGGAAATTTATTAATTTCTAGCCTTTATTTAACAACATTCATACGGTTCGTTCTGTTGTAATTTTTCAAAATTTGTTTTTTGAACGCGCGTTTTTAGTGTAGATTCCATGTTGTTTTAGCTTAGAATTTTCACTTTGATCAGCTCACCTTACACTTCATTTCAAATACAATATACACCTATGCACATAATCCAAATCATAAAAACAAGCCAATTAATAAGTAAAGGGAGGAGAACGAGGAGGGAGAGAGAACAATTAACAAACATTGTACACATTGCCCACATCATTTTCGGATGACATAATTGAACAGGCTGCTATTTCCAAAGACAAAATACAGAGAACATCATATGTCATACTAATTACAGGAACCTACGAACAACAGTGATTCTAACCTAATTGAATTGAAATCGGATACGTTGAATTTTGTAGAAAGAAATTTCTCTAGGAGAATGGATTCCAAGAGAGAAAACCCATACCTTGTTTTAGCTTTCCACACCTTCAAAGTTCTGCCCAAATCCTCCACTAAACCTTCAACACGATCCCGTCTAGAAGATGATGTAAAATTTTTGTTTCTTAAGTTAGCTTGCTTGTTTGTATATTTTTTTTTGTAAGTTCTTTGAGTGTAGAGAACTTTTGATTGTTGTGTAATGTTTTGTTTTCTGTTTTTGCAGCCAAGAAAGCAAAATGGACGAGAGAGAGAGAGAGAGGTTTAGGCATGTGAGAGAGTTTGTGTGAGATGGTGCCCCTTAAAACTAGGATAGTTGGCAACACTTAGTCAATTTAAGTTAATAATTGTTAATTAATAACTAAAAATGT
The DNA here is from genome assembly GCA_027704765.1 of Solanum habrochaites. Lineage (NCBI taxonomy): Eukaryota > Viridiplantae > Streptophyta > Magnoliopsida > Solanales > Solanaceae > Solanum > Solanum habrochaites. The sequence continues at coordinate 17,711,559 of JAKWJA010002499.1, forward strand.
GATTTCCACTTTTTAATCATAAACTAATTAAATAATATTAATTAATTACATTAATTTACCCACTCAAATAAAAACAATTTAATTCATTGCTTCTACCTAGGTTCGAACCCGGGTGGAGCAAGATTTAACTCTTAGAGCCCATTTTCGGCCCTCTCTCCCAAAAATACCTCTCCACCTTATTAATTAAACATTTAAATATATATTTGGGGTAATTATGATATTACCCTTAGCCTGAAAAAAAACCATTTTACCCCTAGACCCTCCAAACTTAAGATTGAGCTTTTTTAAGTCCGGTAAAGACTCATTCGGGTAAATCTTCATATTCGGGATCCCTACATGGTTAGACCCAACCTTTCCTAGATCAAATAACTCCCCAATTTAGTTAGTTTGGTTGTTGCAAGGGTTCAGAGGGCTGGTTCTACGCGCATCAATCTGCGTGAACCTTGTCTAATCGTAGGCATTCTAGAGATATTAGGCATTACTTATCTTATACATTTTTAGGGTTGTTAAACAAATAGTTTCAAATCTTAAGGACAACAAGATGTTACCTAAGGGGTTAGGAGTCGATGAGAACCTTTCTTATGAAGAGGTTTCCATTGTAATTTTAGATCGCTGATACGCTCAAACTTACTTCTTAAATAAGAAGTAAAGCGGTCGTGTCAAGTAAATAACCACATTGAGTATTTTGTATAGGTTCCAGAGAAAATAGATCTAGACTTAACTTTCAACTTGTTATACTATGTTCGTTTGAAACTTCCTCAGAAAGGTAAAAATACAAAATAGTGGTTTATCATCTTCTAAATACGTAAAAGTAACTTAACGAATTTGAAAGAGAACACTTACAGTTTTGAAAAAGTTGGATTTAATCGATGATTAATCAAAGTAACTGGGTTTATGGTGTTCCCCAAGTTTCATAACTTGATAATTCTACTTAACATTCTTTGCGTAGTCTTGCATGCAAGGGATAGTTATGTATTTCTAAATCCTGGGCCGGCATCTAAGAAAATTCACTCCGCACCTTGGTCCGGCTTCGCTTGGGTTGCTTTTCTACTTCACCTTATCCTTTACGTATATTAAGAAGCATCGTATTCGATATTTGACTACTTAACCGCAGTCGTACCATAAATACTAGCCTATTAGATAGCATACACCTAAATCGTGTTAATAATCTCTTTTTCCTATTATCAACCACCTCCTTGGTCCGGCAATAATCCTTAAGGCGAGTTTAAAAACGTTTATCAGCCGTTAAAAGACTTCTAAAGCGAAAGATCTTAAACAAATGCAAGACACGTATTCTATAAGTGCTATTTGTAGCTAGGGTTAATCTCAGTATTTGCCTATGGTTCGCCACAACCTAGTTTTTGTTATAGATTTCAGTTTTACTCATCTCCTATACACACAATATTCAAATATATTAATAGAATTCAGTGTACTTACTTCAATGAGAGAGAATAAAAATAATCCAAAAGATGCTGATTAATCAACACAAATCACCAACAATCAATGATAATCGCGAAAGTCTAAACACTAATACAAAGAACTAATAATATGATTCTAACTATCTGGTGTCTACTTCAAAAACAGTTTTTCGAACTATTTCTATAAACAACAAAACCTAATTTTTAAAACCAAGACTTCGATTGCGAAAATCTGCCAAAACGCGGCTGGGTTGCGGACCATGCGAAACGGACCTCGTGGCATGACAGGACCGTCAGGCCTCCGTCGTCCCCTACTTGTGCACTTCTCCTCTGCTGCCTCTTTATTCCCCTCGACGGCAAGATGGCCGGACCGTCAATAGGCACAGACGGTCCTTCTAGGATCTTCGTTTCGAAATACTTCAACTCGTCGAAATCTGGACTGGATCACTCGACTTCTCCTGAACTCCAACTATGAACCTGCATAACGGACCGTCATAAGCCTGACGGACCTTCACAAAACAGCGTCATACTCTAACACTTGTCCACTTCCCCCATTTCCTTCACAGCTTCACTCTACCTGCCCACCGACTAACCCGTCACAAGCACGACGAACATCATCAGCTCCATAGGGGTCTCTTCTTCATTTCTTCCTTCCAACATCCTCCCAGTGGCTTGGAACAAATTTCCGGTGGCAAACAAAAGAAACTTATATAACAATTGCATCAAAAAGGCTTTTAACGCACTAAAGTTAGGAAAAAGTATTAATTGAACCGGTGAAAACCCACGGTATATCAAACACCCTCAACTTAAATATTCGTTGTTTTGTCCTCAGTGACGCACTATGCTCACGTACAACAATCGCCCTGTGACATAGTATCCTGTTTTATCCGGGTTGCAATCATTGTATATCAATCCATCATCCCATTAATTTTCATCCAAATCTATGCATGCATGCACTATGAGGCTTGAATTTTTGTGGGAATCAAGAACATGCATAGACTCACATGCATTAACCGCTATCCTCTCATCCTCTCTTCAATCTCTCCTGAATGGTGCTTAACAATTCGGTATTTGCAACTAATGTCCTCACTTAGAAAAAATCTCTCATTTTTCACACAATGATTTCAGTTTGAGTAATGAATTACTTTGTCAACACTGCTCTCGACAAAGTCAACTCATTCATACCTATTGCATAAGCTGCCCTATTTTCACTGCCTTAAGTTCGCTATACAACCCTTAGGACACGGAGAGGACTTGTTGCTTGTACATAGTCTCACGGTTCAGGTCGGGTATATTTGGTATTTTTAAGGTCTTTTTGCCGCCTCCTTGACATATCGCTAAACCTTCCTTCTTTCTCTACTCAAAATCATTTTATCTCGTCCATTGCTCATATTTTTTCTTTCACCTTGCTATTTGCGGTCTTCTTTCTTCTTTGGTGGGATGACTCTCTTCTTTTCTTGTTTTAATTCTTGTATAACTCTTGTATATTTCTTATTCTTTCCTTTTCTTTCAACTAATTTTGATTCACTTTTACTTGTATCTTTCCTCTCCTCGTTTGTTTGTTTCTTTCAAACCCCCCACTTTCCGAGTATTCCTCAAAATAGCCACCGCTCGAACTCATGGCTTTGGCATGAGTCAAGTAGTCACAATACCCCCAATTGGGTCAGGCATAACGAGGGTTGTTTACGTTTTACCTTACTGCATGAGCCACCCTCAAAATATTCTTTTGGCATAACTGAGGCACATGTCCAAGCGAGGGACCGGGCCAACACTGTTCCCCGAAAAGATCAGTGTAGGGGTGAAAAGAAAGGTCTATTTAAGCTCAATTATTTGATCAAGAAGGTATAGAATTTCATTTGGTTTTCTTTTATTTAGGCTATACATGGGGCGTTTGTTAAAAGGGCCTATGATCCCTTCCTAATTGTTCTATTACCGCTTCCTTCAGTGTCAGCAGTACTAACCAGGCAAGTTCTAGCTAAGTACCCAATATTGGACCTATTAAAATTCTCCTCACACTCAATTGACATCTCAATCACTATACCAAATTGTCAAACACCGGGGTGTGACTATTCGAATTTAAGGACTTAGGGTAATTCAAAATGGGTTAACTCTATTTCATGCTTAGGGCCCACCATTATCAGTTACAATGCCTAGTCATGCATTATTTCCAGTTTAGCAGAATATCTTTATCCATCATGCTCAGAATTAAACTATGTAGAAAAGATAAACATGCCGGGTTCCACAGAAAAAGAAATCAGTATTGTTTGGGAAAAAGAACACGGCAAGAAACACCAAAAGGAGGATAGTGAATAATTACTCAGACTTCACCCTAAACACTCATATCCATTTACCCCACCCCAACAAAAAACAATTCAATGTCCCCACTGCCTAACAATGTAAATACTAGAGTGGTAGGTAAAGCAAACTTGTGGCGCAAAGCGCCGTCGATCGCATCAAATGGTGGGTCCGTTTCCCCCGACCCACGTCCGCTTCAATTGGACACCTCAAATGATGTCCTCAGTCAACGCGCACCATTATAGTGCCCGCCGTGACGATATCTACAGTGTGGGAGCTAGAACGCCCCATTCCTCTGAACTTTGTACACGCCGATCTGTTGCGACCGCCTCGTCAGCAAGTTAGGCTCTTCCTTTCCGCGCAGCCTCCATCTCTGCGCACTCCTTCTTTCCTTGCTTCGCAGCCTCATCCTTTACTCGACCTTCGCCTGTTTTCATTGACTCTCTCGAAGGGGAGGTTGTGAGATTTCTGAAGTACGGACCTGGCCGCTAGCACGTATCCTCAGCAAGGGCTCGACAGAGGGGTCTAAGACTCCGGCACCCATTGCCTCTAGTAATCGTGTTCGAGTGTCTTCACGGAAGACTTCGACTGCCGAGTCCTTAAGATTTTGACACATCCCTTTTCGCACTGGAGGGCTGGTCGGGCTACGACTATCAACTAAAGGCGACTAGACGTGGTTGACCTCATCACTCTTCCGCTCTGTAACCTGCTTGCATCTTCCTCTCTATAACTTGCTTCGGACGTCATATGCTCTTCTGCATCCACTGGTCTGAATTACGGTGTCATCAGGTGGCCATTTGGGTGCCTTTATTTTGGAACCCGCTAGCAAGCGGGACCACTAACGTAGAGGGGCCTGTGCGAGAGGACTCTAGCTGTGCTACTACCCGGGTATGAGCTCGACCGGGGAGTTGTAGTGGCCCATGTGTTAGCTTTGGGCCTGGGCTACCGTATTCGCAAGATCTTAGCATTTGTGGCAACTCTGGACGGGGCCTCTGTTGGAGCCAAGCTCATTTGCCTCGTATCGGATGGGAGCGCATGACAGTGCCCCGCGGGTTCCTAAGCTGATCTACTTTGACATATAGGCACGAAGGCACCTGCGGACCTGCAAAGGGCAACATATACAAGCACGGGAAGGGGGTAGGTAGTAGTGACTTGAGATGTGCTCTCTCGTGCATGACTGGCCGGAGACTCCCTGCGTAGTCCACCTCAGTCTGCTAATCACACCGCCATCAAACACGCTTGTATCCATGTAATTTTTCAGCATCTTGGGGGAAAGTCATGCGTACTACAGCCCACAAGAACTTTGTCGCCGCAACATTAGGTGGCCGTCTTGTGGGCCCCCTTCCGGTCTTGGTGACCCAATCTAGCAGCCCTATCCATCTACTAAACACAGGTGCATGGGCCACCATCTCTTGTGGTCTCTCTCCGTGCTGGATCTCGCATGACTGTCCAATCCTTTACTTATCTGCCGGCGGTAATCAAACTTGGCAGTATGGGGGTCCGAGTAGCATCTTGCACTCCTCCCTGTATAGGAACCGGCAGGCGGATGGCTGGCATGGAATGTAACCCGGCACGCCCCGGACTCGACCGGCGCCAATGGGCCTGGGGGAGCTGGAGCAACCTCGCCTGTCGATGGGGATCGGAGAGGCGCTACGTAGGAAGGCGTAGAACTCGCGACCAGCTCCGCGCTGAATCGTCCCAACGGACGTGGCTGTCGCACTCTAAACGATGCTGGTGCAGAGGTTGTGGATCTCTCTCCGCTCCGCATTTTAGGAAGACTTCCTTGTAAGTACCACCCACCCACCACCCACCCGTACCCCCCCCACCCCCGCCGCTCCAGGTTGATTGTTTCGAGTCATTACTCTTTATCGGTAAGAACTTCAAACTTCACGTTGAGTAAACTTGAAACTTGCCGTTGACACAACCACCGTTTGGCTGGTCAACATCTCGGGGGTGGGGACCTGGACAGTGCGCCGATGTAGAGTCTGACTGGTAGCCTCATCAAGACTGAGGGCCGACGCTGTACAAGGGGCTTGTTGGAGAGGGGGGGGGGGGTCATTGGGTGTGATAGTGTGTAGCTACTAGTGGAGGGTGAGGGGGAGGGGGGGGGGGGAGCCTTTGTTGGTGGTGGATGGTTTTTCTGTGTGGTTCTTGTCCTGCCCGGTCGTGCAGATCCAGAAGATTCCTCGGACCTGATACTCCCTAAGGAGCCATATGCGCCTTCTTAATTGTGGTCGACCCAGAGTGTGCCGGTCCTTGTTGACGCCGTCCTCATCATACAACTTGGGAGGCAAGGTACTACCCGGACGCCACCCGTCTTCGTGTATCTCTAGTGGCCTGTGTCACACGGGACGGGCATAATTGCCTGGGGCACTTACTCAAGTCACCTCCTCATGCAGAGCCGCTGACCTGGGGCAGACGGAGCGACATGACTTAGATCGCCCTCTGCGTAGTTGCGTTCTTGCTTGGGTGCCATAAGTAGATAGTAACTTGTAACATGATCAATATTATATGAGTAGTTGGGCAACAAGACAGGCAAGCTCATACGACATAAAACAGTTGAAAATAGGGTGTTAGTGAGTTGAAACTGTATTTTCACATGACGGGCCAGATGACGCTCGTCGTGGCTATCACGAACCGTCATGAGTCCTCGTGTTGTACTTGGTCTATGTATATTAAAAAATCCTGACGGGGGGTCTCTGGCCTCATGACGTCGCAGGAATGGAACCGTGTGGTTACGACGGTCCCGTCCGTATGCCACTTAGAAAATGTTTGGTAAGACCCTTATCAGAGCGTCTCTGACCATCATGACGGTCGTGCAGACGACCGTCTTGGTTACACGGTCATCGTAATTGTCCTCATAGGACACATAGAAAATGTTGGGAGACCCCTAGCAGAGGTGTCTCTGACATCATTACGGTCCGGCAGTAACTGACCGTCGCGTGGGTATGGACGTCCTCATATGACACATTGGGAAAATTTGGAGACCCTTTAGTCATAGGGGTCTCTGACCAATCATGACGGTCTTAAGCAGGACCGACCGTCCCCGGTTTTGGGGTATACGGTCCGTCACACTGGTCTTCCGTGGAATGACAACTTAGAAAAATGAGAGACCCTTAAAACAGGGTCTCTGAAACCAGAACAGTTTTTCAAGACGGACCCGTCGTGAAGACAAACGGTCCTTCACTGTTCGTTGGGACAAGTCTAGGGTTTTTGGAACGGTACCTACGGACGGACGTCATGTGTGCGACGGTCCCTTCATCGGGGTCTCATTCCGAATAGCATTGATAGAACTAGGGGTACCCCTATGCATCCCGAATGAACCACAGGGTCTTGTAGTGTTGTCGATATATGTTCCCTTTCCAACTACCCTAGGAAACTACCAATGCAAAATCACCTATGCTAGTTTGTCAACATGGCAAATTTCGAACATTTGAAGTCCTAGGTTTAGACATATTCATATAAAGGAAACAATATACGACTAAGAACTAGAGCTATCAACTACTAAACAACATGCAAGAAAATAGTATTAATTTAGAGCAACACATGACGCTTTGAAATGGAGAAGAAGCACATGGAGAATGATTCACGTTGGCAAGGTGACACCTATCAGAGCACAACAACCGACCGACTAGTAGAATGGAATTATAAGGCTTAGGAGGATTTGTGTTGTGGGGGGTCAATGAATCATTTCTGGTGCAATTGATCAGTTGCAAACGCTCGGGCCATGGGCGGAATAAATGATCATGGGTGACAATAAAGGTTTGGGTGTTTAACACGGGTCATATTTTGGAAAAGGTCCGCCTCCGCGCGGGTCGGGTCGGGTTATAATTTTATTAATCACAGACGACTGTTCCCCGACTACGGTCCGTCGCAGCTGTGCCAGGCCCGTCGTGGTTCCCTCGTGTTTGACTAGTTTCAAAACGACAGTAAAATGTACCTGGTTGCTATGGATGCATCGACAGTCCCTTCGCACTGCGGCGCAACGTCCGTAATGTGTCCGTCAGTGACTCTGCCGGGTATTTTCTGGGCGAATTTCCTGGGATGTGGCTTGCAATGCAAACCCATTATAGAAAAATTCCTACCATTACTGAAAACAAAATGGATAAGAATTGGGTTGCCTCCCAACAGCGCCTGCATTTAATGCGCTGTGCACTGACTGGGGAACACGTGAGTCTCAGACATCATCAAGATGGTTTTGTCCTCTATTACTTTATCCCCGATGCTTTATGCCCAATCGATTTTCTTTTATTCGATCTCTTTTCCTCTTAAAAAATTATACCGCACTCCCGTCCTTGGATTTTAACTCAACTGCTCTCATGAGGGAATACTTGGGTAAATCAATAAGGGCCTGTCCATTTGCACTTGAGCGTTGCCCGGAAGACAGGACCCCAGAACTGTCTACAAGCACCAATCCGCCACCATAAACTCTTGGTTTTGCATTTTTTCTGTTCACGCTCCTTCATCATGTTTTTTTTGATGGGCTAATGGTAGATACCATGGACTCACCACTTCGCCTCATATCGTACAAATGTTGAAGGGTCGCTCTTCATTTTCAGCAGCCGGAAAGTCATTGTCCCCTTCTCCATATCAACTAAGGCTCTACCTTGTAGCAAGGAATGGACTCCCAAGAAAATAGGCACTTCAAAATCGACTCACAAGAAGATACACAAAATCAGCCGGAAAGATGAATGATTCCACTTTTACTACACATCCATTGAGTATCCTTATAGCCTTTGTCACCGTTCCGATCGCCATCATAGCGCATCGAAGTGGTTTTGTCTCCCCAAACCCAACTTCTTTTAAATTGAGAGGGGGCAGTGAAGTTTATGCTTGCCCCCAGATCACATAATAATGCTTTCACAAAATGTTTGACCCAACTGTACATGGAATTGATTCACCCGATATTCTTTCTTTTGTATGAGGGCGCTTGTACAAATAGCCACTACAATCTGGCAACTCTATCATCATCCTCAAAAAAAGAAAAAAAAAAAAAAAAAAAAAAAAAAAAAAAAGAAAGTGATCGATCTTTTCTTGGTGACCAGCATTCTTTCAGTACCTTTAGCATAACGGACTTGGTTTTCTAGAGCTCTAAACCGAAGATACGTTTGATAGAAAGCTTCCTTCAACATTGTTATAAACGCCGGTATTTACCATCCTCGGTCTTTTTCCCTAATCTCTGAGGGAAAGGTGGTGGGGGCCTAACGCATTGGGAAATTACCATGATAATACTGCCCTTCTGTATCTTTTCCTTTCTTTCCTTGCTTCTTTCCCACTACCCTTTAGCTACATATCATTATGCATCTTTCTCCACATTTTCCTCAGTAGAAATGGCTAGGCGGTCGATGGTTTGCCACCACCCCGAGTAGTGATTTCTACAGTGCGCATCATTTCTTTTGATTTTGGACAGTGGTGGCTAGGAAGAGTGCCCGGTTGCCGTTTTCCCATCTGTCGCAGAAATTGGGCTACTTGAAATTCGCTCTTACTTAATCAAAACTCAATGTGTATCCAACTTTTGCAAACACTAGCTAAATCCACAACAAAATCACACCTCACTCTTGAAAAGTGATCATCACTAGCATCGAACCTCCTCATCATTTTTGTGCAACAGTATCCTCACCTCGTGCCATACTGTCCCACCATCCAGAGGATAACTTCACGATTTTGAGGAGGTATATAGGCGGGCGCCATTCCTGTTTATTTCTATTAGCATTAGTTACCCTTGTTAAAGTTGTTTTTCTTCTCGGTTGTAGCTTCCATCTCGGACATAATGAAACCCTCACGGTTGTAGTTACCGTAGTTTTGGACCTTTGGTTCCCTTGACCTTGGAGTCCATTAATACTGATTGAGCCTGTGGGGCCTTGGTTGGAAACCCCCCATTTGTTCATTGACTGCATAGGAATCCTCCTCATAGTGAACATTCACACCCGTTAATGGTGGTGTTTATCCAAATAGTTGACTGCAATTAATCTTTTCTGCCCCCCATTGACATGTTTTATTAGTACACGCAACCCAAGCTCCTTTTCTCATCTGAGCCATTTTCCGAACACGAAAATTTTCATCTGTGGCTGTGTTGTGGTGGACGCATGCCGAAGGTGTTTCGCCCTTTATCAGACTTCCTCGTACTGCCAAACGTTGTGTATGGTTATTTCCTGGGGATATTTTTTCTAATGTTTTTTCAATCGATCCAGCATAAGGACCTTCTCTAAGAATCCACCCTATAGTTCCAACACTGCTTTTGTGTTATCATCCTGTCCCCTATAGAAGTATTCTTTCATTGACTGCCATCATCTATACGGTGTATTTGGACACTTCTCAGAATAGGTGAATCTTCCCAAGAACTACTAACTTACTCTCCTGGTAGTTGCCCACAAACTTATTCACTCTGTCTTTGTGGTTAGTTCCTTGGAGACCGGATAGTAGCGGTTGTAACAGACGACATCCCTCAGTTGAGTTCAAGTAAAGATTGGAGTTTATGGGATATCAGTGAAACCGAAATAAACGCCTCTTCCCGTCAGTGAGGAGAGGAACCACTCTGAGCACTTTACATCTAGATCCAAATCAGGAGGCCGCCCCACATAACTTTTTACACCCTCCCTTACCTTAGCTTATGGGCATGTGAATCCTCAGAAGGTGCCTGAAAACAAACCTCTGGCAGTGAGCATTTGCATCAGACACTAGTTACCACAAAAGTGTGGCCCTGTGGTTATTATGAGGCAAAAGCAAGTGGCCCGTCAAATCTGCTATGTTTCATAGCCTCATAGTATTCGTGTTGCCGTGTGAGTTGGATTCTGTCCCTCTGTTGATGTTCACCGGAGCATCGGGTATATCAACCATGACATAACCGGAGCTTGGGTGTTTGGTTCGGATCCTCATCATTTATTCCCAAATTTCGATTCAATATGCGTGCAGTGTGCACTCTAACTCCTAACCGTGATCCGTAGGAAATAAACGGTCTCTTCCCTCCTTCCTCTCCTTATTTGGCATACAAGGAGGATAGTTTCTGAAAAGAAATCAAAAAACCAATAAAACACGTAAATCAAGAAATTCAACTAAACTATAGTAATAAGTTCAAGTTAATCTAAAGCTAAATTCCCCGGCAACATCGAGCCAAAATTTGTATCGCTCAAACTTACTTCTTAATAAGAGTAAAGCGGTCGTGTCAAGTAAATAACCCACTATGAGGTTGTGATCCGTTCCCACGAGGGAAAATAGTCTAAGACTAACTTCAACTATTTTACTATTGTTCGGTTTAAGTACTTCCTTATAAAGTAAAACATAAAAAGGGGGGTTTATTATATCTCTAAATGAGTAAAAGTAACTTAAACGAAGGTTGAAGAGACACTAGCAGTTTTTGAAAGTTTTTATTTTAATCAATTAATCAAGTAATAGGGTTACGTGTTCCCCATAGTCATAACTTGAATAATTCGAACTGTAACATAGTCTTTCCTAGTATCTTGCATGCAAGTGATAAGTTTTTATTTCTAAATCCTTGGCCGGCAATCCTAGAAAATCTCACTACTCCGCACCTTGGTCCGTCTACGCGTGTTGCTCTCCTACCCTTATCTTTTTTTCCGTCAATTAAGCATGCGTATTCGTATTTGACTAAGTTATTATACCTCGTACCAAGCAATCTAGCCTATAGATAGCAATACCATACGCTAATCATGTTAATAATTCTTTTCCAGTTATCTACCTCCTGGTCGCCGGCAATTAGCATAAGAGCGATTCAAAAACTTACTTTATCGGCCGTTAAAAAAAAAAGACGTTCTAAGCGAAAAGATTTATTATACATGCAAGACACTATTCTAGAATTGCTATTTTCGTAGGGTTTATCCTCATTATTTGGCCTATGGTTCCCACAACCCGAGTTATAAGTCAGTTACTCCTAGCCATAAACAACAATATTCAAATATATTAAATAGAATTCAGTCTTACTTTCACTGAGAAAGAATAAAATCCAAAGATTGCTTGATAATCAACACAAACACCAACAATCAATGAGAATCCGAAAGTCCTAAACACAATTACAAAGAATCCAATAATGATGTCTACTTCCTTGTGTCTAACTTCAAAAAACTATGTTTTTCGAACTATTAATATAACACAAAAACCTAATTAACAGAATTCTAATTTCTGAAATCTGCCAAACGTGGCGGATGGGTCTACGGACCATCGACGGTGACCGTCGTGGTCATTACGGACCGCTGGACCGTCGTCCCATACTTGTGCCCTTTCGCTGCTGCTCCTCTATTCATTCCCCTCGACGGCAAGTATGACGACCGTCCATATGCACAACAACGTTCCGTCGCGGGTCTGGTTCAAAATACTTCAACTCTCTCTCGGAATCTGGGTACTGGGATCACTTCTCTGAACTCCACGAAGAACCAGCAGACGGAACCGTCATAGCCGATGACGGACCGGCACAAATACCTTCGTAATCCACACTCTTTGTCAGACGTTCCCCTCTTCCTTCAGCACCTTCTCTACACTGCCACCTACGGACCGTCACAAGCACGACGGACTGTCTCCCTAGCCTCCGTAACGTGTCTCTTCTGCATTTCCTCTCAACATCTCTGCACTTGGCTTTGGACAGTTTCCTCCTAAAAACAAGAGAAACATATAAAAATAGCACAAAAAGGCTTTTGACGCACTCAAACTTAAGGAAATTATTAAATGATACCGTAAACCACGGTATATCAATCGCCAAGGTGAAAATTAATTGAGAATAAGGAGGTTTACTCTATAATGTATTGATGGGAGGAACACCTTGTTGACGGAGAAAGACATGGCGGCCCGAGGCTGATATGAGATCCCATTAAATCTCCTGCTCTCTTCTTCAATTCTTGAGTGTAGATAACTCTTCCAAAGTTTGATTTTTTGTTAAGAACCTAATTTTTTAGTGCTTTAGAGTCGTTTTGAGTTTTCATCATAATCATGTGTCCCTTATCAGAATTTATATGAGTTAACATGAGTTCATGCTTGCATTCATTTGCTAGTTTTTGTACACGTAGGAAATGATTTTTATTGTTGCAACATGAGTTGTGGTGTGGCATTAGTTTTAAGTGCGGTGATAAGGTAGTTTTCTCAAATCTCAAATATGAAGCTTCAGATAAGCATGAGTAATATGCATTATCCAGAGTAAGTGTGAATTAGAAATTTACAAAGCGTAAAATCTCAAGTATGTTATGGTGTTTTCCAAAATTACCCCCTTGATGTAAGATGATGTGTAGTGTCATTCGGGGACGAATGTTCCTAAAAGGAGGAAAATGTAACATTCCAGAAAATACACCCGTCTAGTGAAGGATCTATTAAGTATTAAGAATAGGTATTGGGGGTAAATAGGCATCCCATTCCCCAATATTTAGAAATATCTAGCATATCAGAAAATTATGGGCATAGTAGAAAACATTGGCTTAAAAAGGTCTAGCTTATTTACTAACAATAGTAAGATTGATTGGGAAATATACCTTCAATAATGACCCTAAGCTAAAAATCAAGTTGCATAATAGTAACACATTAGGTAATAGGCATCCAAGTATCAAGCCTAGTACCATATCACATGACCATTTAAAATGATCATGTAGGTTTAGCAGTGACCAAGGAAATAGTGAGGATTCCTGGGACAATAAGTAAACATTCCCAAATGAACCATAAATAATAGTTATTTTGGAAAATACAAGCAATCCATGTGCAAACACATGGGGAGAAAAGGACAAAAGGGGACCACTCTAACCGAATTTGGTTAGGGTAGTTAGGGGGCAGGCGTGCACATGGGTTCACCCATGTGGGTCCTAGCTCTCTAACTAATTCTAGACTCTAAACGACTTACCTAACTAAACAAATAACCTAGGACCAAAAAATTTAATTATCTAGTACACGCGATGACCTAAGACTTAATTAGGTGACACTAACCAAGTAACTAGTTAAAGAGACAACCTAGTAAGTAACCTAGGATTGTTTAAAGGGTTGTTTATGGTCCTAAAAACATGTGTATACTTTAGTAATACCCTAGGATACTTAATTAATTTGTTTAGCAACTTAATAAATTAATTTTAAAGGGTAAAACCTAAATAACAAAACAATTTCCAAATTCTGGTTAGACAATAAAAGGCACTAGTAACCTAAAAACCTAGGTGTTTGAAATGGTTAGTGTATGTCCCTAACGAACGACGTGAGGGGTACTTTTTGTTTTTTTTATTACCCATGGTTCACCTAATTAAATTAAATGTAGCAGAGTTGTTGATTAAATTAAAGGGGCCAAATTGAAATTCTTACAGTAACCTAGTACAACTCTAGAAACATCCTAGTACTTAACCTAGGATAGTCCAAAATGGTTCCAATGATTTAGGGGTACTTTTGTAATAACATAGGTCCCTTAATTAATTAAATCATACATTTAATTAATTAATTTAAAGAGGCAAAACGAAATTCTTAGGAAACATTTTAGATTTGACTAAGTGTTGTGTTTTCTTATTTGTAGTCAAACTAGGGTGGGATTTTTAGTAATTAATTAATTTAATTAACTTATTAATCCTTAGTTAAATGAGTCAATATAAGTTCCTAAACCTAAAAACTCACGATCAATCATTTGGAAAAGTCAACATTGCAGAAAGTTTATCGACATTCTTAGGTAAATTCAAAGTTTTCTTGAAGGTTTCCTGCAAGGTGGTCTATGTAGATTAATTTCTACATAATGTATGGGTTTCTATCATGGAATTCTTTCTCCAAGAGTAATTTCCATCATCTTGAATCTATGTAATTTCAAAACTAGGGTACTTTCCCAAGATTCTTGTTGAACGTCCTTTTCCCTACTATCCTTTGTTCAAGATTTCAATGATGTGTAGTTTAGTCTTGATCATATTGGTGGTATGTGGTGCTGGATGATCTCAATGTGTAGGGTTCTTGATTTGTAAATGTCGAATGAACCTATGAATTGTACTCGCATGATGTTAAGTGTTCCTTACTTGATAAAAGAATATGTTGCAATCAACTTTCTGTCGGAAATGCCTAGTCTTGAGATTTTATAGTTGTGATGTTTATCCTTGCTTTAAACGTGACTTTTGAATTTATGTTCATTAAAGTGTTCATATAAGACTGTTCGAAATGCCTACTAATGTGATTCTCGAACTATGTTAGAAGGTTGGTTAAAAGGATCTCCATGAAATCATACTTAGAAATGTTTGGATAATGCAAATAAAATGGCTAAAAATACATTGTTAGCAATTTTATTAAATAAAATTGGACATAATGTTATCTTTAAATAATTTAAAATTTTGATAATGAATAATTTACCCCAAATTTAGCATGAATGAATGTAACTTGGGCTTGTACCAATAAATTGGCTATGAATGCATTACCAAATTGTTTAGGCCAACACTAATTTTATGCCAATCACATATAACCAAAATATTGTAAGGACTACTTAAGTACATCTAAGGAAATTCAATGAATCCATATCCAAGGGCATGTCAATCATTGGGACAAGTCCCAACATGCCCTAAACAAATGAACTATGAACATATGTAACTGATTGAATGAAGTTCTCACGCTAAACATGATATGAAGCTTTCGATAAACGTAATAAGTTAAGTGGGTATTAAACATAATTAAATTATGATCTAGTTAATGACACCAGGTTGACAAGAATGAGGTGTTAAATGAAGTGAGACAGCCTCACTTCACCTAACCTACTTCTAAAAGACTACGAAAATGGTGTTAGAACGTTCAGGCAAGTTTGATTAGCCACCAAAGATGTTATTAAGGGATAATTCCATTTATCATGTAAAAAAAGGGATGACATTTATTTCAATAGCGTAATAAAACCACCAGTCCATTACCAAGCTTCCATAATGATTGAGTTAACTCTAAAACAAATAAAGATAAAAGAAAGTGAGCAAAACATCGATAGTCTATTTATGAGCATGTGCTTGCACGTGTAAGTATCATTAGATTAAGCTACCACACCAGAGGTGGAATAGTAGTCTCCATAATGTCGCCTAGTCTTCGAACTATGTAATAGCAACCTTGATAATGGATCACTTTAGCCGTTGAATCACCCCTTTTCAGTGTTTGCAGACACCTGATTTCCTGTTAGATCACGATGATCTAATTTCATTTTGATTGGTGATTACCTCCTTTGTGGGTGTGGGGAAAACAATTGATTTCATGTTATCTTTGCATGATCTATTCTAACGATTTCTCTAAAAAAACAAGAATAAAAGAAGAAGGAATATATGTTCAAAGTGAGGATATAAAGTAAATAGCTTAAGAATATCGATCCTGTCAGTGTTTTATATGAAGTCCACTTCTACTTTCATTAATGTGTTAAAAAAGTTTTAAAATTTGTCCACAACATTTAAACTATATGAATGTGTGAAAAAGCTAAGAAGGGCTTGTCTCACCTTTTGATAGTTAACCAACACCCGTTGGCCATCCGCATTCTAGAATTCGGATCGTGAAAATTAACACCCATAGCACATATAATCTTATGAAACTCATACACAAACTCTTGGGGATCGTCATTGGTCTTGGACCTGTAGTAGACTGGAGGATTCGTTCTAGTGAAGTCCCTCAGTCTGGTAGCCATTGTTATAGCATGTGGGTTCTTCCTGGGGGAACCCTCTCTAGTGGCCTGGTCTATGATAGCCTATGCGTGAGTGGTGATGGATAAGGACATCTGAACTAGTGCTTCTCTTACTTCTTCATAAGTCAACGCAGTTGGGTTCACAGGCACTTGCACTCCAGCAGCTGGGGCTCGAGGAGGACCTGCGTTTCTCCTTGTGTTCATTTTCTACACGTATACACAAGAAAGACGTTAGTCACTAGAATGGCACAAATTTTCAAAGATCTACACGGCACGATAAATAGTAGAAGAATGGAAGATTCCTAACATCACTTTGTCTCTAAGTCATGATTGTAGCGCGCTTCACAACCATGAGTTAGAAATTACGTAACGTGGTTGTTTTTAACTTTAGTTTACTGTATGTCACCTCATGCTCTAATTACCACGCTGTCACACCTCGATTCGTGGAATCTGATGCAAGCGCGTCGTTAACTCTCTCAGAGGTCTCAGACAACTCTTTTTTAGATTTCATCACAATCATATTTAAATATTTGAGAAATTAAAACTTTAAGACAGAGGAAGTCTTCATAGCTTCATCATATTCCTATATCGAATAATTCTCGAGCCTCACCTAAACTGCTCTACAATGGATTAAACAATTTAATGAAGAAATCAATACTATATTAGTTTGCGCAACCTACCTTACAGACAAGCTTTGAATTAAAGTCGGAAATGAAACGTTGTTGACAACATCCACTGGCTGTATGTCGAAGTTACTAAGATTGAATGATCGTGTAGCATCCTTGAATTTTCAAGAGACCTACCAAAGTCTTGGGAGATCGCTGATCCAAACTGCTTTCAATGAGTCTTCACTCTTCTCTCTGCATGCCCTGATAAAATCTTAATAGTTACAACGGTTAGTACACCTTGTACTAACATGGGTCCTATGTCATTACACGTACGGACCTATGTCATGATCAAGGAAAGCCTTCGAACAACAGGCCATTTATGTAAAGTGAAGTCCGCAGACTTTTTAAACGTATTGGGACTATGGTATGACTATTACATATTTTATGAAATTCAACAGAACACAAATAATTTTCTATAATGGAACAAAGACCTTGAATCAATTAATATATTTTAGAACCACTCTAGCAAAAATTTAGAAATTTTATACCGCAACCTGAGAGCTCCTCTTTTGTAGTTAGTTATTTTCAGTCTTTTTTCTTTTTTCTCTTAGTGTGTAGTATTCAATGATCTCCCCTTAGGAGCCCTATGTTTTAATTACAAGTGAAATGATTCATTGTAGTCCCATACAATGCAGATTATCACGTAAGTAATTCAAAGACTAAGGAAATTGATTTAATTAACAAAATTTGGCATGAAATCTGTAGTAGTAAGCCACCTTTATTGGTTATTGCCTATTCTGTGATCTCTTTTACATCATATAAGACATCATTATAATCAATCTTATTTTTCACTGATCATAGTGCACACTATAATAAGTCATTATAAACTAACCTTATTTGGCTTTGATTTATTTCATAATAAAAGAAGTCATTATTGGCTATGCTCATTATTTGCTGAAAACTTCATTCTTATCAAACACTGACGATTGATATTCTTAAGCTCTTAATTTATCATCTCACTTTAAACATATATATATCTTGTTCTCTGTTTATTGCTTTCTTAAGGAAATCTTTAGAATTAAGATCATGTGAGCTAACATGAAATCAAGTGTCTTCCTCACACCGAAAAGGGGTGATTCACAGAGTAAAGTTAATCTAGATCATGTGAGCTAACATGAAATGTAGTGTCTGTCCCACACAAAAAAGGGGTGGTTCACCGGCTAAAGTGAAACCAAGTTCAGTGTTCTCCCCACAACGAAAAGAGGTGGTTCACGGCTAAAGTGAACCTAATACTGTCTTTGAGCATTTAAAAGACATATATCATATGAGTTAAAAATGAAATCTAGTGTCTGTCCCATACCGAAAAGGGGTTGTTTCAATGGCCAAAGTGCAACCGCATCATACCAATATCTCTTAGGTGGAATCCACTAGCTAGTTCCTATGCTGTCAACATAGGTTGAAGACTAGGACATATACTGAGACTACTGATCCACCTTGGTGGTAGCCTCATCTCATGAGGCTTGTATCTACTGGAAGTCTAGTCTATCGGTGATTTGCTAAACTTCTTTTTCGTTACATCTTTTAGAGTTGACTCAAACAATATGGAAGCTTGTTTCTAGTTATGAGGTTTACTTATATCTTTGGATAACCGGTCATCCCTTTCTTTACTTGAAGAAATATGAATTTAACCTTACATTATCATCTTGGTGTTAATGAGACTTGTGTCATGATTATCAACACCATATTTTGTGAGCATCTTTAACATAGTTTTCTTAGGTGTAAGTGAGACTTGTCTCACTTCCTTTAACACCCCATTATGGTCACTTTCTTAATTTAATGAATTTTAATTATGTTATTACTCACCTTAACTTGTTTCATGTCTTTTGGTAGCTTTATACCATTCTTATGAACGTTAAGAACTTTGTTCAATGTAGTTACTTTGTTCATAGTTCATTTAGAAAGGGCACGCTGGGACTTGTCCCAATGATTGACATACCCTAGGTTATGAATTCAAAGTTACATTAATCATGCTTAATTGGGATTACGTAACCATTAGAGAATTTTCCGATCATACTTTGAAAGCAATAATTATAAGCCAATTCCATTCAACTTGTTGGGCAAGACATTGTTAGCCATTTTATTGGCATAAACCAAACTTTCACTTAAATAACTTTCATTATTTTATAACTAACCACATCAATTAATCCCATAAATGTATTATAATGATCCCTCACTGGCAGCAAAGTCGAATTCAACAGTATCTAACTGAATAATCCCACTCTTTAAACACCCACTTCATATTCTCGAACAACCAAGTAAGCAGTTACATTCATTATTTAGTTCATCTAAACTAGTACCCTCCTCACATGGATCTAGTATATATATGCCTCATTAGTCATTAAATTATAAGGAACCTATACTTAATTATAAGTCAGCACTACATACCAAGAACATGTTCAAGATTATATGTATATACTTAAAGAATAGAAAAAAAGGATAACTAGGGAGATGCACGCTCAATAATATCATTGGGGAACAACCCTTGTTTTAAAAAATTCAGGAATTCAAACGTTTGAAAAGACTCTTGGAGAAAGAATTTCATGAGATAAAACCCATACCTTATGTAGAAATTAATCTATGAATATCATCTTGCACGAAAACATGAAGAAAACCGTGAAATCACCTAAGAGAATCGAGAGAAACTCTATTTTTTTCTTTTCGTTTGTTCAATGTTTATCATCCTGAATTTCATTGTGTTTGAACGTGAGTCTATGTCTTTGGAACTGATATTGACTCATTAAACTTAGGATAATTAATTAAATTAAATAAATTAATTAGTTAATTACTAAAATGCCCCTCTTATTTTGACTAAACAAAGGAAAACATTTGACTTAATCAAATCTGAACTTTTTCCTAAGTGTCTCAGCCTAGCTAGTGAATGTTCCTAAATTAATTAATTCATTAATTTAATTAACTAAGGGAACTAGGGTAATTATTAAAGTACACCTAAGTCTTTGGGACCATAACTAAAATTTTTCGAACATCCTAGGTTAGGTATTAGGTTTTCTCTTTTACTAGTTACTAGGTTAGTGTCACCCAATTAAGTCTTACGTTGTCGAGTGCAATAGTAGGTTTCTTTCGGTTAGTCCTAGGTTAGTTAGATCTTAGGTCATTTATTTAGATTCTTGTGTTGGTTGGGGAGTTATGCCCCACATGGAGGAACCCTTGCACACGCATGCTCCCTAACTACCCTAACTGAATTCGGTTAGGGTGGTCCTCTCCCTTGGCTTTTTCTTGACATGTGCTTGCACATGTGTTGCCTGTACTTTCCTAACTAACTACTCTTGATGGTTCATTTGGAATGATTACTTATTGTGCCAAGTAGCCTCACTATGTCCTTGGGCACTACTTAATCTACATGACCATTTTAATTGGTCATGTGCTATGTGCCTAGGCTTGACGCATGGATGCCTCACACTTATTTTCTAATGCTAGAAAATATATTTTCTTATCTTAAGGTCTTCATCGAAGGTACATTTTGTAAGCAAGCTCATTAATGTCAGAAAATAAGCTAACACCCTTTAGACCAATATTTTCTAATATGCCAAATATTTTTCTTATTTGGGTATTATATAGAAATTGGCTAATTACCCCTTAGCCAATTTTCTATACTATGCACAATATTTCTCAATATTGGGCATTGAGATGCCTATGTACCCCCCAATACGCAATCTTAAAGACCTATTGGGCTCTTCACTAGACATGTAATATTCCAGAATGTTACAAGACTCAACTTCCTTTTGTTGGCCAATCTCATCACCCTTTTCATGGGTGAAATTTTTAAGTACACCTTATCACTTTCTTTAAACTATAACTCTTTTCTCCTATGGTCAGCATAAGACTTTTGCCGGCTATAGGCTATTTTCAACCTGATCCTTATGATATCAAATTTCTCCCAAGTTTTTAAACTAATTTTAGTACCAAAGAGTGAAGACTCTCCAACTTAAAACCATCCAATGAGAGATGTATATCTCCTACAATACAAAGCTTCAAAAGGAGCCATGGATATAGTCGAATGGTAACTACTATTATAAGAGAACTAAACCAAGGGAAAGTATTCATCAGAACTTCCATTGAAATAAATTACACAAGCCCTAAGCATATCTTCAAGGGTTTGAATAGTACGCTCCGCTTGAACATCCATTTGGGGATGAAAAGCGGTGCTTAACTTCAGTTGCGTACCAAACCATTTTTGGAACGACCTCCAAAATAAAGATGTAAATTGAGCACCAATATCTTAAATAATGGATAAAGGGATACCATGAATGCTCACAATCTCATTGATATTGATCATTGCATACTCTCCGCTAAACAAATAGTTTTAAAGGGGATAAAGTGGATTTTGTCAACGTATCCATAACCGCCCATATAGAGTTATGTTGCCTTCGTGTCCGAGGAAAAACCACTAGGCAGTCCATATTAATGACTTACCACTTCCAAGTAGGAACTTGGATTTCTTGGAGTAAACCACCTGACTTTTGGCAATTTGGACACTTTGCAACAAGTTCTCCTATGTCCTTTTTCAAGCCATCCCACCAAAACACTTCTCAAAGGTACTGACACATCTTACTAAAACACCAATGGATCGAATAATGAGAACCATGAGCTTCTTCTAGGATCCCATTTCTAAAATCTTCCATATTGGGGACAAACAACATTCCTTGATACCTCAAGACACCATCCCCCCCTAAGGAGAATGACTCATTAATCTTACCAAGAACCGATTACTTCAACACCTTCAAATATTGATCAAGGTATTGCATAGATATCATCTCAACCCGCAGAAATGATTTATATTTATGATGGACCATAAAATCACCATTTGGAGAATCTTCCAATCTTTTACCCAAATGAGCCAACCTATGATCATCTTTCACTATGTCTTTCTTGGCTTTTTCTATATAAGACGCTCTATCAATGGTCATATCACTTAGAGTATCCGCAACCACATTGGCCTTGCCGAGGTGGTATAGAACACTCATGTCATAATCTTTCAACAATTCCAATCGTCTTCTTTGTCAGAGATTTTACTCTTTTTAAGTAAACACATATTGAAGACTTTTATGGTCGGTATACAGATCAACATGAACACCATACAAATAATGCCTCCATATTTTCAAGGAAAATACCACGGTTGCTAACTCATGATCATGAGTTGGATAATTCTGCTCATGCACCTTAAGTTGTCTAAAGGTATAGGCTACTACCTTCCCATGATGTATATGCACACACCCCAAGCGTACTGGGGATGCACCATAATTTACAATAAATCCTTTGGTACCCTACGATAGAGTCAATATCGAAGCGGATGTAAGCCTATCATACAAAATTTGGAAGATTCTTTCACATGCCTCTAACAGCTCAAATTTCACACCCTTTTGGGTCAAGGTAGTAAAAGGAGAAGCAATGGACGCAAAACCTTTTACGAACCTCCTATAACATCCCTTTAGACCCAAAATGCTTATAATTTCGGTAGGAGTAAGTGGTCATGGCTAGTATTTAACTACTCGGTTTTCCTTGGATTAACCTCAAATCCCTCACTAGAGATGATAAGACCTCGAAACTCCACAGACCATAACAAAAACCCACATTTGCTATACTTAGCAAATAGTTGGTTTTTTAAGAACTTACAACACCACTCTTAAATGTTCCATGCGTTCACCCTCATTTTTAGAACATACCAAGATATTGTTAATGAAAACAATGACAAATAAATTTAGGTAACTTGAAAAACCCTATTTATTAGGTCCATAAACACCGATAGTGCATTAGTTACACTAACGGACATTATTAGAAACTCATAGTGATCATATCTAGTTCAAAATGCCATTTTTGGTATATCTTCACCTCTCACAGTAACTTGGTGATATCGCGATCTGAAGTCAATCTTAGAAAAGTAGCTTGCCCCTTGGAGTTGATCAAACAAATACTTAATTAGAGGGGAGGAAACTTATTAATAATATTGACTTCATTGAGTTGGCGATAATCAATGAACATTCTAAGGGAACTATCCTTCTTCTTCATAAAACTGGTGCACCCTATGGAGAAATACTAGATATAATGAAGCCTTTGTCAAGTAAGTCTTTGAGTTGAGCCGTCAATTCTTTCAATTTGGCCGGAGATATTCGATAACGAGGAATTAAAATGGAGTTTGTATTCGGTAGGAAGTCAATACCAAAATCAATTTCATGTTTGGGAGGGACTCCGGGAAGATCATTAGGGAAGACCTCTAGGAATTCCCTTATTACGGGGACTAACTTAATGAGAGGATTTTTGAAGTCTAAATGTTTGAATCTTACAATATGGTACAAGTATCCTTTTGAGATCATCTTACAAGCCTTTAGACAAGAAATGATACGACCACTAGGAATAGAATTTCTTCCTTCCATTCTAAGACGAGTTTATTTGGAAAATTGAATTTAACAACTCTTGTTTTACAATAAATGTAAGAAAAAGAATCATGAAATCAATCCATCCCCAGAATTACATCAAAATCAACCACATCAAGTTCTACTGATTCAGCATGATTAACTCTATTGGGCAACATTATAGGAAAAATTCTATATACCCTTTTTGCAACCAGCGACTCACCCATCGGGGTGGACACCATAAAACGGTTCAGTCAAGATGTTGGGTTAATATCAAAATTTCTAGCTAAAAAAAGAGTAAAAAAAAATAGTGTAGAACCCTGATCAAGTAAATCATAGACATCAATAGAGAAGACTTTAACATATCGGTCACCACATCAAGAAAACTCTCTTGTTCACCCCTTGAGGGAAGAGCATAAAAGTGATTCTTCTTTGGAGCATTAGAATTAGAAGCACTAGCTTGAGCTTACCAACTATTCTTGTATTTCCCCTTCACATTAAGGAAATGCTTGACTTTATGACCCTCTTTTCTACAACTATAGAAATTTTCCGTCCCAACTAGACACTGACACCAATGCTTCTTACCGCGCTTGGAACAAGTTTGTTTATCACTTTTTTTACTTTAAACTTCTAGCTTTGTGGGACTTAAGGTTACACGCCCTATCATCACGAGCCTTGGGAAATATGGAAGGAACTTGATTGAAGAACCTCTTCTTTACATTAGGCTTATCTTGAATTTGCAACCTCCCATTTGAAGAACCACTTTCAAAAGACTTGTCCCTATTGGACTTTCTATTCTCCCTCCTTAACCTACTTTCTTCCACTTGTTAAGAATTAACCATTAAATGAGATATATTCATATTATCTTGAAGCATAGATGAACAAAATTCTTCTACCAGTTGTTCAAAAAGTGCCGTAAGAAAATGACTCATCTAATCACTTGGGTATGAAATCAAGGATGGAACATACATGGATAATTTAGTAAATTTCAAAGAGTAGTAAAGTACACTCATACCTCCTTGATGAAGGTTGATGAATTATTCCACCTTGTCTTCCCTCAACTCTCTAATAAAGAACCGATCAAGGAAAACTTTTGTGAATATTTCCCAATTCACCAGACCACCTTCTAGAACCCTATTATCCCTACATTGTGTGTACCAAGCTTGGGACACATCTTTGAGTTGATAGGATTCTAACCCGACCTTATATTTTGGAGTCACACCCTTATAAAATAGAATTAAGATCTTATAGGACCCATTCAAGGAAGTAGTGGAAGGGTCTCATCCGCATTTGACCAAAACAGTGGGGATTATCCTACTGAAAAACTATCAAACGAGCGATGCCATAGTGTAGTATGATGAGGCCACACGGGGTCGAACCTCTCCACCCACCCACCCCCACCCCCACAACGTATTCACTTGAGGTATCATAGCTTGGACTTGAAAAGTGACGACATTAACTTTAGAGGTCATGGTTTGAGCCATATTGAGAAAACTTTCCCTTATGTCTCCATCGTTTATCGATGGAGGAACCCATAGAACTTCTCAAGTGAGGGACTGCTGTTTGTTGAGGAGCTTGCGTTTGGCACGAGCCCGCATAGCGGATCCCTCTCGTGCTTCATGTAACTGCCCTTCGAGTATTCATACCTATAACCACGATAAAAGGTTTAGGTGAAAGCACATATTAAGACTCTAGATGCACTACATATGAATGGAAAAAGATGAGAGTTTCCTAAGCATCACATAGTCTCTCATTCATAAGTGTGGCACGCTTCATAACTATGATGAGAATCTACAAAGACATGGTTTAATGAGACATTGATCCTAAAAATCTTCAATCTCATGCTCTGATAAAAAGTTTTTCACATCCGGAGAGCACCCCTAGAAGTAACGGTAGCGTCGTCCTCGAAGAGGACTAAGCAAAACCTCTTAGCATTCGTCATTACATTTGATAGGTTCAACTGGGAAAATTTAAAAATCTTTTATCTACTTATATATCTAGGTTTACATATATCTCTCGCTTACACATAATATATTTACCTAGGGATTTTACATAGACTCCTCACATATGAAGCAATATATAGGTTTCTACATTAATTTCACATATATACAATATAGCAACAAAATCTTATAAGAAGTCTAGAATATGTCCCATATTAAAACTATCTAAAAGGAGAACAAAATTGAATATAGTACATACTTCATTACAATAAAAGCCACATATAGGCATATACAAAATTAGTCTTGAAATGAAACATAATAAACAATAACGTCTTTAAGACTAAATTATATGCAATAGCAAGAATGTGGCATCATTTTCGAAAAGTGAGGGCCTACCAAACTTGGAAAATAGAATAAAAAGTATTCTTCATTGACCCTCTAAATTCTCAACGATCGGAACCTTTATATTTTTAGTAAAAATAGAAATGTGGGTTAGTACACCACTGTACTAAATATAGGAATATGCACATAAAACATTTGAAAACATGCATGAGATAGAAACAGTTACTTTATAAGACATTTCAAGTCATTTGAAAAACTTTGATGCACATTCAAGAGGCTATATAATCTAATTATCATATATACATTAACACAATGACATCTTCAACACAAGACCAACATCATCAAGCATAATCAAGTCAACATGTGTATATCATAAAAGAACCATAGCAAAGCAACTCCAACATCATGTTATAATAAAACAAAAGCATGATAAGATTCATAACATTAAATGATTATAAAAGAACAATTACAACTCAAAACACCATCAAGTCCACAAGCGTAATGACCAAGTAAAACCCCATAACCTTACTCAACCAAGTAAACCCAACAAAGTATCATAAGCAATGCCTAAGATTGCATAATATAACATAAATAGTAGTCATAATCAAGTTTAGCAATATAGACTAATAGTATGTTCATACCTCAAACAAACATCATATAGTATAAACATGTAAAGTCAGCATATGCATATCATTAACTTTATAAGAGCATTAGAACATAGTAACATCTTTCTAAGACTTCCCTCATGTTCAACTACTGCAATGTATAAGTAGAGTCCTATACCCCTACCTAGACTAATTCAAACCCTTTAAGTCATTATTTTACTTTAGGGAACATCTTTCCTAAATAGACATAGACCACATGAGCTAATGTGGAATTCGGTGTCATGAAACCCTACACCGAAAGAAGGTAGACTATTTGCCAAGGTAGTACTAAAACATGAACAAAGCATCTAGGTGGATCCATTAGCTAGTATTCCTATTGGGGAAACATAGCGTAAGAACTAGGCGGTTTTACTTGGGAACCTATTTATGCCTTTGGAATTATAATATCCAATCTCATGAGTAAAATAGTGAACCTACCTTCCCTTCTTGGGAAGGGACACTCATCACTACTAGTTCACGCGGTGCTAAGCAAGAGTCCCTTTTGAAATTTCTTTCCTTGACAATCATAACTTATTTTAGGTCATTAAGAGAATAGCTCCTTGTATAATAATAGTCACTAGGACAATAGGATTTTCATGAGAACACCTTTTATTACAACTCTATTATGTGAGATTAGCACATTAACATAATCATATCATAGTAACGAACATAGCTACTTATGACCAACGTTATATCATTACATCTTCAGCATAATATCACAATAACATAATTAATACATTTCGATTGAATCGTCATAACACACCTACTTTATTCAATAAAAAGATATACTTCAATTGAACCTCATCACCAAGTACAAGCCATCATAATTGGCGTAAAGGTTAAGGATAACAAAGACTTACCGAATTTCCTTCAAAATCCATCATTATGGTGCTATCATGAACCCACAAACTCCATCCAAATAATAGGTGTAATAACATCATTCAATAGTAAATAATACAATAGCTAGGTCAACTGCATTATCACTATCCCAATTAACATCAATTTATAACCTAGGGTTAGGGGAAATGGTACATCATGAATTCATCAATATTTAGATCCAATACAAACAATTCATTACCATAGGCAGTCCATAAATGAATTAAAGTAGGTAGAACATGTCTAAATTTCAATGCATTCATCAAAGATCTAAGATTTGGAGAAAGTGGGGAAAGGGACATGATCCACACGAAATTCCCCTAATTAACATAAATTACTCAACAATCTACACTTAATTAGCCATGGGTAATCACAATTAGTCATAATCAATCATCAATTGCATGCTTATAAGAAAACCCATTAGAAGAGGAAAACCCTTGGAATTGAGTTATTTAGAAATCAACTTTGAAAGGACCTCTTGGGGAAACAAATCCAAAGAGTGAAGATCCCATACCTGAATAAAGATTAATACACGAAATTCAAGTGAAATCCAAAGGAAATTTTCTTCTTCTTCAAGCTTCCTTCTTACTTCAATGGAGGTTTAATAGAGAGAGAAAGTAAAGATAGGTGAGATCTTTTGAGTTTTTATATGAGGATTTAATTTGAGTGAGTAAATATGAAGAAAACCTGATCTAAAATAAATATATAGACCTCCCATAAAATATCCAAAAGACCTTGATCCTTTAATTAAGTCAAACTTGAATTAAAAATTTAAGATTTTCATCGTGTAACAAGTCTGCACTGCGGAGCTGCTCGCACATGCTTTTGAAATTATTTTTCGAAACACTAGATTCCTATGTGTACCAGCGAAGCAGACTTGATTTTTGACCAAACGCCCACCAAGTCCGCGATGCGTACTCATTTAATCTATGTATATTTTTGCTGCTGCTTTGGCACATGGCTTTGCCAAGTTTTGGGTCCTTTCTTGGACCCCCCGGGTGACCATTGGGGGTTGGACCTTTACGTGTCCGCACTATATAAATTGTTTTACCTATTTAAAGTCATTTTACAAGTTTTAGACCTCATAAAACATCTCTAAATTTATTCAAAACCTAAGGATGTTTTACTAGTTAAATTAGACTAACTTCCGGATGTTTTGACTCTAAAACTTCCTAAATGATTTATAAACATTATTTTAGTATTAGAAACAGCGTTTTAAGGTTTATTTAATCATATAAGGCTCTATCTTACGTCATGGACTTTTGGAATGTTACATAATGATAGGTGCAAGCACTAACTTCTCCTTCAACTCTCCAAATGATTTTACAAAGGCATCACCAAATAAAAATTTGATCTAGTTGTCAAGAAGTTTGCACAATGGATGTGCAATTTTAGAGAAATCTTTGTATGAGTATCGCATAAAACCTTCATGCCCAAAAAAACATCTAATACCCTTAACAGAGATAGGTGGTGTAAGGTTTTCAATAACCTCAAATTTGGCATGGTCCACCTCAATACCTTTCTCAGAAATTTGATGACCTAATTCTATACCGTATTTTACTATAAAATGGCACTTATCCCAATTTAGCTCCAAATTACAATTTTTAGACCTTTTAAGTACCACGGCAAAATTATTCAAGAACCTATCAAAAGAGTAACCTACCACTAAGAAATTATCCATGAAATACTCGATAGTGTCCTCCATTATATCACAGAACACTGACATCATACAACACTGGAAGGCCATTAGAGCATTGCAAAACCTATTTGGCATGCATTCGAAAGCGAAATGTCCCAAAGGGACAAGTGAAGATGGACTTCTCTTTGTATTTTTGAGCTATCAAAATCTGATCTTAACCTAAATATCCATCAATAAAGTAGTACCAAGACGTACTATCAAATATTTGGTCTATAAATGGCGTAGGGAGGTGGTCCTTCTTCATCAAAGCACGCAACTTCTGTAATCTATGCAGACTCTTCTTCTGGTCACGGGCCGCATCGAAACAAGATTTTTTCATTCTTTAGGAACCATCATAATACTACCCTTATTAGGAACATACTTAACATGACACACCCAATTTCTATGTGCAATGGGATCAATAACTCCAACATCCAACCATTTCATAATCTTCTTTTTATCCACCTCTTTCTTAGTAAGATTTAGTCTTTTGTAGTGCTCTATACAATGCTTATGATCGATAATGAGTTGAATCTTGTTGAGAACAAATACGATGAGGAATCCTAATAATATCCACAATATTCCACCCAATATCTCAGTTGAACCTCTTCAACACTGATATCAAACACTCTACTTGGCACCCATTTAAATATGCTGAAATAATGACTTGTAGAGTCTCATCTATACCCAACAATACATACCTCAAATGTGGTGGTAGAGACTTGAGATCCAATTTAGGATCCTCCTCAACAAACAGTCTCGGGGGTGGGGATTCACCATTCTTCATCTCTAATTCCAACTTCTTTGGCTTTAAACAATATTCGCACCTATCAAGTGCGGCAACCAACTCATCATTCTCTTAGATATATTAACTCTCAAAGTTCATCATGATTGTTTATAGTTCCTCAAGTCCTAGTCTTTATTTAATCTTCATAACAAGTCTTTTAAATTAATATGTTATAGCAGATACCGGTTAGATCTCACCACTCTCACTACACCATTTTCGGCCTATAGCAACACCACGTAAGTGTAGCCTAAACTAGCAAAAAGTGTGGCCTTTGATAAAAGGCTACACTTTTGGACATTAGACAACACCTTTTTAGGGGCTCTGCCCAAAAGAAGCGTAACCTTTGGACATAGGCAACACTTTTTTAAATGTTGCCATATTTGGCGACACTTATAAAGCGTAGCCATAACTATAAGGGCCCGCTTTGAAGACGTGCATTAGCAACAACTTTTTTTTTATACGAAACTTTAAAAGCGTTTGCCTTGTCAGATTTATGGTCACACTTACAAATGTTGCCTTTATGGTCATCATTCAACATTTATAAAGGGTAACTTTATATGTCATCCGATTGCAACAATTATAAGGTGTTATTTAGATGTCATCTATATCAAACACTTATAAATTGTTAATTATAGTCATCATAGCAACCCTTATAAATGGTTCTTTTATATCTCATCTAGTACTACCTAGAGCAACACTTTCAAAGGTAACATTTTATCGACCTAGAGCAAACACTTACAAAAGTGTAACATCAACATTTATAAGGCCACATGTAGAAACAAATAATATAGATGATTTCCATACATACAAGTGACCCTAAAAACACAAAATGAAACTAAATTCAATCATTAAATGAAGCTATATATTTCAAATAAACGTCGAGAAATATTTCATGACAACCCAAAACATAGAAAGTGAGTGCTTAACTATATCTATACCAACAGTTCCAAAAAACCCCAAAGTGTCCTTCCAAACGTATATGACAAAACACAAAAATTCTTCATATTTTGCACAATGCATCGAGTACTTTAGGGCCAAATCAATTCAATACCTGCATTTTCCTACACATTTAGTTAAATAAAATTAAAAGTTGTGAATTAATTGTGGAAGTGAATACTCCAAAGAGAAATCATGTTAGACAACCAATCCAAATCTAAAACACTTTAAAGGAAAAATTACACATTATAAGGACTTACAATATTTGTGCAGTCTTCTGTTTGGTGGCTCTAATCAAAAATTAAAATTCAAAAAGTTTATTTGTCTGCAGTCTTTGTCTGTAAATTCAATGATATGTAAAAATCTACACACAGTAGTTCAAACAAACCAGTGGAGACCACTGGAAACAAGGTTCAGGGACTAAGTTTAAGAACTTTCCACAAAATCAATACAAACAACGGGAACATGATATTTCCAAAACTGCAGCAATAGGCCAAGGTCATCATCATACTGCATCTTTAGTGCATACAAAAAGACACAACATATCAGACTGCAGCTATAGGGCAAGGTTTCTCATTAGATAGTGAACAAAAAGACACAAAACAAAAAATAAAATTATAAGTTGTGAATTATATTGTGGAAGTGCATATCAGAGAGAATTCACGGAAGACAACCAATAAAAATATAAATACAATTTCAATGAATAAAAATTAACATTATAAGGACTACAACATTTAGCAGTCGTTGTTGTTGGCCTCTCAAAAATTAAACTTCAAAAAAGTTAATTTGTGCAGTCTTCTGTTGTAAACTTCAAGAAAATCCACACAAGTAGTTCAAACCAACCCAGTGATGACCACTGGACACAAGGTTATAACCATAGTTTAGAAAGTGTCCACAAAAAATCAATACATACAACATGAAATGATATTCAAAGAACTTGCAGGCCATAGCCCCAAGGTCATCATCAGACTACTTTCTTAGGTGCATCACAAAAAAAGACCCAACTCATTAGATGGCATCTCTAGGGCAAGGTTCATCATCAGACAAGTGTAAACAAAAAAAGACACAAACAAAAAATTAAATTATAAGTTTGTTGAATTAATTGTGAAGTTGATAATCAGAGAGAATTCACTGTAAGAAACAATAAAAATCTAAATCCAATTTCTTCAATGTAAAAATTACCATATAAGGACTATAACATTTGTGCCAGTCTTATGTTGTTTGCTCTCAAAAATTAAACTTCAAAAGTTTAATTGTGCAGTCTTCTGTCGTTAAACTTCAATGTAAAAATTAACACAAGTAGTTCAAACAAAACCGTGATGAGCACTGGAAACAAGGGTTCATTACATATTTAGAGTGTCCACAAAAAATTGCAAGACATAAACAACATTGAAGATATTTCAAAAGAACTGCAGATAGCCAAGGTTCATCATGACTGCATCTATAGGGCATACATAAAAAGAAGAAAAAACATCATCAGACTGCATCTTCTAGGGCAAGGTTCCATCATCAGACAGTGAACAAAAAAGACAAACAAAAACTATACAGACAAGAGAAAATGTTAGTAAGAAGAGAAAAGGATTTGTGCTATAAAAGACACAAACGCAATCTTGAACAAGGTAAGATTTAACAAGACAGGTGAACAAAAAATAGAGGAGCAGGCTTTTTGACAGGAAAATCCCCTGCAGATTTTTCCTCTCCATTTTCCTCGCCTTGTCTGTAGTTTTAAACAAGTAACCATTAAGGATATATTAAAACATAAAAATCTACCCACAAGATTCAACAGGCTAGCACCACATAAATACTAACCGCCACAACCACCTAGCTAAAACAGACGCCCAAGATTAATGAAATAGCAATAACAATCAAAAAGGTTGCAAACAGACCATTAAACGATCCACCTCCATAGTCTTTACAATGAGCTGATTCAGAAGCTAAAGGTTAGGAAAATAGGTCATCATTTTTTAATTGAACACCATTGCATCTGCCATAAACATAATGTGTAGCCAAGACCTAATTGACACAATACTAAAAGACAGGTTAAAAATTTAACTAAACGATTCCAAATTTTAAACCAAAAAACAAAAAATTCTTAACAGTTATAATTGGTGGACTAAACGTAGACAAGTAAAAATAAGTTCTGAAATTCATTACCCAAGACACCAATAAAACTAGAGAAAAAAAAATATTTGATTACTATGAACAGAGAATTTGAAATACCAAAATACCTTTTGGAAGAACCGATCTTGAGCTGACCCCGAAAAGAGAAGGAAGATTGGTACCTATACAGCGTGTGCACTACTTGAATCATAGGTGTTGGTGAAGCAAGGTTAGATCCAACACACCCTGGTTATATCTGAAAATTCAATCCAGGGGTGTTTGCAGCAAATAGTGAATAAATGTCGCATTTCTTATCTCAATCTTCTTTAGATGAGGATTCATTGGCATGCTTGTTTTAGATTGTTATTTCCTCATACTTTCTTCAAAGAATTTGTTTGTAACTGTGTAAACGTAGCACCTAACTCGGGACCCAGGCGCTCCTTCCAAACTCTTTTTGTTGTGTTTTTCTCTTCTAGTATTTAGTGTGGATTTCTTACGTAGATTTCTCATCACGGGTGTTAACTGTTTACGTGACACAACAAAATCATTCTTTGTAATCTTTGCATCTGCTTGATGGCTTTATTAATGACATCCTTCGTACTTCACAAAAAAAATATGTTCTAGGCAGATGTGGTGTCTGATTGAGCATATCTGTCAATACAGTGGGAAGAAACACAGACCTTAGGAGCATATCTGGCTATTGTACAGTAGGGAAGAAAAAACATAGACCAGACGAGTCCCACAAAATAATTTTGAAAATTATAGACACCAACAAAAATGTTCAAACTATTTCTATTTTGCTTGAGAGTGGTAGTTAAAATCAAAAAAGTAAGTCTGTTATCAAAAAGTAAATCAAGTCGTCAAGCAAAAAAGTGCACTAGCCAACCTAACTAATCTTATTGAAATAATCATATTATAGTTCTAACAAACCACATAAGCAGTACGATAAAGTATATAAAACATTGCATATATAAGATAACACAAAGATTATACCATGAAACCAAATTATATGGTCATCGACTAGTAAACATATAAATCACTCAATACTTAAAGTATTCATTTTTTTTCTTTGAAAAGATAGGAACTTTGTTCAAAATCTCAAGATCAAAATAATTTAAACAAAAAATCAAACTTGATACTTAACACCTATTTAATAAAAGAAGAAAAGAAAAAATCAAAGCATCTCGACTCGGCAATACAACTCTGACCTTGGAATAACCTTACCAGCGGAACGGAAGACCCAATAATGAGACTACAAAGTGAATCTCTAGCAATCGCTAATGTTCAAAAAACATCCCAATATTATGTATCTTTCTATCTGGCAATTACTATCCTAGTCTTCGTCGCATTTCTATAGCTAATTTTGTCACTATGCCATGACGGATAAAGGAAGTGGATATTCATACCAACATATATCGTGACAAAGCAGAAAACTTTCACATAATTTGATAAAGGAAATGGATTAAGATTAAAATGTGTATTCTATAAATTATCTTTTAATTCATATTATTTTAACATACTTGATGAGTTACTTATGTCCTAAAAGTGAGAGTGCTAGTTTTAATACCTTATTTCTACCTTGGATGTCTATAAATAAAGGACATTCAAGAAGTATAATTCATGTTTACATAAAAAGAAATGGGAGAATAAATGACGCAATATACCAAAATGAGAGATTATCTCATTAGCACATGTACACTGTCAAGTCATATTTCATTATATTATTTTCAAATCAATTCATCTGATCCATGGAAGGAAGTGGTACGGTAGTAAGTAAGACAGCGTGGATCAACCTTCAAACTATAAAAAAGATATCAATAAGTACTAGTGAAGTAACATAGCAGAATCATCTATAAGAGCTTTGAACTCCAAGTTCAACAGAAAATCGTGAGGAGCAGAAGTGTAAATAAACAACCCCAAATTTATCATTTTTAAATATGTCCTTGGCTGTGTAAGAGTTAAAAAATTGCGAAGGAGAAGAAGAAGTGTAAGCTTATGTATGTATGAAAAAATCATTATTAAAGAGGAACAGAACAACAGGAGATAAGCAGAATGATATGCAGTCTTAAAAGATGATTTTTAGTTCACTTTTGTTGGACAAAGTAGACTTAGCTAGGAAAACCAAATTTGGAGAGTCTGATTTCTAGTTCATTTTAAGAATATGCATGGGGTGTGATTAACATAATTTGGAGGGAGTCCGATTAAAAATAGTTAAAAAGGAGCAGGTTTTCTCTATGATTTAGGATGTAAAGAAAGAAACTGTTTTCTATGTTGATTCTTATATGTTTAAAAACTATTTTTTTATTTAGTTTCCACACGAAGATGATGAATAGACTCCTATCTTACAGATATGCGTCACAAGTTTCAAAACTTGAAAGCGTACAAATTAAAAACATTGTTTCTTCTTCAAAAATTACCAAAAGAATAAATGATGCGAGCTCGTCAAGTATGGCTTATTCAGAGTGTTCACTACAAACTGAAATCCACAGTTTGAATAGAATAAAAGGAAAAAGGATTACGATAACTGAAGTAACAGAGGAAAGAAAAATTGTTGGTGGATACCACCTAGGTCTCTCCCCCGAAGCTCAAAAGAAAGACCACTTGGGGAGCATACAGAACCATGAGTCGATAGGAAGGAAGGAAAAGATAGTCAGTGAGGGGAAAGGAAAAAAAGGCACTGACCATAGACTGTCTGTACAATTCTTATTTACTACTTGTATATGGAAGAACTTGACATGTAATGAAATTGGAAAGTTGAAAAGTATTTTTCTCATCTATTGCATCTAATCATCATAATAGGTCAGACTTTTAGCATTATGCAAAACTTTCTCTCCATTTTGTTTGCAATAACCTTCTACTAATTCTTTAAAACAGAGATGAAGCAAGCCTCAGTTTCAAACATATCCAAAAAAACTCAAACAAGTGTCCATAAAACAAAACCAAATCTTCTACTCTATTATGTTATTGCTAGTTAACAGTTAGCAGAAAAGGACTCTCACAAGTTACTCTTCCCTCTCCACCGTCATAGACTTCTTGAAAAATATTATGATATCTCCAATCTCAAGGCATATGATTATTTTCTATATATGCAAACTCAAAACTACAAAAGCAAGTTTAACAATTCTATACGAGCTTGACCCAAAACAACTAAGCAATATGAACTAATGTTTTGATCTCTACTGAAAAATGCACTAGACAAACAAACAAATGACTTCTAGACACGTTCAAGAAATGTAGTCGAAAAAGAAAAAAATTTACAAGCCAACTGAGCTACCAAGACAGAACAATGTTGTTAACCAAGGAACAACGCAAGCTTCAGACAAGCACCAATAATGAACTCAGGAAGACTAAAAAAGGACTAATAAAAAACAGTGATATTAAAGCATACTTTAAAACTTTTTCAAAATTCATGTAGAGTTAGCTACTTACACTTGACGAAATCTATTATTAGGGCAAAATAATTATAGGTATTGCCAGCTAACACTTCAGTCTTCGAAGAAAGATAACTGGCTACAAACTCAGTTCTTCAAAATACTTTTGACTTGCTTCAGCTTTACATTAAAACATTTCAAGAGAAAATTACTCGTGTCAACAGATAATCTGCCTTTATACGTCATACAACTACATACTACTAAACCTAAATCAATTAAAAATCGTATCATTACAAAGTCATAAAAAACCCTACTTTAAGTTTGACTGCACAAAAGAATATCAAAATCTTAGAGCTATAATTAGATTTTTGAAGATAAAAATCTTACCTGATAAAACTCATTCCAACAACCCTTAAGACTTTAAGGATATGAAGCAGTTATTGTGAAGCATTTCTTTCAATTTTCAAAAGGCAATTTGATTGGAACACAGGTTACCCAAGAATCTTTGAAGAAAATCGTCTTCTTCAGCTCTCCAATCTTGAAACAACGAAGCTCTGAGAGGAGGACGTCTTCTTCAGTCATTAGAGAATGCTGACTCACCAACCTCAAGTCTTCCTCCATCAGGTCATCTTCCGGAAACCAAGCCTTCTGAAAAAGAAGCTAACAGAATAGAAACTCCGTTTGACGAGGCCTGTCCCTCTCCAGCTTCTTGTGGATTTCCCACTGCGCTTTGATTCTTGCTGAAACATGGGTTCTTCACATGAACTTTGACAGAATTGTGACGAAAATCCAATTTCTCCGTTCCTTCGATCCTCTTTTCAGTCTTGCAAATGGGTTCTTAGTTTCTGGACGAAAATGTGTTCTTCAGCTGAAAGTCAAAGTTTCAGCTGAAAGTTTCTGATGTTGCCCTTTTTTATTGTTTTAATGTTTATTCATTTTTAATAATTCTTTAATGTTTATTTTTTTGGGCCAAATAAAAGATGGAGGGAGATCAAATTTTAAGTTAAATGTCGAGGGAATATAAAATTTGGGGAAAACACTAAGGCCACATTGTAGGTGTTGTATTAATAATTATAAAAAAATAACACACTTTAAAAGTGTGGCCATTTATGTAAATAGTTGTTGCCAACTATAACAATACTATAAAGTGTAGGTGATCCCATTTAAAGAGTACACTTTAGAAGTGTTGCTAATATAGTGTAACTAAAAGTCAAAATCTGTGGCTACACTTTAAAAACGTCCCCAAAAGTATTTTAGGCAACACTTTATAAGCGTTGTCCAGATTTAGTGTTGTCGTAGACCTAAAATGGTGTAGTGTCTGCTTCATGGACCTACCAATACTGAAAGTTTCTTCTTCATTGTTGAGTATGAACTTTATTTTCGCTTTCTGCAAATCAAACAAATCACACCCAATAATAAGAAATGTTCTCCAAAGAATGATGGGAACCTCAGAGTCTACCTCATAGTCAAGAATAACAAAATCGGTTGGAAATATGAATTACTCTACTTTCACCACCAAATCATGGAGTACACCAATAGTCCTCTTCAAAGTAATATTTTCCTTGAGTAATCACATTGTAGGTTGTTTGGGACTCCCGATCCCAACTTCTTATAGGTTGACAATGACATAAGATTTATGCTAGCAGCAAGATTGCACAATGCCTTAGCAAAGTGCAATAACCCAATGGTACATGGGATGATAAAGGCACAAGGATATTCCTTCTTCAGGTCAAAGGACCTTGTAGCAATGGCACTATAATGATGTAACCTATCATTATCTTTGAAATACACATACTTGTTATATATGACCATGTCCTTCATAAACTAAGCATATCTAGGATTTTTCTTCTAAGATTCCATAAACAGAACATTGATGTAAACTTGCTTCAACATGGTAAAACTACGGTATTTTCCTTATTCAGTCTTTTTCAGTAGCCTTTGTGGGAACGAAGGTGGAGGTGTAGGTGTGGGAACAACCTTCTTGGTTATCTCCACTTCTTTTTATGTTGCATTCTTGGACTCATTAACCTCAATCACATCATCATATTTAATAGTACAAACTTCCACTCCACATGGCATAGATGGATCATAGTTTGCTTACCCTAGAGTCTTGGCTGTCATACAATGCCCATCATTCTTTGGATTCTTGATGGTGTTTCTCAAAGAGTGCTAGGTTGACCAGGATTCACGGTAGTAGACAACAGAGTGATCCATTGTACAAGATGCTTGATTGACACTGCATTAGCGTGAAATTTTTGACCAATACCAGTTAAGTCATTCTACATCTCCTTCACATTCTCATCAGTCGCACCAAACCTTCTCATCATCTTCTGTATCATATCCTAAATACGTGACATATTACGTTCAACTTAACTAGGACCAGATTCCTGATTTTTAGTTTGAACATAAGGTCTGACCCGATTGTTTTTGTTGCCATAGTTGTTCCGATTGTAGTTGTAGTCGTGAATATAGTTCCCATCTCAGACAATATTGACCCTCCTAATTATAGTTTCCATAGTTCTAACCTTGGTTTCCTTCACATCAGGCCAATTATTCATGTTAGAACCAAGGGCATTTGGTTAGAAAACCCCCATCTGATCATTCACTATATAAGCATCCTCTTCATACTAATACTCCTCAATCGGTTGTGCATTTATAGTAAAATAAATCACGGTATTTACCTTGTAAGGCACATCATTCACATGTTTCAATACCAAACCAGTTTCGTTCTTATATGTTCCATCTCCTCAAGAATATCATCTGGTGATTGGTTTATGGTGGATTGGACTGCAATTGTGTTCCTCATTGTATTTGACTTTCTAAAGCTCCAAGCTTTGTTTTTCCGAGAAATCTTCTCTAGTTTCTCCACAATCTACTCAAAAGTGCAATCTCTATATGAACCCCATCAATAGTATGATGCACTACCTTAATGTTATGTTCCTGACCTCGATATATAGATTCCTGTAACGACTCATGATCAATGTAGTGATTCTGACAATTTCTTATGAACGCGTTAAACCTATCCATATGAACTATTCATAGACACTCCAGAAAATTTCTTGGACACTAGAAAGAATTTTTCTTTGTACGCATCCTTCAATTTCTTCTATGTTTATATTGAGTTGTATTGAAGATCATTTAGCAAAGCAGTCACATCACCAATAAATGATTAGAGGGGAATACTCACAGTCCAATCATGTCCATATCCCCGTCTGGTCGACCTACACAACTCTTGCAAACTACCCTTAGATTATCTATGTGAGAATGGGTGTCATTAGACATGAATCCCATAAATAAGCCTCTCACTATAAGAATCTGCATCAACCTAATCGTCACCACATATGTATGCCCCTCTTGTAGAGAAGGTAGGACAAGAGGTCCCTCGGAATCAGTAATATCAAAGTTAACGCTATAGCTGTCACGTGGTTATGCCATGCTTACCTATGCCCCCTTAATGCATCTTCTAGTAAATTCTCAGCAAGAGCCTACATATTTTCATTCAAAACCCTTGGAGGCTGCAACCGAGCAACATTACCTAATTCTCCTCCAATAGGATTAACTGGACTTCCTTGATTGTTCATTCTCCAAAAAGTTCTTGTAAGACCCCCAAAATGAGTTAGGGTGTCTAGAGACAAAAATGTTCGTATTAAGGTTCTAAGGTCCTAAAATGACTTATAATATTCTATTAAGACAATATGTAAAGTTTGAGGTGATTTTAAAGTCAAACATCAAAGAAAGACCAAGATGTTCGATGACTAGTCACCTTTGAGCCTCATGTGTCTGTACGTGTTTATAGATAGTATGTCATGAACTTATTAAGTCTTTAAATAATTTGTTATTATTTGTAAAGATAGAATATGGATTGTCGTGAAGTTTGGAGGTCAAACGTCAAAGAATATCCAAGACGTTTGAAAGTTAGCCATTGATAAGTTCAAGTGTGTCTTGATGGGGCCTACCCTGTTTGGAAGAGTTTCTTATATTTGTTTTTGGTTAAACTGATGTGGTAGGTACACAACTTGTAAAGGTTTGTATTTATATTGGGAATGTTTGGATACTTATTCTAAAAGGACCCACAAAAGGACCCACAAGAAAGAGCCACGCTATCGAGACACTACCTTGGCAGTGTCAATCAACGAGCCAAAGAACGACCAGTTGGTTGACCAAAACGGTCCCGTGGTGAGGTCCATTCGATGGACACTTAGCCTGGGAAAGTATCAACCCAAAAAATGGCGAAGATCCAATCGATGGAAGCCACAGATGGCCAGTCGATTGACCAACATCCAGCCAATGGTGATCCGTCGTTGGTGGCCTAAAACACCCCCATGTGACTCTTTTATATAAGGGGTGAATGGTAAATTCACCCCACATCCAAACCTGACTCTAATCGATTAATTTACCTATATTTGTGTGTATATAAGGGGTGAAACACGTGAACAACCCAATACAAATCCCTTCTACACCGAAATAAACCATTCCCTCAAAATATCTTGTCCCTAGAAACCTCCATTGTTGTTGAAGCTAAAGAACATCGAGAGGAGAAATGATCCATAGTTTCGCGTATATTGTTGTTTTATTTGAGATTGTCTAACTGGATGCGGTATGGTTACCTTATCTTCTGGTATCCTTCTATTAGAGAGTAATCTCAAAGTTTTCAAAGAGAAAATATGATCAAAGTTCGTTTAAAACAGTTTTAAAGTTAAATCATTATTAAGATTTTTAATGTATTGGTTTTTAAACTTGATTTAAAATCAAATGGACATGGAACCCATGTTCCCTCCCTTAATCGATTTCTCTGCATGGGCTTTATGATCTTGACGGTTATTGAGTGAATTGTGATATCATGGATATTTATATGGTAAATATATATGTTATTACGTGAATTAAGGTATAATAGATGATTAAAAACTCCAGGTGCATCAATGTATGAAGGTTTTGACATGCCTAGCCTAGTTTAGTTATCAATGAGATCAGGTAATAATGTGGGGTCTTAATTGTGTAAAAGGGATTTCGATAATGTTAAGTTGGTGTATCATACTTTTCGGCTAATATCATGTTTGAATTTATGGAATGAATGTTATGTATGATTAAAGTAAAAAAGGCGTATATGGAATTGAACTAGGTTCTTCTATCTATGAATGTTAACTTGTGATCCTCCGTTGGTAGTGTGTTATATGAATTGATCATGAATAATATCCATAGGTACTACTATGATGTTAATTGATAATTAATTGTATGTAAATGATCTAACGTGTATCAATACATGGTAGTTGAATATGATTAATATATGAGCTAAGCATATGAGAGGATGAATATCCTAAGCCTATATTTTATAATTTAATAATGGATTTTCAATAAAGGGAACTTAGCTTAGCACCGAGTGAGCTTTTAGATAAAGGGGTGGCTTTGTACTAACGAGGAAAGGCGAAAGGGTCCACTACAGTCCTCACGGGGTGGATAGACCCACAACCCAAAAAACTGTAAAGAGATGTTTCCATGATGCCCCCATGTTCAATAAACTAGCATTCCCACATAGGATCTAGCAAGTGATATCTCCTAAGATGTTAGTATGATACTCATGTCTTACCTTGGCATGTAAGATGCCTCTTTTTGGTGTGATGAGACAACACAAAATTCCAAGTTTAGCATCCATGGTCTTAGTGTCGGTTAAGGCTGTAGTTTCCCTAAAATAAAATGGACAACGGAATTAAATGAATAGGATCCTAACTAGGAGGACATAAGGGAGGTTTTTGAGGATAGGGTGGAAGGTGAGTAATGAGACCATCTAGAATTGCAAAGTAGCTCTTAGGAAGTCCTAGAAGGTGACCCTAATGTTGTACCATGGAAGTGTTATTGTAGTTCCTAAGGCCTTGAACCTCCATGTTGTCTTTGATAGGTTGTACTTATATTATGATGTGTGATGACTTATGTAGGTTGTACGTAGGCTTTATAATGCCTTAAGGTGATGCATTTCACCAAGTATCACTAGAGGGTTACTTGGGAGGTTAATGAATAAACAAAAAGAATGCTCACTGTTAAGGGAAGTTATCTCACCATAATGTTACTTTAAAATCTCATAAATTCTATCAATGATATATTGTAATGTTTGGCCTTTGAATATGTTTATATGAAGTAGAAGAATGATATAAATGTTATTGTCTAAAGGTTTTATAAAGATTTACTCAAAAAGGCTTGAAATGTGATTTCAAGGAAACATCACTTTCATATGCATGTTTTTGTATGGTGGCGATACTTAGTGCATTTTTGTACTAATCACATTCTAACCTACTTTTTACACCATGTGTAGGTTATGGATGTTTTAAAAGGATGTCTATGATTGAGGAACTTGATATGTTATTCCAACCCAAGGAAAGGAATCCGTAAGTCCAAGGATGTGCTAATGTTTACTTACAGTTTAGTGTATTAAATATTATACAATTATGTCTTATGTTTTAAGGATCGTGTCCCTAATCTATTCTAGAGTTGTTCAGTGTAAGATGGCAACGAGACTTAGAGTTAAATATGTATTCTGACTTATATTTTATATATATGAATTTAAGTGTCTAGCATATGATGTGTTTTAAAAAAAATTAAATTTTCTGCGAAATTTCTATGAAAATGAAATGAAGGATAACTTTGGGATTATAAGACCTCCAAAAGGTCAAGTACGTCATGTTACTTCTAATCGGTGCTCCCCGGATGTGACAAACGTGGTATCAGAGCACTAGGTTTTTAAAAGTGGTTTAGGGTCCAAGAAGTGTCATATTTCCATGTCTAGTAGAGTCTTGTATCATTGGTGGTGAGTCGCAACACATAAAATGGTATGAGAGACCATAGGACGGTAGAGTTTCCCTTTTTAATCATTATCATATTGTGACATAGAAGTTAACTCTATAAGATCTCTCTGCTATTTTTTCTTGTCCGGTGGTCTTTTTGATGTGATTTCTTGGATTAGATTGTTCTCTCTGTTTCAGGTAGAAAAGGTGAGTTTAAATGCTTATTTTTGTTTTATGGTTTAAATGAGTATGTGTGAAGTTGACTTTTGGAATATATGATGATGTAATGCATATTATGTCTATATATGAATTTTTTGTGAAATAGCATGTTATATTGAGAAATGAATGTTATGATATAGTTAAAACATTTAGATGTTATTATGGTTAAAATGAGTTCTTTTAGAATAATGGGTTACCATATAATTTTGCATGATTGTAGCCTAATGATAGGATTTGAACTTTAGAATCTTAGTGACTACCTATGGAAGCATGCTACCCTAAGAATATGTGCTTAAAAGTGTTCAATATTTTCCTTTGTATACATATGACCCTTCATAAGTTGCATAGTATGGATTGGAGTCCTTTGTATAGACTTGATCCTAGGTGTGATGATAGTATGCTTGTCTTGGTAAAGTCTTGTATCTCATATTGTCATGATTTTTCAATCAATTACCTAAATGTTGCATTTTTTGATTTTAAAAGCATGTTTACCATAATGCTAGACAACTCACTTTAAGGTTTTTTGGGAAACCAGCTAAATTGTTCTTTCATTGGAAGTTATTGAAATATATGTAGAATTGATGCATATGAACATGATAATGAAAGTAAAAAGGAGATTTGATATTTGGAATAAACAATGAGAGTCTTATGGCATGATGAGTCATAGATTTGTTTGTAACTTCTTATTTTTTTGTGAGTCCCTTGATGTTGTGGAATTCCTGTTCCCCTAGAATAGAGGGTAGTATTGTTATCTTTGTAGGGTGATTATGTGGGTTTGATCGACTTAGAAGTTAACTTACTTTAATGTTGAAAGAAAAGAAAGAGTCCTTAAGGCTAAGTCTCCTCTATTGTTTCCCCTAATAATGTATGACCTTGGGGTCTATTGTATTGTTGAAGAACTTATGTGGTTAAATAGTTTGACATAACTTGAATGTTTGTGGACAAATTGCCTAGGTAGTAATGTTTAGAATGCCTTGGTTAACTTACTGTAAATCCTTTTAAAATGGTAATCACTTTTAAGTGATTAAAATCAAGGTTGCTTACTTAAGATCCTCTTAAAAAATGGATTAAGTTGCTCTTAATTGGGTTTACCCTTAGTAGGGGATAAGTTAGTAAGGTTGTAGATATCATTCTTGTTTGTCCTTCTATTTTAATTGAGCTTGAATCTAATGAATTTTTAGTAATCTTGTTCATGAATAGAGTTTTGCATAAAGTATGAATTACATGACCTTTATATGTTTGGTATGTATTGATTAACATTACCTTAAAGATATTGTGAAGATTTCAAAGCGCATGAAATAAAAGTTTTGATAAAATTATGGGTTTCTCTTTTTGATTTGCATCTTGATATACTAGTTGTGTAATTGAAATCATGAGGTAATATAAGAAACATGGTAATAATCACTTCTGAGGTTTAATGTTTAGCCTTATAACGGAAAGTTGAGTCTGTTTAAATTGGAATGTGTTGAGTCTCTTGAAAAATATGTGACTTTTATGATTTGAGTAACATGATTGTAGGTTCACTTTTGAAAACTGAAAACACATTTAGCTAAGTGCTCATGTGTGCCTATGATTTTTTTTATTTTCCTCAAATAATGCTTAGTTTGAAGGGTATTTCTATGTTAGAAATTGACATTTTGTTAACTTACTTTCTAATGGTTGTGATGAATTTGTTGTGGCTTACCATTTAGACTTCACTAGGAAGGAAACATGAGCATGTGTTGGTTTAAATAGTTGAGAATTTCTCATTTTAGAAAAGAATTTACCATATATTTTGCTTAGGTGTGAATTCATGATACATGTAAGTGTG
Source organism: Solanum habrochaites (assembly GCA_027704765.1). Lineage (NCBI taxonomy): Eukaryota > Viridiplantae > Streptophyta > Magnoliopsida > Solanales > Solanaceae > Solanum > Solanum habrochaites. The sequence goes on from JAKWJA010002499.1 coordinate 17,756,370, forward strand.
TTGAGGAGAAGGGCATTCCTCCATGGACACCACTAAACATTGTATGGTTGAGTATGACCTTCATTGAACTAGGTCTAACTAATCAAGATCTTTGTTGATTCAATTAACTCAAGTCTATGTGCACTGAAGTATGAGTGACTAATTGCTTATTGAGTGTTGTGAAATCTTCCTAAGTGTGACTTAAACAATAGTTGCAAAAATGAGCTCCTAATAAATTGAAGTGCAATGACCATGTTATGATTACGAGAAAGATGTTCCTTCTATGAAAAAGATAAGAGCCTTTGTGTTTGATGCATTTATGAGTTAGTGAATGGAATTTTTACTTGCGAGGGTGCATTGAGTGCTAAAACGATTTGATAATGTTATAAGATTGATGAACTGCTCTATGATGCGTTGAAGTCCTTGTTGTGATTAAAGTGTTCTAAGTGTCATTCATGGACGAATGTTCCCAAGTGCGGGATATTTTAAGACCCACAAAATGAGTTAGGGTGTATAGAGCCTAACATGTTCGTCTTAAGGTTTTAAGGACCTAAAATGACTTATATTATAGTATTAAGGCAATATGTCATGTTTGAGGTGATTTGAAAGTTAAACGTCAAGGGACGACAAAGATGTTCAATGACTAGTCACCTTTTTGACTTATGGGTCTATACATATTTATATATAGTTTTTCATGATCTTATGAAGTCTTAAATGAGTTATAATTATGTTTTAAGATAGTATATGGAGTTTAGGGATGTTTTGAGGTCAAACTTCCAAGAACAAGCAAGACATTCGAAAATTAGCCATTGAGACGTAAGTGTGTCTTGATGGGGCGTAGCATGTTTGGATTAGTTGCGTGTTTTTGTTTTTGGCTGAAACTGATGTGGGAGGTCTAAACCTTTTAAAGGTTTGTATTTACGTTGGGAACGTTGGGGTACGACTTCTAAAAGGCCTTGCAAAAGGCCCCACAAAAAGTACAGAAGGCTATCGAGACACTTCCTTGGCAGTGTCAATCGAGGATCCAAACGACGGCCAGTTTGTTGACCAACGGCCCGTTAGTGAGGTCTTGTCAACGAACACTTAACTTGGGAAAGTCTCAACCCAAAAATAGGCCAAGGTCTAATCGATGGAAGGGAAAGACGACCAGTCGACGGTGATTCGTCGATGGTGGCCTGCAACACTCCCTTGCGACACTTTTATTTAAGGGGTGAATAAGAAACTTACACCACGTCCTAACATGAATCTAATTGAAAAATTTACCTATATTTGGGTGGATATAAGGGATCAAAGACGTGAACAACCCATCCCAATCTCTTCTATACGAAATAAACCTTTCCTATAAATAGAAACCTCCATTGTTTTTGAAGCTCAAGAACAGCTTGGAGCATGGATTCCTATGGGTTATTCACAAAGTTTTAGATGTTTTCAACTAGATAAAGGTATGGTGATCCTTCATATCTAGTTATCCTTCCATTTAGAGAGTTAATCTCAAAGTTTTCAAAGAGAAAATATGATCAAAGTTCTTCTTCTTCATTCTATTCATGGGTTCTTTCTAAAAATGTTTTAAATGGCTAAATAATGATGAAATAATGTTAATGTATTGGTTTGAACGTGATTTTAATCCAATTGCATAATGAACCCATGTTCCCTCCCTAAATTAATTTAGTCCTTGCATCAGCTTTGTGATCATGGCTTGTTATCGATTGAATTGTAATTCTATTATGTTGAAATGGTTATATCTACTGTTATTTACGGGAATTGATGTTAAATTTATGATTAAGAATCCATGTGTATCAATGTATGAAGGTTTTAATATGCCTAGCCTAGTTATCAATGGGATCACTGTAATTTGGGTTCTTAATTGTGTAAAAGTTGAGTTCGATCATGTCAAGTTGCTTGTATCTACTGTTTTAGGCTAATATCATGTTTGAATTATGGATATGAATCTTGTATGATTAAAGTAAAGATGGCTTATATGAATTTAACTGGGTTCTTCAAGTCTATGGAATTGTAACTTGTTATCGTGATGTTAGGTTAGTTGTTATATGAATCAATCATGATTAATTATCCATAGGTACTGCTTACGATGTAATTTGATCATGAAGTGTATTTAAAGGAAATAGTGTGTATCAATACATGATAGTTGAATAGGATTAACCTATGTCGATTTATCTTCCATCATTTTGTAGTACAAAGCGTACTTACAGTGAATTCGACTTTATTGGCAATTGTAGTAGTGTCTCATTTGGGATATGAATTTTTGTGGATACTGCCATACATGTACATTATTTTTGAATCTTGATTGATAGACAAGACTAGGGAAATTGATTGAGGATCTATTTATGCCTTTCTATTTTCTAGAACAATGGTAACCTTTTGCACTAGTTGTATCATGATCTTGTAGCGTGACTTGTACAAGAATTCTTTTAGCATTAAAGTGTATTTATATAATTTAATATTCATTTATTATTTATAAAATAGTTGTATTGATCAATGATGATCAAAGGGCGAGAAATTTGTAAGGATGCTTATCTCCTCGACTTTTCTATATTAATGTAGTTGATGAAGCCTTGTATAGCACTGTGTGGTATGATTAATTTATTGTGGCAGTGTTTACTTCATTGTAATTGTATATGTGTTTACCATGGTCTTTAAATAAAATTGATGATTATATGAAAGAGTTGTTATGATGATCACCTTATGTGTAACTTATGCCTAGTCTTCTTCTCTAGTTGTGAATCTAGGTGATGTTACTATGGTTATGAGCATGTAAATGGATATGTTAAGGTAATATGTACTTTCTTCCTATGGTGAGGTCTAATAATGCTATATGTGATCTAAAGCTAAGATAAGTACATAAAGACTAAAGCTTACTGTAAGAATGTTGTAAGTTCTAAAAAAAAAAACTTTTAAAGTAAGTCTTATGTATTGTAACCATGCTATTATATGTTGTGATTATTAATCCATACGATGACTTGACTTGATAGATGTACTACCATAGGCAAGGGTATGGGACTTTGAGTATGCATCCCACATGTGCACCCTGACGGGATAGTTACTATGTTGGTCTTATAAGGACATGCATATCATTGTATGAACTTGTCATGAATATAACAAATATGGTATGATGTTAAGTATATGATATGATGAAGTATGAATATGGATAGTGTGTTGGAGTGTTCGTATGAAAGGATTACTCATATAGGTACACATATAGACTTATGCATTGATATATAAATAAGTGTAACATTATGTGTTATGTGAAAGGTTTGCTAACATATATGTATACACACATACACATAAATAATTATCTAGTCAAAATAGGAGTTATGAAAGGTGTGCTCAAGTGTATCCTAAACTACATAGTTCTAAAACTTATGCTATGTCCATGTGAAAGGATATTCTCACATGATTTAGGGTGATGAACTCTCATCTATAACCTATGAGCTAAGCATATGAGGGGATGAATCTCCTAAGCCTATATTTTATACCGTAATATAATAAAGGATTTTAAATAAATGGAACTTAGCTTAGCACCTAGTGATCTTGTAGATGAGGCGGTAGCACCTTACTAAGAAGGGAAGGCGAAAGGGTCCACTACGGTCCTCATGGGGTGGATAGCTCATAACCCAAAAGGGTGTAGAGAGCTATTTCTATGTTGCCCAAAGTTTCATAAACTATGCTTGCTACATAGGATCTAATAAGTGATATCACCAAATATGCTAGTATGATACTCATTTCTTACCTTGGCAAATAAGATGCCCTCTTTTTGGGGTGAGGGACAACACCGAATTCCATGTTTAGCACCCATGGTCTTAGTGTGGATTAATGTTGTAATTTCCCTAAAGTAAATGGACAATCGAAGTAAATGAATAGGATCCTAAATAGGAGGACTTAAGGGAGGTTACTAAGGATAGGTGGAAGTAATGAACCCATCTAGACATTGCAAAAGTAGCTCCTTTGAAAGTCCTATGAAGGTGACCTAATGTGTATGTTTATGAGTATGTCTAAATGTATTGCGTGGTAGTCATTGTATATTTGTCACGAGGGTGTGCATGATATGAGTCTATTTGATGAGGTCTTATTCTTGATGCACTATGTGAGTCTTAATGATTATATGATGAAGATTGTTCATATGAATGGAGTTGTCCTTATGTGTTATGTTGATATATCAAGTTTTAAGGTTTGTGATATCATGTAGGGCTTGCTAAGAATGTGTGGCGTTATGGGTCTTCACATGTGCATTGCACTAGTAGACTAAGATTGGGTTCATGAAAAAGGTCTTAAAAAGATTTATACAAAAAGAAGAGAAAATAGGTACAAATGGATGTAGCTTACTGTAATGTTCGTAAGGCCTTGACCTAAATGTGTCTTTGATAGGTTGTACTTATATTATGACGTTAATGACTTATGTAGGTTGTATATATGATTTCCTATGACCTTAAGGTTATGCATTTCACCAAGTATCATTAGAGGGTTACTTGGGAGGTTAATGAGTAAGTGAAAAAAATGGTCATTGTTAAGGGAAGTCAGCTCATTGTAATGTGACATGAAAATATAATAAATTCTATATGTAATATTATGTAATTTTTGGCCTTTTAAGATGTCTATTAGGAAGAGTGTTGTGAATGGTTAAAAATTATAAATGCTATGTCGAAAGGTTGTATACGCTTTACTCAAAAGAATACTCTTTTTAAATACAGTTGTTGGAGCGGCGTGGTTACATACTTAGTGCATTCTTGTACTAACCCGTTCTTCTTTCTTTTTCACAAAGAGTTTGTTATGGATGCATAAAAAGGATGTCTATGATTGAGGATCTTGATATGTTATTCCCAAGCTCAAGGAAAGGAATCCTTAAGTCGAAGGATGTTCTAATGTTTACTTACTGTAAAGTGTGTTAAATATTATATAGTATGTCTTATGTTTTAAGGGTCGTGTCCCTAATGTGTTCTAATGTTGTTGAGTCTAAGAAGGCAAAGAAACTTAGAGTCTAAATATGTATTATGATTTATATTATATATATATGAAGTTAAGTTTCTACCATATGATTTGATATTAAAAGTTTTAAATTTTCCGCTAAATTTAATATGACAATGCGATGAATGATAACTTTGGGCTTGCATAAGAGCTCCGAGAGGTCAAGTATGCCATGTTACTCCTAGGGGGTTCTCCGCGAATGTGACAGTTCATTAAGTTCGATATCGTAGAGAGTAAGTGGTTCTCCTTTAGTCTGTGTACTTGGAATACATTAGGGTTGGAACCTGGGAGAGACAAAAAAAATTATAGTAAAATTAGGATTTATTTGACTGAAGTTCAATAATGTAGTTAGAGTTAATCTTAAAGCCAAATTTCCCGACAGCAGCACAAAAATGGGATACGTGAAACTACACCTCTGTTTTAAAAATTATAAGTGATCATTATCAAAGTAAAGAATTCAAGTAGTAGGTTAGGGTCGATCCTAGGATCAATTTGGTCTATAATTAAACTAAACTAACAATTATTCGTTTAGCAAAAATATTTGCAAATCAAGAATTAAAGGGGAATTTGTGAAACAAATTTGGAAAATTATGTAAGTAACAAGTGAGAAGGATTCAAAATTTAGTTTCTATCAAGATGAGAAAGTAACTAGGTTGAAGGTGTTACCTATCAGATCATAACATGATAATCCTAACAATAGCAATCCTTTCCAAGTGTATAACATGCAAAGTGATAACTTAGGTATCTCTAAATTCTTGGTCCGGCATCTAGACAATTGCACGTCACACATTGGTCAGGCTATGTGTGTATAATTTACTAACCCTTAGTTTTACGTTATATTAGAAATCACATCTATGTATGTCTTAGTTTCACCCTCACACCATTCGACATTAGACTATTACATAATATCACACTAAATCTATGTTGATGATTCATTTCTTATTAACTACCTCCTTGGTCCAACAAGTAGAAAAAAACTTGAGTTTTAACTTGTACACTCGTTAAAAAGACTTCTAAATGAAAGAATTATCAATGCATGTCATAATAATATTGAAGAACTGCTTAATTACTATTTATACTTCTTTAATTGTGCAGGGTTCCCACAACCCTAGTTTTGGATTTAGTTACCAATATTAGCGAAAACATAATTCATATATTTAGACAAAAGAATCTTGAACTTACATGACTAGAAGAACAAACACATAACTTGAATTTCAAAGTCAAAATCTTCAAAACGTGGTTTAGAAATCAAGAATTTCCAATGTTTATCAAATTATTCTCCAAAGTCGAGAACTACAACAATGATAATAAGGTCTAACATCCCACCCCAAAATGGGTTTTGCATGCCCTATATATAGAAAATAAGTCCTAACTAAAAAGGAAATGAAATAGGAAAATAATGTTTGAACCGCGTCATCGATATACGAGATCGATGTACGGTCTGTAGATCAATATACTGTTTGTGGGTCCCATCTGTAGCTCAAAACATAGGAAAAATTTTGTTCTTCAAAAATACACATCCATAGTCAAATCGATGGAACAATAATACGTATCGTAGATCAATCTACTATACGTGGATCCACCTCCGTAGCTATATACATAGAATTTTACTATCAGGTATTGGAACAAACTCTCTTACTGATTAGACGAAGCAACAATACTGTTTCTAAATCAATCCACGGTCCGTAGGTTGCAACTTTCGTTTCCAAATTGTTACACCTAAATGTTTTTCATAAATATAAACAAACCACCTTTCCTGCACATTCGACGTTAAATCTGTGCAGAGTGATACGCCAAACTACTTCCAAATAAGAAAGTAAAGCGGGTCGTGTTCAAGTAAATCACCCGACAGTGAGGTTGGATCGTTCCCACGAGGAGGAAAATAGTTGAGACTTAACTTCAATAATTATTACTATTGTTTAGTAAATTACTTCTTGGAAAGCCAAAAATCATGGGTTTTTATTATAAATAAATGAAAAGAACGAGAGAAAATTGAAAAAAGACAATTAAAGCTTCAAAGGTTGGAGTTTTAATCATTAATGAAGTAAACTAGGTTTACGTGGTCTCACAGGTATAATTGGTAAGTCTAACTATAACAATTCTGTCCTAGTATCTTGCATGCAAAGTGATAAGTTATTATTTCTAAATATTTGGTCGTAATCTAACAAAATTCACTCCGCACCTGGTGCCGGCTCGTGTGTTTCTATAATAACCCTTATCTTTACCTCATATGAAGCATTGTATTCGATATTCACTAAGTTATTACTCTACCAATCAATACCAGCCTATAATAGTATCACAAATCTATTGTTGAAATTCTTTTCCTATTATCTACATCCTTGCGTCGCAAGTTCGCATATTAAGGCGAAATTCTAATTTTGGCCATCCATTAAAAAAGACTTCTAAGCGAAAGAAGAATTAAGAATATCAAATTACATGCAAGACATATTCTAGAATTGGTATTTTAGTTAGGTGGTGCCCTCATTATCGCCTTGATTCCCACAACTATGGCTGGCAGTGGTACGGAACCGGGAGTAAACGGACGGTTTTAATTACCGAAAACGTTTACTATGTGTACGGTAATTGTTCCGGAACGGAATCGGAACGGTCCGGGAAACCGGTGGTGTTAAATTTAATATTGTATGTCCGGTACGAAAAGTAAAACCAGGTAGGTATATCGACCGGAACTGAATCGATTTCCGGGACGAACCAATTTAAAAAAAAAATAGTTGAATCTTAATTTTATTATAATAATTAAGCAATTTAAAAATTTTTAAATTCAAACTTTAAAGTTATACATTTAAATTTTCAAACTTTAAAATTCGCAAAGTAGTTTGAAAATTTAATTCAAATTTAAAGTTAAATTTAAATTTCAAACTTTAACTTTAAAGTTTAATTTAAAATTTCAACATTTTAAGTTTCAAATTTAAATTTTCAATATTAATTCAAACTTTTAACGTTTTGATAAAATTTGAATTAAAATTTAATTAAAGTTTATTATAAAATTTAAATTTCAAACTCTTAAATTTTGAAATTTTTGAATTTAAAACTTAGAAAGTTAAAAATTTAAAATTGGACTATATAAAAATTAAATTTAAGTACAACAAGATTAAAAAAACAATTTAAATGCGAATAGCCGATATTTTTATTAATATATATTTGATATTACAATTAAAATTCCAAAAATATTAGTTGAATTAATAGTTGGTACACCATATAAATCACTTTTGTAATCATTTAACTTTCTTTAGTAACATGTTCAGGGAAAAAAAGGTTGTTGAATAGAAAGTCTTTCCATGCTTCCAAACCCGTCGTCACTCTTTAATCTTGCATTACTCATTCAACGTCATCTTGACATTTGGTCGGTGGTAGTGGTTCACGACCCAAAATTTTCTTCTCTCGGGCATTAATCCAATCCGAAAATATTATATCTCCAAGTGGTCGGCTGCAAGTGAATGCTATGTTATCCAAGTTGAAACTTGTTGCCATAAAGACGCCTTCCGAAAGCTACCGACGAGCTTGCATTGATAATAATCTCGAACCACGTATAAGTTTTGAAAAATCCTTTGGTGCGCTCTTTCCACCATTTGAGAACATCTTCAGTAGGTTCGTAAATTTGTTAATGTATCATCAAAATCATTTCTATAAAATCGTGAGAAAGTTCAAGAGTAGCTCTAAATAATTACAAATATATTTTCATCCAAACTAACACTATAGAGCTTCTCAGGTTCATTTTCACTTGATAAATTTAGGATTAGATTATATAAATCACTACAATTTCTTTCTTCAAGTTTATTCCTATCTTTAACTGTTGAAGTAGGGATGTCGTCTAATTCATTATTAATATCAAGTTAAAATATATTGTTTCAACCATTTTCCTTGATGTCCACGACCCCAAACGGGCAGCGAGAGGGGGAACCCACACTTACGCTCCTATGTGAGCGACAACCAATCTAAAAACCCTGACATCAATATAATAGCAACATTTTAGTAATGCGAGAAGATCTTTTAAACTCATTAATAAAAACCATTCATAAATTCTAAAATTCAACATCTATTATTTCCCAAAACTGGAAGGCATCACCACAAGGACATTCTATGAGCAAATTACTAACTAAGAGTATTCTAAGAAGCTAAAATACCAAAGATAGTCCATGCCGGAACTTCAAGGATCAAGAAATGCGGAAGAAGATCCAGTCCAAGTAGCAGCATTAGCTCACCTGAAATCCAGTGTAATGAAGACTGGCTAGCGTTGCGGTTGAGTTTGAAGACGACGGTAGGTTTGCGGCACTCCACATATAAACAAAGAAAGAAACATACAGGGGGTCAGTACAAAAAACTACAAAGTTACTGAGTAGGTATCATCGGCCAACTCAAAAATAGAAAACAGTTATATATCAAATATATCATTAAATCAACTACAAATCTAAACATGTAGCAACAACAAGTTCATACTCATTAATAAGCACGCCAAGTTCCCCATGAGAACTCAAGCCTCAAGCATACCCATTTGGAATTAGGTTCATTAGATTGGGTAGATTACATTTCTTTCAAGAATTCATTATTGTTTTCCTCTTGAGTCGGTAAGTGACACTCCGATCCCCCTAATTCTACGTGTTGGTCGTGGACAATCGTTCCCTATTCTTACGTGTCGGTTCGTGACACCCATCCCCTAATCTACATGTCGTTCGTGACACCCGATCCCCTAATTCTAGTGGTCGGTTCGTGACACCCGATTCCCCTAATTCTACGTGGCGGTTAGTTACAACCGAGACCCTAATCTCGTGTCGGTTCGTGACACCCGATCCCTAATCTCATCAATTTAGTTCATAAAAGCCTTCTTTTATACCCAAGGCATCATCAATTCTCATTAACAGGTAAATTAGGATTTCTTCAAGATTATGATCAATAGCTCCATCATGCGTAATTTTATCACAATTGGATAATCCACATTAATACAAGCATACAATTAAGCATATAGAAAGGGTTTACAATTACTAGCCCAATACATATTATCGCTATAAGAGTTTACTACGAATAGCATGAAAACCATAACCTACTCCACCGAAGATTAGTGATCAAGCAAAGCAAAATTCCTCAAAGTCTTTGCTTTCCTCTGCGTTCTTCCCTTTATCGTTCGATTCGTCTCTCTCTTTGTTCTTGCTTCATTGTTCTTATTCTAACCCACTTTCTTATCTAATTAGATATAATTAGTATAAAGGATGGCAATAAGAACCACTAATTGACTTAAGGTTACCTCTTTTACCCCCCAAGTAAATAGAATTATTAACATTTAACCCACTACTTTATAATTAAAGCAGGAAAAGTCAAAACGCCCCTTAAATTTACTTAACAGAAATCCGACCCAGCCTGGGATTACGCAGCCGGTGAAGGCCCATCGCGCATGCGACGGTCCGTCTGAATGCTCTGTCACAGGAGTTCAGAGCTGAATTACTGAAATGGCCTGGACGGTCCGTCGTGACCACGGACGTTCCGTCATTGCCATTCTGTCGTGGACGTTCAGAGATTCGATCTCATGTTAGTACCCAAATTTCTAATTTTCTAAGGTTTTTGGAACGAGATCCCCACGACGGTCCGTCGTGGCCCATGACGGTTCGTCGTGGGGTCCGTCGACTCGGCTAGTTTTTCCCGAAATAAAATCTTGGTGCTCAAACGAATAATCTAACAGGTCGTTTACAATTAGATACCAATTTACCCATCGTTAATCCTCGCACGCTACGAGAAAAAAACAACAAAAGTGAAAAGATGCCGAAATGTAAATAGGTGTGGGTATCTTTTCGTGCATACAGCCTCCTTCTCCCAAGTGGAATCTTCCAACAACTGGTCGATTTCTTCCATTGAACCTTAAATGGATGCGATCTCCCTCGACCTCAACTGCGGATCTCTATATAAAAAATGGCAACAGGCTCCTCCTCATAAGACAAGTTTCATCTAGACAGAACTGAATCCCAACGGAATGATGTAGGTTTTCATCCCCCTTGTACCTTTTCAACATAGGACACATGAAATACCGGTGCAATCCGTGACAACCCTGGAGGCAAGGTAATCATAATCCACCTCCCCTACTCGACCTTCAGAACTTCAAATGGACCAATTACCTAGGACTAAGCTTACCCCTTTTACCAAAATCGCATTCACCTCATTCATGGGCGAAACTTAGCAAAACTTGCTCACCTCCATGAACTCCCAAATCACATAACCCTTTCGATCTTCATGATCCTTTTGCCTACTTTGAGCCGCTATTAAAAGTTTCTTGAATGGATTTCAACATTTTCTAACGAATCCCTCAACAGGTCATACCCAGGTCTAACCTCGGAATGCCATCAAACCCCCAATGGGAGACCCTACATCTCCTCCCATACAATGCTTCGAAAGCCATATCCATACTTGAGTGATAGCTATTGAGTGTATGAAACTCACTAAGGGTAAGAAGTTATCCCAAATGGCCACCGAATTCTATCACACATGCTCGAAGCATATTTCAATACGTGAATCGTTAGCTCAGACTGTCCTATCGGTTCAGAGGGTTGTGAAGGCAGAGTACTAAGGTCAAACCTACTACCTAATCAGCTGTAATGTTCTCCCAAACATAGAAAGTTAAACTGACGTACCTCTATTGATATGATGGAAAGTGGAAACTCCATGCAAACGAACAATTTCTGAATAGAGAGTCTGGCTTAAGTTCTTCTGCGTTTTTGTAAGTCACCTTAACGGGAATGACTGAGCAGACTTAGTAATCTGTCCACAATTCCTCAAATAGAATCCAAAATTGCCCAATGTTTTTGAAGACCAACCACGAAGTCATTGCCGATTCTATACAACTTCCACTCAGAAGGGCATTCTATGAAGTGTCCGCCACCCTATGTTTATACTTTACTTGATGACAATTTGGACATTTGGCAACAAACCTCAAAACCAACTGTCGCACTAATTACACTCCACCCAAAGTGTTGCCTTAGGTTGCGGTACATTCTTGGTCTGCACCAGATGTATAGATAGAATATCCGGAACTATGAGCCTATATACGAATGTGTGGATCAAATTCATCAACACGGGGTTGTACCATCTACCTTCCCTTAATTCTGAAAACACCACCTTCCTCATACATTATTGCTTCTTAGCCTCTCCTCGCAACCACCATATCCCGAATTCGGGCTTAGTTCTCTCATCAAATGTTTTTCCCTTGACTTGTCAAGAAAAGAAGAGCCGCCCTCCAAAACAGACAACAATCTCCCTTCCCCATCTCTGTACTTTAACTCCATAAAGTCATAGCAGAGTCTGAACCTCTGAAGCCATGGGCGTCTAGAAGAAAAAATTGTAAGTGGCTAAAAACTACCCATGCTCCTGCTTGTCTACTTGTAGAGTCTTTTCCACAACATTAGCCTTTCCGGGTGATACAAGATGGGAACATATTCATCTTTCAGTAGTTCCATCACACTTCCTTGTCTCAAATTAAAATCTCTCTCGAGTTAAAGACATATGTAGGCTACGATGATCCGTATTATAGCTTCACAATTAACCCATTATAGATAGGCTCAATTGCTTTAATGCAAACACCACCGAAAGGCCAACTCTAAATCGGGGGTGGATAATTACGTCATGCACATTTAATGCCTCGAAGCATAAGCAATCACATTCTTATATTGCAGTAGCACTGCACCCAAACCTGAATAGGATGTATCACAAAATAAACAATGAAGTTCGTACCCTCTACTGGCAAGGTAAAAGATAGGCTGGGTAGTCACCAAGGTTCTGCGTTCTGAAAATCTTTCATCACATTCATAAGACCATACAAATGGAACATTATGGCTTAGTCAAGTTCGTCAATGGGAAACAATAGAAGAGAATCCTGACAAATCGACGGTGTAACGGCTAAACCAACAATGCTTTTATTTCTGACACATAGTAGGTCTTACCAATTCTTAACTACTTCGATTTTAGAAGGATCCACCATCACCCCATTTTAGAAACCACGTGCCCAAAGAAGGAAATGCATCAGCCACAACTCACACTTGGAGAATTGGAGAAAAGCTTTTCTCCCTCAACATTTCCAACACAATCTCAAATTGCTCTCATGTTCTCTTAGGTCTTGAGATATCAGTATATCATCAAATAAATACGTATCACTAAAAGAGACCCGGACATGGCTTAAAAATCCCTGTCCTTCAAGCTCATGAAAGCAGCAGGGGAATTGTTAGCCCAAAGGATATTACCAAAGAAATTCATAATGCCCATACCTGGGTTCGAAAAAGCAAGTCTTTGGCACCATATGCGGCCCGTATTTTCAATTGATGCTTACAGACCTCAAGTCGATCGTTAGAGAAGACACAAGCACTTGTAAACTGATCGAAACAAATCATCAATGCGAGGAAGAGGGATACCTATTCTTAACAGTTTACTTTATTCTAGTGCGGTAGTCTATGAGCATCCGTTAGACTACCATCTCTTATTTACAAACAAAAACTTGGGAGCACCCCAAGGGGATGCACTTGGTCTAATGAAGCCTTTGCTCAACAACTCTTGAAGTGAGCCTTAACTTCCCTAACCAGCGGGTGCCATTTTATAAGGGTGGTATAGAAAGTGGCGAGAGTTACCCTTTGGTTCAAGATCGATGTTCCAGAAAGTCAATATCTCATACGGTGGCAACCAGGAAGGTCTGCAGGAAACACATCTAAAATTTCGAGGGACTATCGAACCCACTCAATTGAATGGTACTTGGGTAGTATCATCCCGAAGGTCCTGTGCCAGGAAGCGAAAACAACTCTTACTATCCTTCTCTTAGCACGAAGACGAAAGGAGACGGGAGACGTACGAACGCGATGGGAAGTGTAGTCACCCTTCCACACATAACGATGGTCCCGGGGTTTGGCTAATGTCAAGTTTTAGCATTACAAGCCAGATTGAAAAATTTGAGAGAAAGACAAGTTATACCCAGAATTACATGAAATCCACAATTCTAAGATAACCAAGTCTACATGAGTATTTCTCCCAACAAAAGTCACAAGGACAAGAGCCTATACACCTTTCAACTATAACAGACTCACCCACGGAGTAGAAAACACGAATACGATGTCAAGCAATTCACAAGTAAAGTAAGACCATTAGCAATGCGGAAGACTAAATATGAAATTGTAGAGCCAGGGTTCAAAATAATACAGAAAGCAATACAATCACAAACCAAAAGATTACCTTATAACAGCATACTATGCCTCGCTTAAGACGCCCAGGGAAAGCGTAGCAATGGGACTATCACCTGTTGCACGTGGCCCTACCATGTTTGTGCTGTAGTGGATCCATTTGCCCGTACCCCGGCCGTTTTGGTTAAACCACCATTACCTCGGCCACCGGTTCTCCGGGAAGAAAGGAAAAACACCTCTACCAGACCACCTTACCTCTACTTATGGGGGTCTCTAACTCCTGTTTTGGGACAATTTCTCCTAATATTGTCAGTCTACCCACATCCATAACACTCCCTGGAGTCAGCATAGGTCTCTCAGAAAGTTGGACCGGTCGGAGGTGGACCCCCAACTACAGCTGTAGTGAAGACGTGAATTGTCCGAATAGTAACCTTCCTGAGCCTTGTCCTCTAGAGTAAGAACCATTAAACTACCTCCCTTTCGAAACCTTTGATTTGTCGAGGCCATGGTGAAGTCATCTGGCTTCAACTCCTTGCCAAATTGCTATCACGAAGTCTACCCACTTTTCATTGAAGAATTTTGTCGTTAGCCGCTAATGAAGGTGTGATGTGAAAAATACCGCCAATTCTGAACTCAACCCCTTCACAAAATGGTCGAATCCTCTCTTGTGGAATGAAACAAAGTTGGGTTTGGCATACCTGGATGGATAAGGCACGAAAATTATCCTCATATGTAGTAAACCAACATCCTACTTTGCCCTAGGGCTCAGAAACTCATCTCTTTTCCTGATCCCTAAAGTCGGGGATATACTTCTCCACAAAACAAGCTAGAAAGGATGCCAAAGTCATTGGTGGTGCTCTGTTGGTTGACACTAACATGTGACCGCAACCACATTTGGCGGTCCTGGAAATTATAAGTCACAAAAATCAACAACAAAACGTTATACTTACCCATCTGTNTATAACCAAGGGTGGCTGTACACCAAGAGGATATAATTCCAAACCGGGCGAACTGTTGAAGATAAGGAGGAAAAGCAAGATGGAAAAGGATGGAGTCGTTGAGCCTAGCGAAAACAGGGTAGGGAAACAAATGAATCGGTTAACTTGCAAATCTTGGAGGCTAAGTTGTCGGCTGGACAAGGGACGAGAGAAAAGGGCAAAGGGATAAATATACAAGCAAGTTAAGTGCCGGGAGAGCCAACTATGTTCAGTCCACAAGGCGGGTTCGACAACATTGTTGGGGGGTTAAGGGGTTAAGGCAGCATTAAGACAAATGTTTCAAAAGGCCTATCAAAAGGTAGCTTCTGAACAGCAATAATCCTTTCACATAAAAAGTGTGGGGAGACTTTAACAGGATGATGAGGTAGAAGGAGTGGTAAGCCAGAAACATAATGAAACTTCACCATGGGGTCATCGACAAGTCAAGAAAGGGTTTCGGAAAGGGGAATAGGAGAAATGAGAGTATGGACTGGTGGGGGTCGTGTTAACTCAGGAGGAAACAGGGTGGTCACGAGGCTACTCAGGGTGCCAAACCGAGATTCATCCTCATGTACAGACTGTGTAGTAATAAGTGGGGGGGGAGTCCCACTCAGGGGAAGACAACGGAGAAGAAAGAAAGAAAAAAGGAGGTGGTCAACCGAAAACATTCTAGAGGGAAACTGGAGAGACGGCGTTTGGGCGTGCGCAATTCAGGGGGGGAGTGATTTGGATGTTGGGAGACTGTCACAGAGAAAAAATTAAAAAGAAGGTAATGTGGTCCAAAACAGAAAAGTTATACAGACCCGCCAAAAGGGCGTATAGGGGATGTAGAGGGGATGTTTAACATTGGAAGGTAGCAAAGGTCGCGTTTTAAATCTGAGAACGCGGTGATCCTGGTTAAGGTAGGGTGGTCAACCACAATGGCGCTTTGTAGCGGCAAGGGAACAGGGTGAGCGGACAAACACTGACCAGCACGAGACTTAGTAGAGGGCAACGGGCAGACAGGTAGGTTGATGGGGGGCCTATGATTGACGCTTTCCCCTTTTGCGGTGGAAAACAAAAAGAAGGCGGAGAAAAAGGGGGACATAACAAAAGGCAATCCGGAAAAATAATTGGAATTGATGGACGAAAAGGCAGAGTATACTATTGGAATGTTTGTTGATGTGATGAATAAGCAGATGGCTTCAAATTTACTATACAAATTAAAGCTGCCATGGCGATCCATAGCCACAGTAATTCATGATTTATGCGTAAAAACCGCATGGTGGTCAACGTAATGGTCAAAAGGTAAATAACATATGATGAAAAATTGACTTAGCAACTAGCAACTAAAAATATACGTGAAAAAGTATTTGCTAAAACTCCCGAATAGGGGAAAAAAAATGCGTTTGTAATAATAAAATGACACAACGATTTATATTGTTCTATGGGTCGTGGGATGGCCTATATGTGGGGCGAAAGGTACGGAGTAACATGTAGACTTGGTTTTCTTGGAAGTGTAAATTGGAATTTCGGAAAATGTAATTCTATGGGTATGACTTGGCTTTCAAAATGCCGCAATTGGCAAACATCATAGACATTGTAATGCTAAAACAACAAAGGTGACGGTATCCAGGTGGAACCAGATGGTATCCGAGTGTCAGGCGGTTAAGTGGTGTGGAGGTTGACTAACGAGGAACTCATGCGCGGGATTCGTCTGGACGGTCTCCGTCTCGAAATCATGTTGCGTAAGTGAAATGGTGTAGGGGTCAAGGTGAAAAAGGTATAAATTTTTAACGATGTGTGGGCACACCTACCATGAATAAAATGAATACTAAACCGACAAGGTTAAAACGCCTTCAAAGATGAGATCGGTGGTTCGATAGTATCATCAAGGGGCGGGGGGAGGGAAAAAGAGTAATAATACGAGAAATGTGTATTGTGTCAGGCTGGTGGCAGACCATTCACAGGTGTAGTAATGAAAACCAGACAAGGAAGGGAGAAAGGACCGAGGGGAATAGAGAATATATAATGACAACTAAAATGCTATAGCATCGAAAAAATCTTGGGGAACACAAGGTCAGCGGGTAGAAACTCTCAAACGCCATGTGCGATACCCCCTTACTAGAATGTACTAACAAAACGCGTGCTGCGTTGGAGGAGGAGGGGAGTTAAAAAAAAAAGGCCCAGGGGCAACTCAAGGAATTAATGAATGGGGGAGAAATAAGCAGAAAGGTTTACGAGTTAGGACAACAAGTGCCTACCCCTTGGGGTAAGCGGAATCCATATTTTTGTTTTGTGAAAGTAGAAAGATGGGTAAAGTCAAAATCGGGGAAATTGCAATATAAAAACCATAAAACACCAGCAAGGGAAAAGGGAAAAGAGACATCCAAATAACAATAAAAAGTAGGGGGTGTTAAAAAAAAAAACAAAGCAGTTATCCTCTTCCTGCGGGCATGTGATAAGATTTGTTCGAGAAATCAGTTCCAAGGTTACTTGATGTGTCTTCAAAAGGGTCACAAAAAATCGACAATTAGGAATCGTGGTTAAATCAGTCATGAAGAAAATCGAGAGCGCAGATGTTCCCGGAGAGACTGACAATTTGCAAAACTCAGGTAATCTAGGCAAAAATGATTCTCAAATATGGTTACCAAATGTCGCGGTGGTATGTACTCACTAAAAAATGCCCCTTGAGCTAAGGGGGGGAGAAACGGCAGAGAAAAAAAAGGAAAAAAGGGAAAAAGAAGAGGAAGAAAGGGGAAGGGATAAGAAAAGAAAAGAAGGAAAAAAGGAGGGGGGGAGGGGAGGAGGAAAGGAAAAGAGAAAAAAAAGTAGATGGAAGTGGGAGGGAAAAGAAAAGAAAGGAAAAAAAAAGTTGAAGAGAAGTGGAAAAAAAAAAAAGAGGTGGAAAGCAAGACAAAAAGAAGGAGCGTTGGGGGGAGGAAAGAAAAGAAAGAGTTTTCATTACCCAACCACAAATTCTTCAGCATTAAGACAGGATAATTTACAAGCGGGCTATATATTCATTCTCTTTCTTCCCTAGTTTATTAATTTCTTTCCTCCCCTCATCTTTTCTCTCTTCTTTCTCTTCTTTCTTGATGTGTATAAATTATCCAAGACTGGCCAAAGCTTTACTACGACCCGTGGTGACAGGCATTTGATGAATGAAATAAAAAAGTTGTTGTAAATTTTAGTAAAAGTGGATACGACGCATGGCAATTATCTAGCGACAAAAAATTCTCGCAAAGCATGTGAGATTTCGTGTGACTCACGATTAAGCACGGGAATGTCCTATCTTGGGCACAGTGGTTTCTAAGGATGTGGCAGTTAGATGGGTATGATAAACCTTCTAAAGAATCAGAAAGATGTGGACTATTGGTAATAAGAGCCTTCTAGATATGTCTCACAACTAGAAAAGAGCACATATTGTTGGTTTTGGACAAAAGTCAAAAAAGCGCAACGGAGGTTAACTAACCGAGAAAAAGAAAAAACAAGTCGAAATTGATAGTCAGAGATGATCTCTCGGGTAGGGGTTTGTCTGTGCCTACTGATGACGAACTTGAAACGTAAGTCCATAATATTTCCGAATTATGTAAAAATGGTACGGAAGGAAAACCTGCCTGGGGTGAAACAGGGGAAGGAGACTTTCGAAAAAACATACAGACCTTGATTACATAGGACCGAGCACACCAGAAATATCCTTAACACAAACTTAGCAGCGTCAAAAACAAAAAAAGAGGGTAAGGAAAGCTGAGATCATTGTTTATGAGGAGTGTAATAATGCATCCTATTCATAGGAATAGGGTGCAGTGCATAATGGGACAAGAGAAAAATTCAATGTGCATTATAGGCTTAATACGATGCACCTTAAGGATTGCAATACAACGCATAGAATTGAATAACCGACGGCACAAAATGATTTAGAGTTAATACTGCGGAAATGTGTGAATTTTCATAAAGCAATGAGAGGCAGCTATCTATACATGAGGGTTCAAATGGTGACAGATCTATACGGATCATAAAACGATAGTTTACATTAGGTGTCTGGTTACAAACATCTAGGGTAAAAACACTTGTGAATTTTAGGCGCGAAAAAGGAGGTAATATGAACTACAAATTACCAAAAAGGGTGTATTCTGAGTTAGGCCGGGAGTCTTGTGCTCATCCTGAAATCTAATGTTGGTGGCAGAGCGCTTAAGTAAAGAACACAACAGGAGTTGCTGGAGTAGAATTTAGCCCCTTAACAACAAACAAGTTTCTCACATAACCCCTTGGCTATAGAACTGGTTCAGTAAAAACTCTTGTCGTAATGAACATTATTAATGATGGTATGGAGGACGTGAAAAAATGAGAACAGGGAGGATGTTGGCCATGTGGGAAAAAGTGTAAACGTAGATCTTCATTGGTGGTCGATATGACAAAAGGAGATCTTAGGTAGAAACAGGGTGTGTGATGTAATGACGAAACTGGGGAAAAAAAGCCAATCGCAAAAAATCCGAGATAGGGAGGTGTAATTGGGGACGGACGAAAAAGAGGTGGAGAAAGTAGGGGTCAAAAAATAAAAGGCATAATGAAGACAAGAGTACGTAAAATAGTGATGAGGAAGGTGTTTGTGGAAGAGAAATGTAAGGAAGGTTAATGTGTGTCACCCCAGTGTAATGATGAGTAATGATACATCCACACTCAAATATCAATAACAGTAGACAAAAATCATAATTACTGGGGAATAAATTCTATCAGCCTTCCTAGGGGCAACCAAAAAAATGTACCGGGGTGACCTAAGTGCAGACATTTTTGTTGGATAGCATGAATGCTCGGACAATTAATTTGATTTTGTTGGGCCAGGGAATGCTCAATTAAGTCAGCACGAAAGAATAAGCACAGAGGGGCTAACCGAGCGAGGTGAACGACAATACGGAAAGAATGAAAAACCCGATTCAACTGAATAAAGTGGGAGCAGAATTGCAAATGGACTTCGTGGTTGGTCATTTCCATAAGATTGTGTAAGTTTGATTCATTTGGGTAATTGTGGACAGATTAACTAAGTCTGCTCATTTCATTCCGGTTAAGGTGACTTACAATGCAGAGAGTTTAAGCAGACTCTAGCTACAACATCTGGAAATTGTTCGGTTGCATGGAGTTCCACTTTCCATGCATATCAGATAGAGATACACATGTTTACACTTCAAGTTCTGGAGAACATTGCACAACAGAATTAGGACTCCAGGTGGACCTTAGTACTGCCTTCCCCTCAAACCGATGACAGTCTGATCGACACTCATTCCAGTATGTGGAAGATATGCTCGTAGTCATGTGTATCGAATTCGGTGGTCATTTGGATAACTTCTACCCTTAGGGCGGAGTTTTCATACCATATAGCTATATCACTCACAGTATTGATATGTCCCCTTCGAAGTCATTGTATGGGAGGAGATGTAGGTCTCCATTGGTTGGTTTGATGCATTCGAGGTTCGACCTGGGTACTGACCTTTTGGGGATTCGTTATGAAAAGGTGAATCTATTCAAAAGCTTTTACGGCTCAAAGTAAGGCAAAAGGAGTATGCAATCGAATTAGGACTTGGGTTTCATGGAGGTTAGGCCAGTCTTGCTGAAGTTTTCACCCTGAAGGGTGTGATGCGATTTTGGTAAAAGAGTTAAGCTTAGTCTAGGTATTTGTTTCATTTGAAGTTCTGAAGGCGAGTAGGGGAGGTGGTTCCTATGAATTCAGCCTTGCCCTCCAGGGCTGTCGTATTGACCCAGTTTTCATTGTCTATGTGAAAAGGTACCATGGGGGATGGAAACTACATCATTCGGTGGGATGCCAAAAATCTGCTTGAGAGAACTTGTCTTATGGGAGGAGCCTGTTTCCATTTTAGATAGAGCAAGTCCGAAAGTTTGAGATCGAGGGAGCATTGCATGCATCCATTAAGGTGCAATGGAAGACATCCGACCTAGTTTGAAGAATCCACTAGAGAGAAGTGAGACCTGATAATGCAAGAAAGATACCAACACCTGTTTACAAGATTCGGTACTCCTTTTCACTGCTTGTTGTTTTCTTCTCTCGTTCTCGTTCGAAGGACGAACGATGGGTAAATTGTCATCTAGTGTAACGACCACTGTTGGTCGTTTGAAGCAGCAAATTTTATTTCTGGTAAAAACTGGCCGAATCGACGGACCCCAACTACGAACCGTCATGGGCAACGACGGACCGTCCCGTGGGGTCTCGTTCCAAAACACTAGAAATTAGAAATTTGGTACTGAATCGACTCTCTGAACGTCACGAAGGAATGGCAGACGAGAACGTCGTGGGCACACGTACCGTCACGGCCATTCATTGAATTCAGTCTCTGAACCCTCTGTGACGGACAGCAGGACGGGTACCGTCGGCAAGCGTCGACGGTCCCGTCACACAGGCGGCGTTCCCACCCAGGCTGGGTCGTATTTCTTTTAATTAATTTAAGGGGGCGTTTGGACTAAGTTCCTTTCCTTCCTGCTTTAATTATAAAGTAGTTGGTTTGAAGGTTAATAAGTCAATTACTTGGGGTTAAAATAGGTAACCTTGAGTTAATTAGTGGGTTATTATTGCCATCTTTTATACTTAATTATATATAATTAGGGTAAAAGACAGAGGGTTTGAATACGAAAAATGAAAGAACAGAAGAGAGAGAAGAATTGATCATAGAGAAGGAAAGAACGCAGCTTTTGAGAAGATAAGTCTGTTGATCGCAATTCCTCGGTGGAGGTAGTTATGTTTTTAAATACTATTCGTAGTAAACTCTTAATATCGAATGATATGTGTTGGGTTGTATTGTGTACAGTCTTCCATATGGCTTAATTGTATGCTGTATGAAATGGATTATAACAATTTGTGAATAAAATAAAATGATGAAGCTATTGAATCCCAAACTTGAAAAAAACCCTAGTTATGAATGATGCCTGGTATAAAAGAAGGCTTAATGAACTAAGTATGAGATTGAGATGTCTTGTAATAAAAGAGGGCTTGATGCACTATAAGTAATGGGGTTGATTGATGCCTTGGATAAAAGAATGATTGATGAATTCATAAGAATGAGATTAGTGGGCGGTGTCACGAACCGACACGTAGTATTAGGAGGACCCAACGGGTGTCACGAATCGACCTAGAATGTAGGGGATGCGGAGTGGTCACGTACCGACACACTAGTAGGAGGGGAGCGGAGTGTCACAGACCGGCACAAGAGGAATAAGATAATGAATCTCTTGAAAGATGTTAAATAACTCAATCTAATTAAACCTAATCCCAAATGAATTATGTTACTGATGCTTGATTCGCTCATGTGTTAACTTGGCGGTACTTCTAATGATTATAGAACTTGTGTTGCTGGCGACATGTTTAGTATTATAGTTGATTTATGATTATTATCTGATCATACTGTTTTCTAATTTTGGTTGGGGCCGATGATACCGTACTTCAGTACTCGTTTTCTGTACTGACCCCTACTTGTATGTTTTCTTTCTTGTATATTGGATTGCAGGCAAAACGATACGTCGTCTTCAACTCAACCGCAACTCTACCAGTTTTCATGTACATCGGATTCATGGTAGCTACGCTTCTAGCTTGACTGGATTTTCTTCCTCATTCTTGATGCCTTTAAGTTCCGGCATATACTAGTTTTGTATTTTATAGTCTTCTTAGAATACTCTAGTTTAGGAATTTGAATCAATAGATTGTTCTTGTGGCGATGACTTCCCTATTTTTGTGGAAATAAGATATGTTGAATTTTAGAATTTATTGCAATTGGGTTTTTTATTATTAAGTTTAAGTCTTTCCGTATTACTCTCGTTGATATTATAATTGAATGTCAGGGTTTAGAGTTGGTTGGTCGCGTCACATATGAAGGGTAAGTGGGTGCCAGTCGCGACTGCGTTTTGGGTCGTGACATTAGTATATTTTATATAATATGTAAAATTTTCAAAAAAAAAAAATTTTTGTTTTACCTTAAATATTTTGTCAATTAGTTTGGTTTCAGTAATAGGTATAATTTTAAATTACAATTAGTTTATAATTATGTTAATATTTTATTTCGTCAAGATTAGAAGGCTAATTAAATTAAATCTATATTAATTCTCCTATTCAATTATGAGAACTCGATTCGTCGAATTCAGCAAATTTTAATTATTTGACTTCGTTTCTTCGTTATTTCAGTTGGCTATAATTCAATCAATTAGGCTAAATCCTTAAAATCAAAACTAACCATTTTATCTCATCTTGAAGAAAAAATGGTACAGTATGACAACATATAGACTTTATTGGCAATAAATAGCTCACTTTATATTTTTTAGCAAAAAATTTTTTTTTATTATTATTTATTTGGCATTAAATAGCTACATCTTTTTTGTTTGAAAATAAAACTTTTTTTCCAGATTTTTTCACTCTATTTCTTAATAGTTATCATGTCTTTTATTGTTCCTTTTTTCTCTCTCCTTATAATTTGTCAACAACTTTTTATGCATATTCTTTCTTATATTTTTCTATTCTATCTTTCTTCCCTTTTTTTCCCTCCGTTTTTCAAGTTAAGAATTTTTATCTTTTTCTCTCAAAATATTTTCAATTAAAGATCATCACAACATTAACTCTTCAAAACGGTAAGATCCCTCAATCATATGAATTTTATTTATATTGATTGTCTGGGTTATATTTTAAAAAATTAAAATTTTCTACAGTCTTTATCTTGTAGTTGGATGCAAAAAATTTTCTTTTTACAATTGTCGATTTGTATTTTTTTTGCAAAGTTTTCCTCCCCAAAAATTTCAATATATCGTTATTTTCGTGATTGAGATTTTCTTTTCTCAATTCTAATAAATAATTTTACTAGATTTCCTGACAATTTTTAAGGAATATTGAATTATTGATTGGGATGATATGAACTATTTAATTTTTTTTTTTTCTTTCTTTCTTCTCCAATAAAATATATTTTAAGTGTTGTTATGAATACAACGAACATATATAATTTAAAATTTTCCAAATTTTTCGAATGAATTTCATTGATTGGCATTCCAAAGTTGTAATTAAAATACAGTTTGCTTGAATTAAATACCATTTTCCCTCTCTTTAATACAACAGAAGTGTAATATATATTCGTGTTCCTGTTTTTTGGTATAACGAAGAAAACACATACATCTTCTTGCTATACACTTAATATTGGCCGCGAAATAGCAGTTAATTATACAATTGTGCATTCTACAATTGGCAGTGAAATAGGATCCGCAAACTATACATTGTAGCGAAAATAGGCCAGCGAATTATACAATTTAGGCAGGCGAATTAATACAACTTTATATGTCTAGGCGATTAAATAGCAGTTTTAGTTTGCTATGGATCGCAATTATGAAAGTTTGACTATGCATCAAACCATAATTAAATTTTTTGTTTGTCTATATGTGAAATTTGCCCTTAAGAAATGCTATAACAATCACTAGGGAATAAATTAAAAGACTAAAAAGCAGACATGCTAGAATATTACGAAAAAATAAAGCCATCTAAATAAAAATAAATTATATATGAATTATTGAATAAAGAAAAAAGTAAGTGTATCTTTAATATTTAGTAAACTTTTGTATTTAAAAAATTTTAAAAAATGGGCAGAAAAGCCCCCAAAAAAAATAGCTATATCAGCATGTCTAACATTTTCCTTTATATAGATATAGGGATTAAATGACAAAATATAAAATAATTATTTAAATGTAATTTAACATACTCAATTGTATAATAGTACTTTTATGGTTAGAGAAATGAAGTGAGGAAATTTAATTGAAATTCTAAATAAAAATTTGAGAACAAGTTGATTATTACCATTACATTTTAATACACTCTATTATTACATGATTTTCTCCTTTTTAAAGAACTCATAATGATAATTGTGAATGTTAAAATAATTTGATTTAAAGCATAAAAAAATATAGAAGAAAAGAGCAAGAGAGGCATTTCAAGGAGATGAAATGAATAATATAATAATAAAGAAAATTATATTTATTTGTTATAAAAATATAAGTAATATACTGTCAATATATAGACTAGAATTAGGAGTAAAATCAGAGAGCACTATATTAATCTTCATTTCCTTATATGTTTTATACAATATGTAAATGAACAACACTATTATAAGGTTGAGAAATCACTTCAAATCACCATATTAAGTATAATTATAAATAGATATATTTTTATCCAAAAAAGTTCATAGAACCTAGGGATATATAATATTTCTTTGTATTGGAACTCATAGACCCTAAGTACTTTACTCATCAAAATGAATTTATCACACTCACTCTGATGTTCCAGAGATAATGTTGTCTGTTAAAACGCATAAATAAGAACAAAAGTCCTAGTCGAAAAAACAATACACAACTCTTTCGATACGTCTTTGCTTGTTTCGCTCGTTAAAAACCTTGTCACACATCACTTAATTTCTTGTGATGATGACTCCTATCTTATACACCAGCTTCTTAAATATTGACGTTGACAATGTCTTGTGATCAAATATTGCATTGTTGCACTCATCTTGATATATAATTTTATAATTTCATGGATATGATGAAGCTTTGAGTTTAGCCGTATACATTATTGAATATCATTCTATTAGTCACGGCCTCGTTGTTACAAGTAAATTTCTCATTCAACTTTTTCATATTAATAATCATCTTGCGGACACTTTCATTTAATTTGCAGTTGATTATTTTAGTACATTGTGGTTGGTATATTCTTTTTATTTTCAAAGAAGGTCCACACATTTTCTGAATATAGTGCGTCATTGATCTCAACAAAAAGCACTCTCAACTTGCTTCATGGAGGACTATTATTTTGCATGGGGGCGACAAGCGTTTACTTCATTGATCGCCAAGATATTATTGTGCCTCAAAATGTAAATAAATAGTGTGTTTGAGATCGAACTTTATGCGCTGCGTAATTAATAAGTTTCAACATGGATTCCTCAAAATAGAATAAACTCATGTTTATGGTCCTTGACGATATTTAAGTATGTGCTTAGTACCTATTCGATATCCTTTTGTTGGGGAGGAACTGAATCTTTCCAATAAATTTACTGCAAAACATATATGTGGTTGAGTATTGTTGGCAAGATACATTAGTACCCTGATTGCACTAAGATATGGACTTTCGTCACCAAGAAGCTCTTCATCCTTCTTTTGAGATCAAAATGAATCTTTATTTATGTCAAGTAAGCTCGTAATCATTAGGTGTACACAATGAATGTGATTTATTCATATAAAAATTGCATCAAAACTTTTCTATGTACGTTGATTTATAGACAAATGCATTTTGCTGACAATACTCGACAACATATATGTTTTGCAGTAAATTTACTTTTTTAATTGGATAAATTTAAAAAATATAATTTATTATTAATTAATCATTGTCTTTTCTAAAATCTACTGTTTTTGGTCTATATATAACTGTGATATTATACTACCTGCAGTATCAATAATATTTTAACATAGACTTTAACTTGAATATACCTTAGTAATGTCAGAATCTAAACTCATTAATCTTACACACACTACACACATAGATATGCATCGATAGTTTGAGAGTTCCATATATTTTTACAATTACATATTTTCATATACATATTTCACAATGATAACAATAGTTCAAATTCCCCTTTTTCAACGTTAACAGCTGCTTACTTTTTTTAGTATATAAGACAATTCCTCATAAACAACTCAAAAACCTCCATTTTTACAATGTCTCAAACATCCAAAACAAAAAAGTCTTACAATTGTCATTGTGGTGAAACAACTAAGTTGAGAACGTCACACACCCATACAAATTCAGGTCGATAATTCTTTAATTGTGCAGTTGATATATGTCCACTTTTAGGTGGCATGAAAATGAATCATCATCGAGCAGTCCATCAAATTTTCAAGGTGTTGCCAAGTTCGAATTATTAACAAAGCTACAGAAATTCGAAGAAAATAGAAATATGCTAATAACTTTCTTAAAAGAGATCAAAGAGTAGAGGAATCACTTGAAAGTGTTGCTAAAATATGCTGAAATAGATTAAGATCGACTATAAAAAGGTTGATTTTGACAAAAGAGAAAGAAAAAAAGCGCCTAAAAGTATATTGTCCTGGACGCTTTCCTTTTGGTTGTTTGTTTTTTCGCCTCTTTGGTAAACAATAAGAACAGGAAGGGAAGCGGAAGAAGAAATGAGGGGGGTCGAGTGGAGGCAACTGTGCAGAACGAGGGAGGGTGGAAGGCTGAAAGGGGGGAGACAAGTGATAGGAGGAGACAGAACAAGGGAGGAAGACATAGGGTGGGAGAAAGCGAAAGCGAGAGACCTGCAGAAAGACTAGGGACGGGAAGATTACAGGGGGGACGGCAGAACGGAAAACACAATAACCACGGAAACACCGGGCAAAAAGCAGGGCGGGCAGACCAGGAAAAAGGCAACTGCGACAAAAGCACACCGCAAGGAGCACAAAAGCACGGAGCGGAAAAAAAAGAAACAACTCACACAGGGGCGGAAAAGACCGGGGAAGAACCGCCCAAAATCAACAACTGGGCGCTGAATCAGCACCAACCGGACGCGAGGCGCCAGCAGAAGACCAAGCACAGCCGGCCACGGGGGGGAGGGGGGCAACCCGGCCGCTCACCGCGGCACGCTGTGGCAACGGCGGCAGGCCGGGGAGGAGCGGCCGCACTGGGGGGGGGTGCGCGGCGGCGCCGGGCGGGAGGGCGGCGAATGGCCGCGGCGCCGCGGGGGGGAGGGAGGAGGCGCGCCAGAGGGCGCCGCGGGGGGGAGCGGCGGCGGGGGGGTCCCGGGGAGTAACGGGCGGGAGCAAAGGAAGGCAGCGACGGCAGGCAAGAGCAGCAGCCACGACAGCGAAGGGGAGAGGAGGGTGGCAGCCAGGGGGGGAGGAAAAGGGGGGACAGAGCTGCAAAAGCAAGGGGACGAAAGAGGAAGACACAGACGTATGAGGACACAAGTCAATAAGGAGAGAAAGGGGAGCGACGGGGGGGGGCCGGGGGGGCGGGGCAGGGCGCTCAGGCGCCGCCGGACAAAAGGCAAGAGGTCCATCAGGGGAGGGAGGCGGAGGGAAGGCAAACAAAACGCACCCGGCGGCCAAGCGGGGAAGGACGGAGAGAAGGCAGCCCGAGGGGGAGGAGAAAGGGGGCGGAGGAAAGAGGCAGCCGGGACAGAGCGACTGGGAGAAGAGGAGGACAGGGACAACCGGGCAAACGGGGCCGGGAAGGGCAGCAAGAAGGGGGCCGCACGGCGTCCAGAGAGACGTGCAGGGGGCCTGCGAAGGGGAGGGCGGCTCACGGTCCGCACATAGAGGTAGGGACGGAGAGAGGGAGTGCACAACCGAAAAAATGAGCATGAGGACAGACCTGCACGAAGGGACAAGGGGGGAGAGAACAAAAAGAAAGATAGACCAGGGGGTAGACGGAAAGGGGAGCACTGCGACAAGGGGAGCACGCGGGGGCGGGGGGCCAGCTAAGGAAACGGGGAAGGAGAAGTGAGAATCCAATGACTTATTTCATATATACCAATATTAGGAAAATGATCATATCCAAGCTGAAATTAATAAAATAAGAAATAAATGAACAAAAATATGTAAGAGTTTAATATCAATCAACTCCATAAATGATAAAAAAATTTTACCAGAAACGCCCAGGGAAAGCAATACAAAGCATACAATACATTTTCTCTTTCCTTGTATACGTCACATTGTTTCTTCAAATTAAATTTTGTCTTCAAATACTTCATTCTTAAATCAAAACACTCTTTGCCCCACGGAAAACGGTTAAAAAACTTAAATCATTGTCCATCTTAATGTGGTTTGATTTCACAATCTTAGATCGACCGTGGGCAAATAATATTTAGTGGACAAATCAAATTAAAGAGCACCTGAACTTCTGATCTTAATTCAATCTAGAACCCTTAATCAAACTAAACAAATTCGAACCACTAATATTTCTTATTGTTGGTTACTTTAAAGTAAAATTTCTCACATTTGTCAAGTGCTTTTTTTTTTAATTTTTGTATCGCGGGGTATGCTCCACAATTTAGATTCGAAATCAATGCAAACTCTTTAAAGCCAAAACATGCAGGCTTATCATTCACACAAAATCACATTTCATGCAATTTTTTTATCATGATTTACACGACGCAACATGTAATGGACCATTTGTCCATTAAA
The DNA here is from genome assembly GCA_027704765.1 of Solanum habrochaites. Classification (NCBI taxonomy): domain Eukaryota; kingdom Viridiplantae; phylum Streptophyta; class Magnoliopsida; order Solanales; family Solanaceae; genus Solanum; species Solanum habrochaites. The sequence goes on from JAKWJA010002499.1 coordinate 17,785,645, forward strand.
CTTGTAAAATTCTAAAATATGTCTTAAATAACCAAAATAACTACCTTTAAATTCATTAAAAAAATTTCAAAGTTAAGTAAAACGTTTTTAAAATCATTATACAGAGTCATTCCTACTCTCCATAATCTTAAGTAAAAAAGATCCTAGACTAACTCGTCTATACTGGTAGTGAGATTATAAGACTTATCCGAGATTTCTTGAACAGTGGGCAAGGACATGATCATCAGCCCCTCTCTTCGTATCTCGGCTATCTCCACTTGCGGACTCGTCTCCACTAACTCATCTTCACTGACTCAACTTCATTCAAGAATCTCCTCATATTTATCTATTTCATCCATCATAGTCAGTAATTTGAATCAACTTTGTTCTTCAACAACTTTTTTTATGAACACCCTTGGAACTTGAGGTTCAACTCCTTTTCTTTCTTGTTTTTGCAAAGACTTATTATAGGAACAATATTTTAACCAGACCACCTCTAGTTTTAGCCATAACCACGTAAACCCAAACCTAAAATATTCAAGAAAGTCATCAAAGTCAACAAAAGAAATGCAACGAAAATACGGCACAACGAAGCAAAACAACATCCTACAAAACCAAAATTCAAAAATCAATCAACAAGCGAGATACACATTTTTTTTTAAACAAATCAAATTATATCAAATATTTATAAATCAAACAAAAACGTCATTAGAGACCAATCAAATATTCTTTTTTAAAAACAACATGAAGTAAATCACCAGAAAAGTTAATATAAACTACTAATAATAAATAAAATAAAAAACTAATCAACATCCTAAACAATGAACATGTACTAAGTCGTGTACCAGAAAAAGGGTTTATTACACTACTATACCAAAATGAAAATCAAATATGGCATCCTAAACAAGAACATGAAGAAAACTCATCTAGAAAAAGGGTTTATTACACTAATATAAAAAAATAAACAACCAAATACGACATCTTAAACAACATGCAGAAAAATCATCCAGAAAAAGAATATATTACACTATTATAACAAAATAAACAACCAAATACTGCTAAAATAACCAAAAATCACCATTCAACTCAAATGAGATTACCAAAGAGGAAATCTTTCAACTTTGAGAAGAAGAAACAAATGAAGATTTGACGTTTAGGACGATGAAATGGTTGAACGTTTGTTTAATGGGCGGTAAAACGCATGTGAAAGAAAATCGATGATATTGAAAGAAGAAACAGAGATTTCTCTTCTTTATCTTGAAATGTTAAGAGAAGTGTATAGGGAAGAGAGGCAGGAGGAGATGATATGATTACTGATAGAATTACTTTATGGGGAAGAAGAAAGTTGCGAAGAATAAACGTCAGAACATTCCCTAAACGGTGTCTTTTTAATATAATATTTCAAACATGTACAATCAGAAGAATATAAAATAAATGTATTGAGATTATCATATATTTGGTAAACAGACATATTTTTCCTAATTTTAAAAACATTAATAGCTCCTTGACCCCATATCACAAATGTAACCCCACGTTTTTTTAAAAAAAACCATGTCCCCACATTTTTTTCCTTTTTAAAGCCCAATCCTAAAAAATTAAGTAAAAATAATTAGGTCTCTATCAAAGTGAATTAAATTTTATTGGTGGTCCCTAAAGTGTTTAAGTTCTGTTCTCCTGAAACAATTAATTAATCCTGTGTTTCCGGTTCCACATCAAATCAAATTTAAAATGAACCGCATTTGGTTGGATTCAAATACGATTCGAGAACATACATATCTCGATGATGTAATAAGTACAAAATCTAGAAGCCAAGTACCTTACCGCTAGAAACAACTTCATTTCGCAAACACCATACAGTTTAACATAAATTTTCTCCACATTCTCTCTCCAGAATTTAATATCAAATTTCTTCCGCATAATATATGGAGTACTAATAAGTAGCACTAATGATCAACCAAATACTTTAAAGAAGCAATTAAAAGTATAATACATAATATATGCCTTTAACTTGACATTAAATTGTATTTATGTTCTTCAATTTTGAGTGTTGCACGACTTGACCTTAAACTCGTATAAAGTAGCACAATAGGACACACATATCCTACATGACATAAACATACAAACAAGACGTCATGGTATCATGCCACATGGATTGCCACATAATAAATTCTGCGATTTGTGCTACGTTTCAACTATATACGAATTTATTTGTGTACATATGCGTAATATTCTCTCAAAGTTTGAGGACACATGACTAGATGCAAGGTTAACTATGTCCCATATGTCTGAATGTTCAACTGAGAAAAAAAAAGAACACATTACTCCTAAAACAGCTTCATTTTTTTTGGCAAATTCGATATATGAAGCAGCAAAACAGTCCGAATCTTCTTGCCTAAACCACTTCCTATTGCATTCAAATCCTACTACCCGTAGTCGGCGTCTTATGAGCAGGAAGCTCTTTACAAAGCAAGCTAATCTGTGCCTTAACGCCATTGAATCAGGTATCTTCTAATTCCCTCACCTCAACAACTGGGGGTTTCAAACTCTTCAACTCCATAGAATCAAAAGAGATAATAAAAATTGAAACTTTCTGCAACCCCACACAGGCAGAAATGGGGTCCCATTTTGTCAAACATCACCTTTATTTTTTTTGGGATGAGCAAAGTTGTTGGGATAATGTGGAAGATGAAGAAAAGGGGGTGCTGAGGGATATTTGAGGGAGATGATGAGAGGGGTTTTAGGGGAAGGAAAACGGGTATAAAGGTAAATGTTGTGGCGATGTGCTTCCCGCAGTCCGTTGTGTGGTGGAGTTGAAGAGGACTAGGACGGAGGGGCATGGAGAATGGGATATAGGGAGTATTACATGACAATGGAAAGAGGATATAAGAGTAGAGTAGTTAGATATTGGAGTTTATCCCAACTAGCCTCATCATTCCTACAATTTGGTTTGTTAGCACTAAATTATTCCGGTTAGTCTAGTGCATTACAATATTTTAAGTTTGGGTAGCACACTGCATATCAAACAAAAGACATGTTAGTTAACTTTCATTCATTCCTCTGCCTCATACAATTTGTATTTTCAATTAATATCTCTGTATCATGAATTAGCGACTGCAATATAAACGTCTTAAAATTTTCCGTTCTTAAGATTAACATGTGTGTCAAGCGGCAGGTATATCTCCGTTGTGAATTACTTTTATAAACTTTACTTCAAATACGTTAATTTGATTCATTCATATGATTTTTTTACTTTAAACTCTCTTCAAATCTCTAACTTTTCGTTTCTTCAACCAACGTATATTATCAACAAATAACATACATTGACATGTCTATATATTTACAATTCGTCATGCAAAAGATTTGAGTAGAAGAGCAAACCCATACCCACAAATGTGACCCAATTCCCATCATAACTGAATCCTAACTCATCGGTTCTGACTTCGTCATTTGTCTCTAACTCTCCAGCTCTCAGCTCGTCGTTGTGTTCTTCTCTAAATGTTCAGATGCCATCCGGTTTGCCCGTGCCAAATCCTCCTCGCTAAGTGCTCCATACTGCTCACTACCAACCCCGCACCTACAAACCGCTTCTCATTAGCCACTGCCCAATGCTCGCTCGCGAGTGGATAAAATTATTCATGTCAAAAAATAACATAGTAAACATACTTTTATTTCTAAATAAATAATTTTATACATATTAATAAATTTCTTATTAAAAAATTTAGGGTTTAAAACTAAAGTCATTGGGCTCGATCAAATATCTAGCTAACAGAGTGACTTTGTCCCTACTTGGGGGTTGAATCGCAAATGTCAAGAAGGACGATTTTAATTTAAGGTAATATTAAATATTTTTTAAGAAGGACGATTTTAATTTAAGGTAATATTAAATATTTTTTCAATAATGTTTCCTAATCGAAACACATTTATTAAGGAGAATATAATATTGAAGTATCACCACATCTGGGAATGTAAGATTACTATATATTTAATTTGCTTATGGAATTTATGAAAATTTTATGATATAGTATTTGATTATGAACTCAAAATAAACACCAAATTTTATTGGATCACGGTTTCAATATCTATAATTTTAGAAAAAATATCCGATCAATTATTAATAGATTCTTGAATAAATGTATTTACATCACTCTAAACTATCATTTTTTAGAAAAAAATCTTATTAAATGTTCACCTAACCCCACGCACCATATTAAAAATTAAATGATGATATGAGTTTTGCAAGATTTGATTGATCACGTAAAAGAAAAGATGAACATTCGATTAAGCAATTAATTGAAGATCCACATAATTATTATACGATTTCATTTTGGTATAAATTATAGTAATATTGGTGAAGGATCTTAGTGGGTAAGTGTTATTTGTAGTTTTGATGTTTGACAAACAGTATTCGGGACCTTTTAAAAACCTTTTAAAAAGGTACCCAGGTTTTCTTCCTTGAGTCATTGGCAGATGAAACAACCCATGGACCTAGTAGACTAGCCAACTCTCATGATTGACGAGTCAGTTGCTGCCAGCTGCAACCGGTACCTAAAGTCGGTGCAGCACTTCCCGGGGCGTCAGACAGTGTAAAACTTTTTCAGCCAATGGCAAAGAGGTTAGGAAGTGACTTGTCCCATATAAAAGGAACTTTCCAAACATTCATGGTAGTTTGTTGAAGCTTGAAAAAAAAGTTCAAGAACTCTTGCAAAGGCTACTACCAACAAAGGCAGAATCATTCCAAGAACAAGCAGAAATGTCTGGAGATTGTGAGTGTAAGCTGTTAGGAATATATTCTTTGTTCTTTTATATGAACTATTCTTGAAACTATAAAGGAATCAGTGAGGTAGTGTTGAAATTCTAAGTTATCGAAGTGGGATAGCTTAGTGGGATAGATTCATTTCCTACTTAGGTTTTGTTAAGGCAATAGAACTATTGCTTAAACGTGATATCTAAAAACTTCTTCTCACATTTGTTGTAAATCGTGTTTTATACTTTGCTTTTGATATTAGTGAAAACGATTGAATATCCTGTGACAAAGTCGTGGTTTTACATCCCTTAAGCCGGAGGTTTCCACGTAAAATACTTACTGTGTCTGATTTTACTGGCATTTAAACTTTCTGTTTATACTTATCCTGTGTATAAGGGACCTAGTCATTATTCTGTTAAGTTAATGGCATATTATTCTATCAAGTGTATCAGAGCAGACACTCCCTATTTGTTAACACCCAAGGACGTGGATATTTGTCTAAAATGGAAAAAAAATTGCCCCCGCGTTTCCCCCAACTTAATCTGAAGAAGGTCAGTCGCTCTACAAGACCTCCTCCTCGTTTCAATGAACATTTCTACCGTTGGTGGAGAAGTTAGAATGTCTGACTACCTCATGCTGAAGACAGCGAGTTATGGATATTTGTACTTGATGGACCTTTTATTCCGATTATGGAAGAAAAGGTGGGTGAGAAACTAATCATTGTTCCAAAGCCTAGACATAAATACGATGAGCTGAAGGAAAAAGATTGAAATGGCCTACAAAGCAACAACTATTCTATTCTTGTCTGTGGGATATGACCTGATGAGTTCAACAGGTTTCAGCTTGTGAGTCTTGCTAATGAAATTGTATGGACTGTTTTGAAGACTGCTCATGAAAGAACTGAACAAGTCAAAGATCAAAGATTGACTGCTTACCTCAAGGTATGAGAACTTCAAAATGAAGGAAGGAGAAACAATTCATGACATGGTCAGAAAATTAATCTCCATTACAATGAGTTGCGAAGTCTTGGTGACCCTATAAGCATGAGCCAACAAGTCAGAAAAGTACTTCGAATTCTACCTAAATCTTGGCAAAGCAATGTTGATGCTATTACATAAGCCAAAGATTTGAAGGTGTTGACTATGGAACTTGATTGGAAATCTGAAGACACATTAGATGATCGAAATTATATTCATCAAAGAGGAAGTAAGAAGGACAAGTCATTTGATGCTGAAGTCAAATCAGATTGAAGGAGTCAAGTGATGATATGGCATATCTCATACACGCGATTTCTCAAAAAATTGTGAGGATGAAACAAATATTATAAAAAAGGAACAAATGGTACTCGAAATGCTACTCAAGGTGACCTTGATACTAATTGTGGCCAAGCCTGGGCACTTCATCAGATAGTGTCCTTTGGCTCACGAATGGAAAACATAGAACATCAAAATAAGGAGTGATAAAGAAAAAGGAACGGGACCTGGTACTCGACAGCTAGATTGAAAAGTTGCTGCAATTGGGTTGTCAAAAAGCTCTTGGCTGCATTGGGTGATTCTTCAAGTGATTCAAAGACCCTGTGAACCAACAGATGTTCTATGTGGCTGTACTGAGGAGTCAACTGTCTTCAATTACTATGTTTGCTCTCATGGCTCACACACAAAGATAAAGGACATCAGGTAAACTCCTTCTAGATATGAAAAATGCTTGATAAATATTCTCTTAAAAAATTGAGACTTTGCAAAATTCACTGATTGGGGATTCTGTGATAGAAGTCTAAACATCGAAAGAGACATCATAAGGCGAACTTGACAGTTTAACTGAAACAAGGTTAAACTTGAAGAGAAAGTCAAGAATGTTCTCTAGAGTCAAATAACTTTTGAACTTAAGAACCAGTTGAATCAGATACTGAAGAAGGCTGAAAAGCGAATGGAATGTCAAATGTTTTCGCAAGCCGAAAATTCAAGAACATGAAAAACTCTGGAAAAAATCCGTAATCTCGCTGGAAAAAAAGTAACAAATTAGACTAGGATCTTTCAAACTTAAGAAGAACTTGAAAAAAAAATCCCGTTAAGTGGACCAAATCGTCAAGTTACTTTCAATGGCACCAATCATAGTACTTTCAATAAAAAGGGACTATGAAGTTTGAATTCACTCCTCCTTACCACCTCAATAGTAAGTATGTGTTTTTGTCCCTCATCTCTATGTCTTAACTTTGGTAAGAATGGACATTTGAAGGGTTGAGTGGTGCTAGCTGGTAGAACTCCTATGAAGGCCCTAATTATGGCTGAAAGGCAATTTACCAAGAGAAGACCTGGTCCTCCAAAGCATGTTTTCATTTCAACCTCACAGATTTTCAAAGAAAAAATTTGTCCCTGCTCCCATGTCCTTTTTTTAGAAAGCTTCAATCTCTACCCTATTGGACTAATATCATCTAATCACTTCAGATCACTCTCTTTGTCTATCCTTCTAGAACTCAATTGAATGGGTTTCCAACCAAGGCTAACAAGTTATATGGTGTAGGTGAGTGAGATGATTCAACAGTCATTCTGGTATAAAGGGACAGTTGGATGTTGGAAGCGATATGACGGGTGACGTAAAAACTTCCTCGCACCAAGTAACTTTCACGGAGGGATGTGTCTCTTTGGTGACGGAAATACGGGGTACATTTGGGAGTGGGCAAAGTGGAGGTCTCTTGAAGATTCAATTGACAATGTGTATCAGTCATGTGGATGGATTCAAGTACAGCTTGTTGAGTTGTGTCTCAAATTGTACAAAGGAAATGAAGTCAACTTTACTTCGGAGAAATGTATTGTGGTGATCTAAATACAAAGAAGGTAATTCTCACATGGTCACACAGAAGTAAAAATATGCATGTGGACAACTTAGAAATGTCTCATGTGAGATGACCTTACATGGATTAGTGATCAGATGAGAATGTTGATCTATGGGCATCGTAGGCGGTGGCCTGTAAGCTCATCTTTACCTTAACAACTAATGTCTAACTAGAGACCTTGTCCGATGTATGCCAAGCTGAGTTTTTGCTGAAAACAAAATCTGTAAGCTTCTGTTAAAGGAAAACAAATCCATGGTCATCCTTTTAAAGCCCCAAAAGCAAGTAACTCATCAAGAACCTAGAGCTGCTCATATGGACTTGTGTGGACCCTTGAAGGTTCAAAGCAGAAATGCAGAAGTACATTTTGGTATTGTTGATGATTACTCAAGATCACTTGGACAAAGATTCTTGAGTTCAAAGGCAGACACAGCTGAGAGTTGTGTATTTTTCAAAATGATTCAACCAAATTGAATCAATCATCTGCGCATTCGATCTGATCATGGTACTGAATTTGAGAACTCAACACTGGATAAATTTTGGCATGGAGAATGTACGAGTCATAATTTTCTTCTCCAAGAACTCCTCAACCAAAGGGAGTAGTGGAAAGAAAAAACAAACGCTTGGTGACATTGCCAGAACTATGATATTGAATCAAGTCTTTTCTTCTCAAATTTCTGGGCTAAATTGGTAACACAGCATGTTATGTTACCTAAAAAGTGTCTAAATCAGCTATTTTGAATAAGACCTCCTATGAGCGGCTCCAAACAGAAAGACATGCTGACTAATCTAGGCTTTTGGATTGCAGATGTTTTGTTCTTGAATAATGGAAAAGGATGAAAAAAAATTTCTGGGAAAATTTGATCCTAGGAGTATGAAGGAGTGTTGTTGGATAGTCTTCATCCATCAAGGCTTACAAATATTCAACAATGACCTCAATGTCATTGAAGAAAGAAAAAGAAAGAGGAAAAGAAAGCCTTCATGTTGTATTTGAATGAAGATGGAACTTAAAAAAAAAAAAAAAAAAAAAAAAAAAAAAAAAAAAAGAAAATGATGTATCAATTAATGAAGATGATGTGATGAAACTGGTTAAAAATTGAAGAAAACTGAAGGAGGTGAGCGATGGCAGAACAACACGGACAATGACTGTGATGATCAAATCATAGCCCTCTACCTGAAGAGGTTGTTAGGTTTGAGAGGGTGATATGGTACCTGGTACTGACTCAAAATCCAGCTAGAGTCATCAGACTCATAGAAAAATGATGTCACTCTTATGCAGAAGAATAAATGTTTATCAGCTCAACAGTCTGTCTTCCAAGATCAGGGATGGGAAGCATAGTTCATCCACATCCTTTTGATAATCTCATTTCTCCTTTGATTCTGGAATTCCATACTAGATCAAAAAACAAGAAATCTAGTTGCATTCTCAGTCATTCATATCATCTATTGGCCCAAGAAATGTGATATAAACATTGTGAGATGCAGACTGGTTCAATTCTATGCAAGAAGACCTTCCTCAGTTTGATAAGAATCGCAGGTATGTACCCTTGATGGTCCTCTACCTGAAGGCAAGAAACATAATAGAACTAGATGGTTTTTCAAAACAAGCTTGATTAAAATTGAGTGATTACTCGAAATAAATCCAGGTTTGGTTGTGCAAGGATACATCAAGAAGAGTGGAATAGACTATGATGAACTTTCCCATCCTATTGCCAAGATGGAAGCTTTTAGAATTTTAATTAGCTTTTGCTGCATTCATGGGTTCAAGCTGTATCAAATGGATGTGAAGATGCACGTTCTTAATGGAATCTCAAGAGGATGTGTTTGTCAAACAACCTCCGGTTTTAAAGATGCATAGTCTACCAAATCATGTGTTCCAGATTGAATAGGCACTCTATGGTCTGAAGCAAGCTCAAAGAGCATTGTATGAAAGACTGTCAAAGTTTTTGTCTAAAGATGTTGCAAAAGAGGCAAGATATACAACTTTGTTCTTATTAAAAGAGAACCAAATTGCCTTATCATTCAAGTTATGTGGATGACATAATATTTGGAGCTACTTCAGAACATTTGGTGAAGAATTCTCATCATGGATGTGAAAGAAGTTTGAAATGACATGACGGTGAATTGACATTCTTCCTAGGTCTGCGATCAAGCAGTCATCAAATGGGATTTCAATTTTTCAGGAGAATACATTAAGGAGGCGCTGAAGAAACTTCAATATGTTTTGATTCTAAACCTATTGATACTCCTATGGGAAAAAATTCCAAGCTGGTAGTAGAAGAACTGATCCTCTTTGCACGAAACATGTACAGGGGAATCATTGATCATTGCTTATCTGACATCTATCCTAGCAGGCCTGATATTGTTGTATAATGTTGGAATGTGTTCAGGTTTCAAGCATGTCCTCGTGATTCACACCTTGAAGGCTGCAAAACTTATTGCTCAGATACTGAAGAAAATAGGGGACCGTGGTTCGCTTCTATCCTGCAGGTGATACATTTGATCTGGTTGGTTTTGCAGTGCTGTTTTGCCTATTGTCAAGTTGACAAAGAGTTTACCTCTGGAATTACTCATTTCTGTGGTTCACTTATCTCTTGGGGTAAACCAAAAGTCAGAACTCTGTGGCTCTTCAACGCGAAGCTTAAAGATGTAGTTGTTGCAGCCTATTGTTCTCAGTTGCTGTGGATCAGGCAACACCTTGGGGAGATTTTGGAAGTCACATCAAGCATTCCTCTTATGGTGTGAGAAACAATACTAGTGTTGTTAGTATGGGAAAGAATCCAGTCCACCATAAGAGAACAAAGCATATTGATGTTAGACATCAACTTTTTAGAGATATGTTGAGAAGGGAATATTGTGCGTCACATATTGTCCAACAGGGAGAAAATTGGCAGACACAATCTTCACCAAAGCTCTCAGGCAAGGATCTTTTGAGAGAAATCGATTGAAGTTGGGAGGTTGATCTCAAGTATGTTTTAGCTTTCCAACATTGAACTCCCTTGATGGCTAAAATTGCAGTGGGCCGTATCCTTGTGTGAATATCAAATATCTGATACAAGAGATCCTTTTTGTACCTTTTGTAGGTATACTCTCATGCATAAGGACCTGCTTAGCAGGAAAGCACTAGAACAACTGAGGAATGAAGTTTAATTGTTCTAATGGTAACCTGGTGGCCTGGTTTGTTCCTGGTTATCATTTTTACATTAAATTGAAACTAAAAAATATGACCTTGATATTCCACGTGTCAGTCATCGTCACATTCTGATGTTAGTCCGCATCATTTCTCTCTCAAACGCACATCCAATCAACGGACCTGACAACCTTTTCACGCCTTTTAAAAAACCCTTTTCCTCTTTTGAAGCCTCATTCTGTCTCTTAACTGTCTTCTTGTTCACGAAGGGTTTTTTACAAACAAAAACGCAAATTTGTTTCTTCTTCTTCTCCTCGCTGTTCAAAGAACCTTTTTCTCTCGTGTGAAAAACATGTCTTATCCTTCATCTGCCTCTAAAACAGATGGCTGATGCTCTTAGTGTAAATAGAGCCTCTTCCTTCTACTTCGTCCGCCAATACACATAGCCAACTCATCCCCTTCCATTCTCAACAAACACTCCTTATATGCCCTTCTATGCATAGATCGGAACCAGTTCACATCGTGCCTAGCGACCTGTTCCCTTCACGACATGTTGCTGACAATCTTTGAAGCGGATCTACCAAGCATAGGGCTTCTGAGTCCAACATATTGGTCAGGCGAGTGAAGAGTTGTGATTGAAAAGCTGGGCTATGATGGGGCGAGAAGAAGCAATGTCTGGAATATGAAGGTCTTTCGAATGGGAAGTTAAGACCCACTCAACCTAATCTTTGATAAAACCCCTAACATGAAAGGTACTCCTCTTCATCTTTCTCTAACTCTGAAAGCGATGCAGAAACCTTAAAAAATGGAAGGTTTAGGAGAAGATAGGGGAGAAATCTAGAAAAGGCATGAGAAGGTTGTAAGGAGGTCCTTAGGAACGACCTACTACTAGGTTCTGCCACTCAAAATTTGATGGCTGATGCCTTAAAGGATTAGTGTCACGTTCTACTGCGGTAGTTAGTGAAGTGCAAGAACCTTCAAGGTATCAAATTTTTTAAAATACCGGTGCGGCTAATGTGGTTGAGTTGCTGGACAGGAAGTGGAAAAGAATGACTAAGAAAAGAGGTTCAGAGAAGAAAAAGGAAAAGGTTAACAAGAAGTTGAAACACCAAGTCAAAGGGAAGACATCTGAGGGCAGAGAAGAGGTCATGACAGGGACCTAGTTCCCAATGCAGAAAGGTTAAAAGCGTAAAACATGGCGGCGGTTGTTACAGTCTGCGACCAAACAGCTTTGCAGGAAGAGTTTTTATATGGGCTCATTAACTCTTCCTGGCCTGGATTCTCTCACGATTGGTAGAGATTCAATCTTGGCTTCATCACTGTTCGAAAGAAATCTCCCTCCTCCATGAAGAAGAAGTACGTGAATTTTTACTATAATGTTCAAGTCAGGAAGATGGGAGCATCCTCTACACGGGTAAGATGAATTTGCTCATCTTTAATGAGGATGTGTTGAGCAAAATTCGCATAGTCCTAAAGAGGTACCCGCTGTGCTGGCAAAACTTGCCTTCTGAGTTTGCTGCTGTAATTTCTAAACACCCACAACTAAGTTGCTGGGATTTATAAGAAACTCATAAGAGTGAGTAATCACGTGGGTTTTTTGAGTTCATCAAAGTAGGTGCTCCTCCCCGCCAGAAACGAGGACAGTCGCAACTGTCTGCTAGATTTGTTTGTGATGAGATTTTAATGTATCTTCGAAGCCCTGAACCTCCCTGGTCTAAATGTCTTGAGCAAATATTCAACAAGAACATCATTGATAGAAAGTGTGTTCACAGGAATGGGTACGGTGCCTTCTCACGAGTTATTTCAAGCATTTTCAAAATTCCTCCTCAGTGTTGGAAAGGTTTGGACGGTTAAACAGACTATCGCTGAGAGTAACTTGGTTGAATGGGCGAATGCATTGAAGGAAGAGGCTATCCCAAGGCAAGATGTCCCACTTATTGATGATCAGGATGCATCCCCCAGTTAAGGCATAGGCAAAAGAGGTTGATGAGCTTATTTGGCGTTAGGGTAAGAGGCCAGCTTGCTATACTCAGAGAACTGTCTTACTGCACAGAGTGAGGGACCTGGTTCGTCGGTGGTTCAGCTCTAGAAGCGAATGCTGAGTTGAAGGCGAATATAACTGCCTTCGGGTTGAAAAGGAGGCCATCAAAGGATAATGAATCTCTCAATGCACACTCACTCTTATCCAGTCTCATGTCTCATCCTCCCCCCCTCTTCCTAGCCTGTTGAAACAATTCCCCCCCCTGTGTCATTTTTTTGTGTGTGGCTTATCACTGTGTTGGAGGGATATTCATTTTGTTTTTAATGTCTTAATGTTATGTGTGGCATTCTAATTAATTTATTCCGTTTTTTTCTGATTATCTTCTTTTGTGGAATGTTTTTCCCTTACTGATGGATTGCTTTTTATCTTTGATCTTGAATTTAGTGTTTATGTTGACATCACTAGGTTTACTGCATATATTTTTTATGATCCCAAGGGGGAAGTAAAACTGTGGAGTAGCTAAATGCTTAATTTAGTAAGGGGGAATAATCAGTGAGGGGGATGTACACTGGGGGGAATCATAAAAAGGGGAACAAAGTGTGGAGAAGATCTTAGATCATTGTCTGTCATCATCAAAAGGGTGAAGAATGTTATTTGTAGTTTGATGATTTGACAAACTTAGGACCTGTAAAGGTACGAGTTTTCTTACTTGAGTATGTGCAGATGAAACAAACCCAGGGACCTAGTAGAGTCCCAGGCTCTTGATGTATGACGATTCAAGTTTACTACCAAGGCTGGAGATGGTACAAAAGTAGGTTGCCTCTCCACTTCCCGATAGCGTCAGAAAGTTGAATTTTCCATCCAAGGCAAAGATGTTTAGGAAGTGATTCTTGCCATATAAAGGTTCACTTTTCCGAACATTCGTTGTAGTTTTTGCAACTTGGATAAAACTTTTTCAAGATTTCCCTCTTGCAAAGGCTACTACCAAGTCAAATGCAGAATCATTCCAAGAACAGCAGAAATACTCTGGAGCTCGGAGCTTTTAGTGTACGTTTAGGATAATATTCTCTTGTGTGCTTGTATTGTACACTATTCCTGAAACTATTAAAGGAATCAGGTGTAGTGTTAAATTCTAAGTTATCTAAGTGGGATAGCTTAGGGTAGATAGATTCATTTCTACTTAGTTTTTTTAAAGCATAAGACTATGGGCTTAAACGTGAGAATAAAATATTTCTGTCTCACATTTGTTGTAATCGTGTTTTACTTTTGCTTTTGAAGATTATTGAAAAACGTTGAAAATCCTGTGAGACAGGTCGTGGTTTTAAACTCCTTAACCAAGGAGGTTTTCACGTAAAATTAGTTGTGTTTGATTTTGACTAGTGTCATTTAACTTTCTGTTTATACATAAACTCATCATGTAGTACGGGACCTGGCTCATTATTCTTTAAGTGAAGGCAATATCGATCATTACGAAAGAAATATTGAGTAGTCATTGTCAAACTTTATGGAGGAAAATGGATAATGTGAGTCAAATTATTAAATGATCTAAATGAATATTCTTTTTGTTTTTTTTTTAAGGCAATTTTCAATATTTTAAAAGAAATCCATATCAACTAATTTAAATGAAAATTCACTTAAATAAATTTGATTACTTTGCGGATAAATACTCATAATTGAGTAAATTTGAATTTAAAAAGAATTGAATTAAAAAAGACAGAATCACTTATTAGAACCAAGAGCTTAAAACTTAGACGCACCAAAGATATGTTCACATCGTCACATGAGGAGAAAATGCTTACAAAATTTTAGCAGTATTTCTAACTATGTTTCTTATACTCAGATGGTAATGACCCGTGTTAATATATTAACATGTAGTTGTTATCAACTAAGGAAGAATTTAGAATGAAATATCCAATTAGTCATATTCTCATTATTCATATAATATAAAAAAAATAATCATCAAAAGAGAAGAAAATAACGACAAAATTCATTGTACCTTCTCTTTTTCTTTATGCTCACGTAAATGACAAATTTAGTTCATTAAAATAATACAATTGCATAGTAAGAGATGAGAGAACTGAATCAACTATTTTTCGACATATATATTTTGCTTTAAAAGAGTCAAATTAAGAAAATGTCATTCTATAAACATTCTCTCCAACACAGTTGCGTTGGCTGACAAAAACTTGATAAACTGCATATTAGACATTCTTCCTATAAAATTTTGTTGCTTAAGTTCCTTGAGATGATCAAATGTCATGTCCGACAAACTTTTGAGTTTAAGTAATTTTTCTGTATCACTATTACTATCTTCATCAAAAATCTATGAATGATATCACGAAGTGAACTCTCAGATTATTGAAAAACCAAAACAGTAGGACAAATGACCCTTAAAAGGAAAAAAAGAACTAAAAGCACTACAAACCTTTATATCGAAATATTTCAAATATGGGAAGCTTCTTATCGAGAAAAGAACACAGGAATGCTTATCTGATTCCACCAACAAAATGTTAGGTGGGTAGAATCATTTGACATTATCAAAATTAAAGAGTTTGTTGGTGCTTCATATCCTTCTTCACTCTGAAGAAAAATATGAAATACCAACAAGTTTTCCTTTTAATCCTAACAATGTCAAACGATTTTACCTGCCCGATATTTTATTGGTGGAATCATATAAGCTTACATATTCTCTTTGCTTGATACGAAGTTTCCTATATTTGGAATATCTCAAAATACAGTTTTATAGTGTTTTCACTCCTTTTTTCCCTATTTATTGCTTATTTATCGTACTTTTGGTATCCTCAAAATCTAAGAGTCAACTTCTTGTTATGTTTCTTAGATTTTCTATGAAAATGATAGTGATTTGATATCGAAATTTTGTCGGACATGACATTTTATTCATGTCTTTTGTTTCAGATTTCTTTTTATTTTATAGAGCTCGACCTACAAAGAAGAATATATAATGAAACCTTTCATTTAGTACCAGTTTGCTATTACTAAATATTTTTATTTTAAGTAACAAAATAAATAAACATAAGAAATTGTTTCATTTTCTAGATTTAGAACATCAAATCAACAATTTTACTAGTTTTAAAATTTGAAAAAACCTAAAAAAAAACCTATGTAATTATAGCATATTCGCTAATCGAAAAGAAAAAAATTATTTTTTTAAAAGAAAAAGTAACATAAATTTTGAATAAGTTTTATTAGTAATTTTAATCATAAGACACTTTTTGGATTCTTCAAGTCTTCAACCTCAATCAAGAATAAGAAATCTAGTCTTTAACTATTCTTTTGAGAAAACGATTTTATTCTTTTGAGAAAAGCAAACAGGTTCCACACATGTATATTATCAAGAATTTGCTAACAAGGATCATAAACTAGCTAGATCATTGTCTCTTAAGGTGTTCTTGAATAGGCTAAAAGAAAAATTAATTAAAATTGATGTTAAATATATTTTACAAAAATAATTTATAGAGAGGCAATAACATCAAATCAAATTGAGAAGAACAAAAGGGGCAAACTTTAGGATGAAAATTGATCAGATAATTATATATATATATGTTGCCCTCAAACATCAAAATAATAAAAAATATCAATAGATTAATATATTAGTTACAGATTTACCTATAATCATGCGGGAAATGGAGTGGAGTTCAGGAAGACAAGAAGGATGAATTGACACTATCGGGATATTTTTATTGTACTAACAATGAAACCTATAGAAAATGAATTTCGAGGACGAATTGGCACTATCAGATTTTTTTAAGACTACTTATGTGTATTGAGTTGCTTACTTCACACATAGTATTCTTTTTGTGTACATTCTACACTTGTACCTATGAAGGGATGTATATAGTCAAATCTTGCCTAAATTTTGTAATATGACTAATGGTTTGTATATTTTCCATTCAAGTACCAAAAGGCAAAGATACATTGTTGATGTAACATAATTAATGGTCATTTCCAATTCAATAACAAAAAGTATTTTTTATTTTATTAATGGTCATTTTTTATTTAATACCAAAAATCTCTTTTTGTTTTATTTATTTTTGTCTCTAACAAATTAATATTTATAGTTTTTTCATTTAATATTTATATTGTTGTTGTAATATAATTAATTGTTATTTTCCATTCAATACCAAAAAGCTCCTCTCATTTTATTAATGGTTATTTTTCATTCAATGCCAAAAAACTCTTTTTACTTCCATAAGTATTTTGTGGGGGGAAATTTTTATTAAAGAGAGTAAAAACTATAACCTACCTCTGTACATGACTATTTCGAAACTTTTCAGTAAGCTCGAGGTCAAACTCCAAATAAGTTTATAATTTTACTTTGTAACACCTTAATAACTGTTTCCAATAGTTTTGCTTCTATTCTCTTAAAATTCAATAGTGGTACCTTATAAATGAATTCCTAACTAAAATAGACAACATCTGCAACAATCTGAATGTAACATCAAACAAGATCTTATCTTGGAACTTCTCCAAAAAAATAAAAAAATAACCATCACAAACTAAAATAGCTCTGAATAACCAAACTACAATATTCAGACTTCACTATAATATTCTTGTTTGTTTCAACACTTTTTTGAGTTTTATAACGATTGGCTACTTTTACACCTATAACAATACTTGACAATTAAATAATATATTTTGACTGTAATAGCAAAACTTATTCGAAAATTTTTTTTTTCATTTCTTAATGTTACAAAAGTACATTAAATTATGTAAATTTGAAATATCATAGATTTGTTGCTCTACTAATTAAAATTTCAATACATATTCAATAAATTAACTAACTAAATGAACGTATACAGATTTCTTCTCTTAGAGTTGTGTTAAATCTCCTTGAAAATTAAGTTCTTTCAAAACGAAAAACTTTCTACAAAAAAACTTTAATTATAAGTGTTGACACATAAATTTTATAGAATACCAAATTCTAACTATATCACACTTTGTATACAAAGAAAAATCTTGATCGATCTCAACCGACCTAAACTTCACTTCAAATATACATTGACCTCTTAATTGGGTTTAGGTTGACTCTATTACCACTTCATCTTGAAAGGACATCTAGAATACAACACCCTCTTAAAGGATTTATATAGATTCCAATTTTTAGAAATTATTTCTTAACACACTTATATTAAATTGACGTATATTGATGATCAGTGGCGCAAACTACAGTCGGTCAAACACCTTTCCTCAAAAAATTACATTATATATAGGTCAAGTCTTACTTTATATTGATATATATAAAATATCTTAAACACCAGCATATCACTGGAGACCTATATCACAATGAAATATATCTATCAGATTTAATTCCTTGCTGTAATTTTTTTTAAATGCCTAAATTTGACGTGAACTTATTGAGCACTAGCTCGATGACAATTGAGTGTAGAAGTATACAAGGGAGGTCAGGTTGAATCCCTATAGAGTTACTTCTTCTTTAGTTTTACTATCCAATATTTGGCATCCTTCATGGAATTTCTAATTAAGTCACTATAAATATCTAGATGCACCTATTATTAGTTGTAGATGTCTAGATACACCTATTATTAATTAAAATTAAATATACTACTTGTTTCTTGTTATGAATATCAATCAGAAAAAGGAAACTATAATAGACATTGGCAGTTGTCTTATGATCAATCAAATTTTTATTTTTTTTTAAAAAAAAACATGCTAATAAATACAGATTCAATTATATAGTCACACATGTAAGAAAATAACATAATAAACATACTTTTATTTCTACATTAAATATGATTAATCCATAATATTAAAGTTGGTGTAGTATAATTTTTTTTTGATAAATGGCAGATTATTGGAATATACATGAGAAACACTAAATACAAAACATGTTATGTTAGTCCTTTATTTTTTCACTTATATAAAGAAGTGAAAAGTAAAATACATGTCATAATCTTAACTTTTTTAAAAGGTCAAATATATAAATAAAATTTTAAATTTGTTTGGTTTTTTCCTATCAGGTAGTTCAACTATGTCATTTTCCTATTAAGTCATTTAAACACCCATAATTTGTTTGTTCTTTTCCTATGAGTCATTTAAACACCCATAATTTATTTCTTTTAAACACTGTGGGGAGAATGGATAAAGCCACGTGCAGAGGAAACATTTGTAAGTTAATTATTATTTTGACATATATCGTCTTTTGGTGTCTATTGCTCCCAGTAATGACCGATCATTGTTAATAGTTATCAGAGATCAAAAGAGTTTGATAAACTCAGCAAGCTCTCGCACAAAACTTAAAAAGTGTGTGTTATTTAATTGTCCTTTCTACGTAATGAGCATCTCAAGTCACTCATTAAGACAGGAAAAGCCATGTGAATTCAGCTATGAATATGACATCCTTAAGGAACATATTTTTTTCTCATCTTAGATCATTGAACATAGTTACTAGCTTATTGCAATCTAACCTTCTAATAATCGGCTAAAAATTGACATTACTATTAGGGAACTAGTTGCGTCTCCCCTATAAAATCTTACAGAAAAACTTGTGATTATTGCTCTTAAACAATGAAGAGAGGGAGAAACTGTAATGGTCGAATAAGAAAATCAGGTCTTTTACTTCTCAGTATGCAACTTTTTGTTTGATCAACACATTATGCACATAAATATGTGTATCTTCTTGTAAGGTATGCATCTGCATTGACCACTTCAATTACTTACAGTTACCTTCATGTTAGAATGAATGAAATGTTAGTTATTGAGCATTGTTAATCCTTTCATTAGTTTATTTACCATGCTAAAAGTTTATTATTAGTCAGAATGATGTTATAATAGTACTCTTTCTTCTCTTTTAATCAATCATGTCAGTTAATTCATTTTTCCTCTGTATCTTTTGTGGGGTCCATCCCTAGTCTAAATTTGAATAACTTCTTCCCGTCAAGTTTCAAAGTTTGACAGATTTTGATGTTTTTATTATTTTCAGTTTTCATCAGTATTCAATGTTGGTTAAGCCTTTGAAGAAGAAAAAATTAATTTTTTCTCTGTGCACATTTATAAGGTAGTGTTTTGTTCTTATAAAAAGGGAGGACAATTCTTCATTCTCAACGTACACAAAAAATACAAAGGAGAGAAAAGAAGATCGAGAAATTACAGAGGAAAATAGTATGTGAGAAAAATAGAGAGTGTGAGCGATATTGTAGTGATGTGAAAAAATTAAAAAAGAGTTATTTCTTTTGAATGTATAGTGCTCTTTGCAGTTTTACTCAGACCTACAAGTGTAAAAAGCCTTACTATAATGATATCAGTTGCTCCTCTCGGGTCATGATTTTTCCCTTATTTAGGAGGATCTCCACTTAAAATCTTGGTGTCATTATTTTTCTTTTATTCTCATTGATTAACCGTATTGTTGTGTTATGCTTTTATTACCGCAAATATTATTTCTCTTACGGATCTATTCCTAACAATTGGTATCAGAGCACAGGCAGTGGCAAATCCAGGATTTAAAGGTTGTGGGTCACTTCCTTTAACATAAACCTTCGAGCAATCACATAGTATAAACTATACTAACTGAAAATCTTCAATAAAAAAAGCTCTTAATTAGGAAAAGGAAAAAGTGTAAGAAAAAAAAAAAAAAAAAAGGTCAAAAGAAAGCCCTTAATTAGATAGAAAAACTGGGAAAAAATTAAAAAAGAAAAAAAAGGGTGCAAAATTCGCTGGCCAAAAGAAAAGAAAGAAAAAGTGTAAAGCAAAAAAATGGTTTAAAAAAAGAAGCTCTTAATTTAGATAAAAAAAGAAAAAAAGAAAAAAAAGAAAAAAAATAAAAAGAAAGAAAAGAAAAATAGTGTGCAAAATTCGCCGCAAAAGAAAAGAAAAAAAAATGGTGCGGCTGGGATTTCAAACCGTCAATGTGCTTTGCGTGCCTCTTGTTTCCAGTTGTAACCAGCGGCCCATGACTGCTTCAAATATATGGATGCTCATTTTAAATTTTTAATTACGATTTATTATTATTCTATTAGTAATTATTCTTATTATTATTATATTATTGTATTATTATGATATATATATTATATCTGGCAATTTTTTTTTAGAGGCAATGGTTGCTCGAGCACCCGACCACTTAGCTAGGTCCGCCCTGATCACAGGTTGTGCTCATTACAAATAAATTTTTTGACAGCTTAATGTAACTACCAACTCATTGGAAAAAAAATTGTCTGGGAGTAAGCACGAGGTATCGAAATTCAACGGTTATGACGGTTTTCTCACGGGCAGAGAATATAATAGACTTTTTCATCCAACATGGTTTTGCACAAGGCACTAGGTGACAAATCCAAAAGCCTAAATTCATGAAACTTGGAGATTGGAAAGAAATGGATAAAAGGCTCTATGCAATCAAATGCACTTATAGAGTAGTTATAACTCATCGTGAAAAGAGTGCAAGTGACATTTGGGGACAAAGTTAGTGAAAACGATCCCTGTCCAAAACGCTGACAAATAGTTTGTACCTAAAGAAGGCAGTGTTATACGCGTTACATATGGGTGAAGGTACAAATTTTTTATCTCATTTAAAATGTACTTTAATGGACTAATGACGCACTAGCAACCTCTGATAAAGCTCGCGGATGAAGTATACAAACTTTTGCTCCTAAACTCGTTGCCATAGTCCTACAGACTTTAGCAACAACATTTTACATGGTAAAGACTCTATTGAGTTGAAAGGAATTCACATTAGCCTTCTTCTTATTGTAGAAGATGAAAAAGGCCTGAAAATCCGAACATCTCTCATCACGGAAGTAGAGGCAGAAGTACCAAGGAGATCAAGTAACTATGTAGATCCGAATCTCGTGGGAAATTCCAATGTCCCGAGCAAAATCGAAGGCCAGAAATTTGCTTACAATTGTGAGCACCAACGCACTCAAAAGAGATTGTCCAAATACAAAAAATGGTCAAAGGGAAAGCACGACCCGAAGAATGATGCCAACACAACTGGCTATGGTGGCAAAATAATGACACTGTTGTTCTCCTATAAACGAGGAAGAAGAATGCATGCACTTGGCCAGGTGTAGAGTCGAATGGGTGGTCGACACAGCAACATCTAACCATGCCACACCGGTAAACTAGATCTTTTTGCAGATTTGTAGGCATAGGTGATTTTGGCAATGTGGAAGTAGGTAACACAAGTTTACTCAAAGATGCGAAGATCGGAGACGTTTGCTGATTTTTTGCGGATTAGACAGGATTAGTAAAATGAAAATAGTTTTTTTTTTTTTTAAGTGGGGGGGGGGGGGGGTGAGGATGGAGCTTTGTTTCAATGGAAAAAAGGTATTGGGGAAGACACAAAATGAAAGCAAAAAATGTAAAGAAATTAAAATGGACCCTAATTCTAGAATACCTCTAGTATTTCCTTTTTACATATTTTTTAGAAAGTTTAATGGAATCAAGAATAAGTATTTAAATATTAATGATATATGACCAATAAAATAGGCATGTGTAGGACTTCGAAAAGATTCACTTTTTATTATTTTTTCACGTGCTTTAAGGAGAGTACACTCACTTTTCCTGTCACGTCATTTCTAAGGGGGTGTTTATCACTTGAAAAATGTTAAGAGGGGTATTTAAACGTCCGTGTAGTTTAAGAGTTAAAGTAAGTTTCGTTGCCACTTCATAAAACATAAACAGATCAATCTGAAAATTAATTATTTTTTTTTAAAAAAAAATTACATGCTAATAAATACGAGTTCAAGGATAAAGTCATACATGTCAGAAAATAACATAAAAACATACTTTTATTTCTACATTAAATATGATTAATCCATAAAATTAAAGTTGGTGTACCTTTAGTATAATTTGAAAAATGGCAGATTTTTAAAATATACATGAGAAACACTAAATACAAAACATGTTATGTTCGTCCTTTATTTGTTCACTTATATAAAGAAGTAAAAAGTAAAAATACATGTCATAAGCTTAACTTCTAAAAAGGTCAAACTTATAAACAGGTTTCTAAATTTGTTGGGGGGGGGGGGGGGGAGGGATTCCGCTCAGGTAACTCAACTAAGTTATTTTCATATTGAATATTTGAAGCACTCATAATTTATTTATTTTAAATATTGCGGGAGAATGGACAGAGGCACATGCAAAGGAGGCATTTGTAAGTTAAACACTTCACAATTGTTTTGTTATATTGACAAAAATTGTCTTTTGGTGTCCATTGCCCCCACTAATGACCTAATCATTGTTAATACTTATTAGAGATCAAAAGAGTTTGATAAACTCACCATGCACAAAACTTAAAAAGTGTGTTTATTGTCCTTTCTACATAATGAGCATCTTAAGTCACTCATTAAAACAGGAAAGGACATGTAATATAAAGAGGGTGGGGAGACACGGGAAAGTACATGTGAATTTAGAATGAAAGAGTTTGGAGGCCTCAACATCCTTAAGGAGCATATTTTTTCTTAATAAGAGCTTAGTGCTTCTAGATGTTTTGATAATCTCCTCACAAGTACAGGGACCCGTATGAGAATCATCCAGTTGTCAAAGTGCTACATAGATGTAAAAGTTGTCTGCGTCAGGAAATCGGAGAAGCGACATACTACTTCATCAGTCAGAAGTGACGAGGTTGTTTGTTTGATGGATAATAACTCTTCATGGTATAAATCAAATAAACAACAACTTTTTTAATTATTCATTCAAAGAGAGATATTCTCAAGCTTCAAGAACAACAAGGGAACTAATAGAAGTGCTTTCATTACGTTTTGTACATGTTGCATTTGTTTACTTGTAATTGTTCTATATTATAGGATTCGTTTTAACTGTGAAAGAAACGTTTTAAACATGGGTGAATCATTGTACGGGCTGGGTTAAGGGTAATTTAGGTTCTTACTTCAAGTATATATTAATCAAGTATGATTAGTATAGAGAGCAGTGTTGTATCCGCTCAGGCTCAAGTAATCGATAGGATGTATTTCTTGTTGTAACCAACTTTTACTTTTGCTTGTTGAAGATTAGTGGAAGCGGTTTAAAAGTTTTTTGTTGAGAACAGGTCATGATTTTCCTCCATTGAGCAATCATGTTTCCACGTAAAGTTGCTTGTCAATCTTTATTTTTTGTATTTATTCTCTATTACTAGTATTACTATATTGAGGACCTTTTTTGATCAATATAAGTGGACCATACATCCCAACAAGTGGTATTAGAGCCTCACTTTTCAAATTTGTAAACACCAAGAAAAGGAAGATCCTGAAGGAATGACTGCTCAACCAAATCTGAAGGAAGAACAATCATGTACCAGACTACCTCGTTTCAACGACCAGTACTATAGATGGTGAAAAACTGAATGCATGACTAGATCAATGTAGAGGACTCTGAGTTTTGGGATGTCATTATTAATGGACCCTATATTCCTATGAAGGAAGTAAAGGATGGAGGGTTTACTACCTTCGTGGTCAAGACCAGATAAGAATACAGTGAAGCTGGCAGGAAAAAAGATCGAAAAGAACTACAAGGCAAAAAAGATTCTAGTATGCGGTATTGGTGCTGATGAGTATACTAATCTACAAAGAAGATTTGGGATTGTCTTCAAAGTGCACATGAAGGAAATAAACGAGTGAAGGATTCAAAGGTTGACATGCTCACTACTCAATATGAGAACTTTATGATAAAGGAGGGTGAAACCATCTTTGAGATGAACTCTCGTTTCACTACTATCACTAATGATCTCAGAGGCCTGGGAGAACCCATTCCAGTTCGCAAGCAAGTTCGCAATATCCTTAAGTTGCTTCCAAAATCCTGGGAAAGAAAGGTGGACGCAATCGCAAAATCTAAGGATTTGATGACACTTCTTATGGATGAGTTGATAGGAAATTTGCAGACATATAAGTCGAACAGGAAACAGGGAACCTCAACAAAGGAAGGAAAGAAGGAGAAGTCCACTGCACTGAAATCATATCAAAGTTAGATGATCGAGGAGGAGGCTGAAATGAAATATGTGACAAAGAGCTTTCAAAAAATCATAAAAAAGCATAGAGGATTTCAGAAGAAAGCATCAACCAATAGAACTGCTACAACAAATGATAAGTGCCATAAGTGTACTAAGCCTGGTCACTTTATGATGATTGTCCCAATCAAAACCAGAAATCTTTCGGATGAAGGCTTATGCTAATCAGTTGGTAAAAAAAGTCCTTTTTCTGTCTTGGAAGATGATTCAAGTGAGTCAGAAAGAGATGCAGAAGATCATGAGGATGTCTCAATGATGGATATTGAAGATGATGAGAGTATCTTCAACTCAATATTCTCCTTGATGGCGAAATCCGATGACAAAGAAGACTCCAATGAGGTAACTCTCTTTGAACTAAAAGTTGATCTAGATAGTATTCCAGCAGAAAATTTGAGGAAATATGCTGCTTGGCTAATTTATTCTGTGGATGAGTGTACTATTGAAAACTTGATGTTGAATGAAAAATTGAATGAAAAATTAAGTCAGCGGGGGATCAAAATAAGCGTCGTGGAGGTTAAGATTCTGAATAGTGTCATAAATAGGATGGTTGGAATCCTAGCACATAACTCTTGAAATATGGCCAGCACCTCCAGAAAATTACAAAGATCACATAGGTTTTGTGTTTTAGGAGAAATTGAAAGACACCTTAAAATCAATCTCTGAATCTAAGTTAGTTGATTCTCTTGAAACGAACACTCAAATGAGAAATGATCTGAGTAAGACCAGGGAAGAGTTGAGTAACTCGTTAAAATGGACTACTCTTCCAAGATTCTCTCTAATTTGTCTCAGTTGAGTTTCAATGGGAAGAAAGGGCTGGGATGCAGAATGATAGAACCCCTTATAACCCTCATAGAAAATATGTGTTTGTAGCTGAAATCTCTTATGTACCCATTGTGGGCGTAACGGACACCTCAAAGAGATTTGTGATAAACTGAAAGGAGCTAAAATAAGGCATGTGAAGTTTGTGAGATCCGAAAATAATCAAGAAAAGAAAGAATGGGAACTGATCCCCATGCTAAATTTGTTAGATCTGATAGAAATGTGAAAAAAGAGCGAAAAGGACCTAGTCCTTGCTTCGTTTTAGCAAGAACACCTTGCCTCCTTGAATGGGAAGGTTTCTTGTTAAGCTTTTTGACAGCTCAAGTAATTCTTGTGCAGAGGAGAGGAAGAGGTCAGTGTTGGTACATGCATGGAGGATATCACGACCCTTTTCCCCCACGGGGTAAGAGTTTTTCCAATTTAAGTGACATTATTAATTTAGGATTATATTTTAATTTTTTCAGAGTCGCCACCTGGAATTGAGTTATGATTTTTCAAGTCACCTTTTTTTTTAATCCCTAACCAAAAGGAAATTACTTTATTTTGACCTGCGAACCAGAAATTCAGGTAAGGAATTATGTTGACCGAGAGGAAGGTATTAGGCATCCCTCGAGTCTCGTGGTTCTAGCACGGTCGCTTTTATTTACTAACTTGACTTAAAATTTTTTTGGATATATTATTGTCAGGCCATGACTTGTTCGCAATTATATTTTATTGTTGAACTTTTATTTGGTTTCGACCTAGATGCGTAACCGCATTCTTGGTCTTGACATTTGGAGACGTAACTGTCTTCCCCTCTCGAGTTCCTCACACCTAATAATTTTCTATAAGTATTACATTAAATTAATTAAAGTTATTTATATTTTTAAATAAGGTGCGTCACTGCATCCTTGATTTTTTAATGTCTCAAAAGGGACGTGTAATTGCATTCTTAATCGAAACAAATATTGATTAATATGCCTAAAACTAATCTAGCCATTAAAACAAATATTTTTCCTTCATACATAAAATTAAATAATGTAAAATAAATCTAAATGTTGAGGATACAATGTATAATTCTGGCATTATTCCTATATCTTTTATTCTATACACTTATATTTTATATTTTTATTAATCTTAAAGTTAATATCAAAATGAAGCATCCACTTTTTAATACGATAAAACAATTACAAATTGTTAAAATAAATCTTATTTTTGTGTGATAACATAAAACAAAAATAATTTGTTTTATTTATATTTTTTTAGTCTAACTATACCTACTTTATCATTATTATTTAAACCAAGACAAGATAAAATGTCATGACATTCATTTTAAGAGATCACAACTTACATTTTTCCAAAACTCAATGTACTAACTCTAAATTCTTAATTAATTATCGATATTAAATGAGATTCTACGTGGCATTAACTAGAAACTTATTCAAAGCATCAAAATTATACCACAATAGATAACAACGAATATATTTAATTTCACATTTATAAAACAAAACTCATAAAATTACATCATATTTCATAGATAAATTAAAAGAGATAAGTTAAAGTTGAATAGCGTAAAAATTTTGACTGAACCTCGATTAGAACACCCACAAATTTTAATGTGAATGTGTGTTGTGTTTTTCCTTCATTCTTATTGTTTAGGAGGAACCCGCCACTATGATTCATCAAGTATAATTACCATAATTTAAATCTTAGTTTTAATTTTGTTAATATTATTTTTTTATAATAGAAAGTTTTTATCCTAAAAGAAAAAAAATGAAAAATAACTGCCTCAAACTAAATAATGTTTTTTCTAGGACAGAGAAAATAATAATACTAATAACGGTCTCTGACTAGGAAGTGCTAATCCTAGGAGAAAATGAGAAATATATGTCTCAGACTAGGATATCTTTATTCTAGGAGAAAAAATACATGTAATTTTGTTTTGTTTGCAATAATGTTTACAAAATTGAAGTCTTCAATCTTTATTTTTTATTTTATAATGGCGGTAGATTTGTGGCATTGGCTTTGAGGATAATTATTTCCTATTGTTGTCATGTTTGAAGTTAATTTAGGCTTGAGATAGACTGTTTTCATCCTCTAGTCAGCTCACCTTGATAATCTTAAAATACATCTTTAGTTATTCAGAATTTCTATCTTCAAATTTGTCATATTGTATTAATTATTCTATTGTAAAAATATATTACTTTATTTATACAAATAAATATTTTATTAATGTAGGAACATTTATTAAAAAAAAAACTCTATATAATTTTTTTATTTGATTTATCTCACTTCTAATCATGAAATCATAATAATTTTTTTTTACATTTTAAGTATTTTTATTTTTTAGTTTATTCACTAGGGGTTACTACTCATAACTTGCCCCTCTTTAAATTTTACTTTTAATAATATTCATAACTCTCATAATTTTTACATCCATAACCTCTAAATTAAATTTATAAGTTTATGATGTCTTATGGTATTCCTTTATTTTGCCTATAAATTGATATTAGTTTCATGGAGATTCACATTCACAATTATCCTTTCTTTTCATATTATATGTTTGGTTTGTAACAAAAAAGAAGTACATGAAGGTAAGAAATATTTCATTGTAAATTTTTATTTTTTATTTCCTTTATTTTTGTCTATATAATTTGTATTTGGTTTGTGAATGAACTAACATGTAACAAAAAAAAATTACATGAAATTCAATAAATATATCATTTTTCAAGTCCCCTAATTTTTTTCATTTCCCGTTATTTGGTCTATATAGAT
Organism: Solanum habrochaites; assembly: GCA_027704765.1. NCBI lineage: Eukaryota > Viridiplantae > Streptophyta > Magnoliopsida > Solanales > Solanaceae > Solanum > Solanum habrochaites. Next base: position 17,813,856 of record JAKWJA010002499.1, read on the forward strand.
TCATTTTATTTTCCATGAAATCACGTCCAAAGTTCTAATTACTCTTCTTCAGCATACTTGTGGTTGTAAATTCAGCTAAATTAGAAAAAACAAAAGTATATGAAGTAAGGATATTATTTCATTCTCATTCTCATTTTTTTATGTACATAGATATGCTTTCTTATATAATTTTTTTCTGTTTTTATTATAATTTAACAAAAGTAAGTATTATTAAAACAATCTTTGTGATTCTTAACAGTGTGTTGTTTTCATATGCAATTGCCTTTCCTAATAATTAGTTTTTTCCTGATATATCTAGTTTGATTTATAATATTTGTTAGATTTCAATACAAATCATTATTATTTAGTATTGTTAGTACTATTGAATAGATAAAATACGATATATGAAATATAGTTTATATTTTATTTTTTCTTTGACATAAATTATTTTGATTGATATATATTTTTTTTTGATTTATGTTTGGTTGCAATATAATGGAGTTTTAACATCTAATCAAAACTGATGACATCTCTTGCAAAGGAAGATGGTAGAAGGAAAAAAATAAACAATTAGAGATTATTTTTTCACTTTACATTGTATTAGCACTTAGTTACTTTTGCTAGATTTTTTAAATTTTGATTTAATAAAATAATTGAGCTAAATGTTGATATTTTCAATTCTACTCCATTTTGATCCTTTAATATTTTTACCTCTCCTTGTTATGAAAAAGAATTAATATACTTATTTCCTTTTATAACAACAACAAAAAAAAAAAAAAAAGAAAAGTTATGATGATTAGTTTTATTTTCTACTCCGTATAAAACAATTGAACACGAAAATATTTTTTCTGATGTCATTTGTTGGTGTAATGTAACAATTTGTCACCGTTTTCTTCTTGCTTTGACATGTAATTTTATAATATCTATGTATCACAATTATTATATTTTCTCTGTTCATTTTTTGTGTTTTCACACCCTTATTTTTATATTGTTTATTTTACAATTAACTCAATACATAACTCGTAATCATTTAATGGCTAATAAATTATACATTCGAATTATCTTATAACTCAGTTTTCATTCCATCTACTTGTAATTCATTTTTTGTAAGTCTTAAAAATCTTTAAATTTATGTTTTAAAAAATAGAATAAGCAATCTAATCATAAAATTAAAAATCATTTGTTTGGTTTACGAAAGCAGAGTTTGAATAAACATTAATACGCCAACAAAAGATAGAGAAAATTAACACATTAAATATTTTCAACCTAATACAAAATACGATTATTTCAACATATTATCTCTTATTCCAGTTACTACTCTAACTTCCGCCACGTAAATATTGTAAATATATCCATAGAAATAAATAAACATATTTTATATGTTTAAAAAATATGATATCGCAAACGAGGAGAAATATTAATATTATCTATATATTTGATACTAACCTAAAGATTACATATTTCATATTATTATCTTATAAATATTTTATATAGTCGCGCGAAGCGCGAATATTTTCACTAGTTACACATGACAGATAACAATTGGTTCGGGAGTGCACTTTCTTTTTTGCAATTAAGGGTGGCTGAAAAGTGGAATATTTATAACACTATAAAATTGCTTAAAGGGGATAATAAGATTCCCGCAAGATTCAAGTGTCTTTTTAAAAAAACATGTGTTAGTTCAATGGAATAATTATGTATTTTCTCTTTAATGAATTTATAACATATTTTAAATAATTTTATAATTTGTTTAAAATGGAATAAGAAAAATGTTGAAGAGATAAATAAATGGTTATACTTCCCAATGAGACACGTCACTTCATTTTTGTAATTGTTAAACTTTAATATTATATATAAATATAGATCTTTATTAGAAGAATAAATGAGGTAAAATTCAAAAAAAATGACAAATCGGATTTTATAAAAAATAAAATGCAATGCTGTCAAAGTTGTAATAGTTTATTCCTTGAGACGAATCAATAAAGGAAGATAAAAAAAACCCAAAGGAATATGAGTAATTTAAGGAAATGATATAAATAATATTCATGAAATTGAGAAATGTAGAAATTAAAAGAGATAAATAACATTAATAATGAAAGGAATATTATAAAATCAAGCTTATAATAATATAATTATAGAAAAAAAAGATGAGAAATAGATAGAAGAAAGAAATTTTTTTCTTATTCAAGTGTATCATACTATGGTAAATGATATCTCTATTTATAATGTTGAAGATATCATAGTCAAAGGCACCATTGGAATTATACATAGTTATCATCAAGGTTTCATACACCTTGAATCTATCATACCATTGGAAACACTATACATGTACCAAATTAATTGTTTGAATAAATCTATGATTTCCACATAATATAACAGATTTATAAGAAGGAATTAAATATAATTATTTCAAATATAAAATTGTAAAGTATAATCTTTAGTCTTTAAAAAAAAATAAAAAAAGAAGCATTTTTTATTTTTTTATATAAAATAGGGATAAATGACAATTATTTTATTTATAGTTTGAAGATTGTTGCACCGTCAAGTGATATCTATATTATATACCCCCTTCATTCCCAATCACTTGTTCATATTACTTTTAAAATTATAACTAATTATTAATCTATTTTGACAAATTTAAAAAGGATAAATTTTTTTTACTTATTATATTTTCAATCAAATGATTAATTATTTTAAAAAATGTAAAACCTTTTATTCACTGCATAATAAATAGGAGTAAATAATAAACTTACTATGTTATTAATTATTTTTTAAAATTCTTTTTATTCGAGCGTGAATAGCTCACGCGGGACGGTAAGTCGGTCTCTGTGGGGGGGGGGGGGGAGGGGTGTGGGACGAAAGAATTTCTAAAGTAATACAAATAAGAACGGAGAAAATATTAGAGGGGGATGGCCCGTGATACATTATATATTTTTTGACAATTCTATTAAGGGGGGTGCCGACAGTATGCCAACTAACTTAAAAAGTCCATTTTATTCTCACTTACTTACTCTGTTTCAACTGTCTCGTGTGAACATGAAGACTAGAAAACTAAAGACTTGTCTGTATTCAATGTCTAGAGAAGAGCTCTGTTACGCCTGGGGGATCTAGAAGGGCTATCCTGCTTGGAAATGGTGACAAATTGGGGATGAAAAGCTGAGAAGGAAAAGATCTACTACTGTGTGTCGTGGCAGTGGAGGAGTACTCGGCAAATAAAAAAATTGAGTTGTTTGAGGCAAAGAAAATCCAACATCAGACAAATCTCGAGGTTATTGATTCATGCTCTCTGATTGTTGACGTGGAATTGTAATTGTAGCAGTCGTGTATATATTTGGTCGTGTAGCACAAAATACTTTTGTAAATTTTATTAAAATGACGGAGGAATTCTCCGTGTTCGCTGTTGTACATATGGGTGGGGTTGACGTCTTAAAACTAATTGAATCAAATAAATAAAAAATTGATCATTCTTGTTAGCGAATGAGAAAGACAGGAGGAGTTGGTCTATGATTCAGTAGTGATAGTTTAGGCAGATAAGAATAGTAGTGGGAAATGAACGTTCTCAAATTTAATATTTGGCTGTTGTAAGCTTATATGCCTTTGTCATTAATGCAATAATGACTTGCACAAGACCTAAGTTTTGAAATGCATAGACATGAAGCGAAGCTTCCAAAATTATACCAAAGTTTTAAAATTACATCGCGCCTATTAGAATTTTCTTGAATGAATTGTTAGGTGTGCGCATGTCTTTAATACAATGCATTCGCATTTTTTACAATGTACATAAATGAGATGAAAGTTTAGGCACATGTTTGTATGCGAAAACTTGAAGTTGGAGTGTTATTTGGCCTGGAGTTGTGACCAGACCTATTTAAATTGAAAGAATTTGTGTCTGAGATATCAGTGAAACCCTCATTTCTAAAAAAATTCATTAACGTGAGTAGCTTAATCATTGTGTACATATATTTATTTCGACTTGACGTGCAATTAATGTTTTTATTGATGGCGTGAATCTTTAAAAAAAATAGACAGAAAATTTAATTTTACAATTTTTTGAATAGTTCAAAAATATTGTTTGTTCACTTATATAACACAAGAATGTACTTTAAGTTTAGATCATACTTCGGAGATGATTTTATGAAAATTTTCTACCTGCATATTCATATCTATTATGCAGCCTCGAATGTCCTGCAATGATCCTGTATCAAAAGTCCCCACACATATATAAAAATATAGAAATAAAGAACATTGTTAACTGAAAATGAACCGTGTCATAGTGCTGTTGTGCGTTATTAAGTTTGTAAAAGTCTACAAGACAAATTATATGATTGATATCGAACTCTTCAATAAGTCAAACGTTGAAGCTTTTATTTTTTCATGTGTTGTAAATTGGGAAGGAAGTATTTACGTAGAATCTCACTTTTTAAAACTTAATATAGGAAAAATGCATAATCATAAATTATTATATTCATTTTTTTGGTAAGAACATACACTACTATATTCATGTTCCCTTTAACCTTTTTCCTTTGGGAAGTTTTCAGTCAAACTCATTTTCAATCAAAGGAGCATTCTATTCTTAAATAAATGATTAAATTTGAAACACCAGCTAATAAAATAACATTACCAATTGATAAAAAGTTAATTTTGATAGATAAACTGAAATAAGTCCCTTATGGTTTATCAAGGGATTGAAAAGTTCACTCTTACCTTGCATAATATGAGCAACCCACATGTGATTATAAAGTACATTTTTATTTCACTTAGTATGAGCGGTCCACAAAATATAATCAAATAGATCATTTAAATAAATACACTATGCATTGACCATGACTTTGATTAACAACTGAAGGTATTGTCTTAAGGTTTAATGGAGGAGGGAGTTATTTGCTAGAAACGAATTTATTAGTTTTAGTTTTTATTCTTATGCATTCAAATACCAAAAAATATATCAAAACAGAGTTAGAACACTATCAATGAAGAGATTATTTACTTGATATGTTGTTTGCCCTCTCTCACTCTCATTACAACTTAGTAACTTAAGATAGTCGGCTTACATTATCCTTACAGAATGTCTCCTTGAAAAAATTAACAATGAAAAAGAAAAACATATTTAATGAAAAAATGATGTCTCCTTTATATCACCAGAATTATACAATTTAGATACATAAATTAACATACTTTCTTTATCTACAAAAAAACATAGAAAGAGGAACTTGAGACTCCCTCGGCAGTTGAGAAGTTCTCACCTCCCCTGCCTTTTAAACTATTTAAGTACACTATCAAGCAGACCAAGCACAAGCACTTTATACTATCATATCACAACAATATTCTTCTGCTCAATGAACAATTCGTCTAAATATGACGACTATTAAAATATCAGCGTTAGATTTTGTATTACTACAAAGAATGTAACATATTATTGTCCCTTGTTTCATGAAAATTGCTTCCTGGGTTGTAATTCCAAAGAGCCGTGAAAGTCAATTTATAATATAAATCATCCTTCAATGTGTTAAAAAATTTTCAAAATGAAAAGAACCCCACTATGCTTCAATCAGGAACAAAATTAGAGACAACTATATAAATCATCCATAACCATTCTCCTTTTGGCCCAATATTGCTTTCATTTAAATATTTTTTATTTTTTTGCAAGCAGAGAATCTTTGTCAGAGACCCAAAATGGATGCATGTCATTTAAATCTTCAGAGGATCTCAAAATAATAATAAAAAATCAGTTGGCAGACCTGAATGCTTAAATGGAAAAACTCGCTAGCAAAAATTATTGAAACACATCCAAATAACACTCCAAAAATGTAAGCTACTTGTCAATTTTACATATTTACTAAGGTTTGCAGTTTTTCATTTGGTGCACAGGCAATAATTATCATGTAGCACGGCCTGGAAAATTTTCGAACTAAGACTCGAGCAGTTCATCGCAGTGAATTCGATTTTACCAAGGAATTATAAATTTCTTAAGTATTAAGGTTATTTTACTATATTTAGCACCAAGAGTTCCAAAAAGAACTAAATTGGAAATAGCAAAATCTGAAATTCTGGAAGTTAACTAAGTATGAGTTTTTGGTCGACTTCAAACGACCATAACTTCTAGTACAGAATGATTTAGGTGTTCTACTAGATACCATAGGAAAGATCTTTGAATAATTTCCAACGTCGCCGAGCTTTCTAAGTTTCGAGTTCGGATGAGCGAGATATGACCTTTTGAAGTTAGGTTGTCCGGTGAAAGAAAGCTAGCGGAAAATTGTGAGGGGTATTTTGGTCCTTTTCTTACCCAATCAGACTTTATATATTTTTAATAATATTTTATGGGTCAAATCCTTTTCGGTTCAATTTTATAATCATAATATACGCCTAAAGTTTTAGTTGAGAGTTCAAGAAGAGACAAGAAGAGACAAGAAGAGAAAAGAAGAGAAAAGAGGAGAAAAGAGAAAAGGATGAAGATGTTCGTCGACGTTCTTAAGTTTAGTTACGGATTTTAGCCATGGATCTAATCCCTAATAGGCATGTAAGCTTTCATAGTGTTGGGTTTATTCACACACTCACCAATCATGTTATATTCAGCGCAACTTCATTCTTAAAGTTGAAAGATTAGAGTTCTTGATGAGTTTTTAATAAGTGTTCTTGAAATTTCATTAAGTTTTGATTTAAGATTCTACTTGGGTCAACTTTAAACGACCATATCTCTCAAAATTAAGAGTTACGTGAGTCATAACCTATTTAATTAAAGGTAATTGAATCTACTTTTCAATGTCAGCTTTTGCGCCAATCCAATTTCTGAGTAAGAAGTTATGATGATTTTAGTAACCTATACAGTGCTGTTATGAATTAGCCGACGAAAAAATATTAAAAAGAGTCGATTTTGTCTTTTTACCTCCAAGAAACTTCTAAACGAATATCTTGATTAATAAAATCTTCAAAACAATCATATTTTCATCTTTACTAATGAAAAACATAATTCTTGACCATATAAGTTTCAAGAATCTAATTCAAGAATGTCAAGAAATGTTTTCTTGATCATTTATCTTCAAGCTAGGGTTTCAAGGTTTCTATTCAAGTTCTTATCCAAGATTCTTCAAAAAAAAGTTATTTTTTTTAATCTAAAATCATTACTAACATTATCATAACCTTAAATTCATAATTCAAATTTATGGTAGAATTGAGAGTTAAGTTTTAAGAATTCTTTCAAACATTCTAAGAAAGTCCTGTTGATTAGTTTCTACAACTTCTACTAATTTGTTCCAGGGCTTGAGTAAATAAGTAATAGAGGATGAGGAAAGAGTCTTCATGAGTCTACTTTGTCATCATGATATCCTTTATATCATGAATCATAACTCTTGAATTCATATTTCACATTCAAGAGACAGAGTTAATAGTAGAGTTCAAGAAAGCTTTTAAGATCAATTGTGAATTCTTTGAAATCCATCATTGTTTTGAACTAAGATTTGAGGAAGAAACTAATAGAATGTGAATAGTTGTATACATGAGTTCCATGTAGTTATGTAGACCTTTGAGTCGAGTCGTTTATGCCCATAAATTTCGCATGTACTCCATAAATATGAGTATCATGGAGAGGACTAATATCTTCAAGTTCTAAGTCTTGAGTACTGAGTTCTTAATCCCCTATGAGATTTTTTTTAACAATCATGACACTATTACATGTTACCCATGAATTCCTTGATTTGAGCATCTCATGCTTATAATTCCACATGAACCCTATTAGTCGAGCTTGAGTCCTTGAGTTAAGTGGTTCATGTCCATAATTTTGCATAAACCCTATGAATAGTCCTTGAGTTAAGTAGTTCATGCCCATAATTTCGTATGAGTTAAGTAATTCATTCCCATATTAGATCACTTTAAGCTCACGATTACACACTAAGAAGGGAAAAAGGCAATTAAGAAAACTTGCCCAACGAAAAGATTCTGAATACTCATATCTCATTAGTAGGTTGTCAGGTCATTTGAGAATCCTTATTCTAGTATCACTCGATCCAGTACAAAACAAGTGCTAACTATGATAGCCTGAATGAAACCTCTAAAGTAGAGAATCTTCTTAAAAGAAATTTAAAGGACCACATTCCCATCAACTTTTTGAACAAAAGTAAGCAATTTCTTGTATTTTGGATTTTTGAAAAAAGGTAGATAAACCACTGGATTTTATATGAATAACATATCAGTACACATAACTAAAAATGTCACATTAGTTAAAAATCGAGAAAGAGGATAAACCTTTCTTACAAGGCTACTGTAGTTCTCTCAACTATTGCACTAAGAAAAATGAGTTTTGTACTTCAAAGACCAGTCATGTGCAATCTGTTAGTGGATGATCATGAGGATTATGCTACCATTTCTAGTTACATATTTCACTTTTTCAACAATGTTAAAAACGCTTGATAATTAGGATCAAATATAAGTTTGTCAAGAAACAACAGAGATGGCTTATGAATTATGTTAGTCCTAATTGAGACTCTTCATGTTCTCCCCAGCGCACTCCTTTCTTCTTTCATCTCTTATGTATTTTGTTGGCATGTGCATATAAATTTTCATTTTGCATTGTCAAGTTATGAAAAAATAACTTTAAGAACTTTGTAACTAATGTTATAACCTATACAACATGCTATATAACTTAACTCCTTTGGTTGATTTCAAATAAAGAAAATAGAGAAACTGCAGAAATAATATTTTATTCAAAGTATTCTGCTATCATCTGTTTCTCCATCCATCAAGATCTGATACTGGAGTATAAGCATCAAAACATGATATTATTCAATCGGTTATTCGTACTTTAAGTGTTGTTATGTGATTCTTCTATGGTCTTATCGTAAGAGAAAGTAATATAGAAGTAAGCTTTATTTTCAAGCATCATTGTAGATTCCAAATATATTGAGAATTATATTAGGTGTACTGCAACATTTGAAAGATAATACATCTTTACATGAGTATAATGACTTTACTTGAGTATTTATAAAGCTCACAAACATATCTTGACTAATTAAGAACCTGAAAAATACACACTTTAATTATTTTGCATGTTTCATTCAAAATAAAACAGAATCTAAAAGTTTAGTTTCTATCTCTGATAAACATATTATCAAATACATTAGGTGCATTATCCGCCTCAAATTAGTTGTTAATCCACACAAAATACATCAAAAAGACATAATGCATGTCGAAATGAGGAACAACTGCTAACATGCATATACAACTTCTAGTAGGCATATTGTTATAAAAGCAATTATATATCTCTAATTTATCATGATGATGCATCTTCTAGTGATTGCATAATATAAAGAAATATAATGAAAAATCTATGAAGACAAAAACATAAACACAACTATTGATAGTGCTATCAGGATTATTATCGAATACCTTGAGTGCGCAAAGTGCCATTAAATAGAAAAGTAGTGAAATATGAAATTCTTTCGCCAAAACATCTAAAAATATTAACCCCTGCAAAAGTAGTAGATTAGGAACAATACAAAGGCATGGAAAAAGTCTTCTAAAAACAAAGAAATTCAAGACAGAAAAGAAGAAAGCAAATGAAAAACATAGCATTCAATTAGAAAAAAAAATGTATTGAGAATGGAAGGCCAAAATGTGTTATACATAGTGCAGATGGAGTAAACTTAAAATTACGATTTTTCCTGTGCGTTGCATGGGCACACTAGTGACAAAGTGTCCATGCAGCGCACATGCCTAATATTTATTTTGAAGTTAATTTTTGATTGATATTAATCTAGGGAAAATTAGCAATCTAGTCAAAAACCTAACATAATTAGTAAAAATATACATACTTTATAAATTTGAACTAAATTAGAAGCATGAGTAATGAATTGTACTATATTAGAAGCATGAGTAATGGAAAAGGTATCAACCTGCCTATTTTTTGTCATTAAAGTTTAAGCTAAGGGTAACTTCGACTTTTCACTTCACTGTACACAATACGTGGCTTTCATCCTACACTTGAAAAAACACGTGGGTATCTCCTTCTCCTACTTTTTATGTCTGTGTTATATGATATACCGTGGTTTCACGATATTATTAATACTTTTTCCTTAAGTTTAGTGTGTCCAAAAGCCTTTTTGTGCTAATGTTTATATAAGTTTCTCTTTATTTTGAGAAAAATTGTCCCAAAGCCGAATGCGGAGATTTTTGAGCGAAGAAATGCAGAAGAGACAACCTACGGAGGCTTGTGACGGTTCCTAGGAGGGCAGCGTTAGTGAGCTGCTGAAGGAAGATTGGGAAGTCGACCAGTGTGGGGTTACGGAAGAGGGGGAAGGCGAAATCCTCCTCTATCTCCCTCTCGTGTCTAGATGGTCTGTCCTGAAGGTTCGTCATGCAGTTCAGAGGAAGAAAGTAATCCAGTACCCATATTCCAAAGGTTTGAAGTGTTTTGGAACGAGACCTCAACGGGACCGTTGTGCCTATGGACGGTCCGTCACACTTGACGTCGAGGTAATGAAGAGAGCAGCAGAGAATTGCATAAGTATGGGGACACGGAGTCCACGACGGTCCGTGTGACCAAGACGGATCCGTCGCAAGGTCCGTGAACCAGCCGCGTTTTGGACAGATTTCCAGCCAATGGAAAAACTCCTTGTTTACATTGGTTTTTATTTTCTATAAAATAGTTCGAAAAAAACTTCATTTGTTGGGTTAGACTTGGATTCATTGTTAGACTCTGCTCATTATTAGACTGCTGTATTGTTAGACACCTTTTGATTATCATGGGGACTGTTGTGAGATTTTTGATTACTTTGAGATTCTTTGCAAGTGATTGTGGTGATAATCAAGAAACTTCGGATTTTACTCTTTCTCATTGAAGTAAGTACATGAATTTTTATAATATATTTGAATATTGTATTAATGACTATGGAGTACTAAACTCCATAACTAGGGTGTGGAACCATCTGCAAACTAATGAGATAAAACCTAACTAAAATAACGATCTAGGATAGTGTCTTGCTGTTATTAATAATTCTTTTGCTCTAGAGTCTTTTAAACTGATGGCCAATGTTTAGAAACTCGCCGTAATGCGACTTGCGGACCAAGGAGGTAGATAATAGGAAAAGAAGTATCAAACATATATTTAGTGTATACTATAAATAGGCTAGTATTGATTGGTACGAGGTAATAACTTAGTCAAAATATCAATACGATGCTTAATTGAGTAAATATAAGGGTTAGGATAGCAACCACACGTAGCTGGGGACCCAAGGTGCGGAGTGAGATTTTCTAGATGCCGGACCAAGGATTTAGAAAATGCCATAAACTTCACTTTGCATGAAGGATAATAGGAAAGAATTGTTATAGGGGGTTTAGAATTATTCAAGTTATGAACCTGTGGGGAAACACGTAACCCTAGTACTTTGATTAATTGATTAAAAATCCAAACATTCAAAGCTGGAAGTGTCTCTTCAATTGCGGTTAGTTATTTCATTCATTTTTTAGAAATAGAAAACCCCCCCTTTTATTTTTTGTCTTTCCAAGGAAAGTCATTGACATGAACCAATAGTAATTTATAGATGAAGTAAGTCTAGAACATATTTACCTCGTGGAACGATCCCAACCTCACTAGTGGGTTTATTTACCTTGACACGACAGCTTACTTTCTTATTTGAGAATAAGTTTGGGCATATCATGATAATCCTAATTATGTGCTTTTGGGGTTCTTTGAGGGTTGAGTTGGAATTTTAGGTGAGTGTTATGATTTTTGTGAGTTGAGTTTCAAATTATTTCGTTTGTTGATGTGAATTCTGGCTGAAAAATTGTGATTTTTAAAATTTTATTTGCTCTGTTCTTGTTGAAACTTGAAACTATCGATTACTTGATTCTTAATATGTCTTTAATACCGATGGTCCCTGAATATTGTTGATTTTCCAAGTGCTATCCAAGAATAACAAAATCATTGATTTCTCTTTTTATTTTAACATACATTTGCAAATGGGTTGTTTGGATCTCTGTGTGATTTAAGGAAATGAAATAATTGGATTATTTTTCTGATTCACTGTTTTCGTTCTTCTCTCAATTGACATGGGGAAAAAAGCATGTTATTTTTGAAAATTTGTTAATCGACTCTATTTTTGCCCCCTACGGTTTGTGAAAATTACGAAGAAACATCCTCTTTCATTTCAATTTCTTTCACTTTACTTTGCAGTATGAGTGTGTACAAATATTTTGATTACTAAATAAGTTATTTGTTATGCTATGTTGCAGACAAATAGAATTGAAGCAACATTGGATTTCATGTGTTGAACCGAATTGCAGAACTACTTCACTCATATTCTGGAAGATAACTTAAAGGTGCCATCTGATTCAGTGTTTCAGCTCTCCTAAATGCCCCGTCTTTTGAGTTGGTTTCTTTGTGAGTATCACTCACCTTTGGATATACATAATGCCTCTTGGTCCTTTTAATCGGGGTACCTGCATAATGTTTGAATAAACAAAACATTTATAGAATAATGGATTTAGTTATCTGACTGGAAGGGCATTGTAACTCTCAAGAAAAGGTTTTTCTTTTTCTGTACGATTGTGATTAGTCAAAGAGAAAGGTATGTACTATGCACCACTTGCCTCTCGAAATGCATTCGATGTTTTCATCAAGTTAATATATTTTGTTATAGCTAAGTAGTAAATAAGATGAAAGATTACAATAGTTAACTAAGAACCAAATATTCGCTTAAATGTGTTTAAGATTCAGGGTAAGAGTTTAAACCGGAATGAATTAATTGAACAACTTTCCAAGACAATCTGCAAAAGCATCAAGCACCATTTGTTTTTTTACCGACGATAGAGAAAGTTTGTCTCTTCAAAGTTGTCGCAAGAGAAATTCTATTGCTTTTGTTAAGACGATTTTCATGAAAGGGTGTCAATGGTTGTAGTAAGGAAAAAAAATTGAAGGCCAATGGGGCTTAATTACATTGACTTCTATATACAATCTAATTTTTTTACTGTTCCTATGTGACTGTGGTCTTATTGCTGAATTTGCAGGGTGCAGATATGAAGGCTGAATACATATCTCCAAAAGAGGATATAATAATGCATAATGAATCGACTTATACATAATAGTGTCAAGGGAGGTGAAAATGATTGAATCTGAAATGAAGAATGAACAAACTGTTTGGACTTCCAAATCTAGAGATATGATTGGAGAAGTAAGAGCATTTTGTTGTAGGGAACATGTATCGAACCAACAAATTTTCGTAGCTCTTGAAGATCAGAACGAGTAATTTGATTAAAGGAATAAACATCAGACTAGATATCAAGAACTTTCTTTAGGCTAGTACAAATACCCTGTAAAGATATTTCCACTGGTCAATTTAGAGCTGAATCTATATGGTATGCCAATGTTTTGGAAATTGTTGCATCATAAGAAGCTCAAGGGCTTAAGGCTTGGAGATCTACTTGATGTAGGTTGGGAGGATTATGGTGATCCGAACATGTATATTTTTGTAATGTTGGTGGCAACGGAGAGAAGAATGAGATGACGTGACAAGGGAGGGAGATAGAAAAAAGAACTTTTGAAGTGCAATGTTGTTTGTTAAACTTTTCTCTGTTGCCCTAACACAGGTCTCATCCTTCTTAAATTTGAGTAGCTCATTTAAAGATGCAACTCTTCTAGAAATTTCATTCATTCACAGAATAAATGTGTGTTTCTAAACTCATGTTGTATGAATACATTTGTGATTGTAATTTGAAGTTTGAGATAGAGCTCGACATGAATAATGCAGGCTACTTTTTTTTTTTTTGAATAATGCGAGAATCTGAAAATTTGTTTTGGTTCCATATAATATATCAATTCTATGGTAGTTAGTATTATCAAAGCTTGAATTACTTTTATAGTTGTGAGATTGTGGTGTTTAAATATCACACAAATCAAATGATTTATTTCAATTGTTGGGCGCACGGGCCAGTCTCATCTAGTATTATTATAAATGTTAAAATATAAATATTTTAGAAAATAAAGTGTATCCTATTTTAGTTCCTTTTTTTATCTTACATTAGTTATGTGTTTCCTAAAAAGTTCTTTCTCATATATTTTAAAAAGAAATCTCTCTCACGAAGTTCTCTCTTTTATTGTTTCTTCATTCTTTCGGTCCGTGATTCTTTGTCTTGTATTCTTTTCTCTTCTTTTTTTTCTTCAGAATTCGAAATATATCTCTAAAGATATGCACAATAGTTCTTTTAATTAAGGTATGCATATTTATCTGATTTTTAGGTTTGTTTGCTGATTTTGATTTTGTTTAAATCTTTCAAAAACTTTATTGTTTAGTTGAGTAGTAACTTCTTCAATTTCATTAGGCTTTTGAATTAGGGTTTTGGATATTGAAAACCTCGAGATCCATCTCTAATGGACTAATCTAAAAGGATTGTAAGAGGTATACAACTTAATCATCAATTGTCTAGCTATTTACATCTTTTAATCGATGTATTACTCAAGAAATGACAGAATAATGCTGGATCGGCGACTGAAATGACGGAAGAGAGATGATATAAGTATATACATGATCCAATCCATATGCAAAATATTTCTCAAGTTCAGAACAGGACGATAGGATCTTCATCTATCAGCGGTGAACTTGAAAAAGAATGACGAAGACCAAATAGTTGTTGAGAGGTATTTAATTATATTAGTGAAATTTTAAGTTTATTGAATATATTACCATTAGAATATTTGCATGTTCAGTTGAAATCGTTAAAAAAAATTCAAAATTTCTATTAAAGTAAAGTATCTGTAACAATTGTCTTAGTATTCAAGTAAAAGAAACCCAACTAGTGAGGTTTGGATCGTTCCCACGAGGAAAAAATGGTCCAGACTTAAAATTTATTTCTCTTTATTATTCTATTTAGGTCAATATTTTCACAAAAAAATAAATAACTAAAGGGGGTTTTGGATTAAAACAAAATCAATAAAGCTAAATTAAATTAAAACAAGTGACAAGTTGAAGATTGAAGTTTAAATACAAAGTAGTGAGACGTAACTAGGGGGTAAGGTTTACACAGGCTCCTAAATCGTAATTCTAGCATATAACAATCCTTTCTAGTAACTTGCATTGCACAGTTATAGGTATATCTAAAATTCCTTGGGCCGGCATCAGGAGGAAATCTCATCCGCCACCTTGGTCCGGGGTACGTGTGTTCATTACTAACCTTTATTTACCTCATATAAGCATCTATTCAATATTTGACTAAGTTGTAATTTCGTACCAACGGCACATCCTATTAGGATAGATACACTAAATCTAGGTGATAATTCTTTCCTATTTCTACCTCCTTGGTCCCAACAAGTAGCAATAAGACGAGTTCTAACGTGGCCATCCTTGAAAAAGATTTCTTAGCAAAAAGAATTAGCAATACATGCAAGACCACTTATTCATAAGAATGTTATTTTAGCTAGATTTTACCTTGTTTATTACCCCATGGGTTACCACAACCCTAGAACTCACTCTCCATTTACCACACTCCCAACAAAAAGATATGCAATTGTCCCCAATGCATAAAAGAATCCAAAATAATAGAGTGGTAGGTGAAGCAAACCTGAGGCACAAAGCGTCGTCGATCAACAAGCTGGTGGGTTTGGTGTCTGGAACCCACTCCCTCTGTAGTCTGGACACCCTCAGTAGTGTCCTTAGCATCAACAGTACCCTCAGCAAATGCCTCTCTCAATAATCACATTACCATCAGTAGTGCTCTTCTCTGCCTCAACAACTCTGGAGCTAGACGCCCCAACAACTAACTCAATAGCCCTCATCTAACAGGCCTCCTCATCAGCAATTGAGGCTCTCCTCACAGCCTCCGACTCTCGGCGCTCCCTCTTCTGTGCCCTAGCTGATACACTCAAACTTACTTCTCAAATAAAAAGTAAACGTGGTAGTGTCAAAAGAAATACCAAACTAGTGAGGGTTGGATCGTTCCACGAGGGAACATAGTCTATACTTAACTTCAAACTTGTTATTACTATTGTGGTCAATGACTTCCTGAAAAGTAAACAAACAATAAAAGGGGGGTTCTAGTTCTTAATGAGTGAAAAATAACTAACGAAATTGAAGAGACATTAACAGCTTTTTTGAATGTGGAGTTTAATCAATTAATCAAAGAACTTAGGGTTTACGTGTTCACACAGGTTCATAATTGATAATTTAAACTTTAAATAACAATTCTTTCCTCAGTATCTTTGCAGCAAAGGATAAGTTATGTATTTCTAAATCCTTGTCCGGGCATCTAGACAATCTCACTCGCAACCTTGGTTACGGCTACGTTGTGTTGCTATGCCTACCCCATCCCTTACCTCATATTAAGCATCGTTATTAGATATTTCACTAGGTATTACTTCGTACCAATCACTACTAGGCCTATTATAGAGTATACACTAAATATATGTTAATAATTTCCCTTTTTCCTATTATAGCATCCCTGTGCGGCAAGCAGCATTAAGGCGGAGTTCTAACGTTGGCCCATCCGTTAAAAAGACGTTCGAAAGCGAAAAAGAAGTACACTACATGCCAAGACACTATTTAGAATTGTTATTTTATTAGGGTTTATCTCATATTTGCCTATGTTCCACAACCCTAGTTATGGATTTAGTTTAACTCATGGCCATAAACACAAATTATTCAAAATATATTAAATAAGAGTCATACTTACTTTCATGAGAAGAATAAAAGCCAAAGTGTGCTTGATTAATCACAAACATCACCTTGACAAGAATTTCAAAAGTAATCAATAATCTCACAAAAAGTCTAATGATTATCAAGAATATCAACAATACAATGTTTTCCAATACGGAGTTTCACCAATCTAAAGAGTCTAAATATATGTGTCTAACCTCAAAAACGAGGTTTTTCGACCTATCTTTAAAAAAATAAAACCTAATTAAACACGGATTTTAATTGCTGGGAAATCTGGCAAAACGGGGCTGGGTCGAAGCGACTTCGAGACGGACCGTCTGGTCTGTGACGGGACCGTCATGGACTACGTACATCCCCTCATACTTGTGCAATTTCATCTGCTCTCTCTTTCATCCCCGGCGCAAGTATGAAGGACCGTCATAAGCCAACGGTCCGTCGAGGGTTCTTTGTTCCAAAAAACTTTCAACTCTTGGAATCGGGGGTACTGGGATAAGTTCTCTGAATTCACGGACGAACCTGCAGGACGGACGTAATAGCCACGACGGACCGTCACAAGCTTCGAAATCCCACACTTGGGTCAACTTCCCCATCTCTGTAGCAGATGCAACTTACATGCCACCACGGACCGTCACAAGCACGACGGGACCGTCATTAAGCTCAGTAGGTGGTCCTCTTCTGCATTTCTTCGCTTAAAACAAAAAATCTCAGCATTCGGATTTGGAAGCTTTTCTGCAAAACAAAGAGAAACTTATATAAAAATGAGCACAAAAGGCTTTTGGACACACTAAACTTAAGGAAAAAGTATTAATTTCTACCGTGAAACCACGGTTATCAAACCAACCCTCAACTAAATTTCATTGTATGTCCTCAAGCGACCGCAATGACTCACTACAAACTGTGTACCAATAGTATCCAGTTTTATTCTTTTGCAATCATTTGGCTATCAATCCCGATTAATCTCATCAAATATATGCATGCTATCACTAGTAGGCTTGAATTTCGTGGGATCAGCAAATGACAAAGACTACCCTGCATAACCACTGTCCTCTTCAATTTCCACCGAGGGTGCTAACAATTCCTGTATTTGGAACTAGTGTCCTCACTTTAGAAACAAAATCCTAGTTTGACACAATGTTTCAGTTTGAGTATAAGGATTACTTTTTCAAACACTCTTCTCTCAGAACAAAGTCACACTCATTCATACCTAGTGCCATAACGCTCTAGATTGCCCCTTATTCACTGCCTTAAGTTTGCTATAACAACCCTAGGATCAGATTGGACTTCTTAGCTTGTAAACATAGGCTTAGGGTCAGGTAGGGTATATTTAGTTTTTTTTGGTTTAATTTAGTGACTTTTTCCCTCCTTGACATTATCGGCTAAAACATTCCCTCTTCATCATTTTAATCTCGCCCAGGTTTATCATTTCTTTCACCTTGCTATTTTCTCTCTTTCTTAATTGTGTGTAAGTGACTCTCTTTTTTTTTCTTGTATTTCTTGTATATTTTTCTTTTTTCTTTTTTAACTAATTCTTGAGTCACTTTACTTTTATTTTTCTCTCTATTTGTTCTTTAAACCCCCACTTTCCCCAAGAGCAGTCCTCCAATAGCACTCACTCATGCTTTGCCATGAGTCAAGGTACACAATACCCAAAATAGGGTCAGGGGCCCATCATAACGAGGTTATCATACATTAGCCACCCTCCACTTATGCTTTTGGCATAAGCTTGAGGTGCACCATTGGTCCAAAGGAAAGGGCGACCAGGGCCAACACATGTTCCAGAAAGATAAGTTGGGGATGAAAAAGAAAGGTCTAATGTTAAGCTCAGATATTTGGATCAAAGAAGGATAAATTTCATTTGGTTTCTTTTATTTAGTCTAGAAATGGCTTATATTGAATAAGGGCGATGATCTTCCTAATGTTCTATTACTCTTACTTGTTAGCTGGACTAACCGGCAAGTTCTAGCTCAGTATCAATAATGGACTATTCAAATTTTCCTCACACTCACTTGGGGAATCTCATCACCATACCAGAGTGTCCGATTACCTCGTTCAAAATTAAGACTTAGGGTAATGCAATGGTTGTATGTAACTCATTCATGTTAAGATCCACACAATTATCAGTACTAGCCTAGTCATGGAATTTTTTTCCAGTTCTCAGGATACATTTTAGCCATCATTGCTCCAGAATAACTATGTTACAAAGATATAAACATGTCGGGTTCAACAGAAAAAGTAACGTTCTTTGGGGAAAAGAAACACAGGCAGAAAACCCCAAAAGAGGATAGATGACTTAGGATACTCAGAATTTTCACCCTAACTCACTATACATTTAGCCACCCCCAACAAAAAAAGGCATTGACAATGGTCCCTAATGCATAAAAATCTAAATACTAGAGTGGTAGGTGAAGCAACCTGTGGGCAAAAGCGTCGCGATCAGCAAGATGGGGGGGTATGGTTTCACCGGAACCCACATCCTCTGCAATTGGACACCCTAGTGGTTGTCCTCTAGCAACAACCGCACCATCAGTAGGCCTCAGCTATATCTACAGTGCGGGAGCTAGACGCCCCAGCCGCAAACTATGATGCTCTATATGGTGCGCGTCCTCTCTCAGCAAAGTGGAGGGCTCTCAGCGCAGCCTCATCGCGCGTCGATCCATTCTTCCTTGTCGCGCCTCGTCCTCTGCTAGAGCCCTATGACTCTTGGAATCTCTACGAGGGGGAGGGTAAAATTCTGAAGGAGCAAAAAAGTGCCGCCAGCACGGTTTTGTCCTAAGAAGGCTCGATAGAAGGGGCCTCAGACTCCGGCACCCTAGCCTCTAAAGATCGTGTTGATGTCGCATGAAGACTGTCGACGCAGCCTGAGAGCGACACAGCCACCGGAGGGGATGGTCGGGTAGCACTCTCAACTCAAAGGGTCCAGCGCTGGTAACCTCAACGATCTTCGCTCTGTAAACTGCAGGCACCTTTTCCTCTCTTGGCGCTCTTCAAATTAGTATCGACGTCTGCATCAACGGCTGGATATGATGAAGACAGAGTGGCCATTTGTGCCTCTAGTTTTTGGAACCCTTGCAAGCAGGAACAGTGTCGGTAAGAGGGGCTGTGCTGAGAGGAGATCGGGTCTTGTGGTTGTGCTTACTTACCCGGGATAGACTTGACCGGGGGGTATAGTGTCCGTGGACGCCTGTTGTAGCTGTGGCGGGCCTGGGCTACCGTATCAGCAAAAGATCATCAGCATAGTGGGGGACAGCTCTAGACAGTGCCATCTACGTGGGCCAAACTCATTGCCTGTCTTGATAAGGCCGACGTTCAACGTTGCCATGCAGGGCTTAAGCTGATTATGTGCCTATTTGGGGCACACCTACGGACCGTAGAGGCGTAATTATAAAAGATCATGCAAGGAAGGGGGTAGTGAACCTTGAATTGCCCTCTCGTGCATGACTGCCTGGAGAAGCCTGCGAAAACGTCCACCTGCAAATCCGATTATCATCGCCGCCATCAACATGCCGCCCACCGGTAACGATGTTGTTTGTCAGCAGTTGTGGGGGAGAAGCAGTGACGGGACAGCAGGCCACAAGAACTTTGCTGTGAACGTGAGGGTTCTTCTGATGGACCCAAGGATGGGCACAAGACGATCTCCTCTCGTGACCACCTCTCCTTCTATTCCCTCCTTTTTGTTTCCATTCCTCTCTGCTCTTTTCTTTCTTCCCCTCAACATCCCCCCTCTCCGCCGTCCGTCCCTCTATCACCGTTGTCCCACTAGGATGGCCTCTTGAAGCTTACCCGCGTCCACACAATCGGCACCCCTCTCCATCTAGTGACCGGGTGCAGGGCCATCCAACTTTGGTGGTCTCTCTTAGTGATGGCTCGCGCAAGAACTGGCCCTCCTTAACACTTCCAGCGGTTAGTCGAACTACGGCAGTGAGTGAGTGAGGGGGTCCGAGAAGCATTCAATACTCTCGCTGTATAGAAACCGGCGGATGGTGGACAGAGAAATGTCAACTGTACGCCCCGGACTCGGACCTGCTCCGGTGGGGCTGTTTAGCGGGGCCAGGCAGCCCGCCTATCGATCTGTGATCGGAGAGTCTCTACGTAGGAGGGAGAACTCTCAGGACCATTTCTTCGCTGAAGTATCGTCCCAACGGACGTGTTGTGCCACTCCCAAGCGATGCCTGGTGAAGAGATGTGGATCTCAGGCCTCATGGGAGGCTCCCGTGTCAGGAACAGCCAATCCAAGGTGAGTGTTCGAGTCATCACTCCTTTATCAGTCAGGGAACTTGGCGCGGGTAGACTTGAAATTGCCCGTCGACACACCACTGGATGTTGGGCTGGTCAGGAGGCTAGGGTGGGTACCGGAAATGGTGAGCCTGATGTAGAGTCTGAACTCTGTCAGCCTCATCGACAGAGGCCAAGCTGCAGCGGTGGCGGTGGCGTGTGCGGGAACCTAGCAGAGCCAGCGGCTTCTCGGACCATGATAACTCCTAAGGAGCATACGCTCCTTCCTAATGTGCGAATAGAGGGGGCTGCCCCGGTTCAGGGTCATGTGCGCTTTCCGCACAGACTGGGCGGCAGGACACGCACAGACGCACCTTTTTGGTGTGGATTGGGAGCATGCGCAAACACGGGACGGGGCGGAGAGTGCCTGGGGGCCACGTAATCAGGGTCACGCTCTCATCAGAGCCGATGACCCTGCGGGCTCAGACGGGGCGGCAGACTTCGATCGCCCGCGTCGTTCGTAGATGCGGTCTTGCTTGGGTCCCCATAGTATATAGTACCTGTTGTAAGGATCACTATTAGTCCGAGTAGTGGCAAACAAGAAAAGAGCAAAAACCATACTTAACAAATAATAT
This sequence comes from Solanum habrochaites, assembly GCA_027704765.1. Classification (NCBI taxonomy): domain Eukaryota; kingdom Viridiplantae; phylum Streptophyta; class Magnoliopsida; order Solanales; family Solanaceae; genus Solanum; species Solanum habrochaites. Next base: position 17,835,316 of record JAKWJA010002499.1, read on the forward strand.
TGAAAAATAGTAGGTAATGCTATAGAAACAGTGGCACACGACGGCTTTGTGTGACGTCGTAGTGGACTTATGACGAAACCTCATGAGGTCCGTAGTGTTGTACTGACTATGTATATATTAGAGAACCCTGGAAGGAGCGTCTCTGACTAGGCATGACGTATATGCAGGATGACCGTCACAGGTACGACGGTCGTCGTAGGACACTTTAAAAAAATATGGAGACCCTTAGCAGAGGGGTCCTTGACCGTCATGACGGTCGTGCAGGACGGGGACCGTCGGGGTATGACGGTCGTCCGTCACATGTGGCAGTTGTTGAAGGGGGACACTTATAAAAAGTGAAGAGGACCCTTAGAAACAGGGTCTCTGACAACAGAACGATAGGTGCAGGACGGGACCGTAGTGGAGACGACGGTCCGTCACATGTGTCCGTTGGAAAACACTTGGGGAAAAAATGAGAGAACCCTTAAGAAACAGGGTCTCTGAACGGAACGGTTGTGCAGGCGGATCGTCTTGAAGCGACAGGGTCCGTCACATGGTCCGTGGGACGGGTGCTAGGGCTTTGCAAACGGACATACGATGGTCCGTTGTGGTACGACGGTCCGTTATCGGGGTCTAGTTTGAATAACAAATGACAGAAATGGGGGTTACCCCATGCATCCCGATGGAGACCCCACATGGTTTGTAGTGTTTTGGACCTACATTTGTCTATCCAAAACTACCTAGGAAACTAGCAATGCAAAGACTATGGTCTAGAGTTGTTAACATGCAAATTCGAAAATTTTGAAACCTAGGTTAGGACATAATATATAAGGAAAACAAACATACACGAAGAGAACTAAGCTAACTACTAACTAGTAAACAAAAAGGGCCAAGATTCAAAATGGGTAAAATTTAGAGACACATTACATTAAGGAAAATGGAGAAATAGCAAATGGACCAATTACTCAGTTGGCAAAAGTAGACACCCACAGCAGCAGCTCCGACTAGTAGATGATAATCTAGGGCGTTGGAGGTTTTAGGGGGGCAATTGATCGGCTGGAGGGAATGTGGAGTTGAAAAGAGAGGGAAGTGGGAGGCAATAATGACGTGAATGGGGGTGGACAATGAGGGGTTGGGGAATTTAAATGATAGAAAGTTCTTATATTTAAACTTCCAACGGGTCGGGTAGGGTATGCCTAGTATCACGCGAAGATTCCCCGACGACGTCCGTTGCAGTTGTGACGAACCTTCGGTGGTTCCGCCGTTGTGTTGCCCGAGTTTCAAAATACAGAACAATGTTACCTGGTACGAGGGATGATACGCGGTCCATCGCAGGGCGCAACGGTCCGTTGATGTGTCCGTCAGTGACTGCTGCCAGAGTAATTCTGCAGGAATTTCTTGTGATGTGCCTTTAAATTAAAAACCCATTAGTAGAAAGTAGAAAAAAGGCTAATTACTAAAAAAGACATTAAGTTTATTGGGTGCCTCCCAACAAGCACCTAATTTAATGTCGAAGCGGCACGATTGGGGACCCTTGATTACTTACAAGACTTCATCAAGATGGTATGCCTCTATACTTCATTCCCCGATGATTTATGCCCACAAATAGAGTTTTTATTCTATCGCTATTCCTCTCAAACCGCACTCCCTCCTTGCTTTTAACTCAACTGCTCACAGGAGGGAATACTTGGGTTAATCAAGTAAGGGCCGTCATTTGGACTTGAGCTTTGCCCGGAGAAAAAGGCACCCACAAGAACTGTCTACAAGCCACCAAATTCCCCAACCATTAAAATCTTGTTTTGCATTTTTCTGTTCAGTCTCCTCTTCATCTTTTCTTTGTGAGATATGGCAGATACCGATTGGAGCCTCACCACTCTGCCTCATGGTCCTACAAATGTTGAAGGTCGCTTCTTCATTATTTAACCGAAATTGTCATCTGTCCCTTCTCCATATCAACTATGCTCTACCTGTAGACAAGGATGGCCTACCAAGAATAAAGGCACTTCAAATCGACCTCACAATCAAGAATAACAAAATCAGCCGGAAGATGAATGATCCACTTTTACTAGCACATCATGGAGTAATCCCTATAGCCGTTTCACTGTCTGATAAACCATCAGTAGCCGCATCGAGTTGGTTTTGGATCCACAAACCCAAAACTCTTAGTAAAATTGGAGAGGTGCAGAGATTTATGCTTGCCCTGAGATCACATAATGATTTCGCCAAAAAACTGTAAGGACCAACTGTACAGGATAGTGAACGCACCCGGATCTTTTTTTTTGTACGAGGGATCTTGTAGCAATCGGCATACAATGATTGCAGTCATCATCCTCCTCAAAAAAGTGATTCGATCTTTTCTTTGTGACCAGATCTTTCATTAAATTTGGCATCACCGGGCATTTGTTCTAGAGCTTCTACCGAAGGGACATTGATAGAAAGTTGCTTCAACATGTTATGAAATCGCCGGTATTTACCTCCTCGGTCTTCTTCACTATATCGAGGGAAGTGGGGTGTGGCCTAGGCATGGGAATTCCCTTTGATAGGGACTTCTGCATCTTTTCCATACTCTTCATTGCTTTCACCATACCCTTTACCACATTATCATTATCCGTTCTCACCATTTGCCTCAGTAGAGTGCATAGGTGGTTTCAATGGTTTGCTTACCACCCCAGGTTGGTAGTGGGGGTGGTAGTGATTGCATACAGTGTCGCATCATTCTTTGGATTTTGGACAGTGGTGCTAGGAAGAGTGCCCGGGTTGCAGTGTGTTCACCGTCGCAGATTTGTTAATTGGGCCCACTTGCACTCGATCTGTTTTTTAATCGGAAATTGCAGGTGTATAACTTTTTGCCCCCCCCCCCCCCCCCCCCAATCTAGCTAAATCACCCCATAACTCTTTAATGTGCTCATCAAGAGAAACGAACATCATCAAATCATTTGTGAAACATCTCCTCAAACTAGCGCCATCTATCTCCACATCCCTAGGGTAACTTCACAATTTTGAGGAGGGGACATAGGGTCCATTCACTGTCGTTTTCGATTAGATAGTTACCCTGTTAAAGTGTTGTCGCGGGGTTTTAGTTCCATGTCGACATAAGCACCACTCACATTGTAGTTACATAGTTCCTACTTGGTTCCCTTAACCTTGGCGCCCAATTATCCTGATTTGAGCCTTGGGGAGCTGGTCGAAAACCCCCCGTTGCTAATTTACTGCATAAAGTGTCCTCGCATAATAAAAGTCATAGTTATGGGGTGGTGGTTTATCCAAGTAGTTGACTGCATTAATCTTTTCATGACCCCCCTAGTGACATGTTTTGAACAAACCCTAGCTCAGTTCTCATTGAGCCATTCTTCACGAATCTCATTTTGTGGCGGTTGTGAGGTGGACTGCACTGCAAGGTGTTTCTCCTTTATCAGACTTCCAGTACTCAGCTTGTATTCGGGTAGATTTTTTCTAATTTTAGCAATCTCAGCATACGGGACCACTCACCGTAAGATCCACCTGGTATGGTGGCTAACCACGATTATTGTTATCATCCTGTCCCCGATTAGAAGTATTCTTCAGTGATCATCATCTAGACAGTGATTTGAACACTTCTCAAGAAGGGGTGAATCTATTCCCAAGAAGAACTACTAACTGGACTCCCCTGGTGGGTTAGTTGCCACAAGTTATTCACTCTGTATTTATGTTTGGTTTTCTTGGAGACCGATAGTAGAGTGCTAAGGAAGACATCCCTGAGTTTGTTCCCAAGTAAAGATTGAGTTGTATGGGAGCTCAGTGTTTAAACCACATAGCACCCTCTCCCCGCCAGTGAGAGAGGAACACTCTAAGACCTATTACATCTAAACCAAAGCAGGCCTCCCTCACAACTTTTACACACTTGCTCTTCCTTAGCTATATGGGGATGTGGATCTCAGGAAGGTTAGCTGAAAACAAAACCTCCTGCAGTGGCTTTTGCATCAGATAAAAACTAGCTACCACAAAAGTGTGTGTTCCTATGGGTAGAGGAGGGCAAAACCAGTGGCCCATGCCGAATCTGCCTATACTATCATAGCCTCTGTAGTATTGCTTAGGGACCGTTGGAACGGGATTTTGTTCCCCTCTGTTGACGTTCACCCGGAGCAGCGGGTTAACATATAACACATGACATCAAAACGGGGGAGCTGGATGTTATGGGTCGGGATCCTCATCATTTATTCCCAAGTTTCAATTCATATTGCACAGTGTACGCTCTATCTCGTGATCATAGGAAGAACAAGGGTTCTCTTACTCTCGGTTGCTATTTGGCATACAAGGAGGATTAGTTCTGAAAAGACATCCAAACAGTCAAAAAGTTAAAGTAAAACCAAGGAAAATATCAAACTAAACTATAGTAAATAAATTCAAGTTCATCTCAAAAGCTAGATCCCCCCCGGCAGCGGCGCCAAAATTTGATACGCTCAAACTACTTCTCAAATAAGAAGTAAAGCGGTCGTGTCAAGTAAATAACCGAACAAGTGAGGTTGGCATCGTTCCCACGAGGAAAGGAGGAAAATAGTCTAGACTTAACTTCAACTGTTTTACTGAGTACTATTGGTTGGTCAATGACTTCCTTGGAACAGTAAAAAAAATAAAGGGGGTTCTCTAGTTTATAAAATGACGTGAAAATAACTAACGAAATTGAAAAAAGACACTTAACAGCTTTGAATGTTGGAGTTTAACAATTAAAAATCAAAGGTAACTAGGTTTACTGTTCCCCCAGGTTAATAAATTAGATTTAATTCTAAACTATAAAATTCTGTCCTATTATCTTGATGCAAAAGTGATAAGTTATGTATTTCTAAAATCCGGTCCGGCCATCTAGAAAATCTCACTTCCGCACCTTGGGTCCGGCTACGTGTGTTGCTATCTAAACCTTATCCTTACCTCATTATTAGCATCGTATCGATATTTGACTAAGTTATACTGTCGTACCAATGCAATACTAGCAGATTAGATAGTATACACTAAATCAATTTAATAATTCTTTTCCTATTATCTACCTTCCCTTGGTCCGGCAAGTAGAATTTAAGGCGAGTTTCTAACGTTGGCCATCCGTTTAAATCAGTTAAAAAGACTTTAAGCAAAAGAATTATTAAAACATTGTGCAAGACACTATTCTCGAATTGTTATGAGTTAGGATTTTCTCATTATTTGCCTATTGGTTCCCACAACTTAGTTATGGAGTAGTTAAGTTATCATGGCCATAACACAAGTATTCAAATATATTAAATAAGAATTATGTACTTACTTCAATGAGAAAGAATAAAAATCCAAAAAGTTTGCTTGATTAATCACCAAAAATCACTTGCAAGAATTCTCAAAGAATCAATTAATCTCACAAAAAGTCTATGATTATCAAGAATCTCACAATAAAATGTTTTACAATACGGAGTTTAACAATCTAAGAGTCTAACTTATCATGTGGCTAACCTAAAAAAGAGGTTTTTCGAAACTATTTATAAAAAAACAAAACTAAATTAAACAAGGATTCTTAATTACTAGAAATCTGCCAAAACGACGGCTGGCGCGACGGACCTCGCGGGACGGACGTCGTTGGCATAACGGGACCGGTCATGGAACTCCGTCGTCCCCATTTACTTGTGCAATTTCTTTGCTGCTCTTTCATTCCCCGCGACGGCAAAGTTAGACGGACCGTCATAGGCCACAAACGGTTCGTCGAGGGTCTTCGTTCCAACAAAACACTTCAACGCTTGGAATCTGGGTGGTACAGGGATCACTTCTCTGAACTCACGTGAACCTGCAGAACGGACCGTCATAGCCACGAAGGACCGTCACAAGGCTTCGTTAATCCACACTTGGCAAAACTTCCCTCCCCCACATTCTTTTAGCAGCTGCACTACGCTGCCACATACGGCCCGTTATATGCTTCGTTACGGTGGTCTCTCTTATTTTCTTCGCTCAAAAAATCTCCGCATTCAGCTTTGGACAAATTTCCTGCAAAACAAAGAGAAACTTATATAAAAATTAGCACAAAAAGGCTTTTCGGACAAACTAAACTTAAGGAAAAAAGTATTAATTATACCGTGAAACCATGGTATATCACTAGCCTCATCCTTATTCCGACCTCTAAGCCTCTTGGCATGCTCTCGTGGTGGAGGTGGTAGCATTGCAGCAGTGGAGAATAAGGCCGCCAAAATAGTATCCTCGGTGAGCTCTGTAGAAGCAGCCTCAGACTCGGGCACCCTAGACTCTAGAATCGTGTCCAGGTGTGCTCTCAATCTCTCTACAACATCCTGAAGGGTTGACACATCCACCGGAAGGGCTGGACGGGCTAGCATACGCAACTCAAAAGCATCCAGGAATTGGTGAAACTCCATGATATTCCTCTCTGTGTGATGGGACATCTTCCGCTCCATGCGCTCCTCTGCCTCAATAATAGACCTCTGCATCCAAGGTTGGATGTGATACAGAAGAGTGGCCATTTGGGTCTGAAGTTTTTGGACCCTAGCAAGTGGGACCAGAGTAGCGGAGGGAGTCAAGCAAGAGGAGCTCAGAGCAGTGCTACCACTCGGGATAGACTCGACCGGGGTGGTCTCAGTAGGATCAGATGTAGCCTGGGTAGCCGCTTGGGCTTGCTCTATAGTGTTCGCCAGGTTCTCACCAAGCGAAGTTACCTCCGGATGGGGCCCTCTGCGTGGGTCCAACTCATTGGACTCATCCCTAATAAGGCCAATATCAACAGTGTCCGCTAGGGTCGTGATCTGATCGATGTGCCAAATAGGCACACCTGCGGACCTGCACAAAGCAAATACCATGCACGGAAATGGGTAAGTAGTAGTGACCATGAAGGCTCTCTCGTGCATGACCGCCTGAAGAAGCCAAGCGAGTCCACCTCGAACCCTACTATCATCGTCGCCATCAGAACTGTGATCCCAAATGACAATATTTTCTGCAAGAATGGGGGAAAGGAAGTGGTGGACTATCAACCACAAAAACATAGCTGTGAAGGTCAGGTTAGCCTTCTTGATGGATCCCTTTGGCTCAAGTACCCAATCAGCAACCTCTACATCAACAGACAAGTACCGGGCAATCCACCTCTTGGTGATCTTTTCTATCTCTGCGCTCAAGAACAGGAACGTCAATATTTAAACAAATTCCTAGGAGCAGTGTGAAAGTCAGCAGTTAGAGGAGTCGGGTGGCATCAAAGTTATCATATAGATACCGGCGGATGGCCGGTAAGGAGAGGTTTCTAACCGCTTTCGCCGCGGACTCGGATGTGCTAGCGGCGGCCTGTTTGGCGGGGAGTTCGCTTGTTCTATCTGTCTTCGAAGAGTACTCCAGATACGAGGCATAGAACTCTTGACCAACTCTATCATGTATCCGTCCCATATCACGAGCGTCCATTCTTTAGCACGGGGCCTAGCGGTGACTAGGGTGCATAGTGGAGAGCGGCATGATTGCCAGATAGTGAGAAGCCCCCCGTGGGACCGCCTTTTAGTGTAAGGGTCCGGGGTCATAACCCCCTATCATTCGGCACTTGGCGTCTAAGTACATCCTGAACACTGACGCTATCACACACAACTCCAGTTGGGCTGGTCGGCGGCACACCAGGGCGGGGGACACCCAGTCAGTGGTGATGGAGTGAATCAGCCATTAATTCGGCCTCATTTAGACAGGCGGTGATAAGAGATGCAGTGGATGGAGAAGGAAACCTCCTCAGGCATGAGATCGTATGGAACCACGATACTTCCTCGAGTAAAGCATCTCTGGACGTGTGGTTCGCAGAGCTAGAAAGTGTTGCAGGTAAGTATGCCGCGCCTCTTCAGATGGGACCGGTAGTGACTACGAAGGGCAACCACCTTTCTGGGGGTGCTCTGGGGGGGTGGGGTTTCCCCTTGTTGTTTTGCACATGCAGGAACGTGCAGGAGTCCGGACACGTCTGGGGGCACGTTTCGGGGGGTCACGCCATTTCGCCAGAGACCCATGACTAGTCGGCACAGTGGTTGGCGACAACAAACTTGAGCGCCTCATCATGCAGTTACACCGGAATTCTCTAGCTTTGTTCATAAAGTGTTATGTACCTGTAAAGAATAACAATTAGTACCCGAGAACAAATCAAGACATGTAAAAGAAGAAAACACAAAATCGGAAAACCAAAATTGAAATTGGTATTGCTGTAGTTTTCTGTGCTGGAGACGGACCACGTTGACAGTACGTCGTGAGCATGAAGGACCCATCATGACGGCCCCGTCATGGGAAATACTTAAGAAAATTAGGGAGGATCTCAGCCAAAGAAAGTCTCTAAAATCATGACAGTTTGCGGCCGGACCGACAGTCGAGAGCATGAACGCCGTCATAGAGGTTCACATTGGACACCTTCGAAAATATATTAGTCCCTGAGGAATTCAATAGGGTCTCTACACAAACAGAGGTTGTGAGGACGGACCCGTTGAGAGCACGACGGTCCGTAGTCGTAGGACCACTTAGACAACAGATTTGATACCCTTAGGAATGAGGGTTCTCTACAAAAAATGATGATCTCTTGCAGGACGGGACCGTCGAAGGCCCCGGGACAGTCCATTGTTGGACCCTTAGAGAAAACTTTTGAGACCCCTAGGAATAGCGTCTCTGCACAACAATGACGGTTTCACAGGATGGTATGGTTGAGGGGGTTACCTACGCTACGACGGTTCCGTCGTAGAGGTCTTGGGTCCCAAGGGACACTTAGAGAAAAAAAACATACAGAAATTAAGGGACGGAACCCATGTAGGTCCGTCGCATGTGGGCCCTTTCCCCCCCCGACGTCCGTCGACAGGGTTTGTTATGTGTCCTTCCGGGATCGAAACTAAGGATGCCTCAATGTCCTTCTCAAAAATGCTATAACCCAATTACGCAACATGACTAGCAATGTAAGGCAATAATTTATTTGAGTTTAGACAGCCAATTCTGGAGGATATCAACCTAGGTCAGTAAATAATTATCAGGAAACATTCAACCCCATTTGATTTAGTGAATACAACACCCCCATTATGTTTTACTATGTCGAAGGGCGCTTAAGGCCATGTAGGATTACGCGGGTGTTTTGGTGGAGTTAGTTACGGTAGCATGCAATAGGGGGTTCAAAAGTTCGAGACTCCAACATTCAAAATCAAAAGCATGTAGCATGAAAAAACAAAGAAAGAAAATGTAGATGACCTTTAGACGACAGAATCCACATTCTTCACATGATATTTGGAGAAGATAAAAAACAAAGTAAGGCCACACACTTGTGGTGCATCAGCAGGATAAGAACATTGACTCTGACTGGATACCGATTACTGTAAGAAGCAGGGGGACGATTAGAAGAGGGAGAGTTAGGGGGAATTGGGAAGGATAGGGAAATCTGATGTTTTGGGAGGAAAGCGAGAGTGGGTAGGGAGGAAGAGGGAGTAAATGGGGGAATAAGGGAAAAGAAAAGGCTAGAATAAAGATTAGGTGGTAAGTCAAAAAGGTTTCAAAAACTATTAAGATCGCTTGCTCCCGGTCGGGTCGAGTTCGGGTAGTGATGCGACGAGTACCCGTGTGGGGTCCGTCACTGGCCTCCCCTTTTACTTTTGTGATGGTCCGTCATGGGTTCCCTAATATTGATAAAAATGGAAAAAAACTACCTGGGTCGATGGATGCTTGCGACGGTCAATCACAGGGTGTGACGATATTGTCTGCTGGGTCGTCAATTGAGTTCTACACCAGACCAATTTTGTAGTGATGTGTACCTGCACACTTTTAACCCCAATAAAGCTATTCTTTCTTGTATCATCTGAACACTTTTGGACACGGCCCTCTAAACTACGATCTAGCCATAACCCCCTTCTAAACAAAAAAAAAGGACCAACTGAAAATGCAATATTACTAGAAAGTTTTCATAAAATATAACTATAGTTGTCTTACGCCAGGATTACAAATTAGGTGCCTCCCCCCAACCAGCACTGACGCTTAAACGTCGCGGCACGGCGGAGGACACTTATTATCACGACTTCATCAAGATGGTATGACCCTCGGCTCAGTTCATTTGCTATTTTAGCATTGCCCATATAGTTTGTATCGTTGTTCGTTCACCTTAAAACCTCACACTCTCCTTGTTTTCAACTTCAATCGATCCGTGGGGAAATAGTTGGGTGATGATAAAGTAAAGGGCAGGCCATTTGGGGCCTTGCGTTGGCCCGGAGGAGAAAAACAAGCGCAACCCTAGAATGAATACCAAGCACAAATCCCAACCATTAAAATGGCGTCTCAAATTCTCTTTGGTCATGGTACTTCTTCATCTCTTTGGTAAGGGCTAAAACTGTCATAGCTTTTAGGCACAATTCCATAGAGGATCACTCAACACCATTTAATCTCAGATCTGGCACGGCCATCTTTCCAATACAGTTACAAATTCTTCCCTTGCCAACATGACTTTATGCTCTAATTCCACCCGGTAAAGACCAAGGCCTCCCAGCTAAAAGTTAGTATGGGAGTTGTCCTGTGATTACAAAAGAGCATCATTTTAAGTCGCCTTGGACCAATCCGTCCTCTACTAGCTCTTTCAACCATTATCGACAAAAATTCTGCTTAAATCTCTAATTTAACACACTCAAACTTGCCCCCCTACGAGTTTAGGATGTACAGGAGTTGGACATTTATGGCGAACCCCATTTTTCTCATAATCCCTTAAACAATTTGTTGCAAAACGTGGATCCCACATCACCAATAATACCTTTCGGGGCTGGACAAATCGGGAAAATATATTCTTGTTCAAGAATGTGGGTGGACACGCTTCCCCTTCATTATTTGCGAGTGCGATTAACTTCTACCCATTTAGCACCTAACTAACCGCTACTAGAATGTAACTGAGCCCATGAGGAAATCATAAAATGGGATCATAAAAGTCACAATCACCCCCCACAACAAATAAACTCCAAGCCATTAAAGGGAGGATCTTTGATGTTCTTCAATTGCCGCCATCTATTTGGCATCTACGCACATTGCCGTGCGAACTCATTCGCATTCTTGATGAATAGTTGTCCCATAGTAGCCACATGTAAGATTTCGTGAAGAGGTTTGCCGGATACCACTATGATAGTCCACACGGCGTGAATAAGTGGCATGTCTCCAAAACACTCAACCATCTCAACTTCTGCGAACACCAAACACGAATAATCCCCTTGGCATAACTCCTATACAAGTATGACATTCTCAGCACCACCTAAGAACTTTTTCAAATTCATTACATGACACTCTTTTCATTTGATTAAGGATACAGTCCGGGGGGAGATATCGCTAGCACGAAATCGTCAACAATCTGATGAAAACAATGGAATCAAGTATTGAGAGCGCGGCCCTAATAACTATGCTCGGTCAGGGAAAAAGTATCATCAAATTTTAGTTTTATCCCCAACTCTCCTCATTGCTTCATCTTCGAAAGTTAGATAAGTCGCATCAACAAAACTTGATGCTTCGCGTCCCTTTCTCTATCAATAATTTCTCAATGTCAAATTCCTGTGTCACTAGTAATACCCAACGAATCAACCTCGGTGGGTTTCGCATCCTTCTTGCCATATCAAATATATAAAATGCAGAACAATGATCAGTATCTGTACTAAACGCTAGTGCCAAAGCAAATGGAGCGAAATTCTCAAAAGCAAAGACTACTGCCAAGGACCCTTGGAACGTTCAAGTTCTGTCCAGTTCTTTTTGGGCTTCAGTTGGTTGCTTTTACTCGCTAGTTAAATGGGGTGAAGGAGTTTGTCCATTCTTTTCCCATTTACCTATACCAAGAGCAACCCCACGAGATTACCACAAGGACCTCCAAAGCTTTGCCTGCAACTGCGCCCCGCGAAATAATGATATGTGCAGACCACCAATTTTTCTTTTCAAATCACCAATGCCCATTAAGACAGGATTCATTAAAACAAAAATTTACCACTCTTTCTTAAACGCAACCATTGAACACAAGGCATGCCACATTTTTGAAAAATCCTTGATGACCTCCAGTAAAAAACCTGCAATGCCCCAAGAAAGTTTCACACCTTGAAGAGATAGGTGGGGAAGTATTCTACATTAACTCGACTTTAGCTCGATCAACCTCTATTCCCTTCTTCTGAAATGCCGATGACCAATAGAATACCCCTTCCACCATGAAGTGGATAATTTTTACCATTTTAGAATAGATAGAAATCTTAACACATCTTAAGAACCTCAGAAAAAATACTCAAACACCGCTCAAAGGAGTCACCAACCACAGAAGAAAGAAAAAATCATACATAAACACCTTCAATAGTGTCCTCCAATCATCTCGGAGAATTGGACATCATACATCTCTTAAACTGGGGCCGGGCATTGAACTTATTCCAAAAGACATTCTCTTGAACTCCCAAAGCAGCCTATATAGACAATTTGTTTAACAGGCTGTTTTCTCTGAGGCTTCCCAGGTTCCTGCATAGACATTGACTATAACCCCTGAATAACCCATCTAAGCAAATAGTACACCTTTTTGGCACCATAGTCTATCCAAATCTGAGGCCATGAAGGGCAACTATCCGAAAAATTGTTATTTTTTGACCATGCATTTTATATAACTCCCCTTTTTCCATCTATACGCACCCTCCACAAAGCACCCAGTTCTCATTGGAACAAGATTCTTTTTCCTCCACACATCAAATAACTTAGAAAATTCTTGAAATTGGGTATTTGGCAAAACTACTCTCTGACAACCACGACGATACAAGGGCAGGACGGACCGTGTGGCCATGGAGGTCTTCATAGACTTCCGTTTAGAGTTCCCACACTTGGTCAGACTTCCCCAACTTCTTCAGAGTTAGCCATTTTCATCTCACTACTGTGCACCTGCGGACACTCACAGTCACGCCGACGTCGCTATGGGCTAGTAGGTGGTCCACTACGGTAATTTTTGCTCAAATTCTCCGCGATTTTCCTTTGATAGGACTTCTGACCAAATAAAGAGAAACCTACATCAACAAAATCAATACAAAAGGCGTTAGCTTAGAAACCACTAAACTAATGAAAAGACATTGAACCCAGTACCGTGAAACACACCGCGTACAATTCATTGTCTGAGGGTAATTGAAGTATTTCCATATTATTTGCATCGGCATGCTCCAGATAGAGACATAGATTTTTTGTATTCACTTAGAGCCCGGTATTCCGGTCCAATCAATTCCTCCTTTATCCCATGGCTCGACATTATTATTGGGAGAGAACGTAAGGACTCAATCCACAGAATCCTTGAAAGGGGAAATTTATTTGTCTTTAGTGCTTTCCATGGGGTGATTAGCTTTTATTGATCAAGAAGAAAGGAAAGATGGTTAGGATAGGATGTTGGAATAGATTTCGGCAAGTCACAATAAGGTCACCATTCGGAATAGGTACCCCTTGCCTAGGATAGATGACCTTCTAAATCAATTGCAAGGTGCGACGATCTTCTCTAAGGTTGATTTAAGATTTGAGTATCATCACTTAAAAATTAGGCCAGAAGATGTACCAAGACGACATTTAGGACTCGTTAAGGACACTATGAATTTTTGGTTATTTCGTTTGGATTGACTAATACGCATGTAGACTTCACGAGCTTGATGAATGGGGTGTTCAAGCCATTTCTAGATTCCTTTAGGATAATTTTTATTGATGATATTTTGGTTTATTCGAGAAAAGAAAAGGGGCATGCTAACCATCTCCGTACTGTTTTGGGTGTTGTTGGGAAGCAAAAGTCGTATGCAAAATTTTCAAGTATGACTTTTGGTTGAAGTCGATAGCATTTTTGGGACATGTGGTATCAAAAGAATGAGTAAGGGTAGATCTCCAAAATATTGAAGCAGTCGAGAATTGGGTACAACCTAGTTCAGTGACTAAAGTTAGGAGTTCTGTGGGACTTGCTTGTTACTAACGTTGTTTTGTGAAGAATTTTGCTTCAATTGCTACTCACTTGAAAAATCTGACCAAAAAAGAGGTACCATTTGAATGGACTAAAAAATGTGAGGAGAGCTTCAAAAAGCTTAAGACTCTTTTGACCACCGCGCTCATCTTAGCATTACCAATTGAGGGTAAGGATTTCATTATTTATTGTGATGCTTCTCATTCTGGTTTGGGTGTTGTGTTGATGCACGATAAGAATTTTATATCTTATGCCTCACGTCAATTAAAGGTGCACGAGAGACATTATCCCACACATGATCTAAAGTTGGCGGCGATCGTATTTGCTCTTAAGATCTGGCGAAATTATCTTTATGACGTTAAATATGAGGTATTTATTGATCATCGTAGTTTGTAACATGTTTTCACTTAAAATAATTTGAATTGAAAGAGCGAAGATGGATGTAATTACTAAGAAGATGTGACCATTCAATACCATCCGGGTAAGACAAATGTTATGGAAGATGCTTTGCCTCAGAAAGCGGTAAGTATGGATATCTTAGCTTACATGAGTGGAACCAAACACCTTTTGGCTAAGGAAATTCAGACCTTAGAGTCTATGTTCATCCAATTGGGCATTTTCGAAAGAGGTGGGTTGTCAGCTAGCATTAAAGATAAGTCCATGTTCATGGAGGAAATCAAGTTCACCGGCAATTTCGTAACGAGGGATATTAGATGACGATCTAATCAATTAGATGCGATAAGAGGTCTTTTCAAGGAACCACTCAGAGGCCGGATGGTGTGTACCAACTACTAGGGTAGATTATAATGTTGAACAACTGGCTAAGATTTATGTAATGTGCCCTTTTCCATCATCATAGATCGTGACACCCTTTTCATTTCCATGTTTTGGAGGAATATGCATGATGAATTGGGCGCGCAACTCACTTTTAGTACACTCTTTCATCCCTAGACGGATGGACTATCGGAGAGGATTATTCAAGTGTTGGAAGACATGTTGAGAGCTTGTGTGATTTACTTTTAAGGGCACTCAGATAAGTTTTTCCACTATGTGAATTCTCTTACAATAACAATTATCATTGAAACATTGATATGGCACCATTTAGGCGTTATATGGGAGATGATGTTGATCACCCATAGGTTGGTTTGAGTCTGGAGATGTGAAAATTTGGGGTGGACTTAGTGAAAGATTCTCAAGATAAGGTGAGGAGTATTCAAAGTAAACTTCTAGCCGCGCGAGTAGACAAAAGAAGTATGCAAATCACGAGGTAAGAGATAAAGAATTTCAAATATGAGAGAATGTTATTCTCAAGGTATCACCCATGAAAGTGGCGATGAGAATTGGTAAGAGGGGAAAGTTGAGTCTGCGCTATATTGGACCCTTTGAGATTCTTGAACGTGTAGGACCGGTAGCGTATAGATTGACACTACCTCCTAACTTTTTTGGTGTTTATCCCGTATTTCACATGTCTATCTTGAAGACATATCATAGCAACGATGACTACATCATTAAATAGGACTCAGTATTACCAGACAAAGATCTTGAATATGAGGAGGAACTGATTGCTATTCTTGATCGTGATGTTCGTAAGTTGAGGACCAGAGAGATTAATTCCGTGAGGGTTTAATGGAAAACTCGTCCAATTGAGGAAGCTTCTTGGGAGACTGAAAAGGACATGCAAGACAAATATCCCTAATTGTTCGTTGAATCAGGTACTATGTTCCTTTTTAGCCTACATATACTCATTTGATCACTCGGGGATGAGTGATGGGTAAATTGGTATCTATTGTAACGACCGAATCTCGTCGCTATAGAAACGCCAGCGGAGAAAAATTGGGGCTGCAAAAAATTTTCGTTGTATTATGATTTTCCCAACTTTGTCCAAATTTGGAGAAAATCGAAGTCATCAAGGTGTTAAAAAATCTGGTAGCAATTGGGTAGAGTGAAATTTTATCACATAATCAGTTAGATAACACGTTAAGAAATCCGTAAAATTTTATGAAATTGAATTTGGATAAATACATCTTTGGGTATCGATCGTACCATTAAGGATATTTTTTAGCACAGTGGGTTAAGAGTGTGTTGTGAAAAGGGGGAGGGGCAGAAGAGAATTGGAAACTACCTCTTAAGGCAGCTCATGCATCGCTTATGCTAGGTTTCAGCGGGATTAGTGTCGCTGTGTAGGAAATGAGAAGGGTTGGATTTATAATATTTTTGGGCAGTTTCAATAGGAGATCACTGGTAAAATGCGACGCTTTTTTCCCTCCGATCTTGCAGGGGGGTTGGTTGCCTTGCAGTGACACAACTAATCTAGGGATGGGGACGTTGTCCGGTGTCAATCTGAACTGACGGGATTTTAATTCGTAAATAAAACCCTTAACAAAACCATATCTTGCACTGTTTTTACTTTAGAGCTAACAAGGCAAAGAGGTCTTGGGCGATTTTTAACTAATTTCCTCCACCATTCTTAAGTCTAAAGGTAAGTTATTCACTCTCCATTTTTGTTTTTTGATTCGTAGAACGTTTTAGAATGGTTCATAGTTGATGGGGAAGTGTTTCTTGATTGAATTTATGGTGGGAACAACGCCAGTTTGGCTAGTCTAGGTCATGGGTTTGATCTAGGGTTCATGAATTTGTTAGAATTTCAGGAAATTAGTGATTAATTATTGATTCCCATATATTGTTGATTGTTTGTAGACCAAGAACAAACGGAACAAATTCGAAATGGAAAGGATCCTGTTTGCTAGGGTTCCAAGCTTGTTTCGAGGTAGGTGAGAGTTGTGATTCATTGTGAAATCGTATAGTAATGGATGTTGCCAAATTGAACTAGATGTGAAAAACAAAATCATGACTTTCTAAATGTGGTTCTTCTTTGGATGTTGTGATGGGATCGGCATGCCCACATTCTGGCAGGCTAACATTGGTTGGATTGCCCACCGTATGGGCCTTCCCGAGTCCTTTGGGCATGCTAACAGTTCAATTTGAATTTCACCGCACGAGGACCAACTGTGTCCCCTGTGATTTACCATGTGAAAAGTGTTGTTGACTCCTTATGATGATGTTGAATATGCTAATATATATACATGCTATTAAAATGTTGTTTTATTTATTTATGTTACACTAGTGGGATAGCCGCGTGACTTACCAGTACACGGAGATTGTGTACTGATTCTGCACTTGCTTTTATTTTGTGAGTATAAGACATCTTCATGCGAATGTTGATTGACCTCGCTTAGAAGATCAGTGATCAATTCGATTTCAAGGGTGAGCTACTTCGTTTGGGCTACCATGGAATTTTCTTTGTCTATGTCCAAGGTTTCTTGATTAAGACTACTGTGTTAGTTAGGTCAATAGAATTTTTGATAGACTTGGTTATCATTGTAGTTTTGGCAACACCTCACTTTCAGATTTCTAGGGTTTATCTTCTGGCACTGTTAAGTTAGTTATGTTAGATCTTGATTTTAGTAATGGAACTTAAAATTAGATATAACTTGCCTTCCCCGTAACTAAAATGACCTTGTTTTAAATTTATTGCTTAGGTTGGATGGTAGTAACGCTTCTCCCACTGAGTAGTTAGTGTGGGTGTCAATCACGAAGGTCTGAGTCGTGACAGTTTGAGTGATCATCTCTCGAGCATCAATATAGCTAGTTTTGTTGAAAAACATGCTTCGGTCATATATCCATCCGATAACTTCAATGCAGTATTTATATGGTCAAGATTCACTGCACTTTTTTGAAACTATGATCAGTAGAAGAAAGAAGCCATTAGAGTACTAATTACAATTGGTTATGGTTTGAAAATAAATTAAACAAAAAAGTTGGTCGGTAAGGGTTATGCCAAAAAGGATTTCAATTTCCCATATAATTGGAATCAAACTAGTTTTGTATTTCCATTTTGTTTCATCTGTATTAAGTTTTCATGGGATGTCAAAAAGGGTTCTAGTTCTTTTTATTTGTCGTTCTCCAAACAATATACAAAAAATGGTTTGTTATTCCTATGGATTTGATGGTTTTGAAATTCACAGTTTTAAAAATCATAGAACTTTGTCTTTCTTCAAATTAATTAATTATTACAATTATATACCTTAAATTTATATTAAACACCTTATTAAGTTTTACGTTTCGTAACCATATTTGTATTCAAGTTACAAAATGTTTGTATTTGCTACTCTACTTGTAACTGTTTCATCAAAATTATATATCTGTCATTACAATTGTATTATATGAACGCCAAAATATTTGTATCCTTATAAAAATTGTTTATATGTCACCGATTATATCAAAGTTCCAGTGGCAAATTCATTCTACAAATTTGATTGTCAACGAACTTTGGACTTGTTTGTTTTTTAATCTTCTTCCCAAAACAGAAAAAAATAATTGAAGCGAATTCACTTCATTAGAGATTGAGTATTATCAATTGAAACTTAAAAGTTAATATTGATAATTTTCATCAACTAGGGGACGTTGCACTGTGTGCATTTTTTATTTTGTAACTTATTAGAATTCTAAGTGAAATGTTCCTTTTTTAAAGAAACCTCACCCCTAAATTTCTCCTTTCTGTTAATAAATATTTGTATTCTTTCAATTAAAATAAATAATATAAACATAAATAAGATATATAATAAAGTAAAATATTGACATTTTTAATAAATATTAAAAGTGTGGCTAAGGACTCCTACGAAGTACTAAAATATTGACTTTATGAATATTTTCCCTTTTTAATGATTTTATGTTTTAAATCTGAATAAATTATACTCTCTTCGTTTCACAAAGATTGGTCAAGTTTGATTTGGCATGGAATTTGAGAAAATAAAGAAAACTTTTGAATCTTGTGGTCCTAAATTAAAGTTATATCAAATGTATAAAATCGCCCTTTAATCTTGCCATGTTGAAAGCTGAAATTAAAATTTTACAAAAGAAAGAACACATTCTTTTTTAAATTGACTAAAACTAAAAGAAGATCATTCTTTTCTAAACGGAGGGAGTACATATATATATATGGCAGTAGACGTCCATATTACAATATAAATGCTGCATAAATATTATTAGCTTTATAATCTTAATTAATTTTGATTAAATAATTTTAATTTTTTAAATCTAAAATAAATTATACATATTTGTGTAGCAGTAAAACATCATGCTCGTTTTTCTCAAAAGTCCTTTATTTTCTAAAATTGAAAGACATATATAAAAATAATTGTTAATTCATTTGGTTGTTTTTTCCGTAAATCAAGTAAGTTATCCGAAAATTTAAATATTGTTGCATTACTAATTTATGCAACAATAATTTTTAAATTGGTTTGATTTTTACAATAGTATCTATAATGTTAATCCATATATAATTTGTCTCTCAACGAAGTTATCCCTTAAGTATGAGCTTAGTTGCTTTGAGGTTGTCATCTAATTTAAGTCTTTAAAAAAAAATTTAGTATAATTAAATTTTCTCAATTTTATATTATTTTTCTAATATTACTTATTTTAAGTATATCATATATAACTCATTCTTCAAATATAGAATAATTAAATTTTGATGGCCCATAAAAATATTTCATCATGTTTAGGGCAACTTTTACATATAGCAAACATAAAATTTATATTTGTATGCTATAACAAAGTTTGCATGATTGCGCTCCATAGCAAATGTATGTATGTATAATTCGCTATACATATATAATTGAAGCGAATTGTATAAAACAAGAAAGAGAAAGAGACTAGTACAGAGAAATGTATATAAAGAAGTTTATAAAACTATTTGTATAATTATAAGTGTATAAGACAATTATATACAATTTGAACTTGTATAAACCAAAAAGGGAGAAAACCAAAAAAGACTTGGGCTGGGTATATACAATTGAATCTAATTGTATAAACGAGAAAGAAAGAAATTATATACAATTTGAATTTTTATAAAATGAGAAACAGAGAAAGACAAAAGAGACTTGAGCTGGGAAGTATTTTTATTGTACAATAGTGTATAAGAAAGAAATTTATGTATTTGCATGTGTATATACAATTTTATATTGCTTTACATAATTTATACAATTTTATTGTATAAAGCGAGAGGGGCGAGCGAAGGAAGCGAACAAGTGGGTAGAATGGCGAGTGAGGATAAGGGGAGAAAGGGACTGACAAACAGTTTACTATTGAACACAAAAAAATCAAACAATAACTACTATATTTATTTTATATTATTAATTTGCGATTCTATACAATTATCCCTTATGTTAACTAACAATGGAAATTTGTTATAGTACACTGATTTTTTCTTACATTTTTGGATAAAATTTATTTTATTCATATAATTAATTGGTGCTAACATAATGATAACTTACTTTAAAATTGAAGTAGGAACCATAAAATCGAAGATAAAGTTTAAGAGAAAACATGGCAACAACTTTATTAAGGCCTAACTCGTCGGCTGCTCCCTAAAGTTGGCACGATGTTTCAGTTAGACATGTTAACTAAGTTATGTTCATTTTAAACACCTAATCTGAAGTATTGGTGTGTTATTTTGACACTTTTTTAATATCAACAAAAATATACAATGTATATATTATACTCGCAAATAACAGGGAAGAAGGGAAAAGGAAAGGAAGGAGAGGGGGGGGGGGCACCAACAAAGGGGCGTTCGGGGGTGTGGGGGGGTGTGTGGTGTGGGGGTGGGTTTGCGGTGGTATGTTTTTGTGGTGTGTTTTTGGTTTTTCTTTTTGATGTCAAAAGTAATTTTTAATTAATTAATTTTAAGTAAAAATAAAAATTAACCAATAAATTAAGGACTCATGATCCAAAAAATAAAATCTAAATCAATAATAAAAAAACACCCCCAGTCACAACGTGTCTTCTCCTACCCTATTCCTTTGGCAGAAAATTGACCCCAGCGCCGACGCCGATTGTCTTCTTTAACCACTCACACACACCAAATCCCCCCCCCCCCCAAAAAAAAGAAAAATCCCTCATAATACCACAAATACGAAAACCTTTTCATCGTGGGGGTTATTAAATTGAGAATTCACAGTTCACATTGAACATCTTGTTGTAAGATGAAATGAATATTGTACTTAATCTTAGAGCACTGTTGATTTTAGTATCTAGGCGTAATCCGTTGGTAGCCACCTAAAGTTGACAAAGATTTTCACTTAACACTTTACTTAGATTTTGTTTATTTTAGACACCTCATGTCATACCCCATAATATTTTTTTGACACTTTCCAAAAAAACAGCCAAATGTGTAAGGTGTGTATAACACGCTCGCTGATTACATGTCAAAGTGACGAATTAAATAAAGATATGTGACATATATGTCAAAAATAATTTTTCAATAATGAATTTTGTATTAAAAAAAATGGGTTCAATTGACATATGTCATTTTTAAAGCTTAAATAATTTAAAAAAAAAACTATCATATATTATCTTCTCCGGCACCCCACAAAACCACAATGCATACCCCTTTCCCCCCACCGACCCCAAACTCCTCCCCCATCCAAACCATTTTCACCATCAGCCCCAACACTCGAACTCCCTCCACTCCCTCACTCAAATTATTTTCTCGGTGAAATCCTTTCTTTCAAGTTTATAATCAGTTCTTCTCTTAAGAACTAAGATACAAAACTCTGTTGTTTAATCTTTCTCAATTGTTTTCTCTACTATTTTTATGTTTTTTCATAAATCAAATTAATTATAGCTTGATCTACTATAATGATTTCTTTTGTTTAAACTAATTAACAAAATCAAATCTACTTTTCCATGGAAGGAATTTAAGTTTTGGGTGATGGTGGTTAAAAATGGGGGAAAAGATGAAAAAAATAAAAAGAAAAATGAATAAATAAGTTTTCCACACGCTAGTAGTGAATGTATCTCACTCGCTATGTCATGTCAGCAAAAAGTGTCAAACTGACACAACGAGGCAGCATGACATGAGGTGTCTAGAATGAACAAAAATTAATTAAAGTGTCTAAGTGTGCCAACTTTAAGTGGCCATCGATGGATTAGTCCAAGTACCTAACATTAACAAGAACTAATGACCTTCGCTATTTTACCTGTTTTCGAAAAGAAAAATTATCTATAGTATTCGGAAAGAAAAATTATCTATCTGCTATATTGGATGGAGTTTCAGAGTATTCAACAGCTAAAACTTTTACTCTTAATTTTTTGGTGATTTAATTCCTTATGTCATTTTTTACTCTTCCCAATTCAACTAGTAAAATTTGTTTTTGAAACTTTTTAAAAAAAAAATTGTTCATTTGATAGAGAATGGAAGATCTTTTTTAGTTCAAAAAAATCTTTTAGCTTAATCTAAACGAATTCACTCCCGTCATTTTTGTTAGAAATTTTCATTCATAATGGATGAAATTTAACATGGAAATATGGTGACTTAAAAATAGGAAAGAAGAAGAAAAAAGATAATAAAAAATTAACTATATATCATTTATGCACTAGTCAGTGGGTGAATCTCACTCATTATGCCATGTAAGCAAAAGGTGTCAAAATGACATAGCGGAATCCTACCTACAGTATCTAAAATGAACACCATTGAGTTAAAGTGTCTAAGTGAAATATGGTACCATCTTTAGGGGGACACCAATGAATTAGCCCGTTTTTTTTATTAAAACTGAAGTAGGGCCCGTACTTTGAAGATAAAGTTGAAGTGCACAGAGAATGAAATAGGAGTCTGGTCTTTTTGCCTGTGTACAATAGATTTGTATCAAAACAATCATGAAATACCGAGAATGCCCCTATGCCAAGCAAGCATGTTGACGGAGAGGAGCTTGCTTAGTTTGTTCTCCATAAGTAATAAAGAACGCTGAAAGTTCTTCAGTTAGACAAACTACAAATTGCTAGGAAAGAATTTATTCAAGTTATGTGGGTATATCAGTGAAAGAGATAATCAACTAAGAGTAGGCATGGTCAAAGTTGTTGCAAATATTTTACATTTACGGCCTGTCATTCATATTTTATAATAATGTCCCAACTTCTGGACTACCAATGTGTCATGAAGAACATCAACTCTTCAACTATTTGTATATATCTACTTCTCCGCGCTCATACATTAGTAATACTTGTTCCTGCAAGTTATTGAAAAACGAACACATCAAAAACAGTCAAAACAAGTTTCTTTTGCAGTTTATCAAGATCAATTTTCATCTTTAGGTATGTGAAATTGTACCTGAAGGAATGAAAATCAGATAACCTTAAATCAATCATTTTTCATGATTTAACATGTTGTTCTGTTTTTAGAACTTAATTGTTTTCTCGGTCATTTACCTCACTCAACAACAATGCTAAAGTGAGCACGCATCCAAAAGTACTAAGTGGTAATCATTTCGAACGTATTTGCATCCCAAAGGAGTCAAATTCAGAAAACTTGAAAGTCAGCAGACATTATCAAGAAGTTAAATACCAAAGTTCCGCTTGTTGCTTTTCATTTTGACAGGAGTATAGGTTAAACATTTGAGAGCTCAATAAAAATGAAATTGATAATCTTAGTTGTCGGTTAAACAAAAGAATGACCACCCTAATTTCTACCTATGAAGATACCAAAATGTACACATGTAATGTATCAGTAAATCACTTGAAGCCTACAATTCATGCCATTCCACAGAGAATAAGAGATATAGTGAATTGAGCTAGGAGTAGCAACAATATATCAAGAGTTTTTAATATCCAAAAGGAAATAAACCTGCAAAAATCAAAGAATTTCATAAAAATATAGTGGATTTGGGCCAGGAATAGCAACAATATTTCAAGAAAATATTAAGATAAGAATTTTAATTTATTTCTTACTTCACAATATGAGACACCAACATATTGGTAGAGTAAGCAGTTGCTTTGAATGTCGCCCATTTTTTTACTAAACTCCAAGGAATTCTATGTGCATTTGAAGAATGAATAATATAGCTTAACGTTAATGGTATATGGTAGATAAGAGAATTCTATAATTTCTGTACAAGTACAAACAAAGTTAAACTGTAACAACATCATATTAACGAAGGTAACTTACAGAGAAAAACATATTTAGCCTGTTAAGATTAATAGAAAGGACTTGCATATGAAGAAGCCAGTATAAGGAAAGCAAAATTAAGCAACAAGAATAAATGAAAAATGGGATAAATTACAGGTCAAACTCACGAATTTAACATAAACCCAAGAAAAACATCAAATTTTGCCTCAACTTTTCAAAACAATTGAATCGTGGTATAATAGTTCAAATAAGGTTCATTCAAACACCAAATAAGCAAATGTGACAAAATTCAATGAGATCTCAATTCAACTAAGGCGGTATTACATTTGCGATACAAATATATGTATGTTGCATATGAATTCATAATGTACCGAATAGCTTACTGACAAAAGAATCAGCGGGAGTGACTGCTGGTCCTAGTTCAACTATGAAGGCATTATGTACCCAGGGAAAGGTTTAGGCCCGAGCCATGATTTAAGTGTCCAGTTGAAGAAACACTACCAAGTAAGATTCAATTCATAGATTGCTTCTATCAAACATGCCACGTGTGAGTGATCAATTGCATACAACAACGAATTTAGATTTTTTCATTGAGCCATCAGGAAATAGAAATGTAGTGGTTATGATTTGAATGTGGAATCTGAAGATAACCGTTAAGAGTTCATTGAATACTATTATTTATTTAAGTACAAACAAAGTGAGCTATAACAAATCTTACTAAAAGAAGGATAAACTTATAGAGAAGCACATATATAGCCTGTTAAGATAAAGAGAAATCATAAACTACTATTCAAGCTTACAACCTGAGAAATATAATACAAAGTAGACAAAAAGTTGATATTGTAATCATCATAAATAAATTATTGTAATGAAAAAACACAGTAGGCAAATATAATGCATAATAATACCACATATTGACTTATATCTGTGGCTGAATTATTTTTCTAACCTTTTCATCCATTTTGATCAAGTTCGTCATTTTTTATAAGGCACTTGTAGAAGTTGACAAATAAGAGTTTTTGTGAATTGTTCTGTATGACCTAAATTTTCAAGGTTTAAGCCAGCTTTTGATTTGATGTACAGTAGCTGAGGCCAAATTGTAAGGATTGTAGAAACTTTTCTAAGGTAAACAATATAAAATGTAACCTAAACTGTCATGCACAAATGTAGCCTCTGTAGAGAAACGATATGTACGCAATATAAAGAATGAGTAATGAATAAATTCAAAAAACCGAAAAGGTTGTAGGGGTGGAGAACTTTATGATCCATGAGTAAGATGAGGTATATTACACATCTTTGCAATGACAAGACAATAAAAATACAAAACTATCACTATCACCATCAATAAAACAAATGAGACTGTAGTATCATTGGACAATTAAATAGATCAATTATTAGACTTACGATTGCATTACTCCAACAGTGCAAGAAGCCTAATAAGTTTACAACATTGTATTTCAATATTTTGTTATTGAAATGTAGTGCATCTTGTGCTTTGATTTTTATGTGGGTGATTTTTCAATTTGTTATGTTTTTCATGACTCAGACAGACATTTGACCTTAAAAGGTTAACAAAAACCAGAGGCAGGTCAACAATTTAGTTGAGGCAATCCATTCATTAGAGAATGAACACACATTTCAAATGATGGATCACCCAACCCAACAAAGATTCTTCACATACAAAAAATGCCAACTCGACTGTCTTTTGGAGTACAGAAGCAAGAAATATTATAAGCAATATGGCCTTTCCTATTTTAAATAGAAAGATAAATAGGAACTTAGTTAAAACGCTTGGAGATTTCAATTTCTTTTCAATATTATTGTAGAGTTGGTTATGCAGACACACTCAACTGACAAAGAGTTATCTCTCGCACAAAAAATGGTTGATTATGCTGAATTGAAGTGATTTTCCCAAATCTGATTCAAGCATTGGAGAGAATAGCAAGTGATAATGTCATTAGACCACTATCTCTGTCATTTCTATATGGATTTGTTGCTTTATTGACATACCCACATATGACATGTAAATTTTGAGTATTTCTCTGTATTTACCGAGAAGAGGTATAAGAATATTTTTTCAAAGATAAAAGATCCTTAGCTAGAATCATTTATAGAAACAAGTTTATATAAAATCAAAATCATGCTGAAACCATTTCAAAAGTAACCTAAATTGGTGCTCAATTTCTCCAAAGAAAAGGAAAATTACACATATATAAAATTGATGAAGAGAGTAAAGAGAGCTCGATGTTCTCAGTATCTCATTTGTTCAAATTCTTTCCTTTCCTTTCTTCTCCAGGTACATGCAAAGACCTACCTGAAAAACTTAACAAAATGAAAAAACATCTACATAAGAAACACTACACTTCAATTACAAAGAATCGAAATATAAAGATTTAAACAGGGGACGACGGAGAAGAGAAGGAGAAAATGTCGACAACAACAACAACAACTGATCAAGTTTAAATTTTATGCCTGCAACATTACCAAAACCCAAATACCAAAATTGAATTTTTTTTTATCCAAACCCATCAAATAAAAAAATCGACAAAAACTAAAATGAGAACAAACAAAGAAACAAAGCGAAATTGGATACCTAGGTTAACATGAGTTTCAGTGGGCATTTTTTCTTAAAGGTCCTTGTAGAAAGGAATAGGAATATATCATAATGGAAAAACGTATGTCACGAGCTCTTACAATATCCTTGGCCAACTGCCCTGTATTTATGTATACGTGTCATTGTGAAAGGCTACATGTTGGGTTGTACTTAATTGAAATTTACAGTACAATCTATAATGTTTTTCGTACAAGTTCTTACTATAGAACTGTACAACTTTTTGGAGAGGTGTTAGTCCTTCAAACTCTCTCTTCTAAATAAGGGGATATATATACTAGATGGGAGAAGATCTGTGGCAACATGTTCAAGTTTGATAAACTTTTTTATTTGAAGGATAAATAAATGGAAAAATTACGCGGTCAAGGAAATTTATACTATTTAATTACTCATCATAGTTATAATTGCCTATACTGTAAACACTCCCGACTAACATTATACATTACTCCGTGGGTTGACTCGAGTTTGAAAATTGTCACGTTTGTATATGTATAATTTGCCAGAATATACAAATATATATATGTATAATATACAATTATTTAACCGATATACATATGCAATTTACCTCTCTCCCACTCTCTGCCCTCTCATCTCCCTCTCCAACTCTCGCTCATCTCTCTCCGCCCTCTCCCAATCTCGCTCGCCTCTCTCCTCCCTTTCCCAATCTCGGTCGCCTCTCTTCTCCCTCTCCAAGTCTCAGCTCACCCCTCTCCTCTCTCTCTCACAATCTCGCTTACCATATATACAAATACATATGTATAATATACAATTATCTAACTGATATACATATACAATTCACTTTTTTCTCACTTTTTTCGCTCTCTTGTATATCTCCTCTCTCTCCAAGTCTCGCTCGTCTCTCTCCTCCATATAACATGTAACTACGAATTGTAATTATCAAACTATAGGCTATGAAAGTGTTTCTCATAGTTTATTTTTACGGGCTATTTTTTTTTATTGAAAGTTTGCCCTAAAATATAGTGACCAATAAGTATATGTGCATGATTGGATATTTTTATTGAAGTATATGTGCATGGTTGGATATTTTTATTACAGTAAATAAATACGAAATATGATGAATTAAACATTATAGATATATGAACTACAAATCATAGTACTTCAATATTATCCTTCAATCAAAATATTGTTGGATACAATAGAACATGATCATTTCATACCATGGTCATAAGGTTCATTGGTTACACATCAATTGCTATAACACGATTGTCATTTTGAATTTGTTGAAGTAATCGAAACATAAAACTAGATTCTGAATAATATTATCTAATCCATGCTAATTACAGTATATAATATGCATAAAAGAACATAAAATAGAGAAAGAATATTCGAGAAATGTTCTTGCCTTGGTTTCTTTTGTCAAATAAGGTGATCTTGTGATTTTATTTTGTCCCAGTTAGTTCAGACCCTTGTAGTAAAGATGCACACCTCTTCCTGAGTACACAAGTACAACATAGTTTTATTTGAACCTAAATGTTGTATATGCACTTCTATATTTGTATACATAAATACACTTGATTGTATTATATAGACACAATAATACATGTAAAGAACTTGTTCATTCAAAATCAACAAAATCTAGAGTTAAAGGATTCTAATAACATTGGCATAAATTAATGAATTCAGAGAAATTATTTGAAATACAAAGGGCTTGTCAAGTAAAGTAGTCCATGCATAAAAATGATCAAGTACACTGAAATGATTAATTCCAAGTATTGTTTCAATTCTTACAAGTTCAATCATAATGTCTCAATGTAGAGATTACATTCTACACAAACTTTTCAGCAGAAGGGTTCAACTTCTTCTTTCTTCGGCTTGAAAAATCAATGTAGAAGAAGAAAACTAAAGCAAATAAACCATTAGCTTTTAGATGGAAAATATAAGAAAAATCTCTCTCTCAATTGACCATGTTTTAATAAGAAAGAAGTGGAAAGAATCTTTTTGATACATGATGTATGATAATGGTGAATGCATGTATAAAAAGAAAGATCAATTCAAGTAATATTCATCAAATAACTTAAGTGCACAATATGATTCTTGTAAATAAGAGCAATAGTCATCAATTGAGTACTCAACTTTTTGCCATTCTAGAATCACGACATAAGAAGAAGTTTTGGAGCACCTCCATAGAATAAGTAAAACATCAACCCCCAAAAGAAATTGAAAATGAAAGGATATTTAAATAATAGATATTAGTGAGTTATAAAGAGTAGGTACATTTATAACATTCTCAATTGGTCTCTTATATATATTAATTATCATATATATATATATATACTCTATATATAATATATATACAAGGAGAGGATGAGAGCTCGTATGAAACATTTAAATTCAATAAAAATTATAATGAACTAAACTTCAACCGTATGTGAGCAGATGTTAAACAAGTATTGTCAAGTCCTCATCTATCAAAAGAAAAAAATATATTGAGAAAAATAAATTGCACAATCATAAAGATGAACGCATTTTCGGAGAGAAAGAGACAACAAAATCAACTATAATACCTTAATATTAGTTCGATATGTAAATACTACTTTTCACTTAAAGTATCAAAGTACTAAATGACACAACAGCGACATATGGGTATTCAAACTATAACCTAGGAACTTCAAATGACTCTGCAATTTTCATTCTTAATATTTCAATTTATAAAATTTTATAACTTTCCAAAGGAAAATGCTTAAAAAATCAGTCTCCTGAATAAAAAATCAAGATACTTTATTTTCAAAGATAGATAATGTCTGCTGCTTACACAAAAGTAAAATTTTCTTATCCTGCTAAATCTCAAAACTAAATACAAATTTCATGAATTTGAAATTTACACATGTGCACAAACACAATCAAAGTTATCTGCCTCAATCGAAGTGAGAAACATACATCTTCAAGTTCAACAAAAACGTGTAATTAGCTTCATGTATAAAGCATCATAGCCCATACATAACATTTGTATTGAATGATTGGTATGCAAAGCCAACTATTAGTTCTAGATGTAGTAAAATATAAATGTGAAACTAATGAAAACCTACAATGAATATAAAAACATGAAGATAATAGTTTGTTTATGATAACATCAAAGACAAAAATAATTTACCAACTTGCCTATTGATTCGTGCTAGTCCGTGCCTAGCTCCAACATAGTTAGATAAAAGGATGGGTGTTGAAGAAAAAAATAGAAGAATAGTTGTGATATCAGAATGTTGTTAACTCGGTCTGATCACAAATAGTGAACTACACAATAAGAAATTGTTGTTACAATATTTATTTCAAATAGAAAATTTTGTAACAAATCTTAAATAGACAGCGAGAGAGGGATCAGTGCTACAAACTACAATAGACTCTAAAATATTATAGTGCATGCAATGGTATTACAACGCAAATACCCAATAAATCAACAAAACTGAAAGTAAAATTCAAACTGATCCAATGAAAAATTGACCTAAAAGCAAAACAAAAATCACATAAAATTAAATAAATCGATGTCTGCTTAGGTTTTACACAGTGGAAGGAAAACGTATAGTACCAGTGGAAAAGAAAATATGAATCTCAAGGGACGTACGAAATCAAATAGAAAATCGCAACACAACTATATTTTTGTTGATGAATTAAGAGCAATACACGTGTTAATGGAATATGTCATATATGTATGACAAATGGGACCCCATTATAATGTACTATTTAAATTACTCTTGGTACAATACATACATGACTGCAGAGTTCAGAATTATGTATGCGAAACGAAGTAGTATACCAACGGTTCACATCCACTTTAACAAAAAGGCGTGACAGTCAATTTTAATGTTTGTATGAAATGTAAAATTGAAGAAGTAGAAGAAATGGAAGAAGAAGAAGTGAAATCATGGATTCCGTTGTTGGTTATGGATGCTCAAATCTTTTTTAATTTATAGGCAAAATGTATAAAAATAATTAGAAGAAATGAAAAGTTTTTTCTGTTTTTTCATCTTCCAATTACTTAAATGTATAATAATTTAATGTATGTTTTTAAGGAGATGTGATAATTGGGTATGATACTTAAATACTTTCAGTTCTTAAAAATTATCAATTCAAAAAGAGAAAATAAATCCAAAAAAAGGAGATAAAAAGGATTTCATTTCCCTCAAGTTTTGATGTGATAAACTTTATGTCCTTAATTAAAACTTCCTTTAGATTATCAAATATTTTCAAACCTAAGGATCATTAGTTTTTTAGCTGAAGAAGATACTCATGGTATATGCACCTTTTTTTTTCTATAGCTTAAATGTTTACACGTTTTATTAGTTTAGCATATAGTATTTTAATTTCCTCATTATTCAATTATTGTATTGGTAGTTCAGTATATTGTTTTCGTTGATTCTTGAAAGTTGTTAATCTACGCTTCTCCCTTCTGCATCAATTTTGTATCAAATGATGAGTTCATCTGAAAACTTTGTCTTTTATTGATATCTGAAAGATAGGTGTAAGTTTCATAGCTCAATCTTAAACACCATAACTAGAAGAAAGGAAGAAGAGAGGATGTATTTATTGTATAATGTGACTTGATACAATGTATTTGTACATTGTGTGTATTTATACTACAAGCAAGTGCAGTAATTAACTCATGCCAAAAAGGCATCTTTTTAACTAACTTTATACTGATTGGTTAACTAACTCAACCATATAGCTTGCTTAACCATCTTCATTAGTTAACACTCCTCCCCAAGCTTATGGTTGAAAAACATTTGTCATTCCAAGTCTGCTCATTAACGAGCTGTGTTGTTCCTTTCCCAACCCTTTAGTCAGCAAATCGGCTAGTTGATGTTTGGTGTTGATGTGTTTTGTTTTCAGCATTCCTTGACAAATTCTTTCCCTCACAAAATGACAGTTAATATCTATGTGTTTGGTTCTTTCATGGAATATTGGATTGACAGCTATTTGAATAGTTGTCTTACTGTCACACATCATATGTACATGTAGATTTATACATACTCCCAACTTTTTGTATAAGCCAATAAACCAAGTAATCTATGTTTGTATTAGGCCTCAACTGAACTTCTTGACATTGTTTCTTACTTCATGGATTTCCAAGACACTAAAGCATCTCCAAACTTTACTAAATATGTTGCAATATGACCTTAGAGGCAGCCAACCTTTAGAAGCATTGTGCACATCCATCTTATAAATGTACCAACCTTTAGAGGCAGGCAAAGCAACCATAGAGCTGACAATTACCATCTTAGCTACTGGACTGAATGTCTTACCATAATCAAGACCCTACTTCTGACTTAACCCCTTAGCAACAATTCTTTTTCTGAATCTTTATACTTCTCCTAAGTCCAAGTATTTGACCTTATAGATCCATCTGCATCCAATAGGTATTTTACCAGGAGGGAGGTCAACAATGCTCCAAGTCTTATTAGTTTCTAATGCTACGATCTCCAGATCCATAGCTTTCACGATCATCAACAGCCCATTTGAATGATGTAGGCTCAAAAATAGATGAATAAGCATGCAGAGCATGTCTATAATAAGACGGAGACAAATGACACTAAGTGAGATGATCTTCTGGTGGATAAGACAAGTATTGGTTTTGGTCTTAGTGACAAAGTCTTGTAACCATAGAGGTAGTCTACTTTGTCTGCCTGATCTTCTAGGAGAAGCAATAGGAACCTGATATTGAACAACTGGGAGAGGAGCTGTTGAAAGAGGTGTTATTGGACTATGATATGAAGATACTATAGAAGATGTTATAAAAGGCTCAAAAGGAGTTACTACTGACTCAGATGCACACTCTGTTAGGTAGTGGAGCCTGATTAATATGTATAAACTGTTTAAGCGGTTCAACTATTTATTTCTCTAATTTTAGCCTTTCCGATTTCTTCATATTTTAGGGCTGTACTATTTATTCTCTGTATGTAACAAAAAATACTCTGACTTAATATAAATATACATCACCGCCGTGGAAGTTTATCACGGGGTGTTAACACGAAACATTGGGTTTTCTCTTTCTCTATCAGGAGATCTCATCTCTTTCTCAAGAAAGTTCTTGTGTTCTTATTCATTCTAGTGTGTGTGCCTGAATTCGATCCAACAACTGAATCAGATCTAAGGAGCTTCAAACACGATCACTGAAGATGGATAGTTCAAAGCTTGGAATCGAGAAGGTTGATGGATCCGATTCAATTTCTGGAAATGCAGATCGAGGATTATCTGTACCAGAAAGATCTTCAACGAACCGTTGACGGGGTGAAGCGAAAGCCATGACAGAGGAGAAGTGGAAACTCAAGAATCGCCAGGCTCTAGGTTGATCCGGTTGGACTTTGTCAAGAAAAACGAAGTGGAATTCAACATCGTGAAGGGAAGACTACGTCCGGTCTGTTGACGGCCACTGTCAAAACATGTATGAAAAACATACTGCTATGAACAAGGTATATTTGGGCGTAGATTGGTAATTTACGTGCTGAGAATGGATCCGTTTCTTGATACATAGAAACGAGTTCAATATGATTGTGAGGCAACTCAATTCTGTGGATATAATTTCAAGATGAAATTACAGGTGTTGATTTGGATTGTCTTATCCTGCACGAGTCTTGAGGATACTGTGTTGCTGCGAATTAAACAGTTCACGTCGATCCGAGAAACTGAAGTTTGATGGAATCGTGCCGTGATGTAGTTCTTAGCGAAAAGGATTCACAAACGAGAAGTGGGAGATTCATCGGGCAGTGTCTCAGCGTGATCAAAGGGCGAGAAAGAAGGAAAGACGGAAGGCCAAAATTCAAAACGGTCGATCAAAATCAAGTGAATCGCAGGTGGAAATCCCATGAAAAGATCAAACGGTGACTTGTTGGAACTGTGGAGAAAAAGGGGGCACTTGGCCGAACTGTACAAGCCAAAGAAGAAACAGAATCAGAAAGAAATTTTTGGAGGATGACAATGAGGTTCTGTAAATATCAGAGAGGCTATGGGGATGCTCTAATCCTTCTTTAGTGTGAAGAGCCAGGTGATCATGGATTTGGAGTGTGATGCATTTCCATCGTCTCCAAACAAGAGTTGTTCCAAAATTTCAGAATCTGGAAATTTTGGAAACGTATATTCTTGCTGACAATATCGAAAGCCTTAGAGATTGAAGGAAAGGGGGATGTTTGCTAAGAAGACATCGGGAAACCATTGGAAAATTGGAGGATGTAGATATATTCCTGGGATCAAGAAAAATCTGATCTCTGTTGGTCAGTTGGATAGCCACGGGAGATGCAGCAGAGTTTAGCAGGTCGTGGACGATCGTGAAAAGGTGCTATGTGTATAGTGTCGTGGCCACAAAGCTGGAAACTTGTACACCACTGCAGGGTGTATAAAACATGGCCGATGTTGCTGAAGGTGCTTCGGTTCATGTCTTGTGGCGCACAACAAGCTTGGACACATGAGTACTAAAGGAATAAAGTGCTGGTTGCAAAGGAGCATTAGATGGTCTGAAGTCTGTTGATAGGGGTCTTGCAAGATTCGAGCTGTGTTATGGGGCAAACACAAAAGAGTAAATTCACAAAAAGCTCCTAGAGAGCCAAGAAAGTGCGATTGAAATGGTCCTACAGAGTTTGGGGACCATTCCAGTATCATCAACGTGGAGGATCAGATCTATGTTACCTTCATGATGATTTCAGAGGAAGGTATGGGTTTATTTGGAGGCATAAGTCAGATGTGTTTGCACAACTTTCAAGAAATGGATTGCTGGAAGTTGAGAATCAGACCGGTTGAAAGTCAAAAGGCCTAAGTCTTCTAACCAATGAGGAGAGTATGACAAATCAGAGTTCAAGGAATTAGTTCAGCTGAGGGAATCAGATTGATATGAGAACAGTCCCGGTTAAGGCAAGGCAGAAGGAATGGCTGAGGGATGAAAGACATTGAATGAGCGTGCAAGGAGCTTATGAGGATACAATATGGGCTGCCCAAAACACTTTGGGCGGATTCTCATGAGCATAGCTGATACTTGATCAACAAGGGACCTATCAGGTCTTTAGGGTTTGCAAGATTACCGAGGTAGGAGGTTGTGGGGGAACCGGAGGTGTGGACAGGAAAAACGAACTCAAGTCCACACTGGAGGAGGACTTTTGGTTTGCACTGCTTATTTTTCATGCTGATCTAGAAAAGAACGAGACAAGATGATGCCAAGGCTGTCTCTTTGTGAAGTGTTACTTCCATTAGGCTATGGTTCTGATTTGGTTGGGTACATGTTTTGGTGATTGACAAGAACAGAACAGAAAGATCCTGAGACATTGTGACGGACATTGATTAGTCTGTCCTGTACAAGGCAAAGAGTAGAAGGTTCTAGGATTACAAATCAAGTGGGTTTTGATGGTTAGAAGGTTATAGAATTACAAATCATAGGGGAGGGGAAGGGGGGAGGGAGAGAGAAAAAAAGAGATCCTTAATGGAGAAGAGAAAATTAAGGACTAGACTAAACCAACTCCATGAAGAATCTGAAGTGGAGCAAGCTACATCTGAGAAGTGTGTTTGGTTGTTAAGGGATCATTCAACCATCAGGGAACCAGAATATGTATCACCTCATACACATCTATTGCTGATGAGGAGAGAGGAACCAAAGGTCTTTTGATGAGGCCCTAAAGGGGCAGGATTGACAAGTGGGGCAAGCAAATGGATGATGAGATGAAGTCAAATTGAGCCAAGAACGACACACGGGGTGTTGACTGAGCTACCTGAAGGGAGAGAGTTTTGGAAGAGAGTTTTGGGGAACAAAGTAGGTGTTAGACATAAGACGAACCAGCATGGTAAAAAGAAGGTTCAAGGATCGTTTAGTGGTTTTAATTTTAAAGGTATTCCACAAAGGAAAAGGTATTGATTAGCTGGAAAAGATCTCTCATGTGGTGAGTTAACCTCTATTCAAATTCTGATTAGTGTGTGTTGTTGCATCGCGGAGAATTGCATTCTAGAGCAAAATGGATGTTAAACAGCGGTTTTTACATGGAGATCTGGACAAAGAGTCTAATGCAGCAAGGACAGGATTTGTGTTCAACAAGGAACACATGGGGTGGTGCAAGCTCACCAGGAGCTTGTATGGACTAAAGCAAAAAGCAACCAAGGCAGTGGAGTAGGCGAGTGATACAAGAAGTTGGACTCCTTCATAACCAAGAGTGGATTCTGTGTTATAAAGCTGAAAAGATCCTTGTTGTTACTTCAAGAAAATATATTGATCATTGTCTCTACTCTTGTATGTGGATGATAGGTTGATTGCAGGATGTCTCTAGTATGAGGGAGATATCCATCTGAAAGCAGGTTTTTGTCTGCAGCGTTTGCCACATGGAAAGATTTGGGTTCCAGCCAAAGCAGAGTTTGGAGATAGCCATGAAGATTTCTCGAGGGGGATTAGATCTTTTTGCTTTTGGGCACTTTAAATCTATCTCATGGTTGTACATTGGGAAGGTATGAGAAGGGATTGCATGAGTAATTTAAGGGTTAATTAATGTTTAATTATAAGGTATTCATATAATTGCTAAACCAGGACACTCATTGACAAATCACTTAAATGTCAAAGGAGCAGTCACCCAGGACTTGTCGAGGAGAGTGCTCACATGACACTTGTTTCATAGCTTTCAGCAGTGGTAGGTTACGTTTGATGTCATGCTATGGTTTTGCCACTATTAATAGACTGATATAGACATCACTGGGAGTTGTTAGCAGGTACATTGGCGAAAACCTGGGAAAGACATTGCGGAAGTTGTGAAGTGGCTTCTGAGATATCTGGAGGTACATTCAGTACTTCACTTTGTTTTGGGGTCAACGACAATGTGACTCTTAAAGGGTTTTGTGGATGTTGATATGTGGTGGAGTGGAGATGTTGACTCGGAGCAAGAGTACATCCCGGGTGGGTACATTTACACCATAGGAAACAGACCAGAGGTAGTTGAGTTTGATGTCCAGGCTTTAGAATTAGAAGGTGTTTCTCTTTCATCTACTGAAGCTGAGTATGTGTGGCAATAGCTGAAGCTCTAGAAAAGAGATGATATGGTTCCTGGATGGTGGTAGAATCTTGGAGGATTGGCAAAGAAAGTAGAGAGAGATGATTTTTATCAGATAGGCCCGGGTGCCATACAGTTGGTTGAGAAAAAAATACGTATATCATTCGAAGACAAAGCACATCAGAGGAGAGAGACCATTTCACTAGGTAGGGCAGTGGAGGATGGTGCGTATGTGTTGGAGAAGATAGAGGGGTGCAAAGAACCCGGCAGACATGGCAGACATATTGAAGAAATGGTTTGATGTTGGGAAACTGAGGTTAGTAAAGTAAAAACCTCGGGTTGGGTTTCTGTAGTTGTTGCTACAGACTGTTGCGGGTGCGGTAAAGAGGTTTGATTGATGAAGAGATTTTTTTGAGAAGTATTTTGTGGATGACTTAGTCAA
This sequence comes from Solanum habrochaites, assembly GCA_027704765.1. Taxonomy (NCBI): domain Eukaryota; kingdom Viridiplantae; phylum Streptophyta; class Magnoliopsida; order Solanales; family Solanaceae; genus Solanum; species Solanum habrochaites. The sequence continues at coordinate 17,872,159 of JAKWJA010002499.1, forward strand.
GCTCCAAGTGGGAGCATTTTTAGGTAGTGGCGCCTAATTAATATATAAACAGTTTACGCGGGTTTTTTAACCTTAGTTCTTCTCTATTTTGGACTTTCCTATTTATTCTCTATTTTAGGCTTTTCCTATTTAATTCTCTGTAACAAAACATACTATGATTTTATAATAGAAATTATACATAACAAGATTGGGGAATGTGGAAAGTTTACTCCCGGCAGGGTTCCGGTGGGTGTTTACCCCAAAATATTGGGTTTTTTTCTCGTTCTCTCTCTAGATCTCTCATCTTTTCGCAAGAAAGTTTTGGTTCTTCATTCATTAGTGTGTGTGCGTTTAATCGAATCCCAATAAAATCATCAAGGCAGGTGGTGTATAAATCAAGGAAATGGTAAAGATAGGTTCCTGAGGAAGGCTTTGGCATGTTCTGGACAATGGAAATAAAACACTCTTCATCAAAACACTACATGCCTATTTACAAAGATATTATGAGCATGAATGTCATATAGAACATACCCCTTTTGAGTAGATGAATACCCCATAAAAACTGCCCAGGATAGCCTGGTGAGGAGAGAGAAAAGAACTTATCAATCTATTTTTGGGGAGGGGGCGCCAGCATCACACAAGAACTCAAGTTAGTTTGTATAGTGGGAAAGGACGGGGAGAATGGAGAAATGAGTTAGAGTTTTTCATATGGAGACTTGTATGGAAGGACTCTAAAAGGGATCCTATTGAGGATATACACAGCAATAGAGATACAGTTATCCCAGAAATTCAGTGGTATTGAAGCTTGAAAACTGAGTGATCTGTCAATGGCAAGGATCGTTCTATGTTTTTTCTGTCAGCAACAACACCATTTTGTTGGTGATAAAAAACACAAGAGTGGGGTTACTATGGGCATGCAAGTTCACATAGAGTAATTGTGGTGGCAACCTTTGAGATTCATCATCATTATCAGCCCTCAAAGTTTTCACAGTGGTGGAAAATACATTTCTGAACCTGGCATAGCATAAGTGTTTGAGTATACCATAGTGGCAAGCTTTAAGCTCAATTATAAATAAGATCATATTTAATTATAAGCTTTAGAAGCTTTTTTAATCCAATTAATTATTGTTAAAAACATCCCCACCCACGTAAAATTATCACAATATGTAACCAACAAAAAATCTCTTTCCATTAATTAGGGAACTTGCTAAGGTCCTCCATATCACAATTGACAGCAATTTCAAAAATACAGTTTGGTCGGTAAGATAGGACTGGAAGGAAAAGGGGAAAAGGAAAAGGAGGTTAGTTGTATAGCTAGAGGACAAATAGTACAATGAATTTGATCAGTACTCTTTAATGTCTTAAGACACTCATGACTGTTTATTATATCAATAGGAGTATGACCAAGTCTTTTGTGCCATATACTACTAGGCTCAGATTGAGTTTCAAAATTAACAAACTTAGACATCTGAACGTGTTTACTACTAGTGACCACCTTATCTGGATCTTGACTTGGTCCCCTTGTAGTATGTATAAGCCATGTTCCTTCTTACCAATCCCCTTCACTAGACCAGTGGAGAGGTCCCGAAAAAGACAAAAATCAGGAAAGAAACAAACATACACGGTAACTCTCTTGTGATTTTTGAGACCATAACTAGTTAAACTTGAAGTCAGGGAGAAATAACACATTGGAATATTAGTATGGGATCAAGCTAGTACACAAGGCTGTCCAATATGTGAGACTTGCAGAAAGAAGGACAAGTACCATTGGGTAATAAATGTACCCGTAAATCTCATTACTATGAACTTCTCTAACTTTGTCTAGAAGACTAAGGTCAGATGTGATATGATGAGACGCTTCAGTAACAATTATCCATTGTTTATTGGCATAATTACATGATAAAGAAATAGGAGTCAAACCTGCATCATCAGTAGTGGCAATATTTGCAGAAAGCTCAACTGTAGTTTTCTCATTCCAGGTTTGGAAAGCAGTTGGAGAATTTGTTGATACTTAGTAGAAGTGAAAAAGGCTTCAGTGTTTGGACCTGCTCCTGAGGCATTTTTCCCTTTGTTGCTGCATCTTATGGTCTCTTGTCCAAGGTTGGGAGGAAGATCCACCTGATTAGCATACATCCCCACCTAGTGTTCAGAAGGTTTTTTGTGGGTGGCTCTTGCACTTGGACATGAAAAATCTACAGGGTGGTATCCAAACTATTTTGTAGAAGTGCCTCATAGTAGAAGTCCTTACATCCACAGTGTTCACATTGTTGAAAATTCTTTCTAGTCTTGTAGATTTCTCTTGAGGAGCTAGTACTATTGTTGAATTTTCCACCATGATCACCAACACCTGAGAATGCACTGATGGAATGTACTTTTGATGATCCTGCTCCATTGTTCCTGCTCCATTGTTGTATGTGTGATTTCTGTAAGTATACATTGTTGTGCCTTCTATCTGTCCTAAACCACTGGAACTATTGCTTACCAGACTTTTCTGACTCTCTTAATCAATCAATATTGCATAGGCTTTGTTTAGTGAAGGAGTTGAACTCCTCATTAAGATCTGACTTCTATGACGGGAATATGACTCATTTAACCCCATTAGAAACCGCAGAAGCCTTTGATAATCACAGTCTTCACCAAATTTTTTGGACTCATGACGTGGAAAACTTGGACATGGAATTATATTATCATACTCATCCCGGAGGTCTCTTAGCCTTGAGTGATAGTCAGCAATCGATATTGTACCCTGAGTGAGAGAGTGAATCTCCCTATGTAATTGAAATATTTTGGATCCATTCACAGTGTCAAACCTTTCTCTTCGATCTAGCCACACCTTTCGAGCATCAGAGACATACACAACAGAACTAAGAAGTCCAGGTCTCATTGCATTCATAATCCAGCTCATAACTATTGCATTACACTTTTCCCACTGATCATGTAGCTCAGGCTCAAACATAGACTTATGGAATCTTCCATCTACAAATCCTAATTTACTTCGACCTACTAGACCAATTTGAAATGACCTACTCCACAAGGCATAGATTTCTGATTCGTTAATTGTATAGAGATTAGAGAACTACTTGGACAGGAAATGTGGTTGTGCGAGAACCACTTCCAGTACTGGTTGCTTGAATCTCAGCTCCTTCTGTTGCACCTTAATACATGAGAGTCCTAAAGCTTTCTTCTGATTCAACTGTTTTTGGGAAGGTTAGATCGAAGTACCTAGGTATTCTCTACGATCGTGGGCTTTGATACCATGTAAACTTCATAGCTCAATCTTAAACACCATAGCTAAAAGAAAGGAAGAAGAGAGGATTGTATTGATTGTACAATGTGACTTGATACAATGTATTTGTACATAGTGTGTATTTATACTACAAGCAAGTGCAATAACTAATCATGCCAACAAGGCATCTTTCTAACTAACTTTTTACTGATTGGTTAACTAACTCAACCATATAGCTTGCTTAACCATCTTCATTAGTTAACAATAGGCTATTAGATTGAAGCTACTCGAGTGAGAGCCCAAATGGGTGAGGCGAGAAAGAATGAAATCTCACCATTTGTTAGATCAAAAGATTAAATTCCAAAGCAAGTGACCTATCGATGTTTCCTTTATATATGAAGACAGAATTTGAAATACATTTAGTTGTTTTAGTATATTTTTTGTCAGTTTTATAAGTAAGGATGCAATATTTTTGCTAGGGAAGGTAATTTATTATTTCTTCAATGTTAAATTAGTAAGAATTTTTATTACTAGTACTTTCTATTATATAAAAGTTGGAACTTTTTACTAGAAAACATAAAAAAAAATTGAAAAATAATAGGGTTCTATATATCTAAATATTCAAGGTATCATATCATATTATAATAAGTGGGAAGCCCTTTAGCTCAAAGTTGAATTACTAATTTTCCCTTCACTTGAACATTATTTGAATATATATAACATTATATGAAAATAAAAGCATAATATTTTTATTTTTTAATGACCTTGAAAATAAATTCACACTTCAATACATAATTAGGATTTGAAAAAGACAACTTAAACTTTACATTTAAATAACCATGTAGGTGTAAGACGAAAGGCAATTGAAAGAATAAATTTTTTTTCCAAGTGAATAATGACTTTCCTAGGTAATAAGAAACTATGTTTCGTGTCTTTAAGTAACTCCAAGTCATCTTCATATACATTATCAAAAAGACATGAAGATACATAACGCTATTTAGTTAAAGAAGAATCGAGACTTAAGACAATCATGAAGAACATATAAGTGGGTTGTGTCTGCGGTGATTTCTTGACAGCGACAATGGTGAGAAACTATTCCCTGCCCTTCATCATTTTTCTTTTTTGAAATTGAAAGGTTTCAAATTTTAAAACACTATTCTTTGTTGTTGTTTTCTTCTAGACTCTACCGCCCCCCCGCCCTCATCCTCTTTATTAGAGAACATGTCCTCTTTGTTACGATTTACTTTGATGCAATTTGAAGTGTTCTGAACTCAGGTATATTATTTACCGGAGATTTCTATACACGCAGTTTCAATCGGATATTCATGATTTGTTTTTTCTTTTCTTTATGTTAAATTGTCTTTATTTGTTTTCCTTTTTACCCTTTTTAACTTTTTTTTTTTCTTAGCTTGTTTTTTTCATTTTTTGAAAAGGTGAAGAATTCACAATAAAAATATGATTAAAGTATATAATTTACAGTTAATAAGTAAATATTTTACCTTTGAGAACACACATGATATTTTTCGCTGCTATAATTTTTTATGCAATATTTTATTCTCGCCTCTATTGTTCACATAGTCTTTTAAATTGGTATACATCATCATTTCTCTTAACAAAGAGGTCTTTCCTTCTCCTATTTAATTTTGGGTGTTGGAAGATTAAGATCTTAGTTAGAGACCAATATTTTAATCTTAAGTATGTCTTAGATATTATTTTCTCTTCAGTTTGAATTTTGTAATATTTTTCCTTCGAATTATATATGAACTCATCACAAGCATGTTTATATGTTATTATTTGTTCGTTCGTTTTTTTTATTTTGTTACTTTGTTTTCTGTTTATTAAAATGAACTTTGAAAACTACCTAGATAATCAATTTTTTACTATTGAATAGAGTGATGATTTTTGTTCCTGAATACGGAAACCATCATATCATCAAAAACTAACACAAATATGCTATATTTCATTAAATACAATGAATATTCTACTCATATCTAGAACCCATGGACTTATCACAAGTAATTTCATTTTCAAGAAACATCTTATCGTGGTGTTGTCGTTACAGCTGTCGATGTTTAGTTCTTTATAGAAACTGTAAAATGTGTAATTGAAATTTATACTTCTTATAAATTTGTCTCGCAGCTTTGTTATTTTCATTAAACATTAGATACATTAATTATTATTTTTCTATCATAAATTTCTAGACATATTTTACAGTCATGATTCCACATATTTTGGTTTGATACAAATGCCCGCAATTCTATTTTATGATTTAATTTTAATGAATACAGAATAAATAGTAAATAATATTGTGTTAATTTCCAAGAATCTATAGCCTTATAACTACTTCTATTTAAAAAAAAAAAAAAAAATTGTAATGATAGTAAGAGGACAAACGCGTGCAAGCAAGTATCAGAAACTAGTATATTATAAGTGCAAGCTTCAAAGTAAAAAAGTTGAATTACTATTTTGCCTCTCTACTAAATTAAAAACTTTTATTAATAATTTTCATATGGGAGATCTTCTTAGTCTCATTTCCAAACTCTTGAACCTTTTGAAATTTCTCACACAAATTTTGTAAAAAATACAAATGATAATTATTCTTTAAAGACAAAAGAAATTAAGTAGATTCATGTATCTTTAAATGAAAATTCGTCTCTATCTGGTTTTTATATTTATTTTAATAGTATTGACCTTTCATTTTTCACGTGTCCTTTTCATGTTTATGGTAATTTTGTGTCTATAAATTTAGAACTTTATACCAGAAAAACTTTTATTTAAAACTATTCCTATAACTCTTGTGTGTAGAACTCTAAATTATTTTAATCATTAAATTTTCTTTCTTTCATCTTCCAATAGGATCTTCTTTTACATTCTAATTCTTCCCTCATGTCTTTTAAATTATAAAAATTTCTTTGTTATTATTTGGTTTGACATAGTTTAATCTTCTTAATGAATTATCGGATGAGTCTTACAACGTTCGTTAATAGCTCTAATAAATGTATCAGAGTGGTTTTTTCCAAATTATCTACTCCTTTTCCTTCTTTGTTAGATTTCTACTCAAAAAGAGTCTAATTCATGTAAATGCTCAGTCTAATTATAACCAATCAACTACAAATAATTGACCAATACTTGTTATATTATTGTTAAAAATCCAAGTTGTTCACGTTCTTTAGTATACTATTTATTTATACAAAATAATTTGTTGTTCAAACACTCAAATTCAATTAGTTGATCTTTGAATGCCTTTGCCTATTTGAATTTTGAAATGTGGACATGGACTATGTTTGGAGCACCCAGGCTCACAGTTGTTGTGTGGTTTCATTTATATTTTTAAATGATATGAATACCGTGCTGTTGATGTGTTTCGAGAACTCGTTTTTATAGATAGATGAACAGTTATTTTCTTAAGGTCTTCGGATTCTATGGTTTCTTTACCTTCGACCTTACAAGTTTGATTTCTCAAGAAAACCTTGTGTGCTGCCCGACATATTAGTTTTCATGACAAGATTTTCCATTTGCCAAGCCGTCCATCCTTGACCTTGTACCAAATCAGTCTCCGTCTACCATGTCTTTGGTTTCCCTTCCAGTTTCTATGCCTCCATCGCGAGTCGTTCATCAATATTCTTCTATAAGATCTCTTCCTCCTTTGCTGCCCCATCCTACTCAGTCACCTCCACCCTCACTAGCTCTCATCCTAATATTTATTTTGGAGACCCTTCTTCTCGCCTTCAAGTCCCGAGCACAATACCAGTCCAACTCCCATAGCTATTCCTATACCTTCTTTGGATGCTCCCACTCCACAACTAACTCTACAGTCTAAGATGTTCCCAACACCTCTTCCCCTGCTTTACCTCTTGTTGTCGACTTAAGAAGCAACAAAATGTTCCAAGAATCTTCCCCTACTATGCTGCCTCCGCCAACCTGTTCTGTTAAGCTCATAGCCCCTCCTCAGCGTTTACATCATATGGTTCTTTGATATATGCCCGTCTTCAAATTTGGCCACTACCTCAGATGTATTACCCCCTCCCACATATGAGCCATCATGTTTCACTGAAGCCTTTAAACATAAAGAGGGGGGGGGGGGGGGGGACTGCTATGGCATCTGAAATGGATGCATTACTGCAGAATGACACCTGAACTTTGGTTCTATATAATTCCTCACGGAATATTCTTGGGTTCAAAGTGGGTATTTCGTGTAAAAAAGTTCTTCAGGTGCGATACAACACTACAAGGATCGCTTAGTTGCAAGGATATTTCACCAACTGGAAGTTCACGACTACTACGAAACATTTAGCCCTGTTGTTAATTCAGAATGCAAGAATACCCGATCCTCGTGCCCCGTGTTTTTTTTTGGATCACATTGACATGTCCTAGGTTTCCTGACTTATTTTGCTTTGCAAAGACATTCTCCTGCGCCAAGTCATCGTCCATCCTTGGCCCCATACCAAATCATTTCCGTCTACCACGCATTGGGCCTCCCTTCCAGTTTGTATGCCTCCATATAGAGTCGTCATCATCTTCTTGTCACGACCGGGAGAATCTAGACCCTAACGAGACGGCTTCCGTTGACCTCGTCAGAGGTCGCAAACCAGCCTACGTACCTTCATTCTATACTTTACATAGATTAATTTTAGCGGAAAATTTGAAATTTTTTGATTTCCTTAATCATACTTTGTAAAACATTTTTTTAATATTTCGTATTCCGTTCACCCGCAACCATCTAACTTTAAAGAGATAGAGCAAATGAACGAAGAAATAATGCATATAATATTACCTGTATATCGGCCGAAATAGCACATACAACGTCTGAAACCAAAACCTTAAATGAACGACTAAGTGGAACATGCTCCACTAGCTCCAACTCTAAAACACGCTAGAATGTAAAAAAGTAGCATCCTCGAAGGGCGGAGGACTAAACCGAAACTCCATGAATGGCTGACGTCCAGATAGCTGCAGACAAGACCTGTAGCTCTATCGTCCACCTTTGCCTGCCCCTAAAAGTAGATGTTTGTTATAATTAGTACACACTTTGTCTAGTAATGGGTCTATGCAACACACACCAGGGACATGCCTGAGGAAGAAGAGCTCTTTCCCTACAACATTATGTCTGGAAGTCACGTCAGTGGACTTGATACAATGAGATTAGGAAAAAGTTATGTGCCTGAGAGTGACAATGCATAACTTATAATCATCGTGGTTGAGGACGCAACACTAACATCTTCTATAGGCACATAACATATAACCCATAGTTTTCTTTATATTTATTCATTTATATACCCTTATCCTATTATCATAGTACTACCTTAAACTTCCAAAATGAGGGCTCAACATATGGGACCTCAACTGAGGAAGCCTTCGTGAGCAAACACAGAGTCTAACTTCAATCCTCATACGTATTTCATTTCAATTCCTTCATAGGCCAGTGCGAACACAGCTATACCTAGATGTCGTTTAAGACTTCGATTGGGGGTTGCTATGCCATATTAGGAATAACCTCATGGTCCTTACCTTAATCTAGCTCACCTCTTGCTTAATCCTATCCTAACACCTTTTTCGGTATCATTCATTTCTTTATGTGGATCAATTTGAGGCTGGCCATCATTCATGTCATTGGGAACTTTACCTTAACCGACATAGATCATGTGCGCATCCATGAAATCCAGTGTCTTCCCCCCCAACCGAAAAGAGGTGGAATCCCCCCCCCCCCCAAAAACCCCGGCCAAGCGATCAATAACATGCTAGCGTATATGGGAATTTACCCGGCCAGATGCCCTATATGGCAAATATAGGTCAGAAGACTAGGAGATTTAGGGAGAACCCATACCCGGCAAGCCGACATCCTCTCTCATGAGAGTTACGTGAACCCTCCGCATTCCCGAAGGAAGGCAATACGCTCATAGCTATCCTATCGGTGCTTCAGTATAGAAGTTGCCATTACCTTCAACTCATACATCATGGAAGTTGGCTTCTAGTATGAGGACGTCCTGGCTCATCAGAGACTTTCTCATCTCATCATTATATTAATTGTTTGTAAAACTCAATATTTTTTCATTAGAGTGTTTTCGTAGAGACTGGTCGCTTTAATTATCTTACACTCTCATTGGTGAGTACGTATTGGTACATTACTTAGGGCTCATGTATGAGATTGCCTCTCATCATATACATTAGCCTCACATCATGGTTTGCACCACATTCTTCTTTCATTACGTATATTTTAGGTTCACTTATTTTAAACGTTCTGTTAAACTTATGTTTCTATACATTACAAAGCCATGGGGCTTCATTTATAAGTCGCTAAAGTGATTCTTATTTTCCGAAGATTATATTTACAAGACCATGTATCTTGTATAATACTAAGATCTTTGATGTTGATCAAAGTAAATTACATTATTCTGAATATTTTAGCTCACGTATGACTATGTGTCAATACGGAGGTTTGAATGGGCATGGGAACCCCCTCTTGAAATCATTTGGATATCATTACATTTTTCATTGACTTTATTTTATAATATTCATAACATTGAACTCTAAATTAATCTCAACATTTTCATAAATAATGTCTTTTCTAACGTTAATTAGAATTTAATTAAATCTCAACGTTACATAAAAGATATTAAATTTTCTATTTAATTATAATTCTATTCAAATTCCCTTTTTTTATACTTATTAAATTCGCTCATTGGGAGGTTTGGTGGGTTCGAATCCCCACAGCCCCCCTTATTTTCAAACTCGCTTTTGTCTCTAAGAGAGGCTGTGAGTGTGGGTTAGAACCCCCACAGCCCTCTATCATAATGTATTTAAATGGGCGAGCACACTGAGGTGTGTGATTCGACTCCCCAGATCCTCACTTCTTTTTTCTCAATTAAACCTCACCCTCCTTCAAGCCTGAGGTCGTGGGATCATTCCCACGCTCGCGTCTCCTTTTTCCCATTTTTTCCTGTCTATTCGCGCGTAGCTGGAGGTTGTTGGGTTTCGAATCCCCGCCTCCCCCTTTATCTTCTTATTAATTCTTCCTTTTCCTCCACCCCGGTCGCTGTGGTTTCGAGTTCCCCCAGCCCCCTACTTTTGTTTTTCTCTTTTGGTTTTTCGCGGCAATCAGGGCGAGGTGTGTCGATCCTCCCCCAGCCCCCCCTTCTTTTAATTTGTTTCTTTCTTGGCGAATTTTCCGTTCCGCGGCCCCTCCGCAGTCCCAGGTTCACCCCGTCTGGCACCTTCTTTTATTAAGGTCTTACTTTGGTGATGCCACGGTTCGATCCCGCAACCTCACCTATTTTTATTTATTCTTTTTTTGTTCAAATTTCCATAACTCCTCTACAACTTATTTCCAGGTTCTTGGACATTAACTCCACCATTTTGTACATCATTTTTTTGGGGTAAGTTTAGCATTTGTTTTCTTATACAATTCCGTTATTAAGTTCGTAAGAGACAAGTTTATAGGACTGGTTTGATCATTTGTTTTAACTATAATTTATAGTCCTTTCAACCATGTTAATATCCGATTTTAATAGCCTCTTATTGCACCCAAACACGAATAATAACTTTATGCTATGTAGCATGCTAAAGAAAACCAAAATCATGATTACAATCTTGCACAAATACATACATATTCGCAAAAGACACAAGATAAAACAACATAGGCCATAAACCATACTCCGAACGATATCATCACCACACATAAGTATTCTATTCTACCAACACGATACCCGACCTAAGACATAGGGGCTAGTGACCCCAGGGCATGCAACGGAAAACAACCGTTAGTTTTGTGAATATGAATGAACTTGATCGTAAGGGGCCTCTGGGAAAGGAGCCAAGAGGAAGAAACCCCATACCTTAATCGATGTTTCACACTTATGATGTTTGCTGCCACAAAACTCCTCCAAACCACTTCCCAATTCACTTCAACTTACACCTCTCTCGAACGAACTCTCTGGGTGGAGATGGGCTTGGCTCAGTTTTGATTACTTTGGGGTTTCTTTTACTTATAAATTTTTGTGAGGTTTGGTTTTCAATGCGTTTTGAACGTCGGGGGGCGTGTGTGAATAAGTATTGTTGGCATGTAAATAATTTTAGAAAGATGGAGGGGGGTTATGATGAAGAGAGAGTTAAGAAGCGTGAGAGAGAGAGGACTATTTGGATTAATGAGACTATTCCAGAAATTATTCCAAATAACATGTTAAAATAATAAATACAGACTGTTTTTTGATTATTTTTTTTTATTCATTTAAACGTGAAAGGACAATTACGCCCTCTAAATACTTTATTTATTCTTTTTATAAAAAAAAATTTAATCGTTAACATTATCCCCCCCTTAGGACATTCAGTCCCCGAATGACACTCAGACGTTACACATCATAATGCCACTCATCATAAACTTAATTTGGTCTATGTACAATCAGCCAATAGCAACAAAGACGAATAGATAACTGACCATTTATTACGAGTAGGAAGCCTAACCTCAAGAGTTGAAAATAGTGGATATCGGGATCTCATTGGCCCTCAGCCTCCCACGTACAGACAGCCCTCAACAAGAAGATGGTTTTCCGTCTCCACCAATACTTCACTGTGGCCAATCTCCTTGTTCCTAGGCTCGCTTGACCTGTCTGTCTGAAGAATCTCAACAGGTATTTCCTCATAGACATTCTTTTCACACCCCCCAACCTTCTATCAGGTAAGATTGATGCTGATCACCTCGGGCACTTCTTCAACATAGAGACATGAAAAACTGGATGAGCATAAGCTAGCTCGCGCAGGCAAGTGCTAACAAAATTCATAGGCGCACTCACCCCACGGCCTGTAGGATCTCCATATGTGCCCCCCATGACCACCTCGGACTAAAGCTCCCTTTTCTACAAATCGCGACATCACCCCTTTCATAGGGGACTTATATCTTCAGTAAACGTGGTCCCATAACGGTTAAAAATTCTAAGGGTGTCGCTTTCTGTTGTCTGCGTATGTTGTCGGGGGCTGTAAGGTCAGTATGTCCAACTGTCCCTATCATTCTAAGCTTTCTCCAAGGCCCTCATGAAAATGATCTCTGGTACGCTAAATAGATGACTCTCGGGGCAAGGCGGGTGCCATCGGACCACCCAACTGGTAGACTACAAAAACCTTCTACCATACAATCCTCAAACTGTTCCATCCCAATCTGGGAGTTATAAGCTATTATTCTACTAGAACTCTATCAAAGTAGATGGTCCATCCCATGACCTCTAAAGTCAAATCACAGATCCACCACTCTCTCAGGACATGTCCTCCAATTTTCTGAATAGTGCGCTCTGCCTGCCCCATGCTGTCTGAGGATTAAGCAGTGCTAATTTTCACCTGCGTGCCCAAGGCTTTTCTGAAAGATCCTCCAAAAACTGCGAAGTAAACTGAGCTCCCTCTAATCTGAAATAATAGACAAAGAAATCCCTGCCATCTCACAATTCTCATCAATGTAGAGGTCTCGCGTAATCCTCGGCCCTGTAAGTAGAAGACTTGCCAGGATAAAGTGGCATGACTTAGTCACTCTGTCCACATAATCCAATATAGCTCATGCTGTCCTGCCTAGTCCTCTGCGGAAGACACTACGAAGTCCATATTAATGGCCTCCATTCCAAGTCGAACCCCCTCAATAATCTGAGTTCATACCACCATGCTTAAGATGCCTGCCTTACCTGCTGACGAATTAGGACACTTAGCCACCTCGCCCTGGCAAATCCTTCGTCTGCCTCCACCAATAAATCTGCTTAGATCAATGATGCATTTGTTTTGAACCTATGTTGGTGAAAAAAAAATATCTGAACCATGGGCCTCTGTAACTATCCTGGCCGTAATCAATCTACATCTGGTACGCCACACCATACAACCGGTTCTGGTATCTAATATGAACATAATCGCCCAAAGCAAAGGACTCGTGAATCATTTTTAGCAACACTGAGTCCTTCATTCTCATCAACACAGGATCAAGATGCTGACCTTTTTGACTTCCACTACTATCAGGGAGATGATTCAAACTTGGTGAACTGAAACACCTCCACTAGTAAGTCACCACGTCGCACACCCAGTCTGGCCAGTCTATGTACCTCTTTTCACTAGCTCCTTCTTCTCACATCGGTCAATGTGGCTGTAACTCCCCATGCTCATCCTGCTCAAGCAATCCAGCCACGACATTAGCCTTACCTGGATGTAGTGCACATTCGGCATAAGCTTTCAGCATTCCAACATCTGCGTTTGCCGTAGATTCAGACTCCCTTTTGCGTGAAACACGTACTGAGACTCTTATGATCCGTAACACATCCACATGTCCTTCCATACAGATAAGATGCCTCCACAGCTTCAATGCAAACACCACGGCTGGCCAACGTCCAAGTCATGAATGGGCTAATCTTTTTTCATGAACCTTGAGCTGTCTGGAAAGCAAGGCGATCACCTTACCGAAAGCCTATGCAATAAGAATACATCCCAAACCAACCTCTAGATGCTACAATAGACAGTGTATTCCTCCGCCACTCTAGGCAGAGTAAGCACTGGGCTGAAGTGAGTCTGTCCTTGAGCTCCTGGAGAAACGGTCTTCTCACAAGTATCCGTCCATTCAAACTTGGATTTCTTCTTTGTCAAGGTGTTGTAAGGTGGGCAGCAATGGAAGAAAGTCCCTCCACCACGAACCTGCGGTAGTAACAGGCCAATCCCAAAAGCTACTGATATCGGTGGGTGTAAAAGGCTTTGGCCACTTCTTAACGGCTTCAGTCCTTTCTGGGGTCACTTGCTAACCCCTTGATCGGACACAACATGGCCCAGGAAGGTTCACTTGATCTCACCAGAATTCACACTTGCTGAATTTGGCATACAACTGGGGTACAACTGGTCGCTGTCTGTACCTGCAAGTGTTAGTCTCAAATGTTGTGCATGCTCTTCCTTGTCCTCGAGTAGATGTAGAATGTCACTTAATGAAATACTATTACAAAATAGTCCGAGGTAATTCACGGAAGACTCTTTTCATGAGGTCCTAAATGCAGCAGGGCATTCGTGAGACCGAATGACATAACCAATAACTCATAATGACCCTTCTGGTACGAAACGCTTGTTTTTGGGCATCCCATGCCTCACCCTAACTGGTGATACCGGAACTAGATCAATCTTAGAGAAGAAACTGAGACCCTTGAGCTGATCGAAACAAGAAATCATCATTCTGGGAATGTGGATACTATATTCTTGTATAGTGACTTTGTTGAGCTGCCGATAACGTACCACATTCTAAGGGTCCCTCCTCTTCTTTACAAACAACACTGGAGCGCCCCAAAGGGGATATGCTCGGTTGACAAAATGAACCTTATCATTGAGATCTTTTAACCTGCAGCTGATCAACTCCTTGAGTTCTGCTGGAAGCCATCTATAAGGAGGAATTGAGATTTGGCTTAGTACAGTGGTCTAATCGATACCAAAAGATCATCTCTTCGTAAGGGGAGGGACTCCAGGCAAATCTTCATTAAACACATCTATGCATTCATTTGACATAAGGCACTGAGTCTATGGAAGGGGAACGTCATGATCTAAGTCATTAACACTCACAAGATACATAGTAACCCTTGGCCATCATTTTATTTTGTCCTTAAGAAGATATGGACTCAAGGATTAGGGCGAGTCGTATTGTATCCCCCTCCCAGACTAACTCTTCTTAAATCTTCATTGAGGGAATCGAAACCTCACCACTCTACTACGCATTCCAAGCAAGCATAATGGCTTGTGAAGCCAGTCCCCATTCCAAGAATAATAGGTCAAAATCATGCATGGTACCTCGCTCCCCGTTTGCAACACATAGCCCGCCACTCCACGAACTATGGGCACTTTCTGGTATAATGCCTAGGCAGCTTTCACATTTTCTCCTAAAGGGCGTACTAACCCCTATAGTATCATCAGGACTTCAAGTATCACTTCAAAAGTAAGGGCAAGAAATAGAGGAGTCACAAGGAAACGTAGACCTTTATCCTAAAGCATACAGAAAGTGATAAACTTGCAAGCATACCTTTGACCACACATCAGCGGACCCTTTTCTCCTCCCTCCCGCTTTCAAGCTATAAAATTTTCCTCTTGGGATGCCTCGCTGCTTGCTGGCAGAACCCTGTGGGGTTAGTCCTGAGGCTTAGCATTACCCCCCGCCTGACCTCTGTTCTCTGGGGGACAATCTCGTGACCATGCCCCTCTTACCACAACCAAAGCAGGCATTAGTGCCCTGTCTGCATTCTCCAAGGTGATTTCGGGCCACACTTATAGTACAAGTCCTTCCTTGGGCGCGCTGCGTCTCACTCCTCATTGCCCGCTCTTGGGTTTCGTGTCTGCCTCCTCTAGGTGTTGACTTCTCTGAGGTCATAATTACCAAGCATCTGTGCCCCTTCTTGAATTTGGCGTCCTCGGGACGCCAAAATTTGTTTCTATGATGGCCTCCATGGCTGGGACCACTGCCTTGATTTGTAGGCCTAGGCCTCCTAAAATCACGTAACACCTCTCCTCTTTTTCTCGGCTGTGTTCTATCTGTTGGACAATGTCAATCTAATCGAGAAATGTCCATATTATCATGAGCATCGCAGCTCAGCCCGACACTGGGCTCCTCCTCCAGGCTCCATTTGATTCCTGTGCGGAATCTTCTCATCTCCTCCCTGCTGTGAGACCACGGGAAGTAAACCTGAGATAATTTCAAACAACAAAGTTAAGATACTCTCATCATCTTGTTATCAATACTAAGGGAGTACATAGCTTGGAGAGCTTCACAAACTTCAGGGAACTCCCTGACAGTCATAGATCCTTGCGGGTTGAGGGTTGATAACTGCCTCAACCTTGGCCTCTTTCATCTCTTCTAGTGGAGAACCTTTCCAAAAATTGTTTTCTTGAAACAGCTCCCAGGTGACTGGCACCAACCTCCAGGACACGACTATCTCTCCCCCCCATTTTGCAACCCAGTCTGTGCAACATCTTTGAAGTCTGTAGAGAAGCCACTCAGCCTTCTCAATATCAGTGGCCCCCCAGGCCACCAGGATCTTTATGCACTCGTCTTAAATGCCGGAGGATCTCCGAAGTCTTAATCCCTGTGAAAAATTGGGGGATTCATCCTCGTGAAGTCCTCGCAGTCTGTCAGCCATTGCTGCAATCGATTGGTTTTCCCTTAGAACATCTCCTGTTCCGTTGACTTGGCAGTCATAAGCTTGGGCTTGGCCATTGTGATGGCCCTGTGCCATCTGGATAGAGATTCCCTCACACCTCCGCATCAGTTCACCCGCTGGGTTAACTGGCATATATCCACGCTTCGGCTGGAGCCTGGGGTGATTTTGATTACCCCTAGCTGCATCTGCTCCCTTCCTCCGACCTTAGTCCGTCCAATTGTTCATTCTCTAAAACACAAGATTGATGTTAGACACGTGCCTACACCAAGATTCAAACTTAGGAAAAGCCACGATAAGATTAGAACAAAGGGAAGTTTTTCCTACGCATCATGCGTCCTAATCCAGGATAGTGGTGGCACTTCACTACCATGCTATAGAACTACTCAAATGTGTTGATGTGAAGCTCATTATTCTAGGAATTGTAACCTACGCTCTGATACCGAACTTTGTCACGACCAGAATCTAACCCCAGACGAGACCGGCGTCGTTGTACCTCTCAGAGGGTCCTCAGAACAAGCCTACTTACTTCATTCTACTTTTACATAGATTAATTTTAGCGCGTAAATTTGAAATTTTTTGATTTCCTAATCATACTGTAACATTTTTTTATATTTTCGTATTCGTTCATGATCACCAACCACTAACAGTTTAAGAGATTAAGAAATGACAGAAATATTCATTAAATATATACTGTATACGGCCAATAGCACCATACAAAGTCCTGAACCAAACAGGTGAGAGAACGCTAGTGGAACATGCTCCACTAGCTGCAACTCTAAAACTACGCTAGATGTAAAACAGTAGCATCCTCGAAGGCATGAGGACCTACCAACTCCGATGAATGCTGACGTCCAGATAGCTGCAACAAAGAACCTGTATCGCTATCGGCCCACCCGCTTTGCCTGCACCTAAAAGTAGATGTTGTGTATGTAATTGGACCACTTGTACTAAGTATGTGGTATGCAAGCACACACCCAGGGGACTTCAGAGGAAGAAAGCTCTTTCCTAAACAAACATGATGCCTGGAAGTCAAGTCAGTGGACTGGATAAATGAGATTTAGGGAACGTTCTGCCATGAAGTGACGTGCCATTAGAATCATCGTGTGTTGCACGCAACACATAACCTTGCATATAGCACATAACATAAAACACCTAGTTTCCTTCTATTATCATTTATATACATGATACCTTATTACATAGACTAACCTTAAACGTTCCAAAATGAGGCTCAACATATGGGGACCCATCACCATAGAACGCTTCTTGTAGCAAACACAGATCTACTTCAATCCTTCATACGTAATTTCATTTCAATTCATTCATAGTCCAGTGCGAACACCAGCTATACCTGGATGTAGTTAGGAGACTTTCATTTGGGTTTGATTTGCCATGATCAGGAATAACCTAAGTTCATTACCTTAATCTAGCTCACCCGTTATTATCCCTATCCTAACACCTTCGGTATCATTCATTTTTATGTGATTCATTTGAGGCGGCCTCATTCAGTCATTGGGAAACTTAACTTTAATACCGACATAGATCATGTGATCATCATGAAATCCAGTGTCTTCCCCAAGCAGCGGGGGGAGGGGAACCGAAAAGAGGTGGAATCACCGGCCAAGTGTCGATTCACAATAACATTCTAGCGTATTGGGAAATTTAACCCCGCCAGAGCCCTATAGTGGCAAATAGGTAATCAAAGACGGGTAGGGAGAATGTATGAGACCCATAACCCGGCAATCCCGTACAGTCTATCTCGGACATAGTTTAACGTGAACCGGTCCGGCCCTTCCTGAAGGAAGGCATCACCGCTCATAGCAGCCTATCGGTGCTCAGTCTAAAGTTTTCCATCAATGCAACTCATACTATGGAAGTTGCTTCTATTATGGAGGACACATAGCTCAATAGAGATTTCTCATCTCATCATTATATTAAGTGTTTTAACTCAATATTTTTCATTAGAGTGTTCTTAGAGACTGGTCTCTTTATTATCTTAACTCTCATTGTGAGGTACGTTATTGGTAATCATTTACTTAGGCTCATTTGAGATTGCCTCATCATATACATTAGCCCTCACGCATGGTTGTCACCACATTCTTCATTCAATTAAACGTAATAGTTTTGGTAGGTTCACTTCTTTTAAACTTAATTTTACCACTTCTGTGTCTATACACACGCCATGGGGCTTCATTTATACTTTCGATAAGTGGATTCCTTATTTTCCTAATAAGTATAATATTTACAATACTCAGTACTTTGTATATATACCAAGATCTTGATTTTTGATCAAAGTAAAATTACATTTTCTTTAATGAATATTTTACTCACCGTATGACTTATGTACTCAAATAACGGAGGTTTGGGGCACTGGGACACCCCACTCATTGAATCATTTGATATCATTTACATTTTTCATTGACTTTATTTCTAATATTCATAACACAGTAGAACTCTAAAATTAAATCTCAACATTTTTCATAAATAATTATTTTTCTACTTAATAGAATTGCTAAATTAATCTCAACGTTTACATAAAAAGAATTAATTTCCTTTAAATTAGAATTCTAAGTCAAATCCTGTTTTTTTATATTCCTTAAATTCGCCTCATTGGGGCGTTTGTGTGTTCGAACCCCCACAGCCCCACCTTATTTTCCTCCTTTTTTCGTGAAGAGGAGGCTGGAGGTGTGGGATTCGAACCCCCCACAGCCCCTCTATCATAAATTTATTTTAAATGGGGCGGCAACATTGAGGTTTGTGTGACGAATCCCCAAGCCTGAACTTCTTTTCTCAATTAAACTTCGCCCCTCCTTCCCCTTGAGGTTGTGGGATCGGGATCGATTCGCCACCGCTCGCGTCTTCTCCTTTTTCCTCCCATTTTTCCTCTTCGCGCGGACTGGATGTCGTGGTTTTCGAATCCCACGCCTCCCTTATTTTCTGTAATTAATTCTCTCTCTCTCCTTTCCTCCCCCAGGTCGCGAAAGTGTTCTATTCCCCCCCCGAGCCCCTACTACTGCTTTTTTTTTCTTTTTTTTTTTCGCGCCAATACAGGGGCGGAGGGATTATTTGATGTCTCCCCCAGCCCCCCCTTCTTTTTTTTTTTTCTTTCTTGGCGAATTTCGCCGGCCCCCCAGTCCAAGGAGGTTCGAGCCCCGCTGGCACCTTTCCTTTTATTAAGGCTTACTTTGGTGAGGTCTCCGGGTGCGATCCCTGCAGACCATCACCTATTTTTGAGTTATTCATTTTTTGTTCAAAATTCCAGAACTCATCTACAACTTATTTCCAGGTTCTGGACATTACTCCCCAGAATTTTGACATCATTTTTATGGGTTAGATTTTAGCATTTTGTTTCTTTACTCGTTAAGTTCTTAATCACAAGTTTAGAGGAATGTTTGTCATTTGTTTTAAAACTATAATTTATTATTCTTTCAACCATGTTACATATAGATACGATTTTTAAAGAGTGCCTCTTATGGCACACACAACACGAATAAACTGTATGCTATCTAGCAATTCTTAAAGAAACTCAAAATCTGATTAACAATCTTGCACAATACATACATATTCCCAAAGACCAAATTATGAACACATAGCCCTAACACATACTCGAAATATATCATCACCACAACAAGTATTCTCTACCTCTACCAAACAAAAATACCCAACCGAGATCAAGGATCTAGTGACAGGGGCATGGCAGCGGTAAACAACCTTAGTTTCGAGAGAATAACTTGAATCGTAGGGGCCCTTGGGAAGGACAAGAGAGAAAGAAACCTACCTAATCGATGTTCACACTTTGATGTGCTGCCGCGAAAAAACCCTCCAACCACTCCCCAATTTCACTTCAATGTACACCTCCTCGACGAACCTCTCTTAGCCGATGAACTTTTTGATTACTTTTTTTTTCTTTACTTAGCAAATTTTTGTGATTTTTCAAGCATGAATACTGTTGATATTTTGCAGAAATAATGTGAGGAAGATGGAGAACGTGCAGAGAGAAAAGAGTTAAAAGCGTGAGAGAGATAAGGACATTTGGATTAGAGACTATTCAAGAATTAGTCAAGCACATTTAAAATAAATAAATACAAATCTATTTTGATTTAATTTTATTCATTAGAAACGTGAAGGACAATTACGCCCTCTAAATACTTATTTATTCTTATTTATATAATAAAAAAAAATTTAATCGTTACATTCTTCTATTAGATCTGTTCCTCCTTTGCTACCCCATTTTACTCAGCCACTTCACTATCACTAACTTATCCTAACATTAAGTTAGGAGACCCTTCTTTTCACTCTTTCAGTCCCGAATGTACTATGAGTCCAACTTCCACAGCTACTCCTTACCTTCGTTGGATGCTCCAATCCACAATCAACTTCCTTCTAAGGTTTTCCCAACACCTCTTCTGCTGCTTTACCCCTTGTTGCCGACATAAGTAGTAACAACATGCTCCCAGAATATTCCCTCTACTATGCTGCATCCGCCAACCTGTACTGATAAGCTCATAGCCCCTCCTCAACGCTCACATCATATGGTTCTTCGAAATATGCACCGTCCTCAAATTTGGCACTACCTCAGATGTATTACCCCCTCCAACATGTGAGCCATCATGTTTCAGGGAAGCTTCCACACATAAAGAGTGGCGGGCTGCTATGACATCTGAAATGGATGCATAACTGCGGAATGACACTTGGTCTTTGGTTTCGTATGATTTCTCACTGAATATTCTTGGGTGCAAGTGGGTATTTCGAGTAAAAAGAAATTATTCAGGTGCGATAGTGCAATACAAGGCTTGCTTAGTTGCAAAGGGATTTCATAAACTAGAGGATCATGACTACTACGAGACATTTACCCCTGTTGTTAAGTCAGTTACCATTGGCATTATTCTCACCTTGGAAGCATTGCACCACCGGGATTTGCGTCAATTAGATGTGCAAAATGCTTTTCTTCATGTTGAACTACAAGAGGTCTCTATGTCACAACCTTCCAGCTTCATACATCCTCGATATACGAATAACATTTGAAAGCTTGGGAAATCAATCTACAGTCTCAAACATGCACCTCAGGCATGGTAGATATTGGTGACAGTCCCTTCTTCCATGATGCTACGTAGATCGAAAAATTGTCAGAGCCTTACAATATGTGACACTTACTCGTCCCAACATTGCCTTTGTCGGAACAAGGCCTTCTAATTTATTCATAATCTCACGATAAATCAGTGACTTGAAAACTACAATCGAACTGAAAATGCAAGCAAACCAGATCACATTGATCTGATTATCTACTTGAAAGGTTCCATAACATATTATACATGCAATAAATACTAACTATAGATTCTTTAGCAAAAGTAATTAAATTGTGAACGTAACTCCATGAAGACTTGGACCTTGGATATAAAAATTAATGGATCTTTTATTCTATCAAACAGTTTCGCGAAAAAAAGCACATGCGTCAAATCAAATCTAGTCATTTTGCTGTTTTCTTTCTCTTCTTCATTTTGGTGTTTTCTTTTTCATCCTTTATTTCCCTCCAATTCCTCTGTTTTTCCCTCCTCTGCTTGTTCCATTTTTTCGTTTGATTCTTGATTTCTATTCTATCCATCAATCTCCATTTGAGGAACTGTTTTTACCATTTTGTTTTGCAGAGAGAATCAAAACAGAAAGAGAAAAGGAGTAAAGATTTTAACATTTGTTTCGAATATGAAGTGACTGAAGAAGATAGTTAAGCCCAGCTATTTTACAACTTTAGTGTAATTGGTTATTTGTATATAAACTCCATTAGATGTTCATGTTCATCATATAAAGATACATTTTCCATTCTGATTCTTTGCATTGGATGTATAATTCACTTCTAACATCCCAATCTCAGCATTGAAAAAATAATGAATGGATTAAAAGCTCCAGTTTCATCTGATCTTTTCGCTTTTTTCAAAAGAGTTAACATCTCTAATTCTATAAATAAGTGAAAGAGATGATGTCAAAATATATTTGAAAGTGAAATAACTTGAAAATGCAGATCAAAATGATCTCTGAACCTTAGGAACAGAATCAGTTTCGCAAGCAAATCACATATCAAACAGTTCGGCAAAACTAACGCATACGTCTCACAAATCAAGTTTCTGATCTTTAATTCAGAAATATAGTAATGTTTATACTAAAATGAATCTGAAAATTAGTATTGTAACCTATTACCAGCTCCACTTATCAAAATCAAATTCTGTTCCTTCGTTTTTTCCTTCATAATCCTTGAATGGTCCTCCTTCTTTATACATTGGTTGTTTTCCTTGTTTAATATCCCGTCTTCTTCTTTCTTTTTCATCTTCTTACTCGTTTTTACGATTCTCTTCTTCATTTTCAACAATTTCTTCGTCTGGATTTTCATCTGTTTCTCCTACTTCAGCTTCTTTCTTTGTTTCATTAGATTCTTCATTTCCATCAACCTCCTTTTGCCCAACTTCTTCATTTTCATCAATTTCTCCATTTGGATTTTCATCTAATTGATCCACTCCAGCCTCTTCCTCTGTTTCTTCCATACTTTCATTAGATTCTTGATTCCCTCCAGCTTTTTCCTCTGTTTCTTCAACTATTTCATCAGATTCTTGATTTACATTCTGTCCATCAAGCTCCTTTATCCCTTGATCTTCTTCTTCATCATCAGTACGTTCATTTCCATGAACTGGTTCTCCTCCAATTAACATTTTTTTTTGGCAGAGAGAATTAAAACAGAAAAAGAAAATGAGTATAGACTTCGCACTTTTTTTGGAATATGAAATGACTGAAGAAGATGGGTAACTGCCTTTATATACTAAAACTAATTAGTCAAAAGATTGTCAACTGAAAAAAATGGTTTTTACTTTATTTACACATTTAAATTTTACCCTCTATTTAAAATAGCGTTTTAATTTTATGTTTTTTTTACGAGAGGTTTCTTTGGGTTCATGTAAACTCATGGGAAAAGATGCAAGATGTTTCCATACGAATATGTGGCACGATGGTTATAGATGGTTTCAAGAGAGTAAAAAGTAGGCTCAAGAAGTATTGAAGCGAGATGAGTACATATGACATAACACAACTTCAACTTATTAAGGACGTGACCTTAAATAGGAGAATGCACTAAATCAATTGAGGGTGTGTGTAAGTTGTCTTGCAGCCACAGTTATGGGTGTAAGATCAGCTATTTAAATTTTTTTATATAATCCCAATTTTCAATTTTTTATAATTTATAATGAAAATCACACATTTTAAAGCAATCCCTATCATATCGATTTATCTTTGGTATCGGTACGATTTGGTTAATTTTTTTTTTAACTTTTAAAATATCACCTCAAAATATACTGCTATTAATATATTTCTTTCGCAAAGATATTCTTGAAGAAACACTTTAATTCTTCATCAAGAAGACAAGAATGTAAATTATTGTTGCGTGTTGTTTGATTTAAATATTTTATAGGAGTGTTTGGAAATGCTTTGTTTATTGTATGATAGAGTATCTATGACAATACCTTGTAATTTTAAACATAATTAAGTATAAACTAACTAAAGAGCAAAGACGCAAAGTCGTCTACTCACCAAAGTCTAGGACCTAAGTTATGTTTATTAAAAATATGTTATAAAATAAATTTATATATTAAACGTAAAATATTGTTAATATATAAAATCTATTTACATACGTATAAGGTTATTCGGTTTGGTTTGAAACCTTTTTGGGTTTATTCATAAACTAAGAAAAACGTCCCAATTGTTCGGAACGGTTGTACACTTAAATAAAAGTCCACAATTTTATTGAAACCATAGCATAAATTGGTTCGGTGTGGTTGGATTTTTCATTTTTTTTTACACCCCCAGCCACACTCGTTGAAAAAAAAATGATAAATTGACAAACACAAATATGAAGCTCACAAAAGTTTATCGAAGTGGCTAAATAAGAAGCATTAGATTCCCTACAGAGGCTTCCATAAAATTATAGTTACTAATTTTATTATTTGGGAGAATGCATAAGTATCCCTTAAACTATGAACAAAATTTCAGCGACACAACTTAACTGTACATGAGTTCCATAACCCCCCTGAATTATTTTATAGTGTAATGAATATACCCTTCGATATTGAGGTGACATAGTAAAGAATGGAAAAGAAGTATTAAAATTTGATTATGGCGAAGTCAAGATATAACTTAGTTGTCAATGAAAATCTGACCGAGTTATAATGAGACCAAATGAACAAAGAAGCTAAGAATGGGCTTATGAGAATATGTTAGGATTTTATTTAAATTTTTGCACGAGTGTACCTTCTAGGCTTGTGGGTCCAATTAGGTTTCTTAGCTGTACTTGGATTTACTTTTGGTATGCTCGCATGTTATCTTTCAAATCAACTCGGATCTCTGTTTGTGTCTAGATTCTATTTTAATGGTGTTTTCACCTTTCTTGCTTAGTCAGCCTATGATGCTAACTAAGTGCTTTTGTTTGGTACTCATGTGGCACTCTAAATCGTTTTCTTATGCAGGTGCTAGTACCATCTACCAACCGTGTTTTTCGTGCCATCTTTACAGCTTTTGGACATCGGAAACGAGGGTGAGCACTTGACGCCCTAAATCAACTTGTCTCCATAGATTTCAACTATTATTACTTGTATCCTAGTGCTGCTGCAACTCTACTAATTGTAAAAATTATGTATATAGTACATTGAATGGCTGTCGATGAACATAGAAATAATATTCAAAGATAGATTGCTTCTTTTCTTCTCGGTCTCTTGATATTATATGGTATCAAAGCCATGACGATCTTTTCTTCCCCCGAGCATGTCTCAATCTTCATTCGCCACCCACCTACCTTTCCTTTCTCTTCTTCGATATCACTTAATCATGCCCACCATTTTTAATTCAAATTAAATTGCAACTTGCTACCACGTGGCAGATTCTGGAGGAGCAAAGAGTTGAGGCGGCGAACCGTAAAATTCTTATTCCGCTCGGTTTAAGTTTTCTAATTTATTTTGGACTCAATTAGTTTAGGGAAAAAGAATGAATTTACCCGTGAACTTTGATAAATGGTACGCCTATGCCCTCCGTTATACTTTGGGTCCATCTCAGCCCCTCCGTCCAATTTTTGGTACACACATGCCCCTCACACTAACAGCCTCCCTCATCCTTTACACATGTCTTAATCCTAATCAACTACCCATTTAACCATATTTTTAACCCATAAATAAATAACCCGCCCCATTAGCCCCTACCCACCCGATTCCCTCTAAAGTACCCTTAGTCAGTTAAAAGATCCAACAACATCAACACGGCTATTATAGCTCCGATGGAGTTGTGCCGGTGCGGAACAACAACGAAATGAGTACTAATTTAGTAGGTCCAGAACAACAACTAAACGAGTACTCATTTAGTAGGTCCAGTCGTTGATGTATTACCTACCTGTGAAATCGATTTCGCTGGATCTAAATCTTACATGTACAATTTCACCTTTCAATCCATTAGCCAAAGTGTATGCATATGTATCTTCTCTCTTCAATTTCCTTTTTCCTCTTCTTTCATGTGAATCGTTCTCATTTTGCTTTTGTTTAGCTAACAGGTTTCATCATCATCTCTTGACGTCGGAGTTGTATCGGACCATAGTGTGATGACATATGTATAACAACACTTTTGTGATGAACTCATCAGTCGGAGCAGGTCTCAGCGCCGACGCTGTGTCGAATGCAGTTTCCATTTTAGACAGAGAAACAAGCTTGGTAATGCGGTATAGAGAGAAGAGGAAGAATATAAGTTTAGTAAGACGCTGACATGCCTTGTAGAAATCTATGCTGAACTCACCCAAAATCAAGAGGGGAGATTGCTAAATGTATTGAATTTGAAATTGATTCACTCATCATCGTCGATGCATCATACAATGTAGTTCCTTCGTTTTAGTTTTTACATCTATTTATTATCTCTTAGTTTCAAAAAAATTAAAGAAAAAATTGAATTTTATTTTTCTTTTTTCTTCTTCATGTTGTTTTTAGTGAGGAGGATCGCAACTATGTGTATATATTTCCAATTTTTTTCCCATTTTGTGTAATTCAGTAGCTTATTTGTTGTAAAAAAATTGAAATTTGTAATGGATAAATTTTGTATTAAAATTGTATTTAATTTTTTTAATAATGTATTCTAGATAGGAACGAGAGATCCGGAAGATTTCAGTCTTTTATAATTGATTTAGAATAATTTAGAGGGAATCTGGTGGATATGGGTTTATGGGGCGAGTATGTTAGTATATGAGTTAAAAATAATGGTCAAATGGGTAGTTGATTAGGATTAACACATGTGTACAGGATGAGGGGGCCATTAGTGTGAGGGGCATGTGTGTACCAAAAATTGGACGGCATGGGCTGAGATGGACCCAAAGTATAACGAAGGTATATACATAAATGTGCCTTTTAACTTGTCTTCAAATCACATTTATTCCCTTCAACTTTGGATGTGTACAAATAGACACTTAAACTTATAAAAGTTGAACAAACAGACACACATGTCTTATATGTCATTTTTTGTCCTACGTGGTGTCTAACGTGTATTATGTCATGTAGAACTCATGTGTTTATTTATTTAAAAATTGGATAGTTAAAGTGCCTATTTGTGCATTATGAAAGTTGGAGGTCAGAGTTAAAATTTGAAGTCAAATTTATGGTCCAATATATGTATTATGCCTATAACAAAGGGCATACGTGTACACCATTTATCAAAGTTTGGGATAAATTCGTCCTTTCTCCCATTATTTTATTTAGGGTTTTCTATATCTATAAATAGTTCATAGAAATAATCATTGAGGGGGGATTCAATTATTCAAATATAGGAGGAGATACTTTAGAATAGAAAGTCGTCAATACTTTTTAGGATTTTTTTTCTTCTTCTTGATTTCTTAGAGATTAGTAGTTAAAGCCCTTATTTTGGGGTTGTAACTACGATTAAATGTTGATTATTAAAGGAGTTTTAAATTATTTCTTGTTTGTCATTGTAAATTACATTTATATTCTTGTTTTACTATTTCTTGACTGGCCATCTAGAGATAAATATAGTGTCTAAATCTTAAATTGACCATAGGAGAGATCAAATAGACCATAGAATATAGAGAGCTCAGTCCGCTCATTAAATTGAGGAGATTAGTGTTCAGGATTGATGCACGGAAGATGAACACCTTCCTGGTTTACGAAAGGATGCAGATCTAAATGGTGGTGCGGCAGTAAGTCTATTTATTCCGCTCATGTTGGTCTTTAGATAAACTAACTGAGATAGGCTACAGAGTGGGTTAAGTCTGGTCCATACTATCAACCCTATAAACCAGTATTTGACCACTAAAATTAGTTCTAAGCCAATAATATGAAATGAAATCCATATATGTTGCAGCCCTGAGATTTTTTTAATAATTATTTAATTCCTATATTCCTTTGCTTTTTGGCTTCTTAATAAATATTAGACTAGATTTTGGTAAAACTAGTGAATTGACGGTCCGTTGGTTCGATTAATCCGTTCTTTTTAAGAGTCACTAAATTACTTGCACAACCACGTACATTTGCGTGCAA
Organism: Solanum habrochaites; assembly: GCA_027704765.1. Classification (NCBI taxonomy): domain Eukaryota; kingdom Viridiplantae; phylum Streptophyta; class Magnoliopsida; order Solanales; family Solanaceae; genus Solanum; species Solanum habrochaites. The sequence continues at coordinate 17,900,055 of JAKWJA010002499.1, forward strand.
TTGGGAGCAACAAGTTTTTGGCATGTGAAGAATCCCCTAATTGCTTCAATCCCCTCGTCTGCCCTGCGCCTAGTAGGCGGTTCAGGTAACTTGAAGCGGTGTGGTGGGTGTCACACCACACACCGGCAATGCTCTACAAAAGACTTTCTCACAGAACAATGTCGGGGTGTGTTACGGATTAGTGTCGACGCTCTGCGTCCTTTATGTCCATCATGCCAATTCAAGGGTCTAAGTACAGAATTTAAAGATATTGTCACCGCTTTATCAGCACACCGTTAACCAGTTACTTTTAACAAATTTCATAGTCTTCTCGTGAACCATGAGTTCATTAATTGTTCATCACTTTCCAACTTCTCAATTTCTAGTACTAGGCAACAACATGCAGATTCAGTCCAACATCTTTCAACAAACTTGACCGAAAAGAATACACAATTTGATTGTTCCAACAACAACAATACTAACCTAGGTCGTGGAAGCTCTAATTAAGGTCGTGACGGCAGAGATGGTCTCATTAATTCTAGAAACTATTCTACCTATAGTCAACATTGTCAATCCATTAACCAGCGAAAAAAGTGTCAAATTTGTTGTGGACATATGTCCAATCTACCCCAAACTACTTCCAACGTTACAGTCAAAACATGAATCCAGTAGCTCATCTATCACACTCAATTACAAATGCAGCATCTCAACATGGTTTCCTGGAGCGATGCACCACATCAGCCCCGATCTCACCACATTCCACCAGATTAAGGATTATAAAGGACCTGATCAGGTTCATGTTGGTTATGGCAATCACATCCCAATTCATCACACGAGTAATTCCACTCTTCCCTCCTCCTCTCATCTCTTCCGTTTAAATAAAATTCATGTTTCCTCTATCAATAAGCGTTTACTCTCCATCCGACATTTTTCTCGTGATGATAATGTTTTCCCTGAATTTCATCAATACTATTTTGATGTGTTGCCAATATTTAATCAGTTTCGCTCCCTCGTTGAAAAACAATTTAATACCAAAATTAAAGCTATCCAATCTGACTATAACAAGGATATCGATTCCTATCACTTGTCCTTGCTCAGCTTTGCATCGCTCATCCAGTCTCTTTCTCTCATACTCATGAAAGTATTGCCATGTAGTCGAAACCGGCCTTAGCCTTCTTGCTGACATTCGGTTCCTTTTCACTTTTGGCTATACACACTTGAGTCTGCTCTTTTTTTAATTAATCATCTTCCTTCAATCACAATTAATAGTCTCTCGCCATATGAACTAGCCCATCATTCCAAACCCGATTATTCATTTCTTAAGGTCTTTGGGGGTCTATGCTTTCCTTACCTCCGAACTTACAACAAACACAAGTTAGATTTCCGAATAAAACCTCGTGTGCTTCTTGGCTATAGCCCAACTCACATAGGGTATCATTGCTTGGATAAATCAAGTGGACGTGTTTATGTTGCCCGACATATTCACTTTGATGAGAAAGTTTTTCATTCATCAAGCCTTCCATCCTTGGCCCTGTACCAAATCAGTCTCCATCTACCACTTCTTTGTCTTCCTTTCCAGTTTCTATGCCTCCATCTAGAGTCATTCATAAATCTTCTTCTATCAGATCTCTTCCTACTTTGCTGCCTCATCCTACTCAGTCACCTCCACCGTCACTAGTTCATCCTAACATTAATTTTTGGAGACCCTTCTTCTCGCTCTTTAAGTTTCGAACACACTACCGGTCCATGCTCCCATAGCTATTCCTATACCTCCTTTGGATGCTCCCACTCCACAACCAACTTCCCCCTAAGGTGTTCCCAATACTTCTTCCTATGCTTTACCTCTTGTTATCGACTTAAGAAGCAAGAACATGTTCCCAAAATCTTCCCCTACTATGCTGCTTCCGCCAACCTATATTGTTAAGCTCATAGCCCCTCCTCAGCGTTCACATCATATGGTTCTTGGGTTCCGTATGATTCCTCACTGAATATTCTTGGGTTCAAGTGGGTATTTCTAGTAAAAAGAAACTCTTCAGGTGCGATAGAGTGCTAGAAGGCTCGCTTAGTTTGTAACGATCCGAAAAAAATAAAATAAAATTTAATAATAGGTACTTAAGGTAATTTGATTATTAATTAAAAAATTAAAAAATCTGGAGTTTTAAGGGACATAATGGTCCTTTCAAGTATTAAAATTAAAATAAACCAGATTTTGTATAATTTAATTTTTTTAATTAATTCGATTGACTGTCTGAATAATCTCCTATCCTAATTAGTTCTGTCTATCACGCTTTAACTCTATCTCTCACGTTTTACCATCTTTCTCAGTTATTCTTACCCAATATCAACAGTTCTCCACGCTTGAAGAACATCACCTGAAAATTTAAGAAAACAAAGAACAGAACACCAAAAAAAAAATATTAAGGCGAAGAGAAGTTGTTCGTTGAGGAGTGATGTGACGTTGAGGAAAACTTGATGATTTTTGGAGAGAGTTTGGGTAGAAAATTCTCTCGTTTGAAAATCAATAAAGTATTGAGTTTTCTTCTCTCTTGCGTTCCTTCTAAAGAGGCCCTTACGATTTGAACTATTCACCTGAAACTAAGGTGTTCCCCGTTGGGATGCCCCTGTCACTAGCTCCTGTATCTTGGTTGGTATTCTTGTTGGTAAGATTATTTAGGGATACTGTTTGTTGGATGATCTAGTTTGAGGAGGTGTTCACGACTATGTGTTTATATTGTTGTGTCTTTTGGGAACATGAATGTAAATACGTAAGTATTTGTTGCAAGATTTGGTGATCATGATTTTGAAGTTTTTCTTTGCATGTTAATAGCATAGAGTATTCGTGTTTCATGTGCAATTAGAGGCTCTTAAACGTGATATTCAAATGGTTGAAATGCTATTATAAATTCTAGTTAAAATAAATGATCAAATCAGTCCCTCTAACTTATTTTCAGAAACCTTAACGACTGATAAGAAACAAATGTTAAAAACTCGCAAAAAATGATGGATAAAATTGTGGAGAAGGTATTCCCAGAACCTCAGAATAAATTGTAGATGAATTCTAAAAATTTTGAACAAAAAAAAAATATAAATAAAAATAGGTGAGGTCTGCAGGGATCGAACCCGAGACCTTACCAAAGTAAGCCTTAAAAAAAAATGGGTGCCAGGCGGGGCTCTAACCTGGGGGATAAGGACCAGCAAATTCGCAGAAAAAGAAAAAAAAAAGAGAAGGAAAAGAAGTGGGGGCTGGGGGGATCGAACACGCGACCTGAGGAGAGGAGGAGGAGGAGGAGAAAATTAATTAAGAAAATAAGTGGGAGGCGTGGGATTCGAACCCACGACTCCGAATACGCGGAAGAGGAAAGAAAAATGGGGGAAAAAAGAGACGCGAGGGGAAAAAGGAGGACGCGAGGCGGGGAAGCGATCCCACGACCCTCAAAGGACGAAAAGAGGGGCGATTTCATTAAGAAAAGAAGTGAGGTATGGGGATCGATCCCACAACCTCCCCCCAATTGTTTTTTGTGTGTCCCATTTAATTTAAATAATGATAGGGGGTGTGGCGGGTTCGAACCACCTAAAGCCTTCCTCTTCAGCCGAAAAAAAAGGAGGAAAAAAAATAGAGGGTTGTGGGAGTTCGAAACCCAACAACCTCCCTAAGAGGCGATTTTTTTTTAGAGGTTTTTAGAAGGAGATTTAAATTAGAATTCTATTAAAATAGAAAATTGAACTCTCAGTAAATATGAGATTTTAATTAGATTTAAATTAAACAGAGAATTAACTCTTTCATGTAAATATGGAGATTTAATTAGAATTTAATAAAATAAAAAAATAATTATTTCATGAAAAGTTGAGATTTAATTAAGAATTCTAATTACGATACTAGAACAAAAAATCATAAAAAAATATAAATGATATCCATGTTCAAAGAATTGGGTTCCGTTCCTAACCTCCGTAGTGATACATAAGTCATACGTGAGTAAAATATCCAAAATAAGGTCATCTACTGAGATAAAAAATAAAAATCTGGTATATATAAAAGATACATAAATCTTGTAAGACATAATCTTAGGAAAATAAGAATCAGTTAACGAAAGAACTAGAATGAAGCCCCAGGCTTGATGTATAGACACATAAGTTTTAACCTAAGTCAGAAGTAAGTGAACCTAAGATATACGTACTGGAAATGAAATGAAACATTCACATATAAAAGGTGAGTAACTATGAAAATAAAGGTTCTTCTAATAATGAAGAATGTGTTGACATCATGAGTGAGGCTAATGTATATGTTGAGAGCAATCTCATCAGTAAGGATGCAAAGTAAAATGTTACCAACACGTACGCACCAATTGAGAGGGTAAAGATAATGAAGAGGATCTTTAAATTTTAGTCTAGATGAACACTCTAATGAAAATATGAGTTTAAAAACACTTAATACTAAAATGAGATGAGAAATCATCTATTGAGCTATGACGTCCTCATACTAGAATCCAAACTTCCATGATGTAGAGTAAATGTAATGTAATTTATACCGGGGGATAGCAACGAGAGGCTAGCTATGAGCGGGTGATTCCTTCTTTCGCGGAAGGGCGGAGGTTCACGTTATCTCAGAGATGAGACTGTTTGGCTTGCCGGGCGGTATGGTCCCCATACATCTCCTAGTCTCTGAAAACCTATATTTCACATAGGGATATGGCGGTGTTTAATTCCCATATATGTAGCATGTTATTGAATATTTTGGACGGTGATTCCACCTCTTTTCGGGGTGGGGAGACAATGGATTTCATGATGTGCTCACATGATCTATGTCGGTTAAGTTACACCAACCAAAGTCCCAATGAATGAATGAGGACAGCCTAAATGAATCATATAAAGAAATGAATGATAACGAAGGTGTTAGGATAGGATAATCAAGACGTGATCTAGATTCAGGTTAATGACATTAGGTATTTCTTGATCGTTGCCACAAACAACCCGATGAACAGTGTTAAACTACATCCTAGGTTAGCTCGGTGTTCACACTGGGCCTATGAATGAATGAAATGAAATACGTATGAGGAATTAAAAAAAGAGGTGTGTTTTCTAAGAGGGCTCCATGAGTTGACCCGGTCCCATATGTGAGCCTTATTGGGGAAGTCTTAGGTTAAGTCCATGTACAAGGTCTCATGGTATAAATGAATAATATGAAAGAAACATATGGGTTATAGGTTATGTGCTATATGAAGAGTTATTGTGTTGTGTGTAGTATATTTTTTTTTTCGATTAATGATAATGATGCATGTCACTCTTTCTTATGGCATAATTTTCCCAATCTCAATTTGGCAAGTTCCACTGAATTGGACTTCCAAAAATCCTGTTGTTAGGAAAAGAGCTATTCTTCTCATGCATGTCCCTGGTTTGTGCTTGCATATACCCATATTAGTACAAGATATACTTAATTCCATACCAAACATTACTTTAGTGACGACACAGGTGGACGGTATTTAGAGCTACAGTTTCGTGGTGCAACTATCGGACGTCACATTCATCCTAGTTGGTTAGGTCCTCATGCCTTCAGGATGCTACTGTTTACCTTCTATCGTAGCCCCTTCCCATAGTTTTAGAGTGAGCTAGTGGAGCCATGTTCCACTAGTGTTTCTTTCTATTTGATTCAGAACTTTATATTGCGTATATTTTGGCCGATATACAATTAATAATAATGAATTATTTCTTCAGTTGCTTATCTCTTAAATTTTAGTGGTTGATGATGAACCGATTATGAAATATAAAAGAAATTGTTTAGCAAGGTATATATTGAAATAATCAAAGTTTCAAATTTTTCCGCTTTAAAATTAAACCTATGTAAAGTAAGAATGACGTAGTATAGGCTTGTTGGCGATCTCTGAGAGGGTCAACCACGACGGCTAGTCTGGGTCTAGATCCAGTCGTGACAAAGGTGGTTATCGAGCTCTAGGGTAAATTCCTTGAATAATGAGTTTAAATCAACCACATTAAGTAGTTTCTAAGTCATGGTAGTGAAGTGCACCACTATCTGGATTAGAGATTGGCATGATGCGTAGGAAAAATTTCCCTTCTTTAATCTGATCGTGCTTTTCCTAAGTTTGAATTCTTGTGAGATGAACGTGTTGTAACATCAATCCTTGTTGTTTTCAGAAATGAACACTTGGAGAACTAAGGTCTGAGGACCGGGAGCAAGAGCAGCCTAGGGGTAATCAAAATTCCACCCCAGGCTCTAGTGAAGGAGTGGTCATGGCCAGTTAACACCAGTTGGGTTGACTGATGCGGAGGTGAGGGCATATCTAGCCTAGAGGCATAGGCCATCACGATGCAGGCCCAAGGCTATGAATGCCAAAGTCAACGGCAGATGTCAGAGGGAAAAAACCACCGGTTCGCAGCATGGCTGATCAGACTACGAGATTCACGAGGGATGATATAACCTAATTTCACAGGGGCCTAGAATTCAGAAGATCCTAAGGAATTTATAGAAGAGTTTGCATATGTGCTTGTGGCCATGGGGGCCAATGAGATTGAGAAGGCTGTGGTGGCTTCTACCAGCTCAAGGATGTGGCATAGACGTGGGCAAAAAGTGGACAAGATAGTCGGCGTCCTAGTTGGAGTTTGCCAGTCCACATGGGAGCTGTTCAAGACAGCAGAATTTTTGGAAAGGTTTATCCATAGTAGAGAATGACGGAGGCAAAGGTTTAGGAGGTCATAAACCTTAAACAAGTATCTATGACGGTCAGGGATAGCCCTGAAGTAGGTGATGAAAATATCAGGTATGTCACTTCTTTGTGTCTACAGCAGAGACGAGTGGTGATTCTTGACAGGAATTGCTGCAGATATGAAGAGGAGTTGTAGGCAGCTATGCTGCAGACAAAACATGGACCTTTCCAGATTATGGGTTATGTCCAGCAAAGTGGAGAGGAAAGCAGAAAGAGGAGGAAAAACTAGGGTAGGGAACAAGTCAAGGCCAGCTGATGAGAATGTTTCAAGGAAGAGTTATTACTGACACACATGGCCTTAATATATTTTTTCTTTGGTTGCTTGTCTTTTCTTAATATGTCAGGTGAGTCTTAAAGGTGAAGAAGAACTGTGATAGTGGCAGAAAACGTGAGACAGATGGAAGAACGTGAGAGTGTGAGAGAGAGAGTTAAGAAGTTTGTTGAGAGAGAGAGGAAAACTTATTAGATTTGGAGGGACTAATCAAGGACTTTAGTCAATGAATATTTAAATTAAATTAATACAAAAAATATGTTATTTTAATTTATACGCGAAGAAGGACCATTATGCCTTAAAAAATTCGAATTTTTAATTAATAATAACTTCCTTAAGTACCTATCATTAAATTTTATTATTTTTTTTGGATGTTACTTATCCCCCCCCCTTAGGAACATTCGTCCCCCGATGTGATCAATACATTTCCATCGTAATGCAATCCGATTATAACCTTAATCGCTATGCCACAATAGCCAATAGCACAAAAAATACGAAGAGAGAAGGAACTATAACCTTACAAGTAGGAAAAAATCTAAACCTCATACTAGTGCATACACACCACATACAGTCAAATACATGAAGGAATTTAATTAAGGCTAACGCATCTGAGATTCACCAGAAGTTCCTTCCTCTGCACCCCTAGAACTTAAGTGCGAAGAATAGTTGTGCCTCTTGGAGACCTCTTCACTGTTGGGACCATTTGACTGAACTCTCTCCTTCCCTTGTTCTTGACTTCTCCCTAATCGGGACAATCCTTAACATGATGACCGATTTGCACAGCAATAACAAGCATTACTGCCCCAATACACTTCTTTGTTCTCCATGTAGTTTGTCACACTTCCTGCAAGGTGGTCTCTCATTAGGTGTATCTACTTCATTGTCTCTCTTAACTATGGACTCAGAATTTCTATCATGGCGACCCTTGGATGAACTTGATATTAAGGCGAAGAGAAGTTGTTCGTTGAGTGGTGTGGACGTTGAGGTAACTTGGACTGATTTTTGGGTAGCAAATTCTTCGTTTGAACATCAATAAAGGTATGGGTTTTCTTCTCTCTTGGTTCCTTTCCCAATAGGCCCCTTACGATTTGAACTATTCACCTCGAAACTAAGGTTGTTCCCCGTTGGATGCCCCTGTCACTAGCTCCCTATGAACTTAGGTTGGGTATTCTTGTTGGTAGAGTTTAGGGATACTTGTTTGTGGTGATGATCTCGTTTCGAGTATGTGTTCATGACTATGTGTTTATATTTTGTGTCTTTTGGGAACATGAATGTAAATACGTATGTATTTGTGCAGAATTGATGATCATGATTTTGCGTTTTTTCATTAGCTGTTAATAGAATAGAGGTTATTGGGTTTTATGTGTAATTAGAGGCTTTTCAATCGTGTGATATTCACATGGTTGAAAATGCTTAATTCTAATTTAAAATAAATGATCAGATATCCCTATAGGACTTGTTTTAGAACTTAACGAAAGTGTATAAGAAACAAATGTTAAATTAACCTGCAAAAGGATGATAAAATTGTGGCGTAATGTTACAGACCTGGAAATAAGGTGAATGAATTCTGGAGATTTTTAAACAAACAAAAAATATAAATAAAAATAGGTGAGGTCTGCAGGGATCGAAACCCGGACCTCACCAAAGTAAAGCCTTAAAAAAAAACAGGGTGCCAGGTGGGGCTAGAAAACTGGGGGCTGGGGGCCGGGGAATTCCGCAGAACAACAAGAACAAAAAAAAAGAGAAGGAAGAGAAGGAAAAAGAAGTGGGGGCTAGAAGGATGGAACACGCGACCTGGGGGGGGAGGAGGAGGAGAAAATTAATAAGAAAATAAGTGGGAGGCGTGGATTCGACCCACGAACCCCAGAATCAACAGCGAAGAAGGAAAATGGGAAAATAGAGACTCGAGGCGTGGGAATCGATCCCACGACCTCAAGGTGAATAGGGTGGGAAAATTTAATTAAGAAAAAAGAAGTAAGGCATGTGGGGAGTCGATCCCACAACCTCACTGTTGCTCGCCCCATAATTAAATTAATGAAGAGGGGCTGTGGGGGTTCGAACCCACCACCTCACAGCCTCATCTTCAGCGAAAAAGAGGGAAAAATAAGGGGGTGGGCGGGTTCGAAACCCACAACCTCCCTATTATGAGGCAATTGTTTTTTGTTTTTTTTTAAAAAGAGATTTAAATTAGGCATTTCTAATTAAAATAGAAATTAACTCTTTATGTAAATATGGAGATTTAATTAGAATTCTAAATTAAATACAAAAAATTAATTTTTCATAAAAATGTTGAGATTAATTAAGAGTTCTAATGTACGAAATATTAGAAATAAAATCAGTAAAAAAATTATAGAGATTATCCAAGTGATTCAAGAATTGGGTTCCCGTTGGTCTAAACCTCCGTTCATTGATACTAAGTCAATACGTGAGTAAAATATTCAAGAATATCATCTTCTTAGATAAAAAAATAAAAAACTTGGTATATATACAAGAGACATAAAGTCTTGTAATACATAATCTTAGAAAGTAAGAATCAATTTACGAACTCGAAATAAGCCCAATTGCTTGTATGTATCAGACACATAAGTTCTAACATACTTCAAGAAGTAAGTGAACCTAAGATATACGTTAAATGAAATGAAATGAACATTCACATAATAAGAGGTGAGCAACTATAAAAAATAAAGTGCTAATAATGAAGACTTGGTGACAATCAGATTGAGGTAATGTATATGAGAGAGAATCTCAATGCGACTAACGTAAATGTTACCAACACGTACTCACCAATGAGAGTGTAAGAGAATGAAGAGATCAGTTCCGGTGAACATCCTAATGAAAATGATTGAGTTTAAAACACTTAATACTAAGTGAGATGAGAAATATCTATTAGATATGAAGTCCTCATAGTATAGAAGCCACTTCCAGGATGTATGATTTGAATGTAATGGACTTTATACCGAGCACCGATAGGCTGCTATGAGCGGTAGCCTTCTTTCGGGAAGGGCGGAGGTTCACATAACTCTCATAAGATGAAATGTCCGTCTTGCCCGGGTTGTGTCTCCATACATCTCCTAGGTCTTTGAAACCTATATTGCCACTATAGGGATCTGGCGGGGTTAAATTCACTATACGCTAGCAGGTTAGTGAAGCGATTTGACGCGTGATTTCCACCTCTTTTCGGTTGAGTGTGGGGGGAGAAATGGAATTTCATGATGCTCACATGATCTATGTCGGTAAAGTTAAGTTCCCATGAATGAAGAGGACAGCCTCAAAGGAATTATAAAGAAATGAATGAATACCGAAAGGTAGTTAGGAGGATAATCAAGAGCGTGATCTATGATTCAGGTAATGACATTAGGTTATGCTGACAGTTGCACAACAACCGATGAATGTCTTTTCTTAAACTAATCCTAGTAGAGCTGGTGTTCGCACTGGCCTATGAATGAATTGAAATGAAATACGTATGAGGAATAAAACAGACTGTGTGTTGCTACAGAAGGCTCCCTAGTGAGGTCCATATGTTGAGCCCTTATTTGGGAAGTCTTAGGTCAAGTCCAGATACAAAGGGGTCTCATGGTATATGAATGAATAATATGAAGAAACATGTGTTATATGTTATGGTGTTTATGAAGATGTTAGTGTTTTGTGTAGTACGAAATGCTAATGATGAATGTCAATTTATGGCATTAATTTTCCCAATCTCAATTTGGCAAGTCAACTGACTGGACTTCACAATCATGTTGGTAGGAAAGAGCTATTCTTATAATTGCCCATGCATGTGGTTTTCCCCCCCCCCCCCTTGTAGCGATTTTTGCACTTTCGTTTCTTTTCTCTAGACCACCTATTGTACCGCATACAACGGCTTGCTTTTTTGCTCTACTTAATTAGAACACTTACCAAAACATATGGTTCGCTTAGCGTCCCCACAGTATCAAACTGTCTTGTTGCATATAGCTTGGTGTAGCATCACAGGTTTCGTTGGTTGCAGCCATCTCACTGTTTTCTTTTACGGTACCGCCTACCAGTTCACTCACGAGTGATGTGTGTGCGTAGGTCACCTTATGCATTTGTCGAGTTTTATCCTGTCTACGGGTGGTGTACAGTTTGTCTTCTTTATGCATAGTTTCTTTAGCCTTGTCTGTATAGCTTAGACGTGGATGCCTTAGGGCCTCTAATATCTAGTGTTTGTCTGCGTCTTATTTGGAATTACAGCACTGTTCCCGTTCCATTTGTGTAGAGCGCATATTGTTGCTGTCGGATCCCCCCCGAGTTGCCCTTTTTTCCCCTCTTCGATATACAATTATACTGTTTATATGTAAGTATTCTGTGTCATGTTGCTGCATCACACTCCCACCTTTAAATTATTCGGTTGATTTTGTATTTCGGTTCGCGCTGCTTTATCACGATTACGTATTTGGGTTGGAATAGATACAATTGCTATCTGTTTTAGTCAAGTTATTCCCAATTAAAGACACTCAAAAAGTTTCAAATTTTTCGCTAAAAAATTTAACCCATAGTAATTATGTTATAGTGAGTTCCCTTCCCCCACCCTGACAGCTCCGAAGGACCGGCTCCTGTTCTGCTTGATCATCTCGGACTTTGATCCGTGTCTTAACGCATCGATCTTGGTTTTTTTTTCTGTTGGCGGTCTTTAGGTTACTTCCGGTCGACTGTTCCCAGTATATGTAGAAACATGGATTTTTAATTCTTCATATGGATGGGTATATCGACGTACTATTCGAATATATTTATCCCTATTGTTAAGTATCTAATGATGAATGAAAATTTGTATTTACCTGATATGATTGATTTAGCCAACGTAATTAAAATATGAATGCAACTTCATGAAGACTTGGACCTTGCATATCAGAATTAATGGATCTTTTATTCTATCAAACAGTTCAGCAAAAATGTTTTGGCGTTTCTTATTTTTTTAGCATCTCTTATTCTTCTTTCTTTTTCATTTTCATCATTTTGGCATTCTTGTTTTCGTCCTCCGTTTTGATCCGATTCCTCTGTTTTTCCCTCCTCTACTTCTTCCATTTTTTATTTGATTCTTGATATCCATTCTACTCATCATCTCAATTTGCGTTTCTTCTTATACTCCATTTTCAGGAACTAGTTTTGACATTTTGCTTCGCAGAGGAGTAAAGATTTTAACACTTTTTAAGAACCACTAATTTACTATTACTTTTTTCCAATTTCTGTATGTCTTATTTTCTTTTCTCCCATGTTCAACGATCTTAATACCTTCAACACAGAATATAGTTTATAAATTAAAAAATATAAGTCACTTTATCATTTTAACCAAGTAGCAAACGCAACCCAATAGTAGCATTGAAAAGAAAATTGTGCAAGGAGGATTGGGCCTTAAAAATTAAGAGTGGATTAAAGCTCTAGTTTCACCTGATCTTTTCGCATTTATCAAAAGAGTTAACGTCTCTAATTCTAATTCTATAACAATGATCTGATTATATACTTTAAAGAATTCGTAAAATACTATTCAAGCAATTCACATATCAAACAGTTCTGCGAAAGTAGTGCATACATCTCACAAATAAATTTTCTGATCTTTAAGTCAGAAATATTGTAATGTTTATATAAAAATGAATCTGAAAATTAGTACCGTAACCTATTACAAGCGCCAGTTATGAAATCAAAATAGTCTGCATCTACTTCTTGTTTTCCTTTTACTTCGTCTTCCTCTTTGTTGCCAGACTCCTTCATTTGCTTCTTCATAATCCTCGAACCGTCCTCCGTCTTGTATTTCTTTGACTTCTTCTTCCTCTTTGTTGCTTGTCTCCTTCATTTTCGTCTTCATGATCCTCGAGTGGTCCTCTTTCTTTATACATTGGTTGTTTTCCTTGTTTAATATCTCGTCGTTTTCTTTCTTTTTCATCTTCTTCCTCTTTTCTGCGATTCTCTTCTTCATTTTCAACAATTTCTCTGTTTGGATTTTCATCTGTTTCTCCTACTTGATTTCCTTCAACTTCTTCCTTCGTTTCTTCCATATTTTCGTTAGATTCATGATTTTCATTCAGTCCATCAAGCTCCTTTTGCTCAACTTCTTCTTCATTTTCATCAATTTCTCCATTTAGATTTTCATATGATTGATCCAATCCAGCTTTTTCCTCTGTTTCTTCGATTATTTCATCAGATTCTTTATTTTCATTCTGTCCATCAACCTCCTTTTTCCCTTGATCTTCTTCTACATCAGTACGTGATCTCTTACGTCCATTTCCAGAAACTTGTTCTCCTACAGTTACCATTTTATTTTTATTTTTTTTGCAGAGAGGATTAAAACAGAAAAAGAAAATGAGTAGAGACTTTGAACTTTTTTGGAATATGAATTGACTGAACAAGATGGGTAACTACCCTTTATATAGTAAAACTAATTAGTGAAAAAAATTGTCTGTGGAAAAAAAAACTGTTTTTACTTTATCTAGACACTTAAATCTTACCCTCTAAAAATTAGTGTTCTACTTTTATGTTTTTCAATTTTTATTGATAAACTAATGACAAAAGATTATTTTATGAAATGTTTTTTTTTGGAAGAGTCTATTTAGGTTCATGATATTATAGATATTCACACATATTTCGGTGAGATTATTAGAAAGAATATAACATAACTTTAACTTACTGAGGACGTGACCTTCAGTAGGAGGTTGTGTTTAATTAATGTGAAAATTTTATAAATGACATATATAGTATTAGTAATTTTACGTTGTGACAGTATAATAATTCTCTCAAGTTGTTACAATAAAAAAATTGCAGGCTATAACATTTTATTAAAAATAAAAAAAATACTTAAATAAATAGAATTTAGAATAATTCTTTTAAAAAACTAAAGGAAAACACGGATATAGTTGTAGTAATGAATTTGAATTCATTAATGATAATTACTATTTGCCATAAAATTAGGAATTCAAATATTTGTTTGTGAAATCTTAGTTTGTGTTTGTAAGAAAAGACTATATCAAATGACACAAATCTCTATGACACTATTGGATGAGATTCTGCTATTCTAAAAAGTTGTTCACCAATCATGTCAGATGTGACAAATTTCAAACAGTTGTCTTTTGACTTTTTCACTTACGTAGTCTTTTCGGACTAGTTCCACGGCAGTGCCTTCTTTGTGAGTTCTTGAAAAGATTAGTTAGCTCTCTTTGTTTTTGAATGAATAATGTTGTTTGTTTATTGTTGTGTAAATCAATCATCAACAAGTGGTTTGACCACTGCATGTTTATTGTTGTATAAATCAATCATCAAAAAGAATTTTGACCACTGCACCAATTACCTCATCTTCCCTTTTTATTGGTGAAGTACACTACACTTTCACCAACCAACCTCACAAGCTTTACAATTGTACATCATTTTAAATCTGAACGGAAATATAGTGCCAAAATCGAATCCCTGTATTCGTGAGGATCATCAAAACACATAGAATACACCATTTTCTTCCTTTTTGATGATGACAGACAAATTTCCTCATGTTGAGTTTATTCATTCATTTCCCTTTTCGTAAGTCTCAATACCAGAGCATAACTCTTCAGGTAATTGGATTGGTCCTCTTGTTTCATCATTCCCAAAGTTTGATGACTAGATTGATCCTCTTATTTATCATTCTCAAAATTATTAAATAATCAAAACTTCATATTAGGAATAAATTAATAGCACACATGGCGTAAGCTGTTTCCTGGAATGTTTTCTAGGCATGATGGGAGTTAGCAGTTTCTTTGTAAGTTTGTTTTGATACTAGGAATTTGAAGCATTCTTATTCAATAATTCTTTTTTCTCTCCTATTGCTCCTGTGGCTGTGTTGCTATTTTCTCCTCTATGTTGGTGTAGTTGGTTCATTTGTTCTCTTTAATTGTCTTGATTTGTGAAATATAGAAAAAGTGTCTGCAACCGTGCTAGTGAAATATCATTCTTTCAGTTATTTGTTGGATCAGATATCTTGGGGGTGGAGGTGCAATCTGCATCTAAGTTTAATGTCAAAATGCTGATAAGGCGTACGTAAGTAAGAGAATTAATTGCTTTGCCTTGAATTGGTGTTGAACATATGTTGCTGTAGTTCTGAAGTGCAGCCAATGGAATTTCAATCGCTAAGCATTTACAGGTAAAAGACAATGCGGTCAGAGAATCCCCAAGGTATAGCACAAATGTATCTCGACATTTGGTTTATGAACATTGTATCGTTGACTGGAGTCTTCAGGTAATCTCTTTTTCCCTTTTTTTTGTTAAAACATTTTCCTAAGAACTAGTTAAATCAAATGGGAGAAATCAAAGAGAACAATAGTTGCTCAAAATGATAAATGGAGCATACTAACCAGAAGAAGAGTAGAAACTGCTAGCTTTCTGTCTTATAATGTAGTTGTAATTATTGTACTGAATCCCAATTCAACTTGACAAATCATCATAACTGTAATTCTGTACTTTTGTCTTGGTTTCATAATCATCTTATCATTATTAATGTGTGTAATTCATCAAGGTTAATTTACTGTGACATGTGAATATGCTTTGCGCTTCCGCATCTCAGTGGTTGTTATTGTTAGCGGAAACGTGAAACTAAAGAACAAGGAAGAACAACAATATTTAAGTGGTTACGAATCAAATGATCCTACGTCCACCAAAAGAACAATGCACTGATATTTTATTTCACTATACAAAGAATATAAGTGAAAACTACAAGAGAGAGACACAATGCCTAGAATGATGAGAAGACAAGTGAATGAACGGATGATTGAAAATGAAATTAAGAGCTGACCTATTTCTAGGAACAAAATCATAATCTATTGAGGTCATCCATGACATCACTATGTGTCAAAATTGTCAAGGTAATGATACCAAACCATTTTAGGTTTGCCTAATTTCACTACCAAGATTACAATCTTTGACTGTATTTTTACTAATTCTTCTACCAAATAGTCATATTAATCATCTTCCATTTAGTTTGATTCACAGAACCAAAACCAACCTTTCAATCTCCACCTTGTTTGTGTTCCAAGCCATGCGTAATAAAACACTCCGGCCAAAACTTCTAAGCTTACCTGGCAAATCCCATTTAAGAAACAAGAAGAATCAAACCTTGTTGAACTACCAGTCCACCTAGCAGGTGTTCGCTTAGGAGTTGCATCAATTGATGCATACTACCGACAAGTCCTCTGGCAGTGTGCAAAACTTGGCAAGCGGGATATTTGGTCAAATGAATCTGCAGCGTTATCGTCGTGATAACCTTCTCAACCTTGATAGCTTCCCCTTTTCTACGACACTCGAATAAAATGAAATCGACATAAATGTTTTGGGTGCGCTCATGAAATCGTGATTTTTAATCAAATGAATACACTTTGACATCATTTTAGAATTGATTTAAGCTGAAGCTGTAAACTCAATTCTGCCACCAAACCTTTACAAACCAGATAGATTATGTAACTGCCCTCCGTGTATGCTTGCCATATATCTGCCTCTGTTGTAGAAAAGGGACAATCGACTGTAAAGTCGATTTCCAACTAACGGCACTGCCAACGAGAGTAAAGATGTAATCCAGGTGGACCTCTTCGATCAAGATCCCCTCATAGTCAGAATCAAATAACCCGAAATTGAAATACCACTTAACTTTCCGAAAAGGTCAATAGGCCAAAATCAGGGAGCTCCTTTGAGAATCTCAATATCCCTTGACGGCTTCCAAGGCCTTTTCCTGGATCGCAATGTACTGACTTTATTTACACTTACAGGATTGGGCAAATTGGTTGGACGTGTGCATACCATAGCATACATTAATGCTACCAAGCACTCGCATAAGGAAACTTCTGACATATTGCTCAACCGCATCCATAGATTGACGGCATTTGTAACTCTGAAAGTTTGAAATGAGAAGCTAAAGGTAGACTTACAGGCTTGCTCGTTACATATCGAATCTTTCAAGAACTTTTAGATGACCTCTTCTGAGGATAAGAAAGATGTACAACACCATTTTTCTCTTGAAAATTTTCCATTCCAAGGATTTCTTTGCAACTACTAGATCATTCAGTCAAAATTCCGTGCTCAACAGTTTCTCAAAATATTGATCTCTTGTGATGTTTGTTAGCAGCAATAGCATATCATCAATCTACAAACAAAGATATCATAGATTACCAGACATCTTCTTGTGATACAAACAACTATCAATGCCCTCCTCGAAATCCATGTGTAGTCATGATGCATCAAACCTCTTGTACCACTGTCTAGGGGATTTCTTCAACCATACAAAGACCTTCTCAGTTGGCATACATGTCTTCTTTTCCTTCAGCAGAAACTTTCAGGCGATCCATATAGATGTCTCTTCTGATCACCATGTAAAAAGCAGTTTTGACATCAAGCTGTTGAAAGCTCTAAAATCAAACTGTGCACAATGCTTAGCAGCAAGCGAATGAGCTAGTTCAGACTGGAGAAAAAGATCTCATTGTAGTCAATTCCCTCCTTCTGACTTGAAAACCCTTTGCACCAATCTCGCCTTGAACCTAGCAGCTTCCACTGCTGGAATACCCTTCTTTTTCTGTCGACCCATGTGCCATCCAACTGTCCTTATCCCTTGGCCTTTTAAACTAAAGACCCATGTCTTCTCATTCTGTGAAGAGGACTCCATCTCTTCATCATGGCAACTGCCATTGTACAGCATCTTGCAAGAAGGTGCCTTCACATATACGAAGAGGGGGCTCGCGATCCTTAATCTCTTCTTCTGCAGGTACGAAGTTGTGAAATCAGATGTTATTGCTCGTAAGACGTTCGGTTTCCGTATCCGCCTTTTGTCCCTCCCTTAGCAATTGTGTATGGTTCATGGAAAGCAAGTGCTTCTGCAATCTTTGACTCATCACTTTGATCTTCTGATCCGTTTCTTGTAAGGCTCAACGGTAGCTCCCACCTGCCGTTGTTCGCGTTTCTAGATGACTCACACAGAACTTTACGAAGGATCAAGTATAGAGGATTCATCAAAGGTAACAAATTTTTTTTTTTCTCTACTAACTACAAATTTGATAAAGACAAACACCATAGTTTGAGCCTTTTACTCCGTCAACATACCCCTACGAATATGGCCTTTTTAGCCCCTTGGTTCAAGTTACCTGCATTACATGATAATAAGCTGGACACCCAAAAATTGCAGTATGAATAGTTAGAGGGTTCACCTGACCAGACATCATTCGCAGTCATTAAAGTCAATCGGCTGATGCTGGAGACCGATTGACAATGAGAAGCAGGATGAACTGCTTAAGCCCAAAAGACTTGGACATCTTAGCTTGTAAGAGCATACAACGAGCCTCTCAAGAAGAGTGCTGTCATTCTCTCGGCAACTCCATTCTGCTGTGGTGGTGTGCCTGACCGTCTTATGCCTTGCGATTCCCATGAACCTTGCAGAACCCAGACCAATCATTGAACTCTTCACTGCAAAAACTCCCAAGCCATTTAGTCCGTGCGAAGAAGATACTGATTTTACTCTCAATTTGATTTTCAACCAAAATCTTCCACTCTTTAAATGCTTAAAGCATCACTTTTGTATTCTTCAGGGAGGAAGCACCCAACCCTTTCGTTGAAAATCATCAATGAATGTGAGAAAGAGACCTCTTTCCTCCCTTGATGGAAGCTAGAGGGACCCCATAAATCTGAATGGATGTAGTCTAGGGCCCCCTCAACGTCTTGTGCTTGCCAGTGCTGAAGGCTGACCTTTTTCTGCTTCCCTAAGACGCAGTGCTAAAAAAATTCAAGTGTGTTGATCTTCTCACCATCACAAAGGTTGCGGTTTCTCAACATCTCAAATCTCGTGCGCTCATATGGCCTAGTCCTCATGATTGGCCATAATTTTGCCTTGTCACATTAGATACGCCACTTAGATGCATGTACAGAGCCAAATAATGGTGCTTACCGCAAGTGTTGTAGAGGCCATCCTCCAGCTGGCCTTCAACATGAATCAAAGACCCTTTAGTCACGTTCATAGTTCCTCCTTCATCATGTACGTATAGCCTTGTTTATTTAAATACCCAGGGGAGTGGGAGATCAATTCTCTTTAGATCATGGACAGTGACGGACTATGTAATAGTCCTCATGATTCCATATGGGCAGCGAAGCGAACATGAACTTGAACCAATGCAACTATTTTACAAGTTGAATATTGCCCATTAATACAGTTCCTCTGCTCGGTTTCATTAGAGGCTGGAACCAATCTTTTCGAATGTCATATCAAATACAACCAGGTCTAAGATCCATTGTGTGTTATAAGACTCCCCATTATTGCATGATGTTGTTAGTACATAATCATATCATAATCATGTACTTTCTCAACAAGGGATTGCACTGCCTTTTCTTTGGACTTCGACTTAGGGCAATCTCGTTCAAGGCCCTTCTGGTGACAGCCCCAACACTCCGCATTTTGTTGTTCAACGAGACTGTGATCTGTCACTTCGATTTTGCTCCGTCCTTTTGGCTAGTACGGTCACTCTTACAAAGAGTCCACTAGCTGTCACTTTTGTCTCCTTCAAAAGGCATCGCAAATCACAAGAGTTTAGTGCTTGCCGCACTTGCCTCAGTTTAATAGGTTGTTTGACTTATACATCATGAATTCTCAATTATCACGATATTTTGAAGTCAATGAAAATAGTTAAAGAAAGAAACATGCAAGTGTCTCACTCTCGTCCTTTTCAATTCAGAGTGTGAGTCAAGACAGTTTATTGACGCTCTATAGATTGGTATGCAACAAAGTACCTGAACCATCTTTAAATGTATTGAAGAACGCCGTTGTAAAAAAATCCTTGTTGTCACTGACTGGTCCTGTAAAAGCCCTTCCAGCTTTTCCATAACTCTTGGGCCGTCTCTTCGGTATTGTACTCACTCACAAAGTACAGTTAGGTGCAAGAGACAGTGGATGGCCCCCCACTCAATGCATCTCCTTCAATCTTTTCCTTGTCGGATTCCGAATATTTCGGGGGTACTTTTCCGTCAATAGCATGGATTGAACTTCCCTCCGCCGTAACGCTATCATCTGGATTTTCCACGATAATTGAAGTTGTTGCGCCCATGAAATCTTCAATTCAAACTTCATGGAACTCATTTTTTTTTTTTTTATTTGTTTCCTTTTCTACGACAATCTATTGGAAACTACAGAAAAACCAAAGTAATCCCTTTCTGATGTGGAAGTTCAGACTGGCCAACCACAGAGCATACTCAGACAGAACCTGATTCATTACCAATTGTTAGCGGGGAAACGTGAAAACTAAAGAACAAGGAGAACAACAATATATTTAACGTGGTTCGAATCAAAATGATTCCTACGAACCCCCTCACATCCACCACTAAAGACAACTGCATGATATTATTCACTATAACCAAAGAATATAAGGAATCCTCCAAGAGAGAGAACACAATGCCTTAGAAGATGAGAAGACAAGGAAGGCTGATTTGAAAATGAATTAAGAGCTACTATTTATAGGAACAAATCATTCCTATTGATGTCATCCATGAAACACTGATGTGTCAAATTTGTTCAAGGTTAAGATAACAAACCATTTATGTTTTTTGCCTAACTTTCACCTACAAGATACAATCTTTGACTTGATTTGAACTAATTATCTTCCTACCAATATTCAGATTATTCAATCTTCCATTTAGTTTGATTCCACAAAGAACCAAAACAAACTATTTGTTATCTTGAATTTTGACTAAAAGGAACTAGGCATTGATATTCGCAGTTACCCACAAAAAAGTCACTGTACTTTCGGAGAATTCCTGTCCTTTTATTTAACCCTGGAACTAGAAAGGACATTTTTGGGGGGCTTAATTCAATCTGATATTGAGAGTTTTCCTTTTCAGGATAGTGTATGCTAGTTCATTCATGAGTGTTAAATGGGCTTCACCATAAATCAAAACATTTTCATGATATGATGCTTAATATTGAGAGGTTTATACTTTGACTCCTGACAACTTGTCGCTGAAGAACCTTGAATAAGCTATCATTTATTTTGTACTATGTTTCTGATCAACGACTATTGTTGTTGTTGTGCCATGGTGTATACCTTCACTTTCTGTGTTGGGTGTTAAAAGGTTTGAATGATAAATGAAGAGTTGCGACTTTTATAAAGAGTTGTGTGACTTTGATGAAAAGTTGCGACTTTTATAAAAAGTTGGGACTTTTTTGGTAAGACACAATAAGAACCTTTTCACACTACCCTTTGTTTTCTATAAATTGAGGGATTTCCTCTCATTTTAAGAATAGAATTTTAGGACTTCTTCTACTACTACTAATTTAGTATTCTAAGTGTACTTTATTACCGTTGAATGGCCTCACTGACACCAGTGGTTTGAATATCAATACACTGGTGATTGAGATCATTCTATCCTGGAAGGACATATTCCAAATCAAACCTCGAATACTAGAGAGGAATAATTTTCTTAAGGGGACACTGTATATTCAGTGGGCTTGATCTTGTTTCTATTTTTTCCAGATTCTGTTTGTTCTAAGCATCTTAGAAATACAAGATGAACAACAATATTAAGGAAATTATTATATTGTTGGTATATCTTATAGTCTACTGATTGAGAGATTCTAATCGTGGAAGTAGAAGATTAGTGAATTACTTCTAAAGAATCGGGCTTTCTTTAGCAAGGTCGAAGTGAGAATGTACAGAAAAAAATTGATGGTATTCCGGTTAAAGATTACACCAGGTAACCTTCATATTATTTTGTCTAATTAAGGAGAATTTCTAAGAGTTGACAACTTTGATTTTTTATCATGTGTATCTTTGGAAAAAGATTTGCAAATCATATGTTGTGGAATGAATTTTTCTTGGCAAACAGCGTTGCCTTTAAAATTCTTTAGTTTGCAAAATGAGAGATGCATATTTTTGTTTAGTAAAATAGTATGTTAAAATGTTATATTTGGAAGACTATTGAAAAGGAAAACATTTTTTATGTGATAAAGAATATGTTTAATTATGTTTGGAGACACAATCTTTTGTTATTTTGTACTCCATGTGAAATTTGACTGTGTCAGATTTTTGTAGACTAAAAACTTTTGCAGTTTCTACTATGGATATTGGTTTATATAAAATTTCACATAATAAGTCAATGTTGTACTTTTGACTTTCTATAAACTTTACTGGTATATAGAATCAAATTGTACAAATTTTTCTTTCTTTATAGTTAGTATTCTAATACTAAGTGGTATGTCTATTTGGGATAGAGAGAAAAATACCAGTAACTTAGAGTTTGTGATTTTGCGCCTTTATGGAATGAATTTTGACATTGTGTAAAGATTTTCAAAGAGAATTGAAGCAATATAATTCTTTTGTAGAAAAATATTTCCAAAACAAGTTTCATACTACCAATGACATTTTGATAGTCTGCAAAAGTATGTGGAAAAACTATTTCAAAATACTTGAAAAATATTTTTGAGTCACATTTAAATGTGGGGTTCTTTGCTTATGATAAAGATAAAATTATACTTGATGGCAAAATTAATTGGGAGTTAAAAAGATATGAAATTCAATGACAATTTGATTATGTTAGACCCACAAATTCTTGGAGATTATCAGGCATTGTGGTGTTAGTTTCTCTATCTATGTGTAGTGTGACTAGATATAAAACTACAAATATATATATATACTTGTTTTAAAATAATTATGTTCTTTTATGAAAATGTCACTTAAAATGTTTGTAATGTCTTGTTAAAATAAAAGCATGGCATAAGCATGAATATGGTTGATAAGTTCATTTTGTTAGTTATGTAAAAGAACCATTTGGAAATATGGCCTTATTGGACTCGATTGAAACTGGTTCCTGAATAGTGCTTATAACAATCAAATTTAAAGTTATGAAAAGGTGTTTCTAAAAGGACATTTGACAAGGTAATGACTCCTAAAGATTTTTGAGCACACAAAATTGTAAGAAATAAGAAAAAAAATATAATGTGAGAAAGAAAAAAAAGCTACCTCACAAAAGAGGGGGTTTGTTGACTCAATATTTATTTGTTTTACGTGTTGAGTCAAAAGGTTGTGACATGAGCACTTGAGGCATGCCAATTATAAAACCTTGTAAGGAAAACTGATCAACTTAGGAGCATTGTCCTACTTTGAGTGCAATAAATAACAATGTTATGTTTGTGTTAAATCTAAGTATGTTGAGAATTCTTATAAATCTATTGAAAGGAATTTTAATCCCTTAGAGTTTATTTGCACTGAATTTGTCATATGAAGTCAACATCATCTCGTGGTGAAAAAAAATATCTGATAACTTTCATTGACAATTGCATTAGAAATGACTATGTTTATTTATTGAATGGTAATAATGAAGCAATAGAAATGTCTACACAATAAAATATCAAAGTTGAATTAGTTGGGAAAAAGATAGGAAGTGATAAGAATGGAGAGTATAAATCTCGTTGTAAGTCTGAAAAGTAGAATTATCCATCAAACTAATGCCTTATTCTCCTCAATCTAATGAACTACTGAATGTTGAAAGAAATGATGTATGCATTATTTATAAGTTTCGCTTATCACAAAACTTGTGTGGAGGAACTATCCTTACTGCAAAAGGGAACAACAAAAGTTTTATTTTTTCATAGAGAAAGTAATTTTGTTTGTTCAGGACACGATCTATTCTGTATGAGAGAAATAGAAAGGAAGGAAATTCAACTTGAAATATTTCAAAGTGTGATTGTGTCTAGACAAAGTCCAAGTTCCTCTTCCTAAAAAGATTAAAATATGACCTAAGACTGTGGACTATAAGCTTAAACTTGAATAGTCTAGTGAAAGGTCTAAACGATCTTGGGAAGAACAAAACGAGAATGTACTTAATAAAAAGATTCAGAGGTGTAGTAAATGTCAAAGGACATCTACTTCCTTCGAATATGATTTTTTAACATTTCTTGTGTCTTCTGTAGACTCATCCTTTTGGAGAAATGGTATCAGTAGTGAGATTGGTTCAATCTTGAGCAATCCTATTGGGAGTTGGTTGATCTTCCTCCAAGAAATAAACCTCTAGGTTCAAAGCGAATCCTCAAAATGAAAATGAACATCAATGAAAATGTTTACAAATATAAAGCAAGATTTTTGTCAAAGGTTTTAAACAAAAATAAGGTCTTGATCTTTTTGACACATACTCGCTAGAAACTAGAATTACATTTATTTTGATGTTAACTGTGTTAGCAGTGGTATATCACCTCAAAATTCAAAAAATGAATGCGAAAACAACTCTCTTAAAAGGAGAATCGGAGGAAGAAATTTATATGGAACAACCCAAGAATTTTGTAGTTCCTGGTAAATCAAAGAATGTGTGCGAACTTGTTAAGTCACATTATGGACTAAAACAAACACCCAAACAATGACATAAGAAATTTGACCAAACCATGTTGACAAATTGATTTAAGAATGATGGAAGTGATAAATGTTTCCACATTAAAATCACAAAGGTCATTATTTGTTTATAAATTGGTAATATGTTGATTATCAATGGAGACAGTAATGACATAAATGCTACTAAACGTATGTTAAAAAGAATGTTTTGAATGAAAAAACTTCAAGTTGCTGATGCGATCTTAGGTATAAGAATCCTGAGAACTCCATAATGTTTAACATTTTCACACTCTCAATGCATTGAAAAAGTACTTGACTAGTTCAAATATTTGGATTTCAATATTGTCAAGTCCCCAATAAATATGAGCTTTTCATTTCAGAAGAGTGAAGGCGAAAGTGACTTGAAGTGTGTGCGTTCAAATATAGCATTTGTTATTAATGAACTGAGTCGGTTCACAAGTGATCCCAGCCTACCTCATTAGATGACAATAGATAGAGTTTTGGAATATTTAAAAATACTTAAAATTGTGTCTTGCATTATAACAATATCCAGTAGTATTGAAAGGATATAGTAATGAAATTAGATCACCGAATAAATGAAGAAAAATTCATGAGTGGATATGTGTTTACTCTTGGTAGAGGATAAGTCTCTTGAAAATATTTCAAAAGATACATGTATCGCTAGCTCTACAATGATCTTTGAGCTAGGTGCTCGATATAAGGTCAATGAATAAGTTGAAAGACTCTGAAATTTCTTGATAGATATTTTTTCTGGCCCAAACCATTGGCATTAGTATGCACACACTTTGATAGGCATTATGCAATAGGTAGGACATGTAGCATGATGTATAACGAAAAGTCTCGCCATATATGACATAGGCATGATACCGTTAGAAAATTACTCTCTAGTTAAATATTAGAACTGACTATGTAAAGCAAAAGGATAATGTGTCGGATCTACTTACAAAAACGTCTAACTAGAGAGAAAGTTTAAAGATCATCTAAGGGAAGGTGTTTACGACTTAGGACAAGTCATCATGGCACTAACTCTATCTAGTATACTGGAGATTCCAAGAGCTAGATTCGGTATTGTCAACAAACTCAATCCATTCTCATGATGAAGACAATACTCAAAATAAAAATACAACATTAAGGCTTGTTAATGAGTTAATAAAGCTTAATGTTTTTAATAATTTTCTAAGTTTGGCAGATTTGACCAAATAGTGTATCTACGCGATAATACAGTTACAGATCACCTATGTGAGTGTGAAGTGTAAGCCACTTCAAATATAATTATTGTCAAAAACCTATTCTCTATACACTCATGAAACCAGGAGGTGGAGGTGTTCATGGCTGAAGCGAACACAACAGTAAGAACTATAAATAATATAAATTTAATTGTGTGACATATGGTTGTCTAGGTATATACCAAATCTTGACGGTTCAAAGATATCACATCTACCGATTTGACCGAGTATATCCAACATATGTTCACTACGGAAAGTCCAAGGGAAACCTACTTATCTAGATGCAATTAATTCTTGCTTGTAAAGTACACATAGTTCTCTATTTCTTTGTCTTGGAGTCATTCCCCATTCATGCGGGAGATTGTTGGGTGTTAAAAGGTGTGAATGAAAAATGAAGAGTTGCGATTTTTATGAAGAGTTGTGTGACTTTGATGAAAAGTTGCGACTTTTATGAAAGGTGATGACCTTTCCGAAAGATTGTGATTTTTCCAAAGATTTGTGATCTTTCCGATAAGGCACAATAAGAATCTTTTCGCACTACCCTTTGTTTCTATAAAATGAAGGATTTTCTCTCATTTTAAGAATAGAATTTTTGGACTTCTTCTTCTACTACTAAATCTAGTATTCTAAGTGTACTTTATTGCCGTTGAGTGGCTCACTTACACCATCGTTTTGAGTATAAATATGCTGGTGATTGAGATTATTCTATCCTGGGAGGACATATTTCAAATCAAACCTCAGATACTAGAGGGGGAGGGGAATAATTTTCTTAAGGGAACACTGTGCATTCAATGGGCTAGATAATCTTTCTATTTTTTTCAGATTTTATTTTGTTCGAAGTATCTTAAAATACAAGACGAACAACATTGTGTTCGTAAAGTCCAAAGAAAGGCTTGGGGTTTATGTTTTAGGTATTCCTCATATGTGATTGGCTTGGGTTATTATTAGTGGTCTCTTTTATAGCTATTGTTGCAGTAGCCCCTAAACGCAATGTCTGTACTGTTTCTCTTCCTGCAAGTATTAGCTAGCATATCGTATTATTTTGGTTCCAACCAACATTGCATGATAGTGGTTTGAGGCCAGTCACATCTTTTAAATATTAATCCAAATTCTCTTTTTATTCCTTTTTTTTTAATTAAGACGACTTTGTCTTTAAGGACTGCCTAATACTAGTTTCACAAGTTTTATTTTACTCCTTTTTCTGTGTCAGGTGGTTGCACTTTAATATATGGGAATGGCAAGACAATTTGTTCTCGGCAACGCCAACACTAGCTATCACTACATAAAAAATAATTATTAGCGGTAATTAAAAATTAATTTCTGTTAAATATGTATTTTTAGCAGCAATTCACACTCTTTGTATATGTCACTAAAACCTTTAGTTACACTATATTTAGTGAAACTTAACTATTATCGGTAAAGACTTAAGCGTTTTTTTACTAATATCAATATCTATATTGCCGCTAAAAGTTATTTTTGTTGAAGTGTGCAATCGATGTTGCTAGGGATTTTATCATAAGCTTCTTGCGCATAAATCTTTTGTTTTATGTTGCATGTTAATTTCACTTGCTTCATATTGAATCAGATGCCCCCCCCCCCCCCCCCCTATTTGTATTGCTAGGGTTATCTTCTGGGAATCTTAGGATGTGGGTACTCTCCTTAGCATGTTGATGTACAATTCTGTTAAAAACATGAGTAGGTCCAATTTACTCAAATGGACCCTTGGTTTTCCCTGTTTGGTTCTGTTGGGTTTGAATTCCAGTCTCTTGATAGTCAAACAATTGTGTTGCTGCATGCTAATCAAAACTTATTTAATTGTTTGGAGTGTATTTTCTCCCAAGTAAGCGTCTCTAAAAAATTGATATTTTTCTTTATCATATATTTTGTATGGATATTAAGATTGATGTTTCTTTGTTCAGGTTCTTGTACGTTTGTGCTACTTATACTACGCGAAAGCCTTCCACACTTAAACCAAAACATTTTTGACAGGAAAACATACATCATATGAGATGAGCGTTTCTGTTCAGTAGGCCAAATGATTGAATGGAAAAAACCAAGAATGTTGGGCTGTAGATTTTCGTGTTTAGATCAAGACGTAAAGAAAATATCATTTCTTGAACTGTAGACCACAAATTAGAAGAATATACTTAGGAGTCACTTAGTAATATGTAATAAGAAAATCTACTACATTTTTTAGTTATACAACATATGCAGTATTATAGGGTGCACAACTAATTAATATGTAGAAAATTACATTTCCTATTATGTATTATCCAATAGATAGAAAAACTATAGTATCAACAATACAATGACGGTTAATTTATGGATAAACATGATTAAAAATAAAATCACCCTTGATATACCAAACCATCGATCTGTCTCGACAAAAACAATATCACACTTAGGTCTCGAGATTCTGAAAGAGTAACCGTAACCGCAATCTCAGAAGAATTTCCTCCTTGTTTCACTTAACATGAACATTCTTACTTGGTATTTTCCTTCCGACTCTTTCTCTTGCTCATTGCAATGTTATCCAACACAATTTTTGGCTTTATCTTTCCTTGCTACTTTCAGTCAATCAGGAAAAGGAGGATTAATTGAGCAGTAGCTTAGGAAATAAGATATCAATCAAAGACAGATCTGAACATATATAATTTACAAGGTGTAATTGCTAATTTCATCGTTGATATCAATTAAACTTCTGCTCGGACAACCTATAACTATAAAAATTAACTTAATGTATAACAATGAATGGAAAGTGAAATAATTATATTAAAACAGAGTGATTGTATACACCTTGTTTGTGATACAGATCACATGCTATGTCTCTGTTGGCTCCGCTAAAATAATCTGAAATCAATAAAAATTTTGAAAAATCGTATGCTAGTATGTATTAATCTTATTTACAACATTTGTTTCTAATAAAGAGATTTGAAATTACTAAAATTAAAACCGTTTCACATACAAATGATTATTCCAATAACATACCATTGTAGTTTCACAAGTGAAGAATGGGAAGAGTAGTGTGGACACATAACCTACCCTTATCTTGGCGAATAGGAATGTTGTTTGATACACCATTATCTCAATTCAATAACAAGATATTTTAGCAACAAATCCAATAAATCTAAGTGTAGTGCTTGGTGTATTGATTTTTTTTTGGAAAGGGAGTGTGTGCGAGTTGTTTATTTCAAGAGAAATCAAGACAAAATACTACACTTATCTATAGAAATCAAATTAATTGCAGTCCAAGTGTAAGAAAAATGCTAAGTGAAGAACTGTATGATGTTGGAATATATAATATCAACCATGTGTTTAGATATAATATTTATTATAGATGACCATTTATTCATTTTTAATTTATCATATAGTTGTTTATGGTTTCTATTTACTTATACAGTAGATAATTTAGTGTATATAGTTTAAGCTTATATAAAAAGAATTAAATCATCTGTTCTTATAAGTATGAAGTGTTTTGTTCACAATCTAAGATGAGAATTGGACATGTCATCGGTATGATTATAGCACTAGATTGTATGTAGTTTATCTTGATTATGAGAATGGTATAGTTCCAACTTCTTGTGCTAGTGCATTTTGTATGTATTGAACGAGACTGAATAGAGATAGTTGTTTTAGATTAACTAACAAAAAGATATTCTCTAAACTATTACTTGTACATATATTTTTAATCTTGATATAACTATTATAATTCGTATACGGGCATGTGTACTCCATTATGATGAATATGAACTATTAAAATATCACATAATTTTTTTTTAAAAACAGTGTTTGGGTAACAATATATGAAAAGTAAAATGAAAAATGTTTGTAGTGTATAGTTAACTCATAAAAGATTATTTTTTTTGCATTTAGTCCTCCCCTTGTTATAACTTTGATACATAAATTTTAGGTTTGTTTTAGAAGACAAAATAAAGTTACAAAAACAAACATAAAGACACTGCTTTATGATTAACTTTCTTAAAATGTCTTTTTTGTCTCATATAATAGAGTATAAATATTGCAATTCTTCCTTAAAATATCTCTCTTGTCTCGTAGAATAGAATAAAAATGTTGAAATTAAATTAATAGTTACATGATACACATTTCAAGAAGATAAAATGTTTGACAACCTTTTCATCAAGTAGAATGCAATTAAGTAATTCAAATTTATAAATAAGAAAACTTAATTAGGAGGAAATAACTAAAGAATTAAAGTGCAATGATTGACATTTAAATTTCTCCATTAAATAATTAAAATATTAATATTTTATTAAATAAATTACATTTTAATTTATTGGATAGCCAAATACCATATTAAAATATTCTTAAAATTAAAAGTTTTAAATATATTTTTATTTTTTTTGTTAAAAATATAATAAGAGAAATATTTGGTCAAAACTTAACACATCTAACTTCTTAAACATTTTGGTGTATCATTTTTTTGACTTTGGGACTTGAATGTAATGATAATTTTAATAAAATTATTTATAAAAATTTTTTTTTAGACGCACGAAAGCCCGTAAGTAGCGAAATTAAACTAGAGTTAATGAAAGAAATCTCAAGGCAATTGGTGTAATCATGAACATCATAGTGTTCTATTGTTGGCTGCTGCTAACTAAAAATATCGTAAATAAGTAAAAAAAGAAAACGTTTGTTGGAATTTGGCATTAATATTTTTTTCCAAAGTACCAGTAACAATCTTTTTATTTGAAAAGAAAATCTATAACTTAGCATTAATGACATTGTGGTTGGCAAAATAATTCTACAATTAGAAACAAGTGATCACAAATCTTTTTAGTCCGTGAGGTGCTGCTATTATTCTAGTATTGACTTTAAATCATTACTAAATGATGAGAATTAAGAAAATTAGAGGTGGATATTGTTATAAATTCTTACGAAAAATATTTTTATCACGAACATTTATTGAATTCATCAAAACTTCAACTTCACCATGAACTTTTAAACTTCACTTCACCATGAACTTTTGGTAGAAAAAATTCAATAGCTTGAGGGTTTGTAACACGTTCCGGGTGTCGAAAGATACTGTCCTTAAGGATATATCTTCCGGTATGAGTATATCCCCCACGATTCAACGAGCTCTTCTAATATAAAATAAGAATCCTAAAACTAACAAAAATTTAATTAAAGAAAACCAACATAAGAATATATCAAAAAAAGAATTGTTTTTTTGTCTTCCCTCTTCCTCACCATTAGTAAGAATCTGATTTATATAGAAAATTAGTAACCTCTCAAATATGTGAATGGTTGAAATAGTCAAAAACCATAAAAGACATTGAACACAATTAATGAATTGAAGGCAATTCATTTCAATAAAAAAAAATGTTTATAACAGCCATATTATGACAGAAAATAAAATAATATTCTATTTCAAGTATGGAAATAAAATAACCTTTGAGATACTAAAATCATTTTTCCAACAGTTTTTTGGGAAATCAAATACTAGTAGAAAAAGAGAAAGTAGTTGTACAAATACCCAAAAAAGAAGTGCAAATTATATTGTACGGGTCATGGATATTATAAAGGGTTAAGTCATATGCGGCCCCATAAAGTTGTCCGTATGTTTCAATTAGACACCTCAATTTAGCCTCATACCTATTTTACACTTGAACCTTAACAAATTTATACCAATTGTAAAACAAAATGATAGTCAATAAAAGAGAAATAGCGGTGCAATTCAAACGCTTCAAACATAACAAAATGGACCAATAGACGCGATGACACATGGCAATTGGGCGTTAATTTTTAATAATTTTTTTATTTAAATAATCAAAAAGCAATTAAAGAAAAACAAAAAGGTGATTAATCCACCCCACCCCCACCCCTCAGGCCACCCACATCTTCTCTTCTCGTCGACATGAACTGCACACCCATGCTTCTTCTTATTCGTTCCCTTTCAAATGGATCGGCGTCTCAACGCAGTCAACAAATTGCTCCAGCCTTTTCTTCTTCTCCATTGAAAAAACTTTATCCATATTTCACCATTATTATCAATCTAGCTAATCCTCATTCACCTTTCCATTTGGATTGCATCAAAACTCTCTATTAGTATCTTTTATCTGTCTTTTCACAAAACTAATTAGTTAGGCAGCCAATTAGTTATAAAAAATTACAAGAAAAAAATAATTTTTTACAGAAAAAATAATCAATTGCTTTCCTCGGAATATTATTTTTATCGAACTAATGGAAACTTTGCCAAAATATTAAGACTTTAATTAGATTTACATAGAATACTAGAAAAGGAAACGGGAAAAGAAAAAACACAAGAAGAATTGGGGGATGGAGAAAGTTGGACGGGGTGGGTTGTGGTGGTTATGGAAAAGCGTATGAGAGAGTTGCAGGAAAGGTTGTCGGGAAGAAGAGATCATTTTTTTATTTTAAATTAAGTATTTTTATGCAGTATTTACTTAATTAGGTTTATTAATGCAAAGAAAAAAGAAAAAAAAAGATTCATTTCCAATAGTTTCACGTGCTTGGGGACTGTGAATACCAAATTTTTTTCCACGTAAGCCATTGGTGTCCAATAGGAACTGTTTTTGAACACATAAGGTGTTCAATAGGTATGCGACTAAATTGAGGTGTCTAAGTGAAATATACGGACAACTTTAAGGGGCCGCATATGACTTAAGCCTATTATAAAACCGAGTGAACTGACTTTTTTGGTCTCTTTTTAACAAGGACAAACTTTTCTTCTCTTTTCCACTTATTCCCCCGGAACACGAAAGGCCATGTGGTGTGGCTCGAAACATATCATTTCGGAATGGAAGTGGGAGATGCTTTATATTGAATCTATTATTAGAACTTAGCCTTAGAGGATATTTTTACAACATGAGTTTTGGATTTCAAAGGGAATTTGGATGACCACTCGCCTTTGAATTAGTTTGCGTACATTAACAACTATCACTCTAGTATTTAGATGGCTTCTTATGAGGCTCTTTATGGACAAAGGTGTAAATCTTCTATTTTCTGGTTTGATGTTTGTGCCGATAAGTTGATAGGATTAGACTTCGTTCCTCAATCCATGAGGTGAAATTAATCCAAGGTAGGTTGAAAATAACGCAGAGCCATCATAAATCCGATACAACTGATAGAAGAAGAGATTTGATTTTTGAGTTGATGATTGAATATATTTGAATGTTTCACGTATGAAATGTTTTATGTTATTTGGAAAGAAAGAAAAGCTCAGTCTTTGATACATTGGTCCTTGCAGGATATCCAAGAGAGTTGGTAATGTAGATTATGAGTTGGCGTTACCGTCAAAGTTAGTAGTAGTCCATCTAGTATTTCACATTTTATGCTAAAGAAGTGTTTGGGATTATACTTCACATATTGTGCCTACCGAGAATCCAGGTATCAAAGACAATCTATCTTATTAGGATATTTATGTTCAGAATCTTGATCATCAGGTTCAAAAGTAGAGAATTAATGAGGTTGTATCATTCAAGGCCTTATGGAGAAATCAGTTTGTTGAGGGGGCTACATGGATGGACGAGGAAGAGATGAAGAAGAGATACCCTCATCTCTTTTCCTCCGAGTTAATTCTAGTCCAAGGTATTAAATTAACTCTTCCTAATTTACTTATTCAATTCAATCCCTCCTGCAATTTTTTGAGTTAATAAGTTTTGTGTGTATTTTAAACTAAACTAGGTTGTTGAACATTCTCTTGACCTTTTCATGCTCAGTTCAGCCATCATTCGAGGATTAATGATTTCAAGGGGGAGATATTGTAACACCCCTAAAATTTATTATCTAAAGCCCGAACCATTCTTAAATTAAATGCAAGATCATAGCGGGTAATTCCTTAATTTAACATATGTGAAAAATTCAATTCTTTAGTGTTGGAATTGATTTTGATATGAATTTAAGTTACAAGAAACCCCCAGCACAAAGTTGAGTTTAAAGCTACCTTACCAATTAAATTTGACAAAAGATTCTACTTAGTTCAACTTCAAATGATCATATCTCCAGATATATAATTTATTACGTATTCCATAACCTATAAAATTGAATACCTTTGAGTTCTCTTTTCAACGTAACAAAGTTTCTTTCATTTAGAGGTCGGCATAAAATGTTATGGCCATTTCACCAAAGACTGTCATATCGGAAAAGCTGACAACAGACTTGATGACAACCATGACAGGTCAAATTTTCTATGATTTCATCGTTTCAGTTTTTTTTATGATGACACGTGAAGAGAAGTGATCTTGGTAAAGGTTTGTAAGGGCCTTCATTAGGCGTGGCAAGGGTTTTGCGATTTTTGATTAATTAAGGATATTTTTGATTTCCCTATCAATTCTAAGCCTAACTCTCGACCCTATTTCACCTAATTAAAGGTATAATCAATGTTAAAACATAATTTTATGTTCTTTTACTCCAAAAAGACTTGATGAAGGATCCATGAGGAGAAAATCTAGGTTTCAAGCATTCTTCAAGTTTCCATTATTTTCGCCAAGAACATTGTTTTTACCAAGTATCTAAGTCTATCATAGTGTTGGAATATTCCTCACTCCGTACATTTCTCAAAATTCAGAGAAAGAGTAATCTAGGGATTTTATTATGGAATTTGATTTTTCTTTAGATAAGTAGTATCATTGAATTCCAAAATTCTATTTGTTATTGTTTAGTTGAGGTTATCATGTGTTGAGATTCTTGAATTGATTGTTCATGTCTATTTTCCTTTATAAGCTTTATCATTGAGTTATTTATTAAAATATCCTTTTAAGCAATCATTCTCTTAAATTGATTTATGACAACAGTTAAGAAGAGTTTTGAGCATAGTTTGAAGAGATGTTCATGGAATGAATATAAGGAAACTATTTAAAGTGAGAAAAGAGAAACTTTGATTTTCTAAATGATTTTCTGAGTTTCCCCCCTTTTTTTTAAGATATTTCGAGCAGATACATCTTTCAAGAGAATAATTAACAATTATCTCAAACAGAAAATAAGTATGTTTTAAAATTGAGCAGGAGAGATATATATATATATATATATAATATTATCTATTGAGATATATATATATTATATATTGAGATATGATATATATAGATATATATATATATATATATGATATAGATATTATAAATATATATATATATATAATCTATATATATCATATTATGGAATATTATATGAGAATCGATATGGGGATGCTTTAAGACAATAAAAAATCCTCATAAACCATATCTTGCCAACATTGATACACTATCATACTTTTTAGATTAATCCTTATATCATAGTAGATTTACTTACTTGAGAGGTTCTCTACCCCGACACAATATATGATAGTTTTGGCAGTTTGGATAAGATGTTATATCATCACGTAGCTCATAGAGATAATTGTCAGTTAAAGAATCTCCCAATATAGTTAATATCTATTTTAATATATCACTTATTATGTTGAGTACGGAGATGAGTATGTTTTGTAAAGATTTAAATTATTTACTCCTTTATTTCTGAATATTCAACTTCCTATTAGCTGTTTCACTTTGGATATAGATACTCGTACATTAAATGTATTGGTGTCATTTGACATGCAACTTTTTATGATGTAGATACATGTTTTCAGGATCATCAACATGAATTTTGTTGAGATCACTTGGCGCTTTAGTAGCTTTGGTGAGTCTCCTTGAATTGTATAGGATTTTACATTTGTTTTTAGTAGTTATTATGAGTTGTTTCAGGTATTGTGTCAACATCTATCCTAGTATTAGAGGCTTTGTAGATAGTTAGTGTAGAAAGTCTCTCCGTATTTCCCTTTTATTTCGAGATGTTTTGCAAACTATTATATTTATAATATTGAGTACTTTCCAAAATTTTGCTTAAGTCTATTTGATATGTTTTCACAACCCGAGAGCACTACCAAGTCACGACACATCGTACTCGATCTTGAAGAGGTCTTATAAAAGCCCTTAGAATTCATTCATCATATAAGCTATAATAATAGTGTGGAATCACAACATTTCTCAATAAAACCAACAATATAAAACTCTTTTATAAAATTATGGGATATTAACTCTCATCATAACAATCTTAGACACGTCTCAAAATCATAGGATTACGACCCTTTACAATCGAAAGGAGCTAATAATAGTCTATTGAGAAGTGATTTAAACATGAAAGCTAGAACATAAACTCCTTATCCTAAAAAATGTCGAGGACATATCAATGTGATCACGAGAGAACTCTTATCCCAATCTCCAACTCTAACTATCTCAATCACTTCCCCGCACCTACACTTGTAGAAAGACATAGGTTTAGAGTGAGGTTTTAGTAAACTGTGACATTTGTTTGAGATATATGATTGAATGCTATTTTTGATAAAAATCCATAAAACCACATGTATAATAGACATATCATAAGTCACCATCCACATATAAGACAATACCCACATTATCGGCATGCTCAACTATTACTAATATACAACAGATGCATATGCTTGCCAATTAGACCATTATAGCACCTCCAAAAATGACTTAGGTGAAACTAGGGCCTAATATGTGTGTCATGAAGTCCTAAGATGATTCAAAATAATGTTTGAGGAAGTTTCTCAAGATTTTGGTGAAGTTTGAACTCAAATGTCGAGGGACGACCAAGAGGTTCGACGATTAATCACCTATATGCCTTATGTGTTTTCATGTGATTATAAGTGAGTAAAGAGTTTATGAGGTCCTTATATGATTTATAATGGTTTTTAGAGTCATAAGGTTGGGTTTGGTAAGTTTTGGAGGTCAAACGTCCAAGAACGTCCGGTGATGTTTGATAGATAGTCTTTAGACGTCTTTGTGAGTTTAGATGTGTTTTAGCATGTTACGTGGCTTTTTTGATGTTGAAATTGTTTGGAGATGTTCCTAATACCTATAATTACATGTTTAGAGGTTTAATGTCCGGGTACGACTCCACATAGCACCCACAAGGGGCCTTAGAAGAAGGACCCCATCTTGGAGCTCAACACTGCCAGACAATGGCAATCTACTGCCCCAAACGATGGCCAATCGACCAGACGACGGCCCGTCGATGGGTGTGTAGATGGATCCATATAGCATTTAGGTACAGGATCTGCATATGCAACCAAATAACCCCATTGAAAGGGCGTGGTCTCACCCACGGACCGTCAATGCTAGGTCGTCGATGGTGCTGAAATTTACCATCTTTTCTATTAAGGCTTGGGTTTTTTTGGAAAATTCACTCCAAGTCTTATAAAATATAAGGACGGTTATTTTGGGTGTTTAAGGGTATTTTAAGAGTACATAGTCATAAAACTCTATTTAAACCCTAGCACCTAAATAAAAAACAATTCCCTCCAAGGTTTTTTCAAAAACCTCCATGAGAGACTAAAGTTGAAGTAGAAGCTTGAAGATGGATCTCAATAAGTTCTTTTATTCCATTCTCTATATTATTATAATAAGGTATTATAGTTATTACTAAGGCTTTCTATCACTATAGTCAATTTCAAAGATGGGGTTTTTTAAGATGAAAAAAGATGTGAAAAGCAATTTCTACTGAAAGTATTGGGTTGTTGCATGAATGTTTCAAACATTAAATATATGATATTATGCTTGTTATAAATTGATGTTTTAAAATAAAATTATGCATGAACCCTTGACCTTTCAACTCTCTCAATTTGATTAAAATATGGGTCTATGAGATCATGCTTTGATATTAAATGAATTGGAAGTGTAGATGTTATGGGGATTTGAGTATGTTAGAATTATTATTGATTTTTGAAGGCTTATTTAATTTGATTTTCCAAAAAAATTGAGTATTGTATGATTCTTAGATCCATTTGAATATTAATTTATTGAATTGGATATTGGCTTAATGTATGAATTTTAGTGGTAGTTTTATCTGGGATATTGAATGATGTAATAATTATATTCAATTATGTCTAATTGTTCTTAGATGATAAATATATTGAATTAACTTAGATCATTGAGCTATTTATAGTTTTAGGTATTGAACATGATGTTCATGGCCATGCGGAAGGACTTATGGTATTGACTTGGATGATGT
Organism: Solanum habrochaites; assembly: GCA_027704765.1. NCBI lineage: Eukaryota > Viridiplantae > Streptophyta > Magnoliopsida > Solanales > Solanaceae > Solanum > Solanum habrochaites. The sequence continues at coordinate 17,937,610 of JAKWJA010002499.1, forward strand.
AGCTTTGGACTTGAAGAGGTTGAAGATTGAATGGGTGGGATGCTTGCCTATAACTCTATTTAATATTATGATAGTTTTTGTATTACAATGCTGATTGGTAGGTCCAATTATGGTGGTTGGTTGATATGTGAATTGATGTGGCCTTGTCGGCGTTGTTGATGTATTATGATGAGCATGGCCTCTGTCGTTAATTAGCTTGGAAGTATTATGTGTAAAATTTGTTTAGTTATTTATGTGGGTATGAGAATATCTATCTATCATGTGATTAAGTGAAAGTATGTGTTCCTTCTATTGATTTAGGTGATCATGTTAGGACTATGACTATGTGATATGAGTGGTCGCTGTAGAGTTGATGCATAATTGTTCCTATGTGACTATGATGAGTAAATGAGGGTATATTGATGATGTTTATAGGAATGTATAGGATACATTGAAGATGATAAGGTCATTCCTAAGTGCTTCAAAGAAATGATATGGTAGATGGCCTAAAAGTAAGGAAAGTTGTGTCTGTTTTGGTAGACTTCGTGTCCCTTACTTGATTAACATATATGAATGATATACGAGTTTTGTACTAGGTAAAAGCCCTTGTGCACCTCGTCACAGGGATGACCCATGAAATGATTGGAGACCTTAAATGATGTTAAAGAAGTCATGGTACACGGAAAAGAATTTATGTTATGAGATTGAAGTCAAGAGCCGATAATGGTAGCCCTCCAGAAAAAGGATGATGTTAACTTAGGGTTGATTTAGGATGGAATGATATCATAATCATCCTTAGGAAAGTCATGATGAGCTTATCTTAGTCGCAATTGAAGGTTTGTAGCTCTTGGACCTTTTTGGTAGGGTTGAATGTGATGGGTTATGAACTAGATAGTAACGTTTTTATGTGTCCTTAATGTAATTGTCTTGAGAACAAAGGCTTAGCAACGAGTGCGGGTGTTATGGGAAAGTAGCTCTAATCAGAAGGAGACTACGCAGTAAAAGTAACTCTAGTTGAGAATGCAGAATAGAGTTGCAGAAAAGCCGTCTTAGTTCTTAACCATGTACCTACATGGGATGTGTCCTAGTTCTATCCTTGGAAAGTAGAACACCCTCATTGGAGTATGTTAGAACTATGGATTCCATGTCTAGCTATCATGGTCTATGTCGGTTATTGACTATTCACTTCATATGGAATACCTACTAGCATTATAGAAGTTCTATGAATTTTAGGTGGTGGTATGCGATGCTATATAAACATTGCACAATAGGCTTTGAGGGTGTTAGTTAGAGTCCCTAGGTCTTGTGTAGGACCATTTCTTGAATGTCCTTATGTGATGAATGTGTTTTAAATGAACCAAGAAATGTAATGACTTAAGTTAAGAAGTCGTGTTAAATGAATAAGTACTTTTCTAGAGTAGTTAAGGGTTGTCTAGTTAAGTTGTGAAGGGGGTGTAGGAATGGTCACTTCGTATCTTACCTAGATAAGTATTATGAATGACTCTAGTTAGGAAGATTGTTGATTATTTTTACATGATCTAATCCTTAGGTAATCTTAAGGATTATTTAGGTAATCTTGAAGAGGTCAATCATCGACGTTATCTTCTTGATTTACTTAACTATGTCTTTTGAAGCCTTTGAAAGGAGAATGCCATATAATCTCTGTGTTGATGTATTAAGTGAGAATGATTCTATCTTAGGTAGTCTATAGGATATCTTCAGCGTGTGTGTACGGGATTGTATGGGTGGTCGCTTCACAACTCACACAATTGAGACTTATAATCACCTTTGGAAGGAGGATCACATGTTTATGTGGTTGGTGTGTATCTCATTATAGGTGGTCTTAAGGATCATTTAGGTGTGCCTAGAGAGGGTGTATCAGTCTCTCTATGTCTTACTTAAGTGAGTGAATTGCATGCTAGGAAGTGCTCTATTTCAAGTGAATGGACTTCACTGTACAGTGAAGAAACTTCACTGTAACAGTGAACTTGCTTACTGTGAAGTTGTTCTAAAAATGTGATTAGTTGCTTAAATGATTTCTTATGTGTTCCTAAGATGTTAAATGTTGTTCTTATGATTATAGTATGATGTTTTAATAAGTATTCATGAAAAGCATGTTATTTACTAAATGTCCCTTTTTCATGGTTTTTGCATGACTTCCATACTTAGTTCATCTAATGTGCTAACCCCTTCTTTTCCCTTTTTGACTAAAGTGTAGGGAATCGGAAATCTTGATATGCCATGGAGGATGGATAGGTTTCTAAGGATTGAAGATGAAGTATTGGTGAGTCCTCATCGATTCGAGGACAATATTCATTACTCTTTGTTTTATGTCTTGTATGGGCTTAGTCCCAAGTATTGTATACTCCAAAGTTTTGATGGTTAAATGCGATGTTGGAAAAGTTTAATGTTTTAAATGGAAGTCTTTCACTTGCTTAATGATTATGGAAAGAGTTCCTCGTGTGTGAAGAAATTTTTAAATTCTTACTCATTTTAAAATGTTTATTATGCAGTGAATGATACGAGTGGCTTTTATGAGACTTCTTGAAGTATCATTTGCCGTGTGGCAACACAAGGATGATCTAACTTTTAGGCTCTACTTGCGATTCGTTACAACCATTTCATAATATTATATCTTTCATCAAAGGTACCCTAAAACCCATCTAAGTAAGATATGAAGGGGAAGCCCATACTACTTCATACAACACCTAGGTGTTCTTCAAGACTACAACAGATGCGAACTTTTCCTTTTCAACTTAAGCCAATAAGTTAAAATTCATTATTAAAGACATTTATGGAGACATTCATGCATTTAGGTTACTTCACATAATAGTCCTTAAAGACATACATACATCATTTACACCTTCTAAGCCTACTCGTACCATGTGTAGATAGCATCCCATACTACTACCTACACGTCGTACAACCTATGAAGTAACTAGAGTGCACAATAGGTGTTAACCAACATAGACCACTCTAGATAGGGATGAAATCCGGTTTTATAAGACCCCACACTGTGGAAGAAGTTCTACTTTCCATGGGCAGAACTAATACACAACTTATGTTGGCATAGGTTTAGGTGATATCCAAAAATGTTCGTAGCTTTTGACTCTAAGCGTTCTTAGGGAGACACACAATCTAACCCATCCATTCTGCTAGCCTAGTTTCCATTATTGTATTGAGAGGAAACACATAGGTCTACCGACACCATAGTAATTCTACGAAGAAAGGCACAATGCTTAGGTCTACTGATCAAGGTTCATTAAAGTTAGCTCACTGACTTTCTGAGAGAAGGTTTTATACCATTCTGGCCACCATGACTAAGTCTATCATTTCATACAAGAAAGAGTCACAATCATAAGGTCTACCACTTCAAGGTTTTGCATTCACTTATGGGTATAGACTCACCATAAAAGGTCACAATACTTAGGTATAATGCTTTAAGAGATATCCTAGAGGCCTCCATTAAATCATTATAGACAGGAACATATAAGGTCAGAGCTTCTAGACATTGATACTACAATTAAAAAGGATGCATAAGCCTTCAAAGTCAAAATATCACATTCAACAACTTCCAAATCAAAGAGAGGCACCTTATTCTACAAATAAGATCCAATCACAGCTTAGAGCCCCTTCACCTCGAACACAAGAGAATGATCATTAAGAGATAACATACTTCAAAACACAATACAATAACACTTTATAAAATATCTCTATTGGATCACATGATAAACTTTCACAATTAGACTATCCACATAGTCTATTAATTACTTCAGAATCTAAGGCCTATATAGAGAAAATGATAATTTACGCGTTTAACACTTTTTTAAGGTTAATGATAATTTATATAATTCATTTAGGAAGTTTTAGAATCAAAATATCAACGAACGTCTATGACGGTCGGAAACTAGTTCAAGAGGTGCTATCGTGCCTTAGTCTACTTGACAAGGTTCCAAGATTTGAAAAGTGATGAAATTTGGTGATAATGTGTATAACACGTATTGGAGTTGTTTTATAGTCGAAATATCTAGGTTTGAATCCCCAAGGACCAACCAAAGGGTCCTTGTGGAGGACCTTTCCTGTTTGGCTAAAAGCTGCCAAATGATAGTACCATCAATGGTTGCCAACAAACGGGGCATAGGCTAATCGACGGGGCGTCGATGGACACCATTGATGGTAACTTAGACATTTTGTAAAAGGGTCCATTTTATACACTCTCCGAACAAAATTACGGATGTGCAGCATGGAAGGGACACTGTCCGTCGACCGACCAACGACCCGTAGGTCGGGGTTTTGTAGGTCAGGTCACTGTTTTGGCTGCCATGTTTTATTTAGTACAATTAATAAATTAGGTGGTTAATTAATTATATAGGGGTTAAGGAATGTCTTATTAAGTTAATTAATGACTTATATAAAGCCCCTAACTTAAATAAAACTAAACCTATCTCTCATAATTTCCAAAACCCAGTTGCTCTTCCTTCTCTCCTCTTTCTCTCTACCAAATAAACTCCATAGAAAACCAGGAAAATGATGGTCCTAGGGAATCAATAAGACTACTTTTATCCATCAATATTCATCAATTAACAATGTATTAGATTCTTTTCACCTTTGGAATTCTTTCCCCAAAGGGTTCCTCCAAATTGATTTAAAAATGACGAGTTTCAAGTGGGTTTTCTTCTATTACGAATTTGATCTTCTAAATTGATTTGTTATTACTTTATTAGATAATATATTATATTTATATGTGTTATGATTTAATTCGGCTAGTTCGTGCTGAATTACCAGGTTGTGAAGTAGCTCTGACTTTGACTAAGTCCCTACCTGGCTATGAACTAGTGATGAATGGTTTTGTAGTGATCAATTGCCTTATTTATTGTGTAATTACTATCTTTATGATGATATTACACCAAATTGGCGTTAAATTAATGGTTGATTGTAAACCTTGATGATGCTTGCTGAAGGAAAAGGGAAATAAGTCTTATGATCTCACTCCTTACTTTCAATTATGATTACCTTGTGTTTAGTGATGAGGCTAATTGAGTATTACCTGTGATAAAATTTATTAGGTGGGATGATGTTGAATTGACGTTCGTTGAATTATGATTTGTGATTGTGGCTAAGATGTTAGATGTTAATGATTATAAGGATGGTGATGATTTACTATGTGCCTTATCATAATGTGCTTATTGTAAATTGCAACCTCAAATGTGTGAATTGTAATGAAAGGAACATACTCAGACAATTCCTATGAAGCTATGATGAGACTATATAGGGATTAGACCTGTGACCAAAAACTAATCTATGGTGGATTAATAAAGCTTACAGGACATGTCAAAGGGACTTTAGCTTAGCCACCGAGTGAACTAGAATGAGGAGTGCCTTTCCCACATAAGAAAAGGTTAGGAATCATATGTAATCTTGCGATTGGAGACTATAATTCATGTAGAATAAGATAATATTAACTACCTTTCCTAGTTCTTGACTATGTTGCCTATAGAGAGTATAGCTAGTGGACCACATACATGTATGTTATGTTTTGAGTACTACCTTGGCAAAGTAGTGCGCCTTATGTCGATATAGGGTTCTATGACACAGATTCCACATTGGCTCTTATGGGTTATGTAAAGTTAAGGCAAGCTGTTCAATAATGAAGGTTAAAATTCAACCTAGATGCCTAAAGGGGTTTTAACTAGTCTAGGTTAGGGTAGAGACTTATATATACATTGCACTGTAACTTGAGGGAAGTCTTAGAAAGATGTCTTAGTGCTTCTAAATGTAATGATAGGATATGATGATCTTACATTTCACTTGAACTATGTGGTATGATGTTTCACTTATGAATGTCCATTGCTCTATTGTTAAAAGTATAATGATGTTTAATTTAATGAATGATATGTGAAGTGGCATGGCTTTATGGGGTTCTACTTGTTGCAGTGTTGTTATGCGGGACCTTACTTAGTATTTCACTAGTTTGGAATTAATGAGGGTTTATGAGTAATGGTCTTCTTCTGATGGACTCTAATGCATCGCTTATTGATATTATAATTTGATGATTAGTGTGGTCGCGATTACATGTGGCTCAATTATGTGATAACATGTTGATGACTAACTTGATATGTTGGTCTTATGATGTACACGGTCTTGACTTAAGAAATATGTGCTATGACTTGAAATGTTCTTGACTGTGCATAGGATTTTCAACTTATAGCATGTTTCAGAAATGTCCATTTTTTTGAGCATGATTTCTATGTGTATGTGATATGATTCCCATAATTTAGTACACAGTGATGTGCTAACCCCACTTATCACCTTTCCCCAACATTTGGTGGCAGCCAGTTGAAGGATGTGAACACTTTGAGGAAATCTAGGGAATTATTCTCCAAGTTGGCGTATGTCCTGAAGTCGAGGATGATGCCTTGTTATTACTCTCGCTATGGTTTCTTTGGTATAGTTCTAAACACAACATTCATTCACTGTTTCACATGATATTGATGGTAAGCCCTTGTGACATTTTAACATTGGTGTGTGTAGGGTTATTCTTAGGTTCGATGTGACTTGTTTAGATGGTTTAATATGAGGACCATCCATGTGGGAATATATTATGTGTGTTTGTCTAGATGTGGGATAAAAAGTAGAAGACTATGTAATCTCTATATGAGGAGAGTCTAGATACTAAGTGCATTTATTTATGTTAAGCGAGATAGACGTCTAAGTAAACCTCATGAAGTAAAGTACATGAAATTTTTTAAATTTTCTGCAATTTTAACCTACGAATGTTATGATGAATGCTAAGACGCTAGTCTTAGTCCTCTTTGAGGACGCGGAAGCCGGTTACGTCTAGGGGGTACTTCGCGGATGTTACATCCTAACATGAAAATACTCCAATCCACCATATAATTCATTCAAGGCAATGATCACAATATATATACAATAAGTGAACACCTCTACCATAAGTGGATCAAACCATACAAGAACAATTCCATTATAACAAGAGAATTAGGTCGACTTACCCTTGACTAAAACCATGATCACCATTACTCAAGCTCCAATAATTCATCATAAATAGATATATATATGAATATATATCAACAATATAATACAATATAAACACAATTCTAACAATATCCCATCGTAATCATTAAACCCACTTTATAAGTCAACTTTTGGAATTTAGTGATATCATGGGTATATAGAGTTTTTCACCTAAAAGTCATAAATTAACTTTAAATATAATCATAGTATATCAACTTACAACGTTTGATGCAAGAACCCAGAAGTTTGAGTAAGAATTGGGATTCTTCACAAAATTTGGTAAGTTGAAAACTATTTTGGGATTAATTCTAGGCTGAATTAGTTTCCCTAAAAAGAAATATAACGTAGTCCATATTAAAAACCACGACGATTGATAAGAAAGCCTTGAAATCTCCTGTTCGATAGCTGATAACTGACTTGACCTTTAATGTTGTTCTTTAGAGAACGTTTTGGGAGGGAAGGGTTTTGATTTAGGGGATCAAGTATATTTGAGGGTTTAAATGGTTTAATATCTTAAATCCCCCAAAACATTAAAAAAAAACTGCCCAAGCTTTTAATTAGCCAAGGGTTGAATTTACGAAACCACCCTTGGCTTGGGTGACTTGCACTAGTAAAATAGTGGTGACTTACGACTGCTCCACCTACGTACCGTAGGTCAAGGTACGGAGCATCTTATTTATCTATTGTTTTTCTTAGAGCCTCCTAAACTTTAGGCTGAGCCTCTACGACTATGTATGGACCTACGAACTTGACCTACGCGGCGTCACTCCACTTATGGACCGTAAGTGGCCCTCCGTAAGTCTAATCTCTTGGATAGTTTTAGGGTTCAACTTTGGGTCCTCCTCAAGCACCCTCCGGGTTGTCCTTGGGATAAAAAGGGGGTTTTTCGGTAGGACATTACCCCCAAAAATTCATTAGTACTAAGTCTGGCTGAAGCTTTAGGGTCCAAAAAACACAACAACTTCCACTAGAACACATTAGAACACACTTTCACCAAACAACTAGTTTCCAAACGTCTTGGTCTTCTATTGACGTTTGACCTCTAAAACCACCAAGATAAATTCTAAAGTCATTTTAATCAATTATTTAAGTTTACCAACTGCGAAAAAACATGTCAAGATCTAATTCAGCCTATTTCACTTTAGGGTGTTACATTATCCCCTACTTGGGAACTTTCGCCCTTGAATGACACTCAAAACACGTAAAGGGATAACAAATCAAAACTAGCATCCCACAATCATGCGTGAAACATAATTAAATACAACACAACTAGGAGGAAATATAAGCTCCACCTAAAAAGGAATCAAAAGACAACAAGAGGGTAAGAACAACATCCTTAAACTCATGATGCATCAACTTTACCATTTCTCATTTTCATTGGAAAAACTTTCTTATCCATAACAAATCATGCTCATTATAACATCCATAGGCATATAATACAATTATATCATTAAAGCACATAATACCATATGTAAACATGTTCCTCATTCCAACTCATGCAACATTTAAGCAAATTATCATATAAACACATCCGAAACTTTATAAAAACTTTATTTTATCTTTTAACAAAAATTCAACTAGAATACGCATAGCATAAGGAGAACAAATAAAAACTCATTTTTGACACAAGACTCCAACACATGCATCATGCAAGTAAAAAGCTCTAAGTCTCGAGATTTAATAGAATAGAAGAAAAAGAGACAAGAACCTCAAGAATCTAAACAACCTATCCAATCAACAAACGATCCCCCACTTGGGATAAAACTAACTAAGGCTATCATGGACAACACATAAGGATGTTATCACCAAAACAACGAACAATTACTTACTGACACCTTTATCCGTATTTTTTTCCTTATTAGATTATAGAGCATTGCAATGAGTGTTCCTTTGATCATCAAGATTCGGGCCACTATGTGATGCTTGTTTGGCATCCTTTAATCTATCCATAAGGGTAGGACAATCTTTTACCATGTGATCATCATTTCCATACCATTTCCCCCCAAAAATAGTACAGTAGACACTACTTAGGCCTCGTGACACAGTGGCGCCAGAGCGATATGCAAAAGTATGAGAACAACCCACTCTCCCCCCCCCCTGTATTAGCTTAGGACCACTTGAAGAATGTGATTGGTATCTTATGTTAAAACCGGTTTACCTTGATCTATCGGATCGGATCCTTTGAAATCTCTACCACTCCTTTTAAGCTTAGGCTTCTCAATGGGTTGAGCATACACAATAAGCCAAGAAATGTTCATGCTATCAAGGAGCATTGTCCTATGGAACTAATCCTTCACAAGGATGAAGACATCAGTTACAAACATACTCATCTTATCTCTATGTTAGACACCATTGATGGAACATTTATTGCAACAAGCTATGTTCACAGAATACTCTCCACTTATGTGTTTTATCTAAAGTTTCTAACTCGTCAACCAATTCTCTGTTCTAATGGAAAAGTACCTTACGCAAGAACACTTTATTAAAATCTCCACTCTACAGACCAACTATACAATTCTAGGGTCTCTCATTGCGTGAACCATACCCCTTGAAAAACCTCCTTCATTGATAGACACCCCACTCGTTTCTCTTAGACGAATACAATGATAACACACACTTCTATAAAAAAACCACCATTAGATGCTTAGCGTACTCTCTCAAAGTATTTAGAACCTAATAGAGACCAGATGATTCTCTCTCAGAATAGGCTCTCACCTTGAGGCTATAGTACTCGATAGCATTCATTCACGCCCCTACATCCTCTATTTTTGAGCATCATGAAGCTTGAAAAATACCATGAACGATGCTAGAGTCTTCAATAGACAGTATGACGCTTAAAGCTAGTTACACTTATGTGTCTAGACCAAAACTACTGTAATTACCTGTTGTGGTAGTTTAGAGTCTAAATTATCAAGGATACGACCAATCATTGCATTAAAAGTCTTGGTGGGTAGTATCGTTCTAGAGTCGGCTTGGTTTGTTTGTGTAGTTTGGAGTCGAAAATGATTGGAGGTGGTAACATAGTACTATAGGTCATGTTTTGGATGAAAAAATCTTGGTAAAATTCCAAGGACCACCTAAGGTTCTTAGGAGGGACCCCAAACATTGACCAAGAAAGTTGTCAAGATAGCTTCACCATCGACCATAAACGATGGCCCATTGATTAGGTGAGGCTTTCGAGGGGGGGGCATGACCTCCACATCTTCGTGGGCGAGTCCGACCCCAATTTGAGGGAGACTACCGTCCCCCCTTCCAATGGAGCTCAGGATGATGGCCCTTGACCCACCATTCTGGTCCGTGGGTGGTGGGTGTGCGCCCCTCCTCTTACGTGTCCCGTACCCTCGACCAACAACGCCTGGTGGCTGTTATTTTACCGAGTTAGGGTATTTAAGCTTACTTAAAACATTGAACTGTAAATTAAGAATCATTCTTCAAAATCAACTACCCTTTCCCTCCCAAAAATTCTCCTCACAACCATGAAGACTTCGCTTCGAATTGCCTCTTGGCTTGAAGGTTTCATTGTTGCTTTATTATTCCAATTTATGGGCTCTCTATACCTAAGGTATGAGCTTTCATCTCGAGGTATATATCTCAGAACCACTTTTCCAAATCGTTTCCACGTTTCCCCAGATGCTCCCACACCCCCCTTCTTCCCTCCCCCCCCCCCTCCCGCTCTTGCATCCAACGGTTTCCCATGTCCTTGCTCTTGCTTGTTTTGTCTTCATTCCCCCTTTCCCCTCGACCCCCTCAGGACCTCCTGCCTCCTCTCATTGTCTCAACTTTTTGTCAAGGGGGTTTGCTATTCGCCGCTTGCCCGAGGATGCTGATGATATTCCTTCTCTCGGCTTGCTCCTTGTTAGGTCTCTCTTCTCTCTGATGACTTGTGGCTGGCAGCATGGGTGTTCTCTTTCCCTCTGGCCTCTTATCGGTCACCGTTCTCTTGTGATGCTTGGGACGTATACACGTTATTCCGGTGACTTGTGCGCTTTGCGCCTCGCGGAGTTGCTTCCCCTGTCTTCGCAGTCGGCGTACTTTGGCTGGGTTGCCCCCTTCTGTAGAGGTTTCTTCCTTCTTGTTGCGAATTTTTATCGTCTGGATCTATGCTGTGCCTTGCCGGGTGGTGATGCTTGACTGAGACTCTCGGCATATCTGACGTTGTAGATGAGAAATGAACTTGTGCAAGAATATTGCCCTGTCACCTGTTACGATTGTTCTCTCATGTCTTTGCTATGTGATGATGAGTCCCCTCTGCAGAGTCTTTATATTGTCGATTATGGTGGTCGGGTTTTACGGTCGACCTAGTATATCCTCCTGATCGTGCAAGATTAAAGAGGGTATTCCAGAGTCTGTCTTGCACGATCCCCCTTCGCCTAGTGGGGCTCTCTTGCTGAGGATGAACCCTCGTACTGGGGCCCCTTGGAATCTGCCCAGCAGTTTTATAGGTTAAGTGCAGTGGTAGCACTAGCGTGGCCGGTACCGTTCATCCCATGAGCCCTTAGACCTAATGCACCCTGATGTAGACCTTGTGGATCTTCTTGGTGTGTTCTTATGTTTGGTGAGGTTCGTAGAGATGGGTACCTTCTCCCTCCTCTTATGTGAATGAAATTACTCTCTGAGGACCACCGGCAAGCCTGAGTGGTTTTCTCCAGTTCGTCGCTCTAGTTGCAGTAGGTCCCTCGATTCCTCACCCCCCAACGAAGCCTTTTGCTATCCTTGAAAGTAGCTATGGGAGGTGTCCGTTTTCCCTTTCCCCCGTCGCCCTTTTCCCCCGTGTGGAGTCTTCTGGCCCCCGCATTCCCCTACCTCTATCTCGCATGATCCGTGTTTGTTCATGCCTATTTATATATGGACTGTACTTCGTTCTTGGACGAGTTGTCCCGTGTGAGGTCGTTCGTGGGATATCTATCCCCACCTGGCCCATGTAGGCCTTGACGTCAACTAGAGTGGTTCTTAGGCCTTCCCTCCCCAATTTCGGTGAGTCCCTACATGTAATGACTGTTCCTTCGTGATCGCGCTTACTGGCAGTTATGTTGAGGTCGTGGTGCAACAGAAATATCTAGTAATGCCTGTGACTTCTGGGTCGTGTTGGCCAATCAGCCATCTCCTTACTCTAGTGAGTCTTCCGGATCCTCTAGGTGTGTCTGCAGGGGTGTCGGGGCTCCCACTTCTTACTAGGTGGGTCTTGGCTCCCCTCTATGATACAGCATTCTCAAAATGGTTCTGGTGTTATTAATGAATATGGTATCTCTTGTGCCATGGGAGTCTTCTGTTGTTGCTATGCCTTGCTACTTTCCTTTTGTACTGGTTTCACAAAATTTATTTAAAACTGCATGAACCACATATTTCAACTAAACTGTCCTTTTTAATGCTTTCCTTTGCATGTCATATACTAGTGCTTATTATTGTAATTAATTTCATATTTTGTCTATTTCCTCCCAAGTGTCGGTGTTGGGCCCAGTAAGGTGATTACAGGTGAAATTTGTGAAGTTAGATTCTCAGATTTGGGTATGTCCGCAATGTCGAGGACAAGGCTCCTTGATCGTTTTTTCTTTAAAAACCTTTTCATAAGAATGTATATTTCTTTAATGTACGGGGTGATGTCTTCGTTGCGATTATTTCAAGTCTTTTGGTCTATGTTGGCCAACATGAGTCGTGTTTTAGCTTTCACGACTGCTTGAAATGTGATGACTTTTAAGCTTGATGATTTAATTCACAGGATTTTTGGATTTTTTAAAACTTTACGCCCATTTGATGACACTACGTGAATGGAATGATACGGGACTTCTTTATAACCTCGAAAGTCGAGTACTTCATCTGTACGATTATGGCGGGTACTCTCAGTCGTTGCCCCCCCTTCGTATTAGACGCATAAGGTTGGAAGATGGATCTTTTAGTTTAAAAGTCTCATAGGCACTTATTGTCGAGTCTTGTTCAAGGGTGGAGTCGCGATTGCAGCTTGAGTGAGAGGATATAGGACGATGGAAGTTTCACTTTCTTCATTACTCTTATTTCATGCCATAGAGTTTAGTTATATAAGTCTCTTTTCCTAATCCTTTCTCTTGTGTTTTTATAGGATATGAATACAAGAAGGATGCCCACAAGAAGAGTGGAGGGAAGAGTTAGTGAATGAGGGACTTTATCCCGAGGTGAGCAAGTTCCTCAAGATGAACAAGTCCATATAGCCAATCAAAGAAATGAGGTTCCGATACATGACTAGTGACGAGGTTAGAGGGGATCTTTTTATCCTAACCCGAGCCATGTCGGCTCAAGCAAATAGAGAGGTGAGCGGCATAGGTGACTGATTTAAGAGTAGTAGCACGACCTCTAGGTCAAGGGAACTGGTAGGATGAATCCTACCTTTCTGAGTCTCTAATGGTGAAGATGATCCCATCAGCATTCTTAGAGGTTTATCAATTAGTACATGCAATATATGTGTCTTCTAGGGAGTAGGCGGAGTTGTTTTCATAATTAATTGAAAGGGTTGCTCCCGTATGTAACACATCATGGAAAGACATAAGGCCGGTTGCATCGGGTCACATCGAGAGGCAGGGTGAGGCCTCATTCATTAAGGTTAGTATTTATGCGTGAGAAGTCAGGATAGGAGGTTATAAACCATTCGGCAAGTCATTTGGTTTAGACGAGTCTTCCTTAAAACTTACCTTGTGTCTAGCAGATCCGTTTTGGTCTACTACCCTTGAGATGAGTGCAGTCGGTTCTTGACTGGTGTTTCCATCTTAAAGGAAGACGTGGTGTCAGAAATTCTCATGATAGCTGAATCTATCTCGGCTTATTGTGTATGCGTCCAATCCGCGGCCTCCTCGCTTGAGAGGAGGGGAGTCGAGATGTTCCACCGGGGGCTGCAGGGGCCAACACCCGAGAGCAAGGTCACCTAGGTTTAGCATAAGGGACTCAAAATCAAGATTTCCCGTGGTCCAGAGGCTAACTATGAAAGATGTGTTGGTCCCCTTGCAAAACCTACTTGCTCAAATTATGGGAAGCAACAATTGGGAGAGGTCTGTAGAGGTACTAGAGGTTGCAATTGTTGTGGGTAGTGAGCAAACGTTGAAACAGTCCGACGACTAATACTAGAGAGGAGATGTCAAGCAAGTCCCTATAATGGTCGGCTGTTGGTGAACAAAAGGCCAGAATTGTTTTTGTTTTCAAGCCTCCCAAGGGGAAGCCACATGCCGACTGAGGTCCCCATAAGTAATTATAATTCCTTGTGATATTGTCCGATGGTATTCTTGTAGTTTTGCCATCCTACATATAAGAGATGAGTTGGTCCCAAGTGGGGAGAGTGACTAGTTGGGTACAATTCGTTTTGTGGCTTCGTTCTATTCCATTAAACCTTGTGATTTAGTATTTCAAAGTAGCATGTTGCATATTTTTTTGGAGTCTTTGTGAAAACGAGTATTCTTTGATCCACTAATAAATATGCAATCTTTTTTATGCGTTCTTGTTTTGACTGATTAAAATGAGACCGATTGACCTGCCTTCTGTAGTATGTCTTCGAATAAATTGCATAAATGTGGTATGAGTTGATTTATGAGCATCTTTGAATATGATCTTAAAAATGTTGCATAAATGTTCTTTTATGAGAAAGTTGCATGATGTTCTTAATAATATTGTACTGGCATGATATAACGTGGAGAAGGAAGTACCTCCAAAAGGTGAAGGAGAATGGAGAAATGGAGTCGTAATGCCTGATGACTGTAGATGGGGTCATCCTTCTTGTTGTGTTTTGAGTTCTATAGGAGTGAAGTGATTGTATCTTATAGATTACCATATAATGCAAATTGTTTGAAAAGTGTGATGGTTGGCTGCGTAGATAGTATTGCTTCTGTAAGCTCGAAAAGTGTTGGTGGGTTAGTGTCATTCAAGGACGAATGTTTTCCAAGTAGGGTAGTACTGAAACACCTCTAAAATCCCATAACCTACTCCTTCGTGTGCTAGAATTATAGTCTAAAAGTACAAGGGAAGACCAAGACGTTCGAAACTAGTCCTTCGTGTGCTAGTGTGTTTTAGTATGTATGCCTAGTTTTTCTGTGTCTTTTGGAGTCGAAAATGATTGGAGGTGACCCTAGTAGTTATATGGTCATTTTTAGGATCAAAATGCTTGGGTACAACTCGCCATGGACCATCCTAAGGGTCCTCGAGGAGGACCCAAACATTGGCCAATAAAGCTGTCAATACAGCTTGACTAACAACCATAAACGACGACTTGTTGATTGGGTGAGGCCCCGTAGGTGGGGGTGTGGCTCCACATTTATTTGTGGGATCTTAGCACCCATTTGAGAGATCCTCGAACACATTCCATTGATCTGCCAGATGGTGGCATCCAACCACCTACAGTCCGTAGGTGGTGGTCGTGAGCCACTACCTATAAGCTGTCAAATGGCTCGGCCAACTAAGGGGTGAAATGGTAAATTCACCCCACATTCTAATTAAATGGTGCACGGTTATTTTATCTATTTTATGGTGTTTTAAGTAGTTAAACATTGAAACCTCAAATTAGAATTCATTCTTCAAAACTCAAAACCCTTCCCTTCCATAAGTTCTCTAAAAACTCCATGGAAGCTTAGAGTCAAATTTGAGCTAGCATTGAAGGTTTCCATTGTTTTGTTCTTTAATTTAGCTCAATAATAAGTTATGTATATTCATTTACTAGATTTAGATTCCTCCTGAGAGACAATTCTCAAATAGTTTTCATGTTTCCAAAATATGATAAAACACCCCTCAATTCTTCTTCAAACTCATGGTTTGTTCCATCAAATAGTTTCAAACGAATTGTTATGATTATAATATAATTATATTAATGATTTCAAGTGAAAAACTCCATGAATCCATGATATCTATAATTCCTTAATTTTGGCTTATAAAATTGGTGCGATAATTATGATTGTCTATGGATAGAATTGTATTTAGATTGATTCATAACATTGAACCTTATTGTTATCTATCTCTATATATGATGAATTGTGGATGTAAGATCAACTGGTATAAAGCTATGTGACATTGTGAATAAAAGTATGTTTCCTCTAAATGTTGGTAATGGATTATGATAGACAATGAAGAGTCTCTATATGTTGATATGCTGTCTTATTTAGGTAGAGATAGTGCCTTCTTGATAAATGAATGATAAATGAATGATAAATGAGGTATTGTACAGTATGTATTGAACCAGTACACCAAAGAATAGTTCCTCTTCATGATGACTCTAGAACCTTAAGCGAATGTGCAAATCTTGAATATGAAAAGAAGGTTAATAATAAAGTGAATCAGATAAACCTAACATGATACCCATTTCATAATGAACTATCCTAATAAACCTTTATCGGTAGACCCTTGTGGATCCCTTCTTAATAGTGGTATTTTGAGTTTGTAGGGATTATAAGATAGTATCTTCTCAAATTCTCTTATGTGAATGAGCAGAGGCAAAGCACCGAGTGAATATGCTTAAGTAGTAGCTCTACGTAAAGTATGAGACTAGAGTATAAAGAAGCCTTTTGATATCTCTTAAACCATGTGTCTACATAGGATGTGTCCTAGTTCTACCTTTGGCAAGTAGAACACCTTCCACAGTATGGGGTTTTGTGACACCGCATTCCCTACGTAGCTAGTATGGTCTATGATGATTAATTCCTAATCTCATCATGTGGGATGTACACATTAGTTAGTGGAGAGGTACTACAACATGTAGGTAGTAGAATGGGTTGCTAATCTTACACGTGGTCACGAGTATGCCCCCTTTGTTTTTTTTACAGTAACTAAGTGTGTTTCCCTTACTTCCAAGACCGTTGTGTAGGTACATAATGTATGAATGTCTCCTTTAGTATATATAGTTAATGAATTTTGAATTATTGGGTTGTGTTGGAAAGGAATTATCATTACATAGGGTAGTTTTGAGGATCATCTAGGTGTGTATTAATGGGTTGTATGGGCGCCACTTCATATCTTACTTAGGCGGGTCTTAGGATAACCTTATGTAAAGGGTTTAAATGGTTAAATGGATAAATTAATGAATATGGTCATATGTTGTGAATACATGAGTATTATCTTGTATGTTTATGATTGACTTGTATGATTTCTTTTATACTTGGTTAATGAGAATTTATCAAAATAGCATGAAAAACACATTGCAACTAAAATGTCCCTTTTTACATGATTTCTTCCATGGTCATCATACGTAGTACTTAATTGTACTAATTCAATAATTTTCCTCTATTTTCTATCAACTGTAGGTGTTGTCAAGTGAGTTGATCTTATAGTTGAAGCTTGGGAAGTAGAATTCTCTCAAGATTTGGGAATGTCCTCATCTGTCGAGGAAAAGACTCCTTATTCCTAGTCTTCCTTTATTAAAGACATTTGATAAGACTTGTATCTTTCATTCAATATATAGGTCGTGTCCCTAGTTTGAGATTCTTAAAGTTGTTTGGTCTATGTTGGCCAATGTGATACTAGTGTTTCTTTGCTCAAAAATTATTCTTTTGAAATGTGATGGCTTCTAAGCCTTATTATTTACTTAAAAAGGTTTTTAATTTCCACTATTTTTATGAGAATGCAATGAATTAATTCTAAGGGCCTGTATAAGACCTTCTAGAGGTCGAGTATGCTTGGTTACAACTAAGAGGTACTCCCAGTTCGTGATGGTCATGGCTCAGGCTAAGGTGACAAAAACAACTCTAATATTCTCATGATTCATGGCTAGGGGAACCACCTAAACCGTATTATCTTGATTACCTTGGAAAGCTTGTCCATCTTGGGGACCTAAAAGAGAAATCTCATCATAAGAAATCATCCACTCTACTTGCATTTCTTCCTTTTGTATTAATATCGTATAAACATAACAAGAAAATTAGGAAACAACACTTATAGAACTAAAATCTAAGGCACGATTTCAAGAATATGAAAGAACTGTAACTTCTAACGTCCTATAGCCTCTCCTCATATATGTGTCACGACTAAAACCAATGAACATGACTCTACTAGACATGGCTTGTGAGACTTTGAACATAGAGACCATTTCCAAAATCATATGCTCTAATACCAAGTTCGTAATGACCTGAGAGCACCTCCAAATCGCTACATGGCGTACTTGACTTTGAAAAGGTCTTATACAAACCCTTAACGTGCATTCATCACAAAGGCTATAAAAATAGTGCAGAATTAAAACATTTTTCAATAAAACCAACAATAGGAAACTCTTTAATAAAATGAAGGGATACTACGTATCATCATAGCGATCATAGACATGTCTTAACATCATAGGGATACAACCTTTTGCAATCTAAAGAAACTAAAAATTACTATAACAACATAAGCAAACCAAAACATAAATACAATTAAGGATCCCCCCAGAGCCTGGAAGTCACTAATAAAAGGTACCCAAGCAAAACGAGTAACATTGTCCCACAGTGACCACCGAAACTAGACTGTCGCGAAAAGTAAAAGACAAGTCGTTATATAAACAGATGGAGACTTGGAAATAGTACAAAACGCTTGTGCTCACCCCTTTCTCCTACCTAAAATGCTTCCAAACTCGATCAACTCTTGACTACTAGTGCTCCCATACCTGCATCCCGAAAATAGAGCAAGCGTAGCAATGATACACAAATACGGTACCCCAGTAGGCATGCTATGCCAACTGACTAGAAACTAAAGCACTATGAAAGACGGATCACAAAACAGAGGTCAAGACAAAGGCTCATTACAACAAACTAAATGCGACACGATTATAAAGATCTAACTAAATTATACAAATAACTAACTACACAGCCTAACTGGACCCCCCATAATCCCAGAGGTTGCACTCGTGCACAAGTTAAATAAAACCCGAACGACTCCCCAATAAGCCGTACGAGTACAACACAAATAAGCTATAACTTTTAACGAGAATCGAACCTCGAGGCCAAACACCACCAAACGCAAAAAGTATAAATCTGCGGTACGGAGGTTCGAGGCCTTGAACCGGACGCTCACCCGAATTACACAAGTGAGCCAATTGCAATTAAGTAACTGAGGCCGGACATCTAATCGGATGCTCTGACATAACTTAGACGGACCGCTAACCGGATGCTCCTACATAAGTATGTGATGTTTTGATTCCGGACCTAATCCCGTACCCGACAAGATGTCGATATAAGCTTTCTTAAAGAGTCTTTATCTACAATCTCATATAAACCCGTGTAACAACCATCCAGAACTTAGCTAATAAATGGTATTCCTTACAGCTGAATCGAACCAACTTGGAATCACATGGAGCGGAATTCATTGTCACTGAGTAACTCGGAAGCCGTAACATCGAAGAAATACGAGTACATCGATAGGCAAGCTCAATCGTCCTTTCTAAATACAAACTATCAGCCTCAAGTATGCTACATCAGTCTACAAGGATTTAGCCCGTCCATAGCGACGTCGGGCTAACTAAGTCCTACCGAACTTTGAATCATGCATTTCTAAGTAAAACCCTAGTCAAAAAAACTAAACTAAGGCCCACATACTCTGATTACAAGTATTAAAACAGCAAGGAATTCATATATCAAAGAAGGTCAATTAAAAACAATAAACATGTCTCACATTTACCCGTATCTTCAATTAAAGGTCGAAATAATTTATTTTAACACCTATGCATTATCAATAACTACCCCACCCAAATCTCACTAATCAACATGCCTTGACCCATGTTCTGTTTCATACGAAGAGAACCGTAGCCTACCTGAAACGCAAATATTAGCGGCGCTTTCAAATTTCACTTCCCCGGATCTTTTACGTTCTAAAGGCCTCGAAACGTTGATACAAACCTATCAAATAGAGTCACGACGTTTATTACGGTATGTTCAACACTAAAATTGCAGAAACGGAGACGATCACTTTCACGGTCAAAATGAAAAGTGGGATCCGCGTTGAGATATCCAGAATTAACCCCAAATAAACGTCGCTGAATAACTCCTACTGACTTGGTATACCATAATGGAACACATTCAGGACTCACAAGACAGTCCCAACATGACATGGCAACAAAAAAAAAAACCCAAATTCTAGCTAAAAATCGTAACAATGGCAATGGCAGGCAACAGCTACTTCCAAAGATTTTTTTACCAAAAATAAGGTCAGAACAATCTCTGTCCTCACCATATCGAACATACCAAAGAGATCTTGAGAAAACTCTAATTCCAAGCTTAAACGCTAACTATCTCAATCACTTCCCCGCACCTGTACTTTGTAGAAAGACATAGTTAAAGCATGGGGTTAGCACAATTAAGTACAAGGTATGATGACCATGCAAAAACATGCAAGAAAATACATTTATTTGATGAATATGCTTTCACTCAATCATTGATAAAAATCCATAAAATCACATTTATAAGAGACATATCATAAGTCACTATCCACATATAAGACAATACCCACATTATAGACATGCTCAACTATTACAAATATACAACACATATACGTTCTTTTAAATTAGACAAATTCATTATCTTAGATCCTCCATGTAAAGTTACCTTAGACCCACCTAAGTAAGATAAGGAGGGGCAACCCATAATATCTCTTCATACCACACCTAGGTGTCTCGTAAGACTACAATAGATCACAACTTTTCCTTTTCAGCTTAAGGCAATAAGTCAACATTCATAATTAAAGGCATTTCAGGTATACACTCATCATTTGAGGACTTCACTATAGTCCTTAAAGACTGGGGAAAAAAAATCACTTTAGAACCTGGATAAAGACTATATCGTGCCATTTGTAATCGGTTTCATCGGTCATACTGGTTCACGTTGTGGTGTTCCCGCATATTGGAAACCTATCAAGAAACTTAGATTGCGCGATGGTGTTGTCCCACTT
Source organism: Solanum habrochaites (assembly GCA_027704765.1). NCBI lineage: Eukaryota > Viridiplantae > Streptophyta > Magnoliopsida > Solanales > Solanaceae > Solanum > Solanum habrochaites. The sequence continues at coordinate 17,958,469 of JAKWJA010002499.1, forward strand.
ATAGTCAGTATAGTGCTTAATCGACATAGACTAGACTAGCTATGCTTTGAATCAGGTATCAGAAGACACCACACCTTGGAAGGTGTTCTACTTGCCAAGGGTAAAACTAATACACAACTCATGTATGCTCATGGTTTAGGGGATATCAAAAGATTTTCATTGGACTCTAGCCTTTTCTTCGAGAAGATAGACCATCTTACCCATATTCGCTCGGGGCTAGCGTTAGTTCCCTAAGAGTAGTTTATTCACATGTATGTACGAGAGGGTGAACAAAAATTAGTTCCACCAACTATAATACTTATACAAAGTAGAGAACGATGCTTCGGTCTACCGATCAAGGTTCATTAAGGATAGATCATTGGCTTTCTTAGCAAAGGGTTCCTACCATTTTGAGCCACGATCTCAATGTCCTAGATTTCAACACAAGAGGAGCACCCACTAAGGTCACCTCTTCAAGGTTTTGCATTAATTAGTAGGTCATATTCTTCATGAAATGCAACCATACTCAGGCTTGCCTGGTTCATAACATAGCCTAGAGTCCTTATTAATCTTTCATAGAAAGGGCACCATACTTAGGTCTACTGATTCTAGACATTTATTCAGTCATTTCTCAAGAAAAGGATGCCTAAGACTTCCAATTCAAGAGTTCACATTCAACAACTCCCATGCATCAAGGAGAGGCACCTAAGTGTATCAATCAAGATACAACATCACATATTGAGACCCTTCACATTCTAAAATCGACACAAATAATCATCAAGACAATTAGGTCAATGTACCCTTCACAAATCCATGGTAACCATTACTCAAGTCTCCAGAAATTCATCACAAGAAGATGTAGATAACAATAGATATGAAAAATGCACTACAATCTAACACAATTCTAACAATATCCAATCATAATCATAAAACCCACTTTATAAGTCAACTTTAGGAATTTAGGGAAATCATGGGTTCATAGCGTTTTTCACCTTAAAATCATCAATTAACAAATCAAAGTAATCATAGTTTATCATGTTAAAACGTTTGATGCAAGAACCCATAAGTTTGAGTAAGAATAATTGGGATTTTTGACAAACTTTGGAAACTTAAAACTATTTTAAGATTGACTCTAGGGTTAAACTTGCCCTTGATAAAGTATCGTCATACCTCACTAGTTGAAAAACCACAATCATTGAAGAAGAAAGCACTGAAATATCCGCTCCTAGTTTGAACTGTACCTTGAAGAAGAAAGCACTGAAATATCCGCTCCTAGTTTGAACTGTACCTTGACCTTCAATGGTGTTCTTGAGAGAACTTTTCGGGAGGCAAAGATTTTGATTTAGGTGATCAAGTCTAAATGAGGGTTTAAATGGTCTAATATAATTAAAATACCTAAAAACACTAAAAATAACATCCTATTAATTTAATTATCCAAGGCTAGAATTTACCAAACCACCCTTGGCTTGGCCGACTTGCACCAGTAAAATAGTGGTGACTTGCGACTGCCCAACCTATGGACCATAGGTGGAGGTACAGAGCATCTTGCTGCTCCATCATTTTTGTCGGAGCCTCCTAAAATGGAGGTCGAGCCTTCATAATGAAGTAAGTACCTATGCCCTTAACGTACTGGGAGTCACTCCAATTACAGACCGTAAGTGTCCCTGCGTAAGTCTCATCTCTCAGACAATTTTGGGGTTCAACTTTGGGTCCTCTTCAAGGACCATTAGAGTGGTCCTTGGGGATTCGCACCCAGATGTTTAATGACCACACATGTACATTTAGGAACTAGGCTCAAGTTCTAGACATCAAACAACACACCAACTTCCATAACTACACACTAGAACACACTAACATCAAACGAATAGTTTCCGGATGTCTTGGTAGTCTTTAGAAGTTTGACCTCTAAAACCACCAAATGAACTTCTAATGTCATTTTAAATCAATTTTACAATTTTACCAACTACGAAAAAACATGTGAAGCTCTAGTTCATCTTAATTCATTTTAGGTTTTATAGATATATGAGCTAAACTATGCACTAAAATCTCCTTATTTCTTGAATTAATTCTTCCACAAAGTACTCACTTAGGACAAGGGTTTTCTTGGGGACCAGAAATTGTTCTCGAGTGCGGGCCATGTACAGGATGTAGGCTCAAAGCATAAAACTCACGATTTTTAGAAGTATAACCTTAAGCTTAGTAGGTTATATCATTTACCATAGAAAAGCTTCAAAGCAAGTCTCACTTGCATCCAGACCACCAATACAATGGGTGACATTATCATTAATTTACCTAATTTGATCGATGATACTTGAATGTAACACCCCTAAAAATAACTATGCTAAGGAATGTCTATCATATATAAATGCCTAGATTAGATCGGGTTCACACGTATTTATGCGCGTAGAAGCAGACCTATGAACCTCTGCAAAAGCCAAGTCAACTAACTTGTTCTGTTAGTTGATTCCGCAGGTTTGGTCCAGCCATTAGGCACGCTTCGAATCTGAAGATTTATTACCCGATGATCTTAAATTACCGTACTTAAAACGGGTAATCTTAAGTTTTGGAAGGGTCTAGGGAAATGGTCTTTTCAGGCTAAGGTAATTGAAATTATAACTATAAGAAATTGATTAATTTATTAATATGGTTAAGGAAATTTTGGGTAGAGTGGCTGAATTGACCTTTAAGCAAAATCTTGGCTCCCTCCCACCCGGGTTCGAGCCCCTGGTGGAAGGAATGATTTAATTGATTTATTTATTTGTAGATGATTGGTATTATTACATTTTATAGTTATTTTCTATTTAATTAAAGGAAATCAGATTTTTTTAATCTTAATAATAATAATAATAATAATAATCAATAATCTAATAATATATAATAACATAATACTAATATTAATAATAATGAGGAGCCTAGTTTAACTACGTCTCCCACCTAACCTCCTCCTATCCTAATCCTCTCATTCTCAACGTCTCTCACTCTCATTCGCAATGTTTTTCATCTGCAAAAGAACTGAAATAATCTTTCTTCACCGTGAAGAACTTAACACAAAAACTCATTAAAAGCTAAGCTAAAACGAAATCAACAATATTCTTTCGACGGATTGGGTTTTTTTTTTGAAATTTTGGTGGTGAGGCAGTGGTTTTCGTGGAAAGGCAGCATTTGAAACAAGTGTTTAATTATACCATTAGGGTATGGGTTTTCTTATCTCTCCTTGACCTTTCCCAAGATACCCTTAACGGTTCATTTTTAAACATAAATAATCGCGATTGAAAATTTTGGTTGTCCCGTTCATGCCCTTTCCTTAGATCCTTTGAAAGATTCAAAAGCATGCGTGGTAATGTCTTCTAGTAGAATATTTTAGATCTGGTTGTATTATGTATGAATGTGTAATTTTGGAAATGTTTTAATGATGATAATGTATTTCGAAAAGTGTTTTACGTTAATTGTTTAGCCACAGGTTTGCTGTAATTAACTATGTTTCTGCCTGAACTTTGTTGTGTTATAAATGGTTGTGGTTCTGGTATATTTGAGTGTTAAAGTTGATTTCAATTTAGGGTAATGTTGCTGGAAAAATGTCACCCGAATACTCCCCAGAAGCAACATAAAACTTGAGAGAAAAATGGATGGAAGAGACTCAATTTCCAGCTTCTGAAAATGTTGGTCTTGCCAATATTTTAAAAGTGATCTAATGTTAAAAATTTTTAAAAAAATTTTGAGGTCATTGGATTTAACCCAAGACCTAACCAAATGCATGTTACATAAACTTCATGAGAAAAATGAAAAGAAAATTAAATTTGGTGAGTTGGGATTTAACCCACAACCTTTTGAATATATGAGAGAGTTAGGGAATATAAAGAAGAATACACAAGGATGATTGGGATTGAACTCACATCTCGTGGACACAGTTAAGGAAAAAATTAGAGAAAAAGAATGAGTTTTGTGGGGGATTGATCCCCAATCTTCTTTTGCCTTAAATAAAAAATAGGAGGGCAAATAAAGAAATATAATGGGGGTGATAGGGATCGACCCTAGAGTCCCCCAAAATCTGAAAAATGCAAGTTACTAAGATTAATATATAATAGTAATGTGTTTTGCTCAAGATACGAAATCCGGTTTCCTCTCCCAATTCCATATTGACACATAGTCATACGTGAAACAAATATTTAAAATGAATGCTGCCCGTCTAAGGATCGAAATCAAGAATCTTGTCATACCAACAAGGGGGGATGCATAAGTCTTGTTCCAACATAACTTGGGTACAGTATGAGTCCTTAACGAATTAGGAATGAAGCCTCCTTGCTTGTATGTCCGATGATTCCCTACAGTCCAGTGTATGTTTAAAGTAAGCGAACCCTAAGATGGATGTAATGAAATGATGGAACCTAGGAGTTTTAATGTAAGAGTGTGAATCATACTAAAGGCCTATTGCCTTAGCAAATGACAAAATGAACTTCATCACACTTAAAGCGAGTGTAGAATGAATTTGAATCCAAATCTCAAGCATACTACAAAAACTGTCGCAGCGTTAAGATCAATTCATAGTAATATGTAAAGAAATGAGTGACTACATAAAGTATAGGATGTGCAAGTCAGATAACTTGCCTTATGTCTATCATCATAATTATAGGCTTTTGCAATCAATAAGCTGGCATATACGTCTAAAATCAGTGTGACTAAATGAATTTCCTTAATAGAGTATATATATAATAAATGATGAATAAGCAAGAAAGAGTGCTACATAGTTAGGCTAATTACAAGTGGAAAAGTTGTATCTATGCCTCGAATCATGTCCCTCAATGCAAAATCCAAGAGAGCATATTGTATGTTTATACTATGACAAATAAGGAAAGGTGAGTAATTTGAAACGAAAAAGAGGTAAGAGAGAACAGGTGCAATATAAATGAGCTAGGGAAAGTGAGACAAGATGAACCCTACTCTATCTAAGTCACCAAAGTACTCACCTCATAAACTTGTTTGAATATTAAGAGACACAATTCTCAATCACCTCTATATGTATATTAAGGACAATTCACATCCTTAATACTAAGGATGGATGAGAAATATCTTCATGAGTTATGATGCCACCTGTTAGAATCCAACTTCTATGATGTTGAGATAATGTTAATTAAACTTTATACTAGCAACGTTAGACGCTAGATCGGCGATTCCTTCTTTTCGGGAAGCAAAGGTTTGTCTAATTCTCCATGATTAAAAAGGTTGTAAATTGGGCGAGACTCAACATATAACAAGGGGAGTTAAGGCGATTAGACGAGTGTCAAGGAGGAGGTGAAAAAGCACGCGTCTAGCGTGAAGAGCTGAAAAGAAACGAAAGCAAGGGAGGAATGGGCCAACGGGGGGTGCAGAGAAAGGAAGAGGAAAAAGGGGTGAGAAGTGCGAGGTCAAAATGAGTCGTGAAATAAGACAGGTAGAAGAGTATTGCTGGAACGGGAAGATGAGAGTGCATGGGAATATTAAAAGAACAAGGGGTTGGAGTGAACAAATGAGGGCAAGACAGGATGGGGCAGGAAGGAGTGAAGGTTACGCGGTTAAGTGAACAGCGGGGGCTGTAGCAATTGGGGAGGAGGAGCTGAAAAAAGATGAAGTGGAAGGGGTGAGCGAACCGAGGACGGTGGCAGGTAGGACGGGGTGTAGTGGTGGCGGAAGTAATAAAGGATTAAAGCGAGGAGTACAGGCGCTGGAAGCGACGGCGAAGAGCGGGAAACAGAAGAGATTGAGATTTCTGGCATAATTTGGAAAAGGTAAACGGATACTAGAAAGAGGGAAGCATAAAATAGCGGAGAAGACGGACGCTTTGAGTCTGAAAAAGGGATGAGGGTGATAGGGTGGAGAACGAAGAAGGGGGGTGTGGCTAATACCTAAGGAAACCAGCAAAATTAATAACTGAGAGGGTTTGAGAGGGTAACATGGGGCTTCTAGGAAGAGGACAGGTTAAAAGAAAAATGTCTACGAAGGTGGAAAAGGGGGGGAGGCAGGAGCGCATAGGAGCAGGAGGAGAAGCGTAAAGGGGCAAAGGAACAGGTAGGTAAGAGGAACGAGTAAGTCAAGGACAAGTGCGCAAAAACGAGAAGTGAGAAAATTAGGAATGAAAAGGGAGGCAGTAAAAAACATGGCGAAATCGACATGAACCAAATGGGACGAGCAAAGTTGGTGTGCAGCACATCGTATATAGAAAAAATCTACGAGAAATGCAGTAAGTAAATGGGGCTCTTAGAGGAGAGGACGTGGGGGAAGAGTTGCGGAAGATGAGACATGTAAGATTGACCAAGAGAGAGTTGAGAGGGTGTGAAGGTTTGTGGAACGGAGGTGAACTCAAGGGGTACAAACGAAAAAGGGGAGGTGGGGAATCGGAGACTCAGAAGGGCACGGATCAGAAAATGAAGTACGTTAGGGAGGGGGACTAGAAGTTGTCAGGAGGGGGGGTAAAATGACCTCGAGGACAGAGACAGGAAAGGAGATAACTAAAAGGTCTAATTAAGATGAGCTTCAGTGAAAGGATAACGACAGAAAGGGAAGGTGCGGAGGGCAGGGGAAAGAGCAAAAAAGAGGAGATCCCCATGAAGGGAGGTCCGGAACATCAAGGGCGGACGAAAGGGATAGGAGGTTGTAAAGAGGGTAGAAGTAGAAGGGCGTGAAACGGTAAGACTGGGTGGGGGGATGGAGAGTTGTCAGGCGGCAGGAAGAGGTAAATGGAAAGACTAACTAATAAGAATCGAACTACGTAGTCTGAAAGACGCCGAAGCGGACGGTAAAGAAAGGTAGTAAAAAGGAGACAGTGTAGCAACGAAAGGATGTAGGACGACTAGTTATAAAGAGGAAGGAGTGCAAGAGGGGTGGGGAGGAAGAATAGGGGGGATGTAGTGGGGGAGAGCTTGAGGTGAAGGGAGTTCAATGGGGTGCCGGAATACAAATTCGGAAAGGGAGAGCCAGAAGCAGAAGAAAGAACGAGGGGATCCATCCAGAAAAAAGGAAAAAATGGAGAGGTGGCGGGAGGAAGAGTGGTTGGGGGAGTGGACAGAAAGGATAAAGGAAGAAGGGCAGAAGGGATTGAAGGAAAAGAGAATAAGGCTTGAAGGTGGAAGAGTCCTACTGGTAAGGAGAGGAAGGAAACAGAAATAGGGTCGAAAAAGATGTTAGAACGAATAATGAAGAGAAAAAGCAAGGCGGAGATGGGACGCTCGATAGAGGGACAAGACTCGCACTGCACTCGTTCCTTCCCCCTATTTAATGGGTATCCTATATCTCCTAGTCTTTGAACTATATTCAGAATATAGGGTTCTAGCAGGGTTTCGAGTCTCGATATACGGGACAGCATGTTTTGGTTCACGTCTGACCGAATATTCCCCTCTCGTTTTTGTGTGTGTGGTTAAACACTGGATTGCATGACCCTCACAATATCTATTTTGTTAAATTTAAATTTCCAAATAAGAATGCGTCCAACCACCGAATAAATCCCATATAATAATCTAGGAGCTATAACCAAAGGTGTTAGGATAGGATATCAGCTCTGTGAGCTGACTTAATTAATGCATGGTTATTCTTTTTCATTGCACCGATCGATGAAAGGCTTAACTCATCCTAGGTATAAAGCGGTGTTTACACTAGTATTATATTAAATGAAGTAGCTTATAATGATGAAGCGGAACTCGGTTGTTTTGCTAAAGGAGGCTCCCTAATTGAGCCCTCACTTTGGAAAGAGTTCATAATTTCCAAGTCCATGATTCCATGGTCTCATGTTCATATAATTAATGATATGAACTATGTGATATGATATGTGCCATATGTAAAAAAAAGTACTGATTACAAAAATGATAGGTAGACATTTCTGTTAATTCCGCGTATGTACTGTCCTCAATACAATTTGGCATTTCTTTGACTGCTTTCAATAACTCATATCGTTAGGAGGGGGCTCTTCTTAATCAGCATGATCCTTATATGTGTGCTTTCATATACCCATACTTAGTTACAAGTTTTTAGTAATCTCATACAATTCTTTAGTTTTATGTGCAGGTGCAGGTGACGCGAGAGCTTACTGAGACACACGTTGAAATATCCAAACGTGTGAACATTCTCCAGACTTGGTAGGCCCGCTTGCTTTCGAGGAATGCCTACTTATTATATTTGTAGCTTATGTGTAGGCTTGATCTAGTTGAGTAAATTTTCCATTATATTTCTTTCCGTTATTTTCAGATATTGTATGGTGTCATTTTGGCAACTCTATATTTTTTATACAATATGACTATTCTTTCATTTGATATCTTTATATTAGATGGTTGTTGTGAAACCTTAGAGTTATGTAGATAGTCTTATACGAGTTCCAATTTTTTCTAAATGTGATGAAGTCTAAGTACATAAAAACTCACAGTCTGCTAAAATTAACCTCCATGATGTAAGGATGTGTCATTAGCTTTGTCTGCGACCTCTGAGAGGTCAACACGCTGGTTTTGACAAGGGCTGACCTCCGGTCGTGACGAAACTATCTTTCTTCAGGAAATATCCTGAGCATCGATTTCCCTTCATGACAATCTCATGTAAAGTATTATTGGATTCACTGTACAGATATTTTATTTTGATTCAACTAAACCTGAACCCTTTAGATTCCATAGTTTGTCTCCGCAGATCCAAACTAACATTAAATCCATCAAATGACTTGTACCATGTCAAGCATACACTATGAAACCTCATTATGAATTTAATACTATTTAATCGATTACCAAAGAAAACAGATGTACCCTAAGAATCTATTGTTGTTGTGACCCCATCTCAACTAGGAAGTGTTTAGAGTCTCCTTCAATCTTTCTAATTCGAATTTATCTCCATCAATAAAAATTTTGTCACCCTAATATAATTGATACTCCTTTAGCCTCCACGCCTTTGTAGAGGACGTCCCCCTAGTCAATGAACATCATATCTAAGTTCTCTTTTTCTTATATTTCTCCATCAGTGTCCACACAAATGGATGACTTCTATAGTCGATCTCCCGAGAATGAAATCAAATTTATTCTTTGAAATCGCGACACATCTCCTCACCCTCATCTCAATAACCGTGTTCTAAACTTCCATAGTGTGTCATATCAACTTGATGTCCCTATGATTATTACTTTTTTGTATGTAATCGTTAATCTTGTACAGTGGGAACATTGTACTCCACCTCCATTTTTTTTATATCTTTGTAATAGAAAAAATAACAATAAACAAAATTCAAAAATAGAGAGGGGGGAGGTGAAAATACAATATAAAAAAAGGAGCAATATGAAAATAAAAAATTTTAAAATGAAGAGAGAATTGAAACTACAATTTGTTAAATAAAGAGAGAGAGAGAGAGAGAGATAGATAGATAGATAGATAGATAGATAGATAGAGAGAGAGAGGTGAAGCTACAAAATACAAAGAGAGAGACATGTGACAATACAAAATAAATAGAGAGATATAGAGGAAGAGAGAAGTCAAAATACATATTATAAACAGGGAGATATTGAGAGAAGCAAGAGAGGAAGAGAAAGATAAAGATAGGGAGAGAGGTCACACAGATTTTTCTCACAAGCTTAAACATTAGCTATGAATTATAAATACCCAAATTGTAGTTATAGGTGTCAATTTATTCTCCAAAGATAGTATTTTTTAAAATATATATCACTAATGTATTGTATTGTCTAATTTACAAATTGCAGTACAACTTTTATTCTTATAAAAATAGAAAGATGTTTTTTCCATTATCCTAATGTAAAAAATCAAAAAACGTGTGGATAACCTTTCTCTTATCCCATAATTCATGATTTTTTTCTCTGTATCATTCTCTTTCATGATTTTCTATAATTCTCTATGCCAATGAATTCCAATGAATGTTTTTCCAACAAAAGACAATTAAATTTGACAACAAAAGCAATTTAATAGATCATTGTGGACCTCATTTCAACTCAAATATGATGTTTGATTTCATGATCCAGTACATATATGGGTAGCAATTGGGCAGATTGGGTCAAATTTTGACATGTCATGATGGGTTTAGACAATAATCGGGTCAAGACCTAGACCAATCCAAATTTGCTTGGTACAATAGGTTGGGTCAAAATGGATAAGGAATGGGTTACATTATGGGTCAAAACCCAATACAACAAAACCCAACTCAATTTTTACTAGGCTTATTTGTTTTATTTGTTCTTTTAAAGTATTTTAAACCTAATAAATTTTTTTTTCTTTATTATGGACAAATCCAACATATAATATTGAAAATAAAATTGTTATTATTTCAACAAGATTTTTCATGAGCCTATTAAGGTTTCATATCAATCAATGTTTTAGTGGGTTGGAGGGCTTGAAAAGCTTGAGTTTAATTTTGCCACATCTAAGTACATATGTGGTAATGGTCGATATCATTTACTTTTTAATATAAAATTAAATTTGAGAAAATGTGAGGTGTAGTTATTTTCTCAGTTTCAAATGACTGAGTAGATAATTTAATACTCTCTTCATAAAATCACAATCAATAATTGAAATTATCGCACAAAGCATGTTTTAAATGATATAATTTATGTACATTATGAACATTTGAAATAATGCACAAAAATAACTTGAAGAATTTAAACAGAAAACATCCAAAATCAATAAAAACTTTATTGTATATTTAAGTAATCAATTGAAACAAATAACCATTAAAATGCCTGAATAAAATTTGGCTCATATAGAAGTGGGGATCTTTTTTGTTTTTTTTTTTTTTTGAAGCCCATATGACCATTGTCAAATTCCCACACAAACGCATCTATGTCTAAATCTAATACTAATCACAATATTTTCTTTTTGTTTGGAAACAAATTAAATAAATAATATTCCTTTTTGTTTTTTTTGGCTAAAAACTAAAATCGTTATAATCCTTGAAATAGGTTAAATGTGTAAGCATCATTGTTTGTTGTTGTTTTGCTCTTCCATCTAATGGCGTAAAGGTTCGATCCATGTGATTGCCTTCTATTGGTTGAGTGTAATTGTTGTTGCCTATAAATATAAATTTAGAACTCACTTCTCTCCTGTTTCCATCAATCAAAAACTGAAAACCTTTTGTTTATTGTTTGTAGTAGAGAAAATATAAAAATGGTTGGAAAAGGAAAATCCATTGGTTCCACTAGTGCAAAAAAATATCATTCCCGCAATACAAAAACAGGTCTTCATTTCCCAGTCGGTCATATCTCCCGGTTTCTGAAAGTCGAAAATTAAGCTGAAGGTGTTGGTGCTGGATCTCTGGTTTTTCTTGCAGCTGTGGTTGAGTACGTTGCAACTGAGGTGAGTTTCACTACTTTAGTATTTCTATTATTTTTTATTACTAAATCTTAATTTACATTTTTGTGATTAATTATAGGTACTTGATTTGGCTGGAAATAAGGCAAGGGAAAACAAAAAGACTCAAATCAATCATAAGCACATTCAATTGGCTAATAGGACTGATGATGAAGCAAGTTGGATGGAGATGCAACTATTGTTAATTGTGGTTATATACAAAACATACACAACAATCATATATCTTACAACAAGAGTAGCCACTCATCAAAGGTCATCACTTCTACTATTGAGGAGGAGGATTAGATCCATGATTCAATCGATCATGAACTTAAGTAGTTCTCTTTGCAGTCAATATCTCCTTGTATTGATAGAAATTTTTATGATTGAAAATTTTATCATAAACAAAAATAGATTGTCAATTTTTCTCTTTTGTTTACTTGATTTTGTTTTATCTTTATCTATTATTATTCTTTAAAAAAAGAGAAGGGCCTAAAATTCCCCTCAACAATCTGAATTGACATAAAACTACCCACATCCACCTTTTAGCCCCGAGATACCCTTGATGTCAAAATTTTGGTTTAAAATTTTCCTTATTCCTAATTACCCACATTCAAAAGGTGGACAGAGGGTAAGTTTACAAAAAACCCTATAGCTTAAGTGCATTTTGGGATCACCTGCAAAAAACTAATTTTGAAATTACTTTATAAATTGACTCATTATGATTGACTTAATTTTCGGTTCTATAGTAAATAAAAAAGTTAAAAAATATTTATCCTATAACATGAAAATTCTAAACTCACCTCCCTTGTTCACTTCCCCTCTCTTCCATTTTTTCTTCTTGGATATTGTCCATCATTTTATATTTTCATTTTGTTAAAATAATGATACATTAAATATAATGACCCTTAAAATGGAACACGAGGAACTAGAGCCGTGTACGTGTGTTTGAAGTAGTAACTTGATTAAAGTGATGATAAATGAGCTTTTGAGTTTAGTTTGAAGTGTTTTGAGCTCAAACGTCAGGGAACGACCAAGACGTCCACAAGCTAGTCCTGTAAAATAGTGTCTTGTGGTTTCTTGTTGTTAAAGTTTGTTGTATCATTTGAGGTTAATATCGAGTTGAATGGCTCATATCATCTTTTCTAGGGGTTAAACGTTTGGTATGACTCCCTATGGACAACCCAAGGGGTCATTAGGAGGACTCCATAATTGGACAAGAATTTTCCAAGGCAACATGATCTACGACCCCAATCCACAGCCCATAGATGCATCTAAGGTTCGTGGGTCTTGGGCGTGGATCAAGCCTTCAAGGGCCTAGAACTTTAAAGTCTCTGACCAAAATCAAGTACACAATCCACGATACATGGATTGGGGGTGTGGTTTGGTACTGTTTTGCTAGGGCTAGCTCGTCCAAGGTGATTCACCACAAGTATTTTAAAGTGTATGGACAGTTATTTTAGGTATTTTAATAGTAATAAAACAAGTAAAAGATATTTTTTACTTTATTATTTCAAAACTCCAAAAGTTTGACATGTTCTTCCCCAAAAATCTATCTCAAAGGAAAACTCCATAAGAGGTGAAGAACTACAGGTTCCAAGGTGAGTTTTCAAGGTTTTAAAGTGATTTTCGTGAATTCTCATCAAGGAAGGTATGTTAATCTTTTATCCTTGATTAATATTCATCAAGGAGTCCCTTAGAAGTAGATTTCAAAGCATTTCAAAAGGTCAAAATCCTACTTTCTAATCTAAGAATGGATTTATTGGTAAAACTTTTTACAAGCATTTATATGGATGAATTAAGGTTTGGTTGATTATTTTAAGTTGATGTTATATGAAATCTTCTCAAGAACCCATATCTTCCTCAAAACCCTAAGTTGAATGGAAATTGGTTTATTATAAATATATATTGAATAACATGTGATAATAAGAAGTTGGTTTATGGATCTATGTCATTGATTATGTCTTATGATGGAGAAGTATCGTTGTATAGAGGTAGCGATGTATTGGTGTGTTGGGATCTTAATCCCTATCGGTATATTGTGATCAATATCTTGTTGAAGTGCTTATATTGATGATGGAATTGGTTATGAATATATGTCAATTGTCTTATCTAGTGTATTATATTCGATATAAGAGTTGATATCTATTCTTATTGACATTCATGTGATATATTAATGTGTGATCCACTTATGGTGGAGGTGCTTATTTCATAGCTATATGAATGTGAATTCAAGGAAGTAAGGTGATCATGTCTTGAAGTATTTTTATACGTGTTTCCAATGATACAATGACGATCTTGTACAAAATGTGAATGTGTTGTGATTGAAATCATACTCTCTCTAAAATACTCTTGAGTTGGTAGGCTTATGCATCATATTCTTGTGTAAGTGAATAAAAGGTATATTTGTCTTGAATTGGTAAGCTAGTGCATCCTCTTCTAGACTAATGAATGTATCTTGAATTAAGTGGATAAATTAATGAATAAAAGTCTAGGATAGGTAGACCTAAAATTAGTGACCTTTCACTGTATGACTAAAGGAATTCTAGACTATGTCTTGGACCGATAGACGTAATATTTGTGCCCTTTCATAATGAATCTATAAACCTACTTGCCACAATTGGGAAGCGTCTAGCAAAACTAGTGGGTGCTATGGTTGTCGAAAGAATGACCACAAAGTGGGAGATTTCCCTACTATTTCTAGTGAAGACATGTGTCAAGACATCTCCTCTGAATGACCAAATAAATGATGGATCAAAAGAAGACTCGTTTCTATGCTCTTAAAGCTAGGGAGGGAAAGGAGGCTAATCTGGATGGAGGTATCAGAAAGTAATAGTTCCTTTTGTTGTAAATAGGGTGTTAAAATTCCTTATGTTGTGAGCATGATTGTTTGACATGGGTGTTCGCTTAAGTGGGGGATTGCATGATGAATAGCAAGGCTGTGAATGTTCTTTACAGTGATCTCTTTTCTCTTAATTCTTACTCAATCTTGGGATCTAGAGTTTCTTGTAGCTTGTCTTATGTTTGGGAGTCATGTCACATCCTGGTTTACCCACTAGACGTAACCGGCGTCGTCGTCCTTCTCAAGGACTTATACTGGACTCTTAGTCTCATATAATTACATTCATATGTTGAAAAATTCAGAAAAATTTAAAACTTTCATTACAACTACTTGGAGGCTTACCTAGACCTCTAAATACACATAATATATAGTCGTATCGAGTATACATAGACCCTTGATATAAGAAGGTTACACAGACTTCTACTTTTATTGTAAATACACATATGTAAGATAGAAAAATAGTCTCAAAGATTGTCTCATCTCATACCATCTAAACGATTATCACACTATGGGCATAGTCCTTACATCAATTCAACTAGACCACATATAGGACATACAAAAGTATAGTATTCAATGGAAAAGGAAAGAAATGAAAGTGCTTAAGCTCATAACAAGTCCGTAAATAAGAATAGTGGCATTTGTCCTTGGAAGTTTAGGACCTATCCTGGCTTGTATTAATAAAGAATCCCCAGTCTTCACACTTCGTCTCCAAAATCTTAAAAACAACGTGGGACGGGGGGAAAAACCTAAAGTATTGGGAAAATGGAGAAATGGAATTATTCACCCACCAGGTACCAGTATGAGATCTTATGCACATATACAAAGAAAAACAGATAAGAGACTTTTAGTCAAAACATGCCATTTTGAATCTTTTAAGAAACCTAATGTTAAGCCAGCAATTTCATATCAACCAACCAAAAACATGCGCTTACTGAACAAGTAATATGCATTTCCAAAATACTTGAACTCTATTTACTAATACCTATAAATCAACAATAACACCACAAAATGAATCAGATTCCAATCATATCATCATAAGGCAAGACCACTAATCCAATGAAATCCTTAATCAAGTCACAAGTGCAATGACCAAGCAAGAACACAACCTTGCGCAACCAAGTTAGACTTAAAAAAACATAACCAAATGTTCCAACTTTCAGTAAGATATCCAACTACTTAGATCGAGAGGATAATCATCATCATCATATAGTCAGTTACATTCTAGCATCAATATATTATCATAATATACAATCATTAGCATGGCATACATAGTATCAACTTCCTAAAGGTTCAATCAGAGTCAACTAGTGCAAGGCATATGTAGAGTCCCATACCCCTACCTAGGCTAAGTTAAACCTCTGAAGTCACCTTAGTTAGTTTGTAATTCATTACGTTATTTTACTTTAGGAACACTTGTCCTAACCGACATAGAAAAAATGAGCTAAGTGTGAAATCCAGTGTTGTCAAACCTTACACCGATGGAAGGTGGTGTACTAGCCAAAGTAGAGCCAAACATAAACGTAGCTTTCTAGATGGATCCACTAGTTAGTCTTCCTATGGGGGCAACATAGTTCAAGAAAAAAGAGATAGTATATTCCTCTCGATACCACTAGGTAATTGGGGCCTCCTCTATGGGAATCTATTGGATGAGTATTCCTCTTTGGGAAGTGAACATTTCATATAGAACTATAAGGAGAATCTTGTCCTCTTGGAAGTCTCACACCCATTGTCAGTTCATTTTGTGCTAAGATAATACCTAATTGAATGTATTTAAGATGTAATTAACATCATAGATTAGTTGAGGTGTTCATCAGGTCATCCCTTTGTATATCATCATCCATCAATCTCTCATAAGAATTGCATAGCATTTCATAATAATAACACATTGGGGCAAATTCTACAAGCATCACATCCATTAGAAGTTACATCTATCACCTCCCAACAACAATCAAGACATTTCCTTTCAATCATCATACCACCCTATTAATCTTAATACAAGTCAATACCCAATACAATATCATGACTTACCACAATTAATCAAAATTGGTAGTAAAAATAGTGTGATCTAAGAATTAACAAATCTTACTTGATAGTTCATCATCAGGTCTACATCAAACCATCACTCAACTCAACCCAACTATGTTCTTAAACATCACCACCAATGATAACCTAAATAACAAGGCCAAGGATTTCTATAACACAATTCAACACCTATATCATATGTTAAACCAATAAATAGGCTAATTTCAACAATATAACTTGCATAACCTAAATCACATCTCAAGAACTTCCCATATTAAATATTAATTTACTCCATACTAACACCCTAGGATAAGTAATCTATTAAAATAACCAAGTCATTGTATGAAATCACAATACAATATATTTCAAATACAACCTAGGGTTAGAGATTGATAAGATCATGTTCTCAATTAAGACCAACCAATTAACATTACCATAAACAAAGTTAAATTAACCTTTAATCCTATCAATCTAACCTGAAAGAAGATTCACGACCAATCATAACTTTAATTTCGTAATTTGTGAAACCCATAGAAAACCTCAAAACTGTTTTGAAACCTCCATCTGGAGAGAACCCTTTGAATAACGAGTCCTCATAGTGAATTAGATCCCATACCTTAACAACCTCCTGATAACATTTGACGGTGAATTTGGCCCCCTTTCAGCCCCCAACAACACTTCTCCTTGCTGAGTTTCAATGGTGGGTTCCAGTAGAGAGAGAAGAAGAAGAATGACGATCGTTTGTGTTTTTAGAGAGTTCTTATTAGTTTAATTGGGGTTGGGGCCTTTTTATATATGGGTTTCAAGTTTAGTTTAGATGTCATCTTATAGACCCTTAATACTTAGATAACCAACCCCACACCATTTTAATTAAATTACCTGATTAATATAAAAACGTAAACCACTGCAAGGCACTTCACCCTTCACAAATCCACAGACAAAACTCCACAAGCAACAAACTCCAGAACTACTCCACCTATTTTTGCATAAGACTCCAACCGTGGGGCCGTCTTGAACCTACGTACACCCTCCCCCCTCCTGCCTTCACTCCCATAGCGAATGAGGTTCAAAAGACGGGCATGAGGGGGAGTTTTATCAACGTGGTCTAATTATGGAATATCGGTGGCATGGCAAAATCTGAACTCCGCCGTCTGTCCACAAACAACCATAGTTGGTCCCCCGGTCGATGCTTACACTGCCTACGACAAGTGGTTTCTTCTTCAAACTAAAGGTCCTCCTCAAGGGCCCTTTGTTTGTCCTTGTGGAGGTCATACCTGGAACGTTTCAAAATCATATTCACATGAAAACTCCAAACACCTATTAGATAACCTTTTTAATTAATAAAAACATTAATACCTTTTTATAATTTAAAAATACCATTTTTTCATACATTTCAATACTCTACAGAAACACTAGTCAAATAGGTTCGGACAACCTAGTTACAATTTTGAACCATCTTTTTTTCCAAACGTCTGGGACTTTTGATTCTTAAACTTCCTAAAGGACCTAACTAACCTCCATTAAAATTGGACATAAAAAATAGGACTAGAGAAGACCCCCCCCATGGAACCTATATTATATTAGTACGAAACTTCTTGAAATTTTCAAGGTGTTACATGAGTCTCCACCATTAGGAATATTCTTTCTAGATTACAATAAACAACCAAAACGTCTTTATTTGAAGGAAAGAATCGACTTCAAGACCACTAGCCATACCTACCTCCAACGCCAACCAAATTCTACAAATCAATACATCAAATCAACAACATAAATCATGTCATTTAAATTTAACCCAAGTACAAATTTTCAAAACTCATATATTACCTTGTACACATAACAATGCTCAAATCATTCATCATGAGGCATTTCCTGTCTCTCTCCAAAACGTAAGATCTCAACAACACTCCTCACTCAACTTACAATTACATTTAACTGAGTCCAATTTTGCCAAAAAGTTCCAACTTCACAACATACTACTACAATAACTACTACACACTCAATGTTCATAAAGAACTCCCAAAAACACCAAAATGGCAACAACATAACCTCAAACAACAAAAAAAGCAAAATTTCACATCATCACATTTTCATTCTGAATCTGGTTAACGCACCTAAGTTCAATCAAAAATTTTCAGCTTTCACAAGCTGTAACATTCAACTGGGAAGAGTAACTCTAACTACATACAGCAATAAAAAACTCTACCTACAAATGCCCATTTTGCAAAACATTTAAACGCGAAAAATAAATTGATACCTTTGCCATTTCTAGTTTCTAGTCCATATTTATTTTAGGTTTATTAAAACGACCTTACTCCTCCGTCCATTCATAAAACATACGGAGGCTGCTGTTATAAGGAAAACCCTGGGTTGACTTATATTTCGGCCTCGGCATCGCTCATTTTTCACACCCCTCACTAATGCACTTCTTCCATACCCCCTTTACGAAACCACCTCTTTATTCCTTAACCTCCTTTACTTGACTACAAGAATTTCAACCAGAATTTCTCAAAGATAGGTTATCCTTTTAGCAACCGAGTCCCTCAATAGGAAGGAATAGACCTCAGGATCCCCGATACCGTCCTCATATAAAACATGGAACAATCATATAACGGAAGCCAATTTAGGTCACCTTACCAATCCTTTGCAAAATTTCATAGGAATCCACATAAGAGGACCCAATTTCCCCTTCTTTCCAAATCTAACCACCCCTTTCATTGGTGAAATTTTCAAATACACCTTATCACCTTCTTCAAACTCCAAATCCCTTATCCTATGATCGACATAAGACTTTTACCGACTATAGGACATTTGCAACCGGTTCCTTATGATATGAATCTTTTCCAAAGTCTTATAAATTAACTCGGGACCAAGAAGAGATGTCTCACCCACTTCAAACAATCCAATAGGAGACATACACCTCATACCATACAAGGCTTCATAGGTAGTCATGGAAATGGATGAATGGAAACTATTATAAAGGCAAACTCCACCAAAGGCAAATGTTTATCCCAATTCCCTTTAAAATTAATAATGCATGCCCTAAGAATATCTTCAAGGGTTTGTATAGTTTGATCCGCTTGACCATCAGTTTGGGGATGAAAAGCAATGCTCAACTTTATGATAGTACCACCAATTTTTGAATGATCTCAAAAATCTAGATGTGAATTATGTTCTCCGATCCAATATGATGGATAATGGAATACCATGGCAGCACACAATATCATTTATTAAGATTCTTGCATAATCATCTGCCGAATGTGTAGACTTGACGGGAATAAAGTGAGCAGACTTAGTCAATCGATCCACAACCACCCATATGGAATCATATGACTTTTGTGTCCGAGGTAAACCTACTACAAAGAACATATTGATGTCTTCATACTTCCAAGTAGGAATTTTGATCTCTTGTAGTAAGTCACCCGGATTTTTGTGTTTGGCCTTTACTTCTTGGTAATTCGGACACTTAGCAACAAATTCAGCTATGTCCCTTTTTAAACTTTCCAACCAATATATCTCCTTAGGTCATGGTACATTTTTTTTCGAACCTGGATGAATTGAATAGCAGGACCCATGGGCTTATTCTAGGTTCTGATCCCTCAACCCATCTACATTGGGAACACAAAATCTCCCTTGGTACCTTAACGCATAATACCTCCCCAAGGAGAATGATTCATTCCACTTGCCGAGCACCAATTCTTTCAATTCCATTAAGGCTAGATCAAGGTGTTGTTTGGACTTCACCTCAACTACTAGAGATGACTCAGAGTTATGATGGACTATAACACCCCCATCTGGAGAACTTTCCAACCTCACCCCAACCTGGCCAACCTATGTACTTCCCTCACTAGGTCCTTCTTGGCTTCATCAAGGTGGGATACACTACCCATAGTCATATGATTTAGGGCATGCGCAACCATATTAGCCTTGCTGGGGTGATAAAGGACACTCATATCATAATCTTACAACAACTCTACCACCTTCTTTGTCGGAGATTCAACTTATTTTGGGTAAACACATATTGGAGATTCTTATGGTCGGTAAAGACATCAACATGAACCCTGTACAAGTAATGCCTCCAAATTTTAAAGGTAAAACCCACCACCGCTAATTCAAGGTCATGAGTGGCATAGTTTCTCTCATGTACCTTATGTTTCCTAGAGGCATAGGATATTACCTTCCCATGTTGCAAAAGCACACACCCTAAACCCACACGGGATGCATCACAATACACAACAAACCCCTTTGTACCATCCAGTAAGGTCAACACCGGAGCGGAACTAAGCCTATCTTTCAGCAATTGGAAGCTTTTCTCACATGCCTCCGACCACTCAAATTTCTTACTCTTTTGGGTCAAAGTAGTCAAAGGAGATTCAATGAACGCAAAACCATCCACGAACCTCCGATAAAAACCCCCTAGATCCAAGAAACTCCTAATCTCGGTTGGAGTCAAAGGTTTTGGCCAATTTTTTACCGCCTCTGTTTCCCTTGGCTCTACCTCAACTCCCTCACTAGAGATGATGTGCCCAAGAAATATCACCGATATCAACCAAAACTCAAACTTGCTATATTTGCCAAACAATTGATGTTCTTTAAGGGTTTTCAATACTACACTCAAATGACCTACATGATCAATCTCATTCTTCGATTATACCAAGATATCGTCAATGAAGACAATGACAAATGAATATAGGTAATTTTGAAACACTCTATTCATTAGGTCCATAACGTTGCCGGGGCATTAGTGAGACCAAAAGACATTAACAATAACTCATAATGCCAATACCGAGTCCAACATGCCATCTTTTGTACATCCTCACCTCTCACCCTAAGTTGGTGATCCCTTGATCTCAAGTCACTTTTTCAAAAGTAACTCGCCCGTTGGAGTTGATCAAACAAGTCGTCAATCTGAGGGAGAGATACTTATTCTTAATAGTGACCTTGTTGAGTTGACGGTAATCAATACACATTATCAAAGGACCCATATTTCTTCTTTACAAACAAAACAAGAGCACCCCATGGAGAAATTCTAGGCCTTATAAAACCCTTTTCTAGTACATCCTTGAGTTGATCCTTCAACTACTTCAACTTGACCGGAGCCATAAAATAAGGAGGAATTGATATGGTATTTGTATCCGGTAGCAAATAAATGCCAAAGTCAATTTCCCGTTTAGGAGGTCATTAGGAAAGACCTCCAGAAACTCACTCACTACAGGGACCGACTCAATGGGAGGAACTTCAGAGTCTAGATCTTGGACTCTTACAATATGATATAAACGACCTTTTGAGATCATTTTTCATGCTTTTAGACAAGAAATACTACGACTTCTAGCAATACAATTTCCCCCTTTCCACTCAACAACAAGTTCATTTGGGATGTTAAACGTCATCACTCTTATCCTACAATCAGTAAAGGAAAAAAAGGCTTGCAACCAATCCATACCCAATATGACATCAAAATGAAGCATATCGAGTTCTACTAGATCAACATAAGAAACTCTACTGGGAAACATTATTTGACAATTTCTATACACCCTTTTTGCAACAACCAACTCACCCACCGCAGTAGACACTAAAAAAGGTTCATGCAAAATATCGGGTAAAATATCAAACTTTGTAGCTACTACAGGTGTAACAAATGATAAAGTATCACTGGGATCAAGTAAGACATATACATCATCAACAGAGAAAACTTTCAACATACCGGTCGCCACGTCGGGAGAAGTCTCTTGCTCACCCCTAGAGCAGAAAGCATAAAAGCGGTTCATCTTTGGAGCATCACTAGAACCACTTGCTTGAGCTTGACTAACCTTCTCTTGACCCTTCAAATTTGGACAATCTCTCATCTTGTGACCACTCTTTCCACAACTAAATCAATTCCCTGTTCCTAACGAAGCACTCACCAAGATGACCCTTTCAACACTTGGCACATGTAGGCTTCTCATTTTGTGAATCAGTACCTTTTACCCTCTTGAATTAAGGTTTAGACACCCTATCACTCATAGATTTTGGGAACATGGAAGGGACTTCATCTGAAACTCGCTTCGTAAATCTAGGCTTGTGTTGTTTGTAAAGCCTATTTTTTGAAGAATCTCCATCAAATGATTTTGCTCTTTTAGCATCTCTACTTTTCTTCAAGCACCATAAGACAATTAATGTTCATGTTATAATGTAGCATGGCCGAATGGTACTACTCTTGTATGTCCTCAAACACCCCCATCACAAAATGGCTCATTTGGTCTCTAGGATCAAAAACCAAGGAAGGAGCATATTTGGATGACTTAATGAATTCCAAAGAGAAATCATGGACACTCCTTCCTCCTTGGTAAAGGTTGATGAACTCCACCACTTTTTCCTCTCTCATATCCCTCGGAAAGAACTGATCTAGAAAATCTACCATAAAGATCTTCCAATTCACCAGACCATCCCTCTATGGCCTATTATCCCTCCTTTGCACATTCCAAGGTTGCGCCACGTCCTTGATTTGATATGTCGCCAACTTGGCCTTCTCACTTCTGGACAATCCCATATCCAAAAGTAATTTAGAGACTTCATCGATGAATTCTTGGGGGTTTTCATCAACCATTGACCCGTATAAAGTAGAAGGGTTCATTCGAGTGAATTCCATTAGATGGGAAGCCATAGTAGTGATTTGTTGATGAGGATGGGGCAAAACCTCCAGGTTGGCTTGGGCCGTCATAGCTTGGGCTTGGACGGTAGAGGATTGAGCCAATTTAAAGAGGGCAACCCTTATATCTCCATCCTTCAAGGGTGGAGGATTGACCGGATCTTGGTCAATATTAGCATCTTCTTCAAGTGGAGGGACTTGCTCACCACGGAGAGGAGCTCCCGCATTGGCAATTTTCTCTTCAAGTCTTCAACTGCATTCGTTTTGAGTGTTCATGCTTCCTATAAGCACAATAATAGATGCAAAACCACAAGTATACTCTATCGGCATGATATAAGATTTCCACGAAAGAGAGTGATACGCTCAAACTCACTTCTCAAATAAGAAGTAAAGTGGTCGTGTCAAGTAAACAACCCAACTAATGAGGTTGGGATCCTTCCCACGAGGAAAATAGTTTAGACTTAACTTCAATCGATTATTACTATTGTTCAGTCAATTATTTCCTTGGAATGCAAAAATGATAAAAGGGGAGTTTTCTATTTCTAAATAAATGAAAATAACTAGCGAAATTAAAGGAGACAAGTAACACTTCAAAGTTGGAGCTTTAAAAAATCGATTAATCAACTACTAGGATTTACGTGTCCCCACAATTTCATTAACTGATAATCTAACTATAACAAACTCTTCCAGAGTATCCTTGCATGCAAAGTGATAGTTATGTATTTCTAAATCCTTGGTCCAGGCATCTAGGAAAATTCACTCCGCATCTTGATCAGGCTACGTGTGTTGCTATACTAACCCTACCTTTACCTCATATTAAGTTCGTATTCATATTTGACTAAGTTCTTACCTCTACCAATCAAGACTAGGCCTATTAGATAGTATGTACACTAATCTATGTTGATAATCCTTTTCCTATTAATCTACCTCCTTGTCAGGGCAAGTAGATTAAGGCAAGTTCTAAAATTGGCACCGTTTAAAAAAGACTCAAGCGAAAGAATAACAATACATGCAAGACACTATTCTAGAATTGTTATTTTCGTAGGTTTTACCTATTATCGCCGATGTTCCCACAACCCTAGTTACGGAGTTTAAGTACCATAGTTAATCACAATATCAATATATGATTTAATATTCATGCACATACTTCAATGAGAAAGGTAATTAAAATCTAAAAGTTTTCCTTGCTTAATCAAAAAAAATCACCAAACAATAATAATGAAATTTAATGAAGAACAAACGTTCTCCCAACAAGTGTAAACAATAATCCTCAAGTATAATCACAAAAAGAAGCTCAAACATCAAGAGTCTAACAAAAGAGTCAAAAACTAAATCAAGGGTCTAACATCAAAAAAAGAGTTTTTCGAACTATTTATAAAAAATAAACTAATAAATAAGGACTCTATTTGCTGGAAAGCGGTCAAAACTCGGATGGATCTACAGCGAACTCGTGACTGGATGTCGTGGTTCATGTCGGCGTTCAGGGACTCCGTCGTCCCATACTTGTGCAATTTTTCTGCTGTATCTTCATTACCCTCGACGGTTGGTGTTTCTTGTGACGGATCTCACAATAGGCACAACGTCCGTCGAGGGTCTCCGTTCCAAACAATTGAACTCCTGGGAATTGTGTGTAGGACTATTCTCTGATCTTCTTGAGGAAACCAGCAGGACGGACCGTCCATGGCTACCACGTTCGTCACGCACTCGTACCCCACACATGGTTCAGGACTTTCCCATCATCATTCTAGCAGAACTGCCACTACGATGACACCTAACAGCCGTAATGGGCACGACGAACGTCACAAGCTCCGTAGGTGGTACTTTTTTGTATTTCTTTTAAAAATAGTATCATGTTTTATCTTTCGCAATCATTAGCTATCAAGCCCGATCAATCTTCATATTATGATGCTATCCACTTTGAGCTGGAATTATTCGGGAATCCAACCATGACACGACTCTTCAGCATAACACCTATCCTCTCAATTTTACCGAGGTGCTTAATATTTTCGTATTGCAATAGTGTCACACTTAAAACAAAAATCCTCATTTTTCACACAATGATTTTAGTTGAGTATAAGATTACTTTTCAAAACTCATCTCAAAAAAATAACACTACATTCTACATAATGCCCATACGCTTGCCCTTATTACTCTTTGAGTTCTCTATAAAACTCTTAGGATCACGATAGGACTTTTTTTAACTCGTAACATAGGCTCAGGTACAGGTAGGGTATATTTAGGTAGACTTTAGTGACTTTTGTCCTCTTTACATATCGTCTAAAACATACCACGTTTTATCATTTTACTGCCCAGTTCTCATATTCTTTCACT
Organism: Solanum habrochaites; assembly: GCA_027704765.1. Classification (NCBI taxonomy): domain Eukaryota; kingdom Viridiplantae; phylum Streptophyta; class Magnoliopsida; order Solanales; family Solanaceae; genus Solanum; species Solanum habrochaites. Next base: position 17,983,557 of record JAKWJA010002499.1, read on the forward strand.
CCTGATATGTTCCCTTTCTCATTTGTGTAAGTTTCTCTGTTCTTTTCGTGCTTGTATTCTTGTTTTTTTATTATTATTTATTTTTATTTAACTAATTCTTGATAACTTTACTTTTGTCTTTCTCTTCTTTGTTCTTTCAAGCTCACTTTACAGAGACATTCTAATACATAGCCACCTCACTCATGGCCGTTTTCCATGAGATCAAAGTACACATTACCCACAAAGTTTGGTCAGGCGGGGGGGGGGGGGGGGGGGGGGGGGGGGGGGGGGGGGTGGGGGGGGGGGGGGGGGGGGGGGGGGGGGGGGGGGGGGGGGGGGGTGGGGGGGGGGGGGGGGGGGGGGGGGGGGGGGGGGGCGGGGGGGGGGGGGGGGGGGGGGGGGGGGGGGGGGGGGGGGGGGGGGGGGGGGGGGGGGGGGGGGGGGGGGGGGGGGGGGGGGGGGGGGGGGGGGGGGGGGGGGGGGGGGGAAGGGGGGGGGAGGGGGGGGGGGGGGGGGGGGGGTCAGGGGGGCGGGGGGGGGGGGGGGGGGGGGGGGGGGGGGGGGGGGGGGGGGGGGGGGGGGGGGGGGGGGGGGGGGGGGGGGGTGGGGGGGGGAGGGGGGGGGGGGGGGTGGGGGGGGGGGGGGGGGGAGGGGGGGGGGGGGGGCCATAAAAAAGGTTGTTTACTGCAGTAGACACCCTCAACTGATGCTGTTGGCATAAGCTGAGGTGCCACATATCCAAGGATGTGGACCAGGGGACGATCACATTATTCTCAGAAAATGATGATCCGTTGGGGTTAAAACGAAAGGTTCTCTTAAGCTAAAATAATTCTGGATCAAAAAGGATAATATTAATTCATTTGGTTTTCTTTATTTAGGATAAAAACAAATGGGCTATATGAACAAGGGCCTATTGATCCTTTCTAATTGTCTTATTAAACTTACTTTTAGCAGAATTAACCAAGCAAGTTATAGCTCAAATACAGATAGTGGACTATTCAATCTTCCTCACATTTCATTGATATCTCATTACCTCTACCAGATTATGAGCACCTAGTTCAAATTATAGATTAGGGTTCAGCCGTGGTGTACCTCTATGTAATTAAGAGACCACATTATCAATTACTATGCCTAGTATGCATCATTTTCCATTTTATAGGATATCATTTTTTAGCCTCATGCTTTAGAATTAAACTATGTACACAATGATATAGGCCATGCCGATTCAACGAAACAATAATCAGTCTATGGGGAAAAATAACACAGGCAAGAAAACCCCAAGAGAGGATAGCAATTGACTACTCAGACTTCACCTTAGCACTCACTTTCATTTCCCCCACCCCCAACAAAAAGACATGCAATGCCCCAATGCAATAAAAAAAAAATTGAGATACAAGACTGGTAGGTGAACGCAAACTTGGGGCGCAAAGCCGCCGCGATCAGCACGCCAGTGGTCCGGTTTCCGGACCCACTACCTCTGTAATCTGGACACCTCCGTAGGTGTCCTCAGCATCAACAACACTATAAGCATTCCTCCGCTAGATTCCTTTTTTCTAGAGTAGGACGCTCACAGACGAGCAACTACCTGCTACTGCTCGCATTAACGCGCTCATCATCAGCAAGCGCGGCTCTCCTCGCAGCTCCATATCACGGATCCTCCTTTTCCAGTGCTCGAGCTTATCTCCTTTCGACCCTTACGGCCTCTTGATGCTTATGAGGGGGACGGTGGTGGAATGGAATAGGTGAAGGGTGAAATAGGGCAGCCATCATTGTGTCTTCAGCAGGCTCTGCGAAGGGGCCTCAACCTCAGGCAACTAGACTCTAAGATCATATCCATGTCCGCAAAGATATCAACCGTAGCTGAGGTTCGACAACATCCACTTTTAGGGCATGGACGGCTAGCAACCCGTAACTCAAAAGCGTCCCAAGCACTGATGAACCTCAGAGATCTTCTTTCTCTGGTGATGGACCTTCTTCGTCCAAGGCGCTCTTCTGCATCAGCAATAGACCTCTGCATCAAAGGCTGGATATGATGCAGAAGGTAGCATTTTATTCCTCTAATTATGGACCTAGCAAGGGGAAAAGAGCGGCGAACGAAATGGGCTTGACCGAGAGGAGTCAGGGCAGTGCGGCCGGTGCTACTCACCCGGGGTAGACTCGACGGGGGTAGTGTCAGTGGGAACGCATGCATCAGACAATGCAGGCCTGTGCTACCGTATCAAGACAGATGGGCACCAAGTGCGGGCTACTCTGGACGGGGCCATCGCAGTTTTTGGGGGGGTGGTGGGAAAGGCAAAAATCATGGCCTCATCCCTGATGAGGCCGATATCAACAGTGTGAAACCAGGTCTTGAGCCTGATCAACGTTGCCTATAGGTAACCTGTGGGACTTGCATAGAGAAAATACTCATACACGGAAAGGGTTAAGTAGTTGTGACCTTAAATAAAAGCTTCTTGTGAATGACCTCTGTAGAAGCCAAGAAAAAATCACACCTCAAAACCGGCTATCGCGCGCCATCAGTACTACACGATCCATGTGATATTATTATCAGCGAAGTGCGGGGGAAAGGCAGAGTGGCGGAAAATCAACCATACCGAAAACTTTGCCGGTGGTGAAGTCAGGTTAGACTGTTGATGGCTCTCTTCGGAGCGGTCACCAGTCACACCCTCGGCCATACACCCGGACAACATTGCGGGACATCTACTTCTGGGTTGTCTCTCTCAGGTGGATCACACTGGAAATTGGACATCTTTGACAATCTGCCACCGGTAGTCAAACTCGGAGTGTGAATGATGATGAATGAAAGGGGGGTCTGGTTGGCATCAAATTCTGTAGTTATATGATATCGGCGGATGGCAGGCAGAGAGATATCAACCTGAATGCCAATGTACTCGGACTGTACAGTGGGGCCTGTGTGGCAGCGGGGGCAGCCCGCACTATCATATTGATCTAAAGAGTAGCCAGTAAGTGCATAGAACTCTCTGAAAAACTCTTCCACTATAACGTCCCAGATTGGACGCGCTGTCCACTCCAGTCGATGTATGGTGAGGATATTTGGATCTGGCATCTCGAGAGACCTCCCATAAGGACTCGCCGCTCCAATGTAAAGAGTCCGTGGTCATGACTCCTTTTTCATTCAGGAACTTTGCGTCGGAAAAACTTGAGTACTGCCCGTCAAAATCCACCGGGTGGGTTGCGGCTGGTCGGTAACCAGGGTGAGAGCACAAGCTTGGAGAAAGGGTATGGATTCCGTCGAACTATCACCTTCATCAGACGAGGGAAGAATGTGCAGCTGGTGGCGGAGATGCGAGGAACCTCAGCTAGATCAGGAGCGGCTTCCTCTGACCACGAGACTCCTAAAGCAAAGGAGGCCAATAGAAGACCAAATTATGTCATTCGGAGATTCGTTCTGTCTCTCTTTTCTCAGAAGGTGTGCCGGTCAGTGTGTGCTCCTCATTCATACTGGTAGGCAGGACACGTCGGATGACCACCTTTTGGGTGTGGCTCTGGCAGCATGTGCAGCTCGGGCATGGTGGGGGAAGTGCTGGGGGGGCACGACTCGGGGTCACTGCTCACATCAGAGACACATGACCAGGCGGGCAAAGACGGGGCGACAGGACTTTCATGCACGAGTGCATAGGACTCAATCTTGTTTTGTGCCATATAGATAGTACCTCTAAAAGAATCATTATTAGTACTTAGAAGGGAGAAAACAAGACAAGCAAAACGGACCCACAAAATAAATAAAAAGAGTGACGATGTAATGATTATTTCTATAGTAACAGTGAAAACATGACGGGACCAGGTGATGGCATCGTTGTGAGTAGACAGGACCGATCATGGGGTCGTCATGCTTACTTAAAAACTAGTTTATGTGGAGGAACCCTAAAGGAAAGTCCCAGACAAGTATGACCTTATATGCAGGACGAACTGTTGCGCTATGAAGGTCCGTCGTCGCTGTCAGTCGTGGGACACTTTGGGGGAAAAAATGGACCTCAAGAGAGGGGTCTCTAAGGTCACAAACGGTTATGTAGGACGGACAGTCGAATGTATGACGGTCCGTCGTAGATGTACGTTGGAGGCACTTGAAAAAAGTGAGAGACCAGTGGAGGAATAGTTCTTACGTTATAACGGTGGGCAGGATGGACCTCGTGGGATGACCCCACCATCGCATGTGGTCCATGGAGGACACTTAGAAAAAGTGAGAGACCTTGAGGATAAGGTCTCTTACAACGAGAAGGTTGTGCAGGAGTACATCGTTGGAACAATGGTCCGTCGCATGGGCGCGTTGGTCGGACAATTGGAGAAAATTGTCAGTGGGTGTTAGGGCTGTGTGGAACTGACTCATGACGGTCCGTGCGTAGGTCCGAAGGTCCGTCATCGGGGTCTGTGTGTCATTCAGTTACAGAACGGGGGTGCCATTCATCTTCTTGACCCAAACTAGAATTGTTAGTGTTTTAACCACAATTAATTAACAACTACCTTAGTAAACTAGCAATGCTAAAGCACCTATTTCTAGAGTTTTAACAGGCAATTTTGGAGGTTCTCAACCCTAGGTCAGACAGAATTTTATTAAATAAAAATGAATCCCATCAAGAAGAATCGGCTAATAATAATTGATAAACAAAAAATGCAATGTAAATGCGTAGAAATTAGAGACACCTAACTGCGGAGGAAAAATTTGATAAAAAAACAGCGAGGAAGGTACTTGGTGAGCAAGTAAAGAACCACAGTGGCATACTCGACCTAATAGATGGTGAACTTTAGGAATTGGGGAATTTGCGAGAATGATCGGTGGTAGAGCGGGGGGTCAGCAAATTGGAAGTTTGAAAAGGACGGGACAGGTTGGAAAATGGGAAGAAAGAGGGAAGGAATGGGGTGAAATGAATGAAGGGGGGGGGTTTAAATGTTGAATTTTTTAAAACACCCCAGTCGGGTCGGGTAGGGTAAGCTTCAGTAATAACACAACGAGTCCCCGACGAGCTCTGTATCACATGTGACGGTCCATCATTGGTTTCGTCACGTGGCCTAGATTTGAAAAATAACAGAACGACGTACATGGCACGACGGATTATGCGGACGGTCGGTCCGGCCACAACGGTGTTGTGCGATGTATCGTCAGTGACTGACTGCAGAGTGATTTTCTGCCAGAATTTCCTGGTGATGTGCTGACAAAATTTAAAACCATTAGTAGAACAATGCGAGCATTACTAAAAAGTAAAATAAAAAACTATAAGTATTGGGTTGCCTCCCAACAGGCCTAATTTAACGTCGCCGAACGACTGGGACATTGATTGACTCACACTTCATAAAGGATGGATGCCTCCATCATTCATCACCGATTGCAAGTATGCCCCAAAATTAAGTTTTTTTTTGTTTCCTTCCCCTTAAACGTCACTCCTCCTGTTTCCTAACGCAAACCTGCTACATGAGGGAGGGAAATAGTTGGGTAATCAAGTAAGGGACAGTCCGTTTGGATTGGCGTGCCCGGAAGCAAACGCAACCATAGAACTGTTAAAGCATCAAATCCCAACCATAAACTCTCGTTTTTTCACTTTTAGTCATTATCCTTTAGTTTCATCTTTTTTCTTTTGGGGGGGGATATAAGCAGATCGGTTGGATCTACCACTCTGCCTCATGACTACAAGGTTGAAGTAATCTTCTTCATTGTTTAACGCGGAATTTATCTGCCCCTTTTCATATCAACTAAGGCTCTAACCGTAGAAAGGAATGGGCCTCCTACCCCAAGAATAATAGGCACTTCCCAACTGACCTTAAGAATCAAGAATAACAAAATCATCTTAGTAGCCGAAGTTGTAGTGGGCTTTGGGTCACCCAAACAAACTCTTGTTGTAAAATCGAAGAGCGGGCATGAGTTTATGCCTTACCCCCCCAGATCACATAATGCTTTCGCCAAAGTAAGACCCGACACTATACAAGCGAATAGTGGAACGCACCGGATGTTCTTCTTTGGTACGAGAGATCTTGTAGCCATGACTTAAAATGCGGCCATAATCATCATCCCGAAAGTGACCAATAGTTTCTTGTAACCAGTCATATAGAAACTTTGCATAATCGGACATTTGTTTATAGCCTCTACCAAAAGGGACATGATAGAAAGTTCTAACATGTTATTAAAATGCCGATACTACCATCCTCGGTCTTGTTCACTAATCTCTGAGGAAAGGGGGGGGGAGGTCTAGGCATGGAGAATTACCTTTAGAAGAACTTCTGCATCTTTGCAGTGCTATCTTCTCACTTCAACAGACTACCATCTACCAAACCTTATCATATTCGTTTCACTTTTTTTCATTAGAAGGCCATAGGTGGTCAATGGTTGCTTACCACCCGAGTTAGTAGTGATTTAATCAATGTGCATCATTTTTTAGATTTGGAAAGTGTTGATAGGAAGAGTGCCCGGTGACGTGTGTTCCACAGGTCCGATTAAATGGACCATTTGCAACTCGATCTAACTTAATCGAATTGCCATGGTTGTGTATCGAATTTTTGTCCAATACCCGCTAAACACTCCTTAACCTTTTAATGTGCTCATCATACAATGAACACCTTAGCATTTGTGCACTTCATATCCTCCAAAATCGCGCCATATATATCCACCCATCCCTCGGAGTAAATTCACGATTTTGAGAAGGAAATAGGGCACATTCCATCATTTCTGTTACAGTAGTTACTTGTTGAAAGTGTTGTCGCGGTCGTGGAGTTTCCATCTCGGAAATAATGACCCTCACGGTAATACGTTACAATAGATCTGACCTTTGTTCCCTTTACCTTGGCGCGCAATTATCCGATTTTGAGCATTGGGCACCGGTCGGAAAATCTCGTTGCTCATTTACTGGAATAGGAATCTCTGCATTAAATACATTCATCATAGTGGTGGTGGCTTTAGAAAAGTAGTTAACTGAATCTATCTTTCCTGCACCCAATGATAGTTAATACACCCCAAAGATCAGTCTCATCTGTTCCATCTCTCACGGATCTCATCTGTGGCTGGGCTGTGAGTGGTTGCACGGCGTAGGTGTTTCTCCTAGTAGCTGGTGACTTCCTAGTACTCAGCTTTAATGTTAGGGGAGATTTTCTGTAATTTAAACAATCTCAGCATAGTACACTCCCCAAAAGAACCACCCGCTATAGTATCCAAACACCGCTTTATTATTAACATCCTGTTCCCCGATAGAAGTATTCATTAGGAATCATCATCTATGCGGTGATTGGGTACGCTTTAAAACACGAGGTGAATCTATTCCAATAACTACTAATGACTCTCTTGGGAGTGCCACAAACTTGTGCCTTGTCTTTGTGGTTAGTTTTTGGAGACGGTTAGTTGGTGCGGGTAGAGTAGTGGGAATAAAGAAAATGTCCCTTAGTTGGTTCCAGTTGAAAACTGCGTGTAGGAGCTCAATGAACCATATAGCAGCCCTCCCGTCCAGTGAGAGAGGAAACACTCATAGCCTTATATATCCCAAGTCCAATCCAGGCCTCCCTACACAACTTTTACACACTGCCCTAACTTAAAGCTATATGGGCATGTGGATCTTCAAAAGGTTAGCCTTGAAAAAAAAACCTATGGCAGTGAGCATTTCCATAAGGCTACTAGTTAACACAAAGGTGTTGGCATGCTGGGTAGAGGGGCGCAAGCCAAGTGGCCCATCGGGTCTCTATATAGTCATAGCCTCTGTAGTATACTTGGGGCCGTGGAGCGGATGATGTCCCTTCTGGTGGTGTTCACCCGGAGCATCGGGGAACAAACTAAACATGAATATCACGGGAGCTAGGATGTTATGGTTTCGCTCATCACATTAATTCCCAGTTTGATTCTGTTGCATAGTGTACACTCTACTAATTCGTGATCGTAGGGAAACAAGGGTTCTTTTCTCTCCGTTTTATTTGGCATACAAGGAAGAGGTTCTGAAAGAAACTAAAAACAAGAAAATAGTAAAATCAAGAAAATATCAATTTCATTAAATTTAAGTAATAAGTTTACTTAATCAAAAAAGACTACTTTCCCCCAGCAGTGGCCGCCAAAATTTGATACGCTCAAACTTACTTCTCAAATAAGAAAGTAAAGCGATCGTTGTCAGTAAAAAAACCAACTGAATCGGTTCTTATGAGGAAAATAGTTTAGACAACTTCAATCTATTATTACTATTGTTCAGTCAAGTATTTTGGTGGAAACAAAATGATTAAAGTGGAGTTTCTATTTCTAAATAAATAAAAATAACGAGAGAAGATTAAAGGATAAAACTAACATCTTAAAAGTGGGATTGTACAATTAATCAAATTAAAAACTAGGGGTTGCGGGTGTCTCCCACAAGCAGGTCATAACTTGTAATTTAACTAGAACAATCTTTCCTAGTATCTTGATGCAAAGTGATAACTTGTGTATTCTAAATCATTGGTCCGCGCATCTAGAACATTCACTTCGCCACCTTGGTCGGCTAGCGTGTTTCATACTAACCTTACCTCACCTCTTATTAGCATAGGATTGAGATGTGACTCAGATTATACCTCGTAACCAATCAATAATAAACCTAGGAGATAGTATATTACTAAATCGATGTTGAAATTCTTTAACTATTATCTACCTCCTTGGTCCGACAAAGTAGAATTAAGGCGATTCTATGATTGGTCATACGTTAAAAGAATTTAAGCGAAAGAATAATGGTATAACATGCAAGACACTATTCAGAATTGTTAGTTTAGTAGGTTTTACCTCATATTCGCCTAATGGTTCCACAACCCTAGTATGGAGTTTAGTTACCATAGTCATAATCAAATATTCAAATTATGATTAGAATAATGCACTTACTCAATGGAAAGAGTAAAATTTAGAAGCTTCGCTTGATTAATCAACAAAATTTCACCAACAATCAATTCTGAATTAATCTGAAGAACAAAGATTCTCCAAAAAGGTGTAACATAATCTCATAGTATAACCACAAAGAAGCTCAAAAATCAAGAGTCTAAAAAGTCTAAAAATAATCCAAGGGTCTAACTAAAAAATGAGGTTTTTTGAACTATTTATAAAAAATAAAAACCTAACTCAATAAGGACTCTATTTGGTGAAAATCTGTAAAAACGCGGCTGGATCGATGGACCTTGCAATGGATCGTCGTGGTCACGACAGACTCTCATGGTCTCCGTCGTCCCATACTTGTGCAATTTTTTCTGCTGATCTCTTCATTACCCTCGACGCTTGGTATGACGGATCGTCACAGGCACAACGGTCCGTCGAGGGTCTCTGTTCCAAAACACTTGAACTTTTGGAATTTGTGTACTGGACTACTTCTCTAATCTTCATGACGAACCAGTAGGACGGACCGTCATGGCTACAACGGTCCGTCACACACTCCGTAACCCCACACTTGGTCAGACTTCCCCTATTCTGCCTTTATCAAGCTGCACTACGATGCCCACTAAGACAGGCACAGGGCACGACAAACGTCACACGCTCCGTAGGTGGTACTTTTTGTATTCTCGCTCAATCAAAAACCTCCGCATTCATTTTTTAGACAGATTCCTGCAAATAATATAAAGGAAAATTACATGAAAAATTAGTACAAAAAGGGCTTTTGGACCCACTAACTTAAGGAAAAAGCTTTTAAAAATACGTGAAACCAAGGGTATATAAGAAAGCGATATGAATACAAACCTACATAGATGAGGTTAGAGAGAAGACATAACTGAACGTATTCAACTCATCATTTGAACCAAGTTTGTCAGCATTCGACGAGTGTTACCCCCTAAATGTAAACCGGCATTCGTTCGAACATTTTAAAGCAAAGAATATCCTCTATTCTCATTTCATTACATTCATAGGCTGATGGACAATGCGGAAAAATTTCGAACTTTCATACAACTACTGCATGTTTACATAGAACCTCTACATACACATAATACTATAGTCTATCGTGTATCCCGATGAAAGAATTGCCATAGCCTTCTACTTTTATTGTACATACACATATATAAGATAGAAAAATAGTCTCAAAGATTGCCTCATCTCATACAATCTAAACTATTATTATATTATGGGCATAAACCCTTACATCAATTCAACATGACCACATATAGGCAATACAAAAGTATAGTACTCAATTGAAAAAGAAAGAAATGAAAGAGTCTTTAAGCTCATTACAAGTCCGTCAGTTAGATAGTGGCATTGCCCTCGGAAGTTAAGGACCTACCCTGCTTGGATGAAATGAAGGATTCAAGTCTTCAACAATGTAACCTTCCAAACTTCAATGAATGAACCCTAAATTTTGGAAAGGGAAAGAAATTGGGGTGCACTCCAACATCGTACTAAGTATAAGACAGAGCACATATAACAGTAAAAACTTTCTAAAAAGGGACTTCTAGTCAAAAAACATGCCATTTAACCTTTTCAGAACTAGCAACAGCCCAAGAAAGTATATCCACCAACCAAACATGCTTAGTAAATCACAAAGGATATATTTCCACATATTCAAAACATGATGTACTATAACCCTATCATCAAGAATAACATCAAAGAAATGAATAAAGTGAATATATATCATAAAGGAAGACCAATACTATGAATCTTATCAAGTCGACAAGTGCAATGACCAGAAAAGGTCCATAACCTGCTAAACCACGTGGACTTAACAAAAAAACATACCAAGGTCCAACTTAAACAATCTATTCACAACCTACCTATAGCAAGAGGATAATAATCATCATATATAGTCATTTACTTGCAGCCACAAACATTACCATCATATACATCATGTATCATATGCATACATAATATTCAACTTCCCTCACGCTTCAATCATCAACGTAAATGGTGCAAGGCATAGTAGAGTCCCTCTACCCTTTCTTAGGCAAGTTAAAAACTCTGAAGTAACCCTAGGTAGTCTATACTTCAGTACTTATTTTACTTTAGGGACCACTTTCTTTAACCTACATTAAAAATATAGAGATAAGTGGAAATCCTGTGTTTAAAACCATACACCGATGGAATGTGGTACTACCAGCCAGTGGGGGGTTTTGAAAAGCCAAACATAACGTAGACTTTCTAGGTGGATCCCTAGTAGTCTGCCTTGGGGGGGCTATCATAGTTCCAGAAAACTAAGATATAGTATATTCCCTCTCGTACCACTTCGAAAGTGGGGCCTCTCGCATGGGAAGTCACTTGTATGCGTAGTCCTTGTTGGGAAGTCAATATTAGTCATATCTCATATAGTACTATAGGCGAAATCGTCTCTGGAAGTATAACTCCCATTGTAAGTTCATCGATGCTAATCTAAGTCCCTTTTATTGAAATGTCTTTAAGCCCTTTAATGAAACAATCATAGCTAGTTTAGGTCATAGGTTAGATCCTTGTATAATCACCTAAGCAATAGCTACATACGAATTGCTTGAGTAAAAGTACTTCATCACAAATCATATAAGTGAGATTAACACCAGAAGTATTCTATTCATAATAAGGCATATTGACATACATCGCCATCCTTATAGAATTTACATGCTAATCAACCTCACAACCACTATCAATACATTTCATTCAATCATCATACCATCCTACCAATCCTAATACAAGTCATACTCCAATATAATATCATGACTTAACCACAATAATCACAATTGGAAGTAAAGATAGAGATTATAAAACTTACCAAGTATTCCGTATAGTTCACCATCAAGGTCTTACCATCAACCCATAACACAATCCAACTAAGGGATTAACATCACCACACAATGATAACAAATAAGATAACAAAGCTAATTGAGTCTCTATAACACAATTCAACACTAGATCATAGGTTAAGACAAAATAAATAGGCTAATTTCACAATATACTTCATAAGCTAAATAACATCTCAAGAAATGCCTATAATTAATCTTAATTTACTCATAATAACACCATAGGATAGTAATCTAATTAATAACCAAGTCAATTGAATGATCACAGTACAATATAGGTCAAGATCACAACCTAGGGTTAGAGATTGAGGATCATGTTCTTCAATTTAGAAAAAACCATCAACAATTACCATAAAAAAGTTTAAATTACATGTTAATATATTCAAGATAACTAAAAAAAGCATCAACAACTCCAATTCATGAACTTTCAATTCTTAAGGGATGAAACCGTAAGACAACTACAACTTTTGAAATCCCATTTTGAAGGAGGAAACCTTTAGGAAAGTTCTCAAAGGTTAATTAAGACCAACCTTAACGTTGAAACCAATTAATTTAACGGTGAATTCCCCCCTTTTCCAGACCCCCAAACACTTCTCCTTGCTAGTATTCAATGGTGTGTTCAAGTAGGGAGTGAAAGAAGAGTGTTTGTGTTTTAGAGTTCTCATTAGTTTAATTGGGGTTGGGGACTTTTATATGGATTTTAAGTTAGTTAATTAGTCTCCATTTAATCCCTAACTAACCCCTAAACCACTTAATTAATTAAATGAACTAATATCAAAATGTGGAGGAAACTCACCCTTCACAAACGGAACCCCGCCGACGGGTTGTCTGTGAACCTACGGACCCTCACTCCTCCATCCTGCACCCCGTGTATGAGTTCAGAGATTGTGAAGGAGGTGGACTTACTCAAATTGTCTATGTATGGGATGATGGTGGCATCGACGCCCCTTAGTCCACACACGGACCATAGGTGGTCCCGTTAATGCTCACTGCCTAGGTAGTGTTTCTTCAAACGCAAGGCTCCTCTTCAAGGGCACTTGATTGGTCCTTAGTATTTGTACACACACATTTCAACCATGAAAAAACTAAAACACCTATTATCTACCTTTTTACCATTTTCATATATTTCCGACTCCTACAAACTAGTCAAGTAGGCTAAGACACACTAGTACCCTTTTGAACCATACTTCCGGACGTCATGGGCGTTCATGGATGTTTTGATTCTTAAAATTCCTAAATGATATAAATTCATTTCAATGGACTTAAAAATAATATTTATACCTCATGTCACCTATGTTTGGATTTACGACACGTCTTGAATTTTCAAGATGTTGCAAGTCATGAACATTAATTATGTTTTCCATAGTTTCTTGATGTTATATATGTTTTAATTGATATCTTGTTTAATGAGAAAAAAAATTAGTTTTCATGAATATGTTCCTCATGTTAGTATGCATATAGTGTTATTTGCTTAAATGTTGAACATGCCTAAATGTATTATTAAAAAAGTTGAATATTTTCCTAATGATGTGGTTATTATCTTAGTATGATTTGGAGAAGGAAGTTATTCCTATGAAATGAAGAATGTGATGTTTTGATGCAATATGAGTTTGTAGATGTAGCTCCTACTTGCTTATTATGTTTTAAGCTTGTGATGTGGAGTTGATCTTTGTTCCTCTTTGTGTGCTCTTATATTGATGCTTAATCATTGTTTGTGCGACGCTAGTCTTGTTTCATTACCCTTGATGTTCCTAGAGTTTACCTCGAGGAAGAATGTTTCCAAGTGGGAATAATGTATTGACCCTAAAATGGAATAGGAAAAACTAGAGCCTCGTATGTGTGCTTGATGTGGTAACTTAATTAAAGTGATGATAAATGAGATTTTGAGTTTTGTTTCAAGTGTTTTAAGGTCAAAACTCAATGAACGACCAAGACGTCCAGAAACTAGTCATTTGAACTAGTGTGTTGTAGTATCTTGTTGTTAATGTTTGGTTTGTCATTTTAAGGTTAAAATCAAGGTGAATAGTTCCTAAACTTAGATCATTGTGTATATGGTTTTCATGGTCGTGTACGACTCCCCAAGGACACCAAAGGGGTCATTTAGGAGGACCCCATCATTGTCTAAGATGCTTCTAAGGAAGCATGATCTACGACCCCAAGCCATGCCCCATAGATGCATCTACAGTTCGTGGGTCTTGGGTATGGATAAGGGCTGCAAGATCTTAAAATTTTATTGACTCTCTAGTATAAAACCACAGACTCAATCCATTTTCAGTAGAGAAATCCATGGTCTGTGGATTGGGGGCGTGGTTTGGTAACATTTTACTGTGGAAGTTCGTCGAAGGTGTGGGTGAATCGGTAAATGCACCCAAAGTCTTTTAAAGTGCATGGATGGTTATTTTAGGTGTTTTTATGTATTTTAAGAGTATTAAAAAAATTTAAAGGTATTTATGAATTTATTATTTCAAAACCCTAAAAGTTAGAACCCTTCTTCCTTGAAACTCTCTCTCAAGGAAAAACTCCAGTAGAGGTGAAAAAAATCAAGGTTCCAAGGTGAATTTCTTCAAGGTTTTCAAGTGATTTTAATGGATTCTCATACAAGAAGGTATTTGTGATTCTTTATCCTTGATAAATATTCCATTGAAAGAGTCCCTTCAAAGTAGATTCATAGCTTTTCAAAAGGTCAAAATTGTACTTTCTAATCTAAGCAAGGGTTCAGTGGTAAAACATTTTAAATGCATTTAAATTGATGGATTATAGTTGTTTTGATCATTTTAATTTTATTTATATGTAATCTTTTCAAGAACCCATGTCTTCCTCAAAATCCTAAGTTGAATGGAATTAGTTGATTATGAATGTATATCTAATAGCATGTGATAATAAGAAGTTAGTTTATAAATCAATGTCATTAATTATATCTTATGATGGAGAAGTATTGTTGCATTGAGGAATTTAGGTACTTGTGTGTTGGTGAGTTTGGATCTAAAACCTTGAAGGTAAATTGTGATCAATATATTTTTGAATTGCTTATAGATACATGTCAATTGTATTATGTATTGTAGTATATTTGATATAAGATTTGAGATCTATTATTATTGAGATGCAATTGTGGTAGATGGAGTTGATACACCTTGGTTGACGGTCATTATTGAGATATATATATATATATATATATATATATATATATATATATATATATGAATGTGAATTCAAGGAATTAAGGTTATCATGTCTTGAAGTATTTGTATATGTGTCTCGTATAATAGAATGATGATCTTGTATAGAATGTCCATGTGTTGTGATTCAAAGCATACTCTAACGAAAATATTCTTGAATTGGTAGGATCATGCATCCTAGTCTTTATAACTGAATGTAAAGGTAAATGTGTCTTGAATTGGTAAGCTAGTGTACCTCTTCTAGATTAATGAATGCATCTTGACTGAAGCGGCTAACTGTATGAATGAATGTCTAGGATCACTAGACCTAAAGATGGTGAGCTTTCTTTAAATGACTAAATTGCACTGAGACTGTTTTTTTATTTTGCCGTTGGCACATGGTAGCTTAATCCTACGAGTGGTGCCCACTTTATGTATGAGGTCTAGGAAACCTCCGCCTATATAAATGATGAACCTTGTATCATAGGCCCAATATGTGAGACACCCTTCTTGGTAAGTCAATTAGTTTTCCTTATTCAACCCTGACAAGTAGACCTATTGGTTGTAGCCCTTCTTTGTAGAAGTACTTTGAGTCAGTAGACCTAATGTTTGTCTCTCTCTAGTATATAAATGTGAATGACTTCGATATGGGAACTAAGGCTAAAAATTGAGTGGATTTTGTTAAGATGGTTGCTCTAGCTGAATATAACGCTAGAGCACAATGAACGTGTTTGGATATTCCCTAAACCATGTGCCTACATGGGATGTCGACTTACTGTCTTTGATGCATGTCTCTCCTATATTAACGAAATGGGTTACTTAGCATGTTATGTTTAAATGTGAAGGTTATTGTCTAAATGTGTCCTTGAAGAATATTAAGGTGTGGCATGAAGAGGTAGTATGGGCTACCACTTTATGTCTTACTTAATGGTGTCTTAGGGTAATATAGATAGAGGCTCTAGAATAATAAATTGTATAGTTGATGTATGCTCTTATATATTGCAAGTTGATACTAGTTGAAGTATGACTAGTTGGGGAAAAGATTGAAATTTTAAAGTAATGGGTTTAATAAGATACTATGACTTGTACTTTGGTTGTAACTTATAATATGCCTATATTTTTCAGTCATTCATAAACTTCTCCAAAATGGCCTAAAGCATGACTTTCAACAAAATGTTCCTATTAGCATGTTTTTTCATGGTCAACCTACTTAGTGCTTAATTATGCTAACACCATGTTTTTCATGTTTTTATTAAAATTTGTCGGTTGATAGTGCTCGGTGGATTTACTAGTTGAAGACTTTGATATTTATTCTCCAAGACTTGGGTGCGTTCTCATGGATTCGGGGACAAAGAACTTCTTCTGTTTCCTTCATATGTAATAGACTCTAAGTAGTTTCTTTAGATTGTAAGGGGTTGTGTCATGAAGTCTATGAGGTGTCTAAGACGGCTATTTTGAGACTTAGTATTCCTTCGTTTTATAAATGAGTTTTCTATACATGAATTTATTGAGAAAAGTTTTGATTCTGCATTATTTTTATTGCCTATGTGATGAATCAGTTCTAAGAGGCTTGTATGAAAATCCTTCAGGGTCAAGTACACCTTGTAGCGACTAAGGGGTGAGCTCTGGTCGTGAAAAAAATGGTACCAGGTCATAAGGTTTAGGGAGTGGTCTATAGGTTGATGTTTCACATGCCAAGTCTAGTCGAGTGTTGTTCATCGGTGTAAGTCGTGAGACATTTATGAGTGAGAGGCTATAGGACAGTTTAAGTTACACTTGTTTCATTATTCTTTAAGTCGTGCCTTAGAGTGGAGTCCTATCAATTTCATTTTCCTAATCCTTCTCTTGTGTGTACAGGATATGAATACAAGAGGTAGAACCACAAGGAGAGTGGAAGAGAGATTGTTAATGATGAGATTCCTCCCTTAGGTCCCCAAGGTTGAAAAGTTCCTCAAGGTAATCAAGAGAATGAAGTTTTGGTTGTTTCGCCGGACTGACCAATCAAGAGATTAGCGCCGCTTTCCTATCTTTGGCCTAAGAAAATAGAGATGTGTTCCCTAGAATGAGTGCTTTGGATAGTACCATGACCTCAAGATTTGGGGACTTTGTGAGGATGGATCCTCCTATCTTTATTGGCTCTAGAATGGGAGAAGATCCATCCAAGAATTTCTTGGATGGAATTTATAAGATAGTGGATATTATGGGAGTCACCTATAAAGAAAAGGTGGAGTTGGCTTTCAATCGATTGAAGGAGGTTGCTAAAATATGGTTTGCTCAATGAATAAATAATTGGAGCACTAGAAGCGGGTCCTACTATTGACACCTAATTTTGACCGATCTTTAACCATTTTTAGGAATGTTATTAGATTAAATATGTAATTTTAAATTTGTTTTAAGTTTAGAAATTTAGTCGTTTTTGCATAAAAATTATATATTTTAGTATGTTCACTTTATAAAATTATTGTAAATAATCTTAAATATTTTTAATAAATTTTGAAATAATTATTTTATTCAAATGTTCTAAAATTTATGTTATTTTAATTAAATAAAATAATATAATATTGGTAGTATTTTAATTTAATAACATTTCTTTAAGTTTCCTCTAAATCATTTAAATTCTAGATTAACTTATTCTAATTTCTTTAAATTTCAGCCATTCCAATTCAATTGCAATTTTGATTGCTATTGTCGCCCTTTATTCTCTCAAATATTCCAGATCTTTAAGAACCTCATCTTTTAATCCCATCTATCAATACTAAAAATAAGCCAAATAATATCATAGCAAGAAGTAGACATTGCTCGATATTTAGATTCATTGAAATATTTTGATGCACGATCTTTCTTCTTGATCTTCCAAGATATCAAGGAATCTCCAAGAAATATGGATCGGACCGTGATGGGGCAACGAGTATCAGGACATCCAGCCCAATCAGAATCACTAAATGTGTTAAGATGAATCTAATAACCACTAGGAAAGAATAATCCATGAGTAGATGTTCCCACTAAATATCGAATGATGCGACAGACAACCACCAAAGGTAGATGGTGTGGAACCTACATAAATTGACTCACTTGTTGAATTGCAAAAGATATATCAGGATAAGTAATAGTACAATAATTTAGGCTCCAAAGTAATTGTCGATACAAATATTGATCAGGGAAGATCTCCTATAGGCTTTACATTCAATTCAAATGGAGTATTTGCAGAGGTAGATTCAATAAGACCAGCCAAACAAATAAAGTCCCGGATATATTTATTTTTGCTCAAGAACACACTTAAAGAATTATAATGAAAATCTAACCCCAAAAAGTACGTAAGAATACCAAGATCTTTTATATGAAAAGTATATTTTTAAGCTGCTACAGGAGTCTAGTGATTAGTCAAGAATCAGTTCACCTGTTAATAATGTCATCTACATACATCAAAAGAAGAACACAAACTACAAATGTTTATCAAAGAAACAAAGACTAATCATATTTGCTCTGCTCAAAAAAAGAATTGAAGCAAAGTATATCACAACTTACCAAGCTCTTGGAGCTTGTTTTAATCCATATAAAGATTGTTTAACTTGCATAGAGATGATGTAGGTGATCAGAACAAACTAGGTGGGGGTTTCATACAAATATCTTCTTTGAGATCACCATGAAGAAAAACATTTTTGAAATCAATTTGATGAAACGGCAAATTTTGTGATGCAGCAATACCAATAATAGTTCACACCATAGTCATTTTTCGTATAGGTGCAAGAGTCTCCTCATCCTTTGCACCATACTCATGTTTGTTCCCAAGAACCACCAATTGAGCTTTGCGTAGATCAAGATTTCCCTCAGAATTAAGATTAACTGAATAAATCCATTTACATCCAATTGACCGGATATTTGGAGGACAAGTAACAATGTCCCATGTGTTATTTTCTTTTTGAGATAAAAGTTCCTCCTCCATTGCTTTTTGTCAATATTCAAGCTTGGAAGCGTGCGAGTAACCTTTTTGAATAGATAAGGTGGATAAAGTAAAGAAAAATCATACCATTTAGGAGTTTGAGACGCTCTAGTAGATCGCCGAGGAGGCTCAAGAGGACCAGACCTTGAAGAAATCTCATATTTTTGTTGCAGAGCAGTGTTAGGTGGATAATTTGTTTTGGAATGGGATAAAGTTGGACGACATCATTCATACAAAATTCCTGGTTTGAACTGCTTAGAAAAACATGAAAAATTGTCAAAAGTAGGAAAAATAGGAAAACAGAAGATGACTCAACATGAGTAGGAAAGAAATACTAATTCTCGAAGAAAATAACATTTCTAGAAACCCAATATTTGTTAGAATTTGAATCATAGCAAAAAAAAAAGTTTCTCTGAAGTACTTTAGCCCATAAAAGAACATTTAATAGACTAAACAGATAGTTTATTGCATTGAAAAGGAGGCAGTGCACAAAACAAACACAACCAAACATATGAAAACTATGATGGTTGGGATGCTTATAAAAAAAACAACAATATGGAGACTTAATATTTAACACTTTAGAGTCTATTAATCAAATAGATAGCAGAAGACAAAGATTCAACCTAATAATAGATTGAACAGAGGACTTTAATCAATAAAGCACGAGTGACATCTAAAAGATGACGATTTTTACGCTCAGCAATCCCATTTTGCTGTGGCGTATATGGGAAAGAGCATTGTGATACAATTCCTCTATCAAGCAATAAATTATTTAATTCATGAGACATAAAATCTTCAGTAAAATAAAATCTTTATATTTTGATGCATGTGGAAAATTGAGTCTGAACGTAAACCAAAAATTTCTTGAATATGGAAAACACTTCATATTTAGATTGAAGAAAATACACCAATGTAAACCGACTATAGTCATCTATAAATGTCAAAAAATACTTGAAATGATCATGATGAATAACTGGTGAAATTCCCCAAAGATCACTATAAATTATATCAAGACACTTTGCACTACGACTACAAAAATTAGAAAAAGGAAGATTTTTACTTTTGACTAACTTACAAGTAGAACAATCGAACAAAGAAACTAAAAGTTGATTTTTATTTCTCAATAAACCAGAATTGGACAAATGAGACAACACAATAGAATTTAGGTGTCCTAGACAGTTATGTCAAACCTCATTCTTAGTAGTGATAGAAGCAAAAGCTATAACATGGGGAATAGAAAATGTATAGGAAACAATCTTTCAACTTTAGGCCCCTTCGCATTATCGTTCCCTATACATGATCATGTATAAGGCAACCATTACGAGAAAAATTGACATCACAATTGTTATCTACCAATTGCCTAGCTTAAATTAGACTAGTAGAGAGCTTTAGTGATACAAAAACATTCTTGAAACTTTCAGTAATATCCCCAATTTTTGTAATGGGTAAATTAGTACCATTGGCAACCTAAATTTGTTTTGGAAAATTATACTCACAGATCTTTTTGAGTATATTAGTTGAGTTAATCATATGATTGGAAGCGCTAGAATCAACAATACAAAATTTTGATATTATCTCATTACCTTGCTGCCCCAAAGCTGAAAATGCTGACAAGATCATTTGTTATACCATTACAGGAGTAACAACTTGCCTTATTGAACACGAGTTATCTATAGTTGAACCATTTATCCCAACTTGGAAAGCATGGCCCTAACGTTTTTAGGACGTTTGGGACACTCTTTAATAATGTGTCGTTGTTGTTTACAATAATTACAAAACTTCTTGCCAAAATTTCTAGCAATATGACCATATTTCTTGCAACTATAGAATTGAGTTCTAGCCATATCCATGCCCTTTTACTTTCCCTTGAGCTACAAATGCGACAATCACAACATTTCCTTGATGAAAAGCATTGTATGTGAAGAGACACTGCTCTTCATGAAGTAATTCCCTAAAATACACATCCAATGAGGGATATGGATCATGGTTCATCAAGTTAGAGCAAACATTTTCAAAATCATTTATCGAGAATTTGTTTGGCTTGTTTTGTTCATGAATTCTTTGAATGATGTAGAGAGACTCAGAAGGTATATTAGAATAAAAGATATCAGTGAATTCATCTCATAAGTTCTGAAATCTAGAAAAATAATCTTGAACAGAAAGACCTCCTTCAGATTACATCGCAATTTCATATTCTAACTGAAAATGCCTTGCGCTATGGTCTTGGTTGTAAAGCTTTTATAAATAATCCCACACGGACTTTGTCTTTCTTGTATGGCCTGAGATTAAGAATAGAAAGATAGTCAATTGACCCTGAAATCCATGTCATTACCCAAGCATCTTTAACCTTCCATTGACCAAGCTTTATAGGATCAGTAGGAGTAGGATCACTTCCATCAATATGTCCCCATAATTCTTTTCCAGAAACAAATAGTTGGAATTTAAATTTCCAGACAAAGTATTTTTTTCCTGTGAAACGAACACCGGCTGGCTCAAATTGATATTATGTCATGTTCTTGACAAATTAAGGAATATAGAAATGCAATGATACAAAATAACCAGAATGGACAAGACTAAGATTACAAGATGACTAAAATTCCAAGATACTTAGGAATTACTGTTAATTAAAAAACAGTAAGAAGAACCAATACCATTTCAATTTCTGAAAGAAACCACAGATGAAAGACACTAAGAATCAAAGCACTGAAAAGGCTCTAATACCATGCCAATTTTGTTGAACGTTCTCTCAAAAGAGATTTCTTTCATTAAATAGAAAGAATTTGATTTTTACATGCATAAAAATTGGTATATATCCCAAAATATAGTGTATTCCGAATTGTAAATCGCTGAAAAACATGCGTTTACATTAATTCTATGTGATTTCCTATCATATTACACAAATATTTGAAGTTTATAAATATATGTACAGATATTAAGAATATGTCCAATCATGCTAACATCTTCTACAATTGCTTATAATTTGTTTGAAGACTCGAGTATGTGAGTATGAGAATGAAAAGAATGTATTCATGAGTCTACATCATTATTGATACAATGAGGGAGTGTTCAGCTTATTAATTCGATAGAACGATATGATTCGAGCATTTTGAGACTTTGAGTTCTGGAGTTATTGAATTCTACATATGGTTATTAAAACACTTGAATTGAATCATTCACACCCATAATTCGGCATAACTCTATTTGAGAAGTCTTTTACCAATTACTGTATCATTATAAAGACTAGAGTAAGTGAGTATGACGATGAGGAGAGTCGAGTTTCATTTTTTTTGGTTTAAATAAATATAACGGAAACTAGTAATTTCCAAGAGTAATTTGTAGTGGGCAGTGGGTGTCAGAGAGAATTGTATGTTTTACATTTAAGGTGAGAGGGACACTTGATTTCAAAGAGTTCAATTAGAGTTAGATTTGAGCACTATCTCATTAAAGAGTATCTTTTGAGTAATAATCTCAATGTTTGAGAATTAGTAGATGTTTTAAACATATGAGCATGAGTTACATTATTATTATTAGTATTGAGCACCGATATGGGGAAGAGTTTCGACAACTAAAATTCCTCATAAACCATGTCTGCCAACATGGATAGGGATCATACTTTTTAGATGATTCCTTAGTTGATGATGTCTTATACTCCGTAAGGTGTAGGATAATTTTGGCAGCATAGGCGAGACACTGTATCGCTCAAATTGCTCATAAAACTGGTTTTTGGTTAGAATACTCCCAAATAATAGTTATCATTGTATTTCTACATACAATTGACTTATTATGTGTATTTTTATATTAATACGAAATTATCTTTGTTGAAAGCTTGCCATAATTGCATATTTATTGTGCTTTATCCGGTAGTTTAATTATCTTGAGTGAGTTTCTTGAATTGAGTATATGTGATTGAGTATATTGAGTGACTATATACAGTTTGACTATCTTTGAGTTGAGTATGATCTGATTTGGGTTGTAGCATCCTGAGTGGAGTTAGAGTAGAGTTTAGTTGAGTGTCAATTTAGAGTTGAGAAGATTTAAAGTATGTTTCTTTTATTCAGTTCAAGAATTTGTTTATGCTTTGAATTATCCTTAATTACATGCCTCGTACAGTCACTGAATTGATTCATTTGACTGCATCTTTTATGATGCAGAGAAGGCTATCATGATCATCACACAATGTTTGCGTGGAGGACGTTGACATTACTCACTAGTTGGTTAGTTTGTATCAATTTTATCAAGTTGGTGAGATTAGATTTAGCTTATGTTGTGAAAGAGTTCATTAGATTTAGTATTAGTGATATATTAACTAGTAAAGTCCCTTAGAATTAAGCAAGTTAGGTTATATCTACGTGTATTTAAGTTGATGTACGTTTGAATAAAAAGTCATTCAAGTTTATTTGATTCTCAATCTTTTATGCTTTCATGAGCCCTCTAAAACGCTCACGAGTCTGATCCAATTTTGCTTTCCCTCGTTTTGCGGTCCAAAACATGGTTATCCCACTTACAACCACTGAAGGTGTGCGGCAGTTCTGACTACCACTTGTGGCTACAGTTCAATCCAACTTCCCAATATTCCCAATTACGTATAAAACTGCAGGTAGCCTCAACTGTGACACCTGGAAGGCGCAACAGTGTGCTACTCAATGGGACACAGAAGCTCCTTGGGGCATCATCAGTGGTACCCCCAAATATGATCAACGGTACTACCACCCAAACTGATAGTAACCCATATTGTTAACGACCACAAGTACACCCTAGAAGTTATAGCATCCTTGAGTCGCCACAAAAAAAATGAGACTTCAAGAAGTCTCATTAAATCCAATCGTATCCTTTATAGCATATTAAACATTCTAAAATGAGTAAGAATTTAAAACTTCCTTCACACACGAAGAACTCTTTCCATAATAAATACGCAAGAGGAAGACTTTCATTTAATACATTAACCCTTTACAACATCACATTGAACCATCTAAACTTTGGAGTATACAATACTTGGTACTAAGCCCATACAAGACTAAAATAAAGACAAGACATAAAGGAACATAGGTTTATCCTCAAATCGATGAGGACTCACCAATTACTTATCTTGACATTCGAAAACTATCATCCTCCATGGAACATAACTTTCAAACTCCCGACACTTTAGTCAAAAGGGAGAAGCGTTTTTTAAGGGGTTAGAACATTATAAGCCTAAGTATGGAGAGTCATGCAAAAAACCGATGAGGAAGGGACATTTAGTTAAATAAACATGTTTTTCATGAATTTGATGAAAACATCTATTTTTTACTATAAGCATTTAGAACAAACATTAACACCTAGGGAAACATATAAGAAATCATTTAAGAAATTATTCACATTTTTTAGGAAAACACTACAGTGAGTTATATCACTGTTATAGTAAAGTTCCTTCACTGTACATTGAAGTCCTTTAACTTCACCTTGGACACTTCCTCGCATGTAATTCCCTAACTAAAATCTATCCTAAGACTCACTTAAGTACGACAAAGACAGACCGCCCATACACCCTTTCTAGGAACACCTAAATGATCCTTAAGACTACCCATAATGAGATATACACACTTACAATACACCAAACATATGAACATAAGATTCTCTTACCAAAGATGATTCTAAGGTTCACTTGAGTGAGTTATGAAGCGACCGCCATAAAATCCCTTACACACAAACTTAAGAGATCCTATCGACTACCTAAGATAGAATCATTATCACCTTAATACAACGACATACATATATGACCACTATCCGTCAAAAGGCGTCTCAAAAGACTTACGTAGAGTAAATCAATAAGATAAGGTCCTATTGACCTCTTTTCAAGATTTCAACTAAATAAATATTAAAGACTACTAAGGCTGGCTTAGATAATGTCTACATAATCAACCCAATTCGTAACTAGATCATTCATAAGACGTACCTAGGTAAGATCCGAAAGTGACCATTCTCGGCCCCCGTCACAACTTAAACTAGACAACCTTAGTCTCTAGATAAGTATTTTTCATTTAACATACTTTTCTAAAATAAGGAGATTACACAACTTACAATACACCAAACATATGAACATAAGATTCTCTTACCAAAGATGATTCTAAGGTTCACTTGAGTGAGTTATGAAGCGACCGCCATAAAATCCCTTACACACAAACTTAAGAGATCCTATCGACTACCTAAGATAGAATCATTATCACCTTAATACAACGACATACATAATATGACACTCTCCTTTCAAAGGCTATCAAAAGACTTACGTAGGTAAATCAATAAGATAATGTCCCTATTGACCTCTTCAAGATTAACTAAATAATATTTAAGACTACCTAAGGCTTAGATCATGTCTACATAATCAACCAACTTCTCTAACTAGAGTCATTCATAAGACTTACCTAGGTAAGATACGAAGTGACCATTCCTCTGCCCCCGTCACAACTTAACTAGACAACCTTTAAGTACTCTAGATAAGTATTTATTCATTTAACATACTTTCTAACATAAGTCATTACATTCATTAATTCATTTATGAGATATTCATCACATAATGACATTCAATTAATGGTCTTGGAGAATACCTAGGGACTCTCACTAACATCTTCAATGCCTATTGTGCAATGTCTATATAGCGTCTCATACAATCACCTAAACTTCTAAGAACTCTGCAAATACTAATAGGGTATCCAATAGGATGAGAATAGGCAATAACTTACATTAGACCATGATAGCTAAACATGGATAAGAGTTCTAAAATACTCGATGAGGGTGTTCTACTTGCGGAGAGAGGAGAACTAGGACACCAGTTCATGTAGGGCACATGGTAAGGAATATGAGGGCTTTTATGGTATTCTAGTAATCATTATAGTAGAGCTTACATTATAGTCTAGTATCCTTCTGAAGAGAGCTACATGGTACGCGGTGCTAGACTTTGTTCTCATAAAGTAATGAAATTAAAGGGAATCACATGAAGAGGTTTCAATCTCGTCATAAAACCAATCACATTCACCCTACAAAAGAGGTCTACTAGGTTACCTTTCAATGGAGAAAAAGATAGACCTTATCAGATTTCCCTAAGGAGATATGAGTGCGTTCCAAACCAATCAAATCTAAGTCCATCATCATTACAAGAAGGATACCATTACGGCCTCTCGACTCCAAGTTCATACATAACCTTACCACTGGTTTAAGGTTTCCACGTACATGAACTCCTAACATCATTAATGTCTCAATATCTTTCATCTACATGACAAGGTTCACTAATATTACCGAGTCAAGACATATCATATTCACATATCCTTCATACATGGTATTAAGTAAGGGACAGAAATCTACCAAAACAAGACACAACATACTTACTGTATACAATAAACATATCATTCTTGAAGCCAATAGGAATGGAGCCTTATAATTTTTTTCATCCTATACATTTACTAAAAACATCATCAATATAACCATCAATACTCAATTATTCAATTAGGAATCTACATCAGGTATCAACTCTAAGACTTACACACATTATATAAGGACATTAATCATTGTCTAACATGATCACCTAGCAACATCAAACTTCACATTAATAACAGGTAGGTAGATATAGTCATATTCCATAAATACCTAGCAAATCATTTATCAATACTTCAATTGTGTCAACAAGGAAATGATCATCATAATAATTAACGTAAGCCAACAAGGTAACATCATTCACATAGCACCGCCACCATAAGTGGATTATACCCATCATCATTGTAATAAAAAAACTATACATAATATTAGGAGAGTTAGGGCAGCATACCACCCATTCAATCTCACCACTTCAATCCAAAGCTAAATCATCCCCAATTCAATACCATAAGGCCCTTACCCATGGCTATTAACATCAATTCAATACATAAACTATAATAATCACTGAATCCAGGTCAATTCAATATACATTAATCAATCTAACACCAATTAGACATAAATTGAATACAATTCTTCTTACATCATTCAATCGCCCCTAGAAAACTACACTAGAATTTATAAGCATTAAATCAATATCAATTCAATAAGCTTAATACATAATGGATCTAAGAATATACATTACTCATTTGATCAATTTGACACAAACTATAAACCATACAATGATAATCTATACATATATCAAGAGTCTATAACAACCTATACATGAATTCATTAATATCAAAGCATGATCACACAACCCATATTTTAGTCAAATTGAGAGATTTGAGAAGTTCAAGGGTTAATGGAGAATTTCATTGCAAAACATCAATTATACATCCTTAATATTGTATCTTAATGTTTGAAAACGTTTTATGCAAGAACCCAAGACTTAGAGAGTAGAAAAAGGGGGATTTCATTCTTTTTGAAATTGACCTTAAACGATGATAAAAAATCCTTAGATGAATAATCCATTCATTTATTAGAATAAACAAATATAATGAAGAAGAATTCCATGAATCTCATCTTAAAGACTCCATTTTCAACTGGCTTCATGGAGGTTTTTGGAGCAGAATCTTTTGGAGGGGAATGGGTTTTGATATAGGTGATAGGGTTTAGACGAGGATCATGACTATATTAGTCTTAAAAAGACCCCTAAAACACCGAAAATAAACCGTCCTCCTTATATTATAAGACTTGGGGTGAATTTCCCAAAAAAAAACCCAAGTCTTAAAAATATTGCTTGCAAAGAGAAATGTAGCACATCGATGCCTGCCATCGAAGTCCGTTGGTGAGAACCACACCCGTGCCGAGGGGTTCGTTCTGTCGGCATCGCAACTCCTAAACCTGACATTATACATGGATCCATCAACGCCACCCATAAAACAAGCCGTCGTTTGGGCAGTCGAGTGCACTGCCATGGTAATGTTGAGCTCCAAGTTGGGGTCCTCCTTCTAGGGCCCCTGATCGGGTCTAGTGGAGTCGGACCGCCGAATGTTAAACCTCTTAAACGCACATTAAGGTATTAGGAACATCTAAGAAACAAATACAAAATCAAACAAGCCACATAACTGCTTAAAACCACATCCAAAACTAACTAGGATGCAAATGGCTATCTTTTGCAGTCCCACGAACATTCTTGGACGTTGACCTCCAAACTTAACCAAACTCAAACAATGACTCTCAAACATTATAAACCATATCAAGCAAACCTCATAAAACTCGTAATCACACATAATCACATAAGATACATAGGTGACTAGTCATCAAATGTCTTAGTTGTACTGACGTTAAACTTCAAATAAACCCAATCTTTAGAATACCTCAAAACATCATTTTAGACCAGCTAGGACTACAAGACTTCAGTCACATTAAATTAGGCCCTAGTTTCACCAAGTCATTGTAGGAAGGTGTTTATCCAGCTTCATCTGAATTGAGGTGTGGTTGTGCTTAAACACACTAATTCAACAGGCAGATGGCATAGTGAACATACCATTGCTCAACCAATGTTGCAGTGCCTCTTCGGAAAAAATAGCTTGGGATATCGGACATACAAACTTAGCCAATAAGAGTCACACTTGCATCTTCAGCTTGCGAGATTAGTTGCAAAATATGAAAAAGGCCTCCAAGACTATTTCTACTTACCTATAGGAGATCAGATCAATTGTTGATTCTCTCAAAGTAGCAGGTTCTCCAATGGCTGATGATGAACTAGCAATCAAGATTTTGAGTGGCCTAGGTAGTGAGTACCATGAAATCACTACTGTTATAAGAGCACAAGACACAACCCTAAGCTTTGAGGAGCTATTCCATAAACTCACGGATCATGAAATCTTCTCAAACATCAAGATATTAACAGGTCATCCTCCATCTCACGATTTGCAGTTTACAAAGGACAAACTTTCACCCCATATTAAAGGAATAATCGTCGTTCCCAAATTAGTCTTCAGACCACAACCTCCCCACGATCATGGTGAGTCCCTGGAAACTACAAAAATGGAGATAAACCAAGCAAGCGATAAAGTGCTTAATTTGTCCAAAAGATATGTACCACAGCAGATGTGTGTCGCTCAAAAATTGCACAAAAAACACTTTGGAGCTAAGGTCAAAGTTTGTGTTAAAAATCATCACTCAGATGCATTCACCTTGGACCTCGACTCTAGAGCAAACCATTCATGTCACAAACAGAAGTCAAATTAAATCTGATAATACACTCCGGCAATGAGGAAATTTCCATGGGTGAGGTAAAAGTATTCACATTACTAACACTGGCTTAACTCAACCTAAGGCTTCTAATTCCAATTTCATGATGTATGACAATCTAACCTCAATCAAATTTTTTCCACACTCTTTTCTTGTGAAGGATCTCAAAACTCGGAGATTGATGGTACAAGGCCGAATAAACATGGACATTACGAGTGTCCCCAAAGAGATCATGTATCACCTTTCGCAAACTTTACCTCCACCAAAGTTTCCCGTCAACTTTGGCATCGTCGCTTGGGTCACCCCAGATGGAAAATCCTTAGAACTTAGTACTAAATAATTTTACTTCCCTTTACCACAAAGAAAAGTTTCATTTTTGTAGTTCGCGCTATCAAATAAAGCATCACATTGTTTGCCATTTTCAACGACTATAAGGAGTACCCACCCCTATGTATCTCATGCTCACCACCCAAAGCAGGACGATGGTTAACCTCTTGCCGATTGCAACCTTGTATAGGAGCACTATTGGTAAAATAGCAATACGTCTCATTCACGGTCCTAATCTTTTCATTGGCAATAACAAACTATCAAATATATGCAAATCCCCTAAGTTTGAGTATTGAAAAGCAGTAAAAAAAGTGTTGGGATAACTCAAGGATCTTTAACGTTTGTGTCTGCAATATTTATCAAATCAGATAATATTTGTATATGTACACTGATGTTATTGGGTAGGTGATCCCTGTGTGAAAGAATCTTCACATCTGGTACATGACTCTTTCAGGGACCAAATCCGATCTTGTTAGTCCTTCTAGGTTAAGCAACAATCAAGTGCTCGTTCCTCCTATACTTGAAAACAGAATACAAATCGGGTAGGTCAATACATTCTGTAAACTACTAGGTACAACAACGGGTTTGACCTGAATGGGATATCAAGGTCTTGCAAGACGACAAGCATTTTTTGTGAAATATTAGGGTTTCAATCTCTAACAAAAAACATGTCTTTCACAATAAGATTGAAAGAACATTGCAGTAGACTTTCACACCTCCGCACAGTGTTGTGAACCCTTAGAAAAGAGTAGTAGTCAAATATCTCCTGACCGGGGATCAAATTGAAGACACTCTCACAAAGCACACCAAGCTTGCCTTCATTCGATGTTTATACAATGTGGCAGTTGTTGACCAACCTAACTTTGAGAGGGTTTGTAGTGACATACTCATTTGTTTATTAGTTTGTTACAATCTATCAAGTTGTTAGAGTTAGATTTAGATAGTTGGTAAAGTAGGTCATTAGATTTAGTCAACTTAGTTATATAGTAAGCTTTGGTTAATAGTCCCTGTAGAATTAGTACAAGTTCGTTTTTTATCTACTTGTATTTAAATTGATGTGCTAATACGGGATAAAAGAGTCACTCAAGTTTGACTTTGAGTTTCAATCTCTTGAGAGACCACTGCAGTACCATTTAGCTTTAGTGAGCCTCATTGCTTCGGGGTTTCCACTGTGATTTTTAGTTTGTCTTAGAATTTGAGGGTCATTTCAGATAATCATTGTTATAATAGTAGAGGCTTCATAGATAGTTTAAATTGGAGGAGTGATCCAGTATTTCCTTTGTGTGTTTTTAGGCAATTAACTATACTTTGAAATAAATCAGACGATATTGGAAGGAGCGTAATTGTCGTGTTTTAGTATTTTTGCATCACCAGATTCCATTTTTCTTTAGTAAGTCTTCCACATACTAGTAATGAGTCAGACCAAGAATTCGTTTGGTAACCAACAATGATTTTAAGTGTCAGTTACGTCCAGAATATAGGGTTGGAGAGTGAAAAATAATTCTTTAAATCTTCAATTTCTCCTCTATGAAAGAACAATTTATTGGCCTCTCCAGTGGAATACTATCCATTTGTATTCACCTCCAAATTGCTCAAATTCTCAAAACTACATATTTTAAATATCACATCCACTACTCTAGAATTTTCTTCCTGTATAGAAGATGAACATTTTAAGAAATCAACCAAGCGTTTAAGCGAATATTTGGTTCGTTTTATTTTTTTAAACCATAATAAAAGTATTTGTATTAAGTATTTTGTTTGCTTTTCTAGTTGGTTTCAAATTAATCCATCACCGGTAATTGTAAACAAGGGACCATAAAGGTATCCCCAGCTATTACAAAAGATAAAACATAGAATTAAAAGTGTTCCTAGGATTCATATATAAATAAACAAGTTTTGCTTTTGAATCCTGACTAATTTTGGTGACGAAGGAAAGGGCACATGAGAAGTCAAGAGTCTAGGTTAAGTGGAAAGTTGAAAAATTAACGGCTCGGCCATCAATATACAATGTCTTTTACAGTTTAAAGAAATAAATATAATAAAAGATCTAAGATATAATATATACTAAATTGAATGTTTTAATATTAATTTAACGTTAAAATTAGGGAGTTCATAGATAGATAAATCGATAGATATCATCTCTTATTTTCCACATTGCTTTTAACCCTTGGATATTGATACTATTTTTCTTGTTCTTTAGTATGTTTAATTTTTTTAAAGAGGAAAAAGTTGGAGAGTTTCAAATATTATAACTACTGCTACTGCTAACCTTTGTTGAATAAACAAATTACTTGTAATTATTTTTGTTTGCTATATTTTTTCCCAACCTGTGCCCTCAAGAATGACAAACATGTGACTTGGTTGGTTTATTATGTTTTATTTGTACTTTTCTTTTTACAAAAATAATGTATTTCAAAATATTGTAAGTTACCTTTAAATATGAATAAAATCGTTTTAAAATACTGAGTGAGATATTCTAATAATTTACGAGATCTAAAATAATTGAACACACATTTAATAATACGAGGGGCTAATATCTTTCACATGATAAATTTATTATGCATTATTAGGCTGTGCTTGTGGACAAATGACATGAAAATCCAAGTAAAATATCGTATTATTTTCTCGGAATAAGTAATAGGCTATATCAAATTGAGTATTAATGTTTTGCATGCACATGTACAAAAAAAATAGGAAATGGTTAATTGACTAATTTATAAAAAAGGGAAATATTGAAAAGCCAATTTATTTAAGGACAAATATTATAATAGAAAATATGTAGAATTAAATTAATAAAGTGGAAGAATTTACAATCTTTCAAAGTGTGTGTGCGTTGCGTGTGTATATATACTACATACATACATAATACATATATATATATATATAAATTAATATCTATATCTATATATATTATATATATAACTAGTTTTCGACACGCGTGTACACGTGATTGACAAATTAACAAATATATGTCTCTAGTAATAACATTTCTATTTAAGGAAGATTTGAATAATAAGTTTTGTACAAAATAATATTGCAGATTCTTTTGTGAATTTTCAATGCGGATCACCATATATATCTCTTATTTACGAGAACTTATGAAGATGGTTAATGAAGTATTTTATTAGTTAAATGTAAGAATGTATATATTTTTTTGAATTTGATGAGGTTCAATCATATAATTAGTTGTATCTTATTAATATTTCCTTATAGGCAATATTTGTTTTGCATTTTTCTTGTCATCTAACAAGATGCACTTTGTAGGTGTATTCCATGTTAAACTATTTAGATATATTTTTAAGAACTACTTTTTTTATTAATTTTTATTTTATAAGTCATAACATAATTTATGTCGTTTGTGTTGTTGGCTCTCATATTTGAATTCTCGGTTGATTGTCTACTAAATCAAACATACTAATCTGACTGGCCGTACATAATCTAAAAAATCATATATATTATCAGATGTTTATCATATACCCCAAAAAGATATAGTTCATATACTTCAACATCGTGTTATAACATATATAGGGGTGGTATAATAATATGAAAAATTATTGGTCAAATACTAATATAAGGAAATATGAAAGATAAATATAACTAATGTAATAACTATGAGAATTCATAATATTATAACTAAAGAATGTAAAAAAGTGTGAATAACGTTTGCAATAATTAGTAACAACTAAGAGAATTTATAATTTTATAACTAAAGAATTGATGTATACTATCTGAATTTCTAATTAATTTTATACCCATATAAATAAATAGGACTTTTAGTTAATGTTCTCATTTTAATAGTTATTAGATTTTAATTTAGTGTAGGGACAACACCAAAATATTTATCCGATATTACTGAAAAGTTTATATATTTTATCATAATCCATTAAAAATCATAACATAAAGATCAAAAGTAAATGAAATAAACGTAAAACATCAAAGAAAAATCAAAACATCAACACATTAGTGATTAAACCCTAACATTCTACTGAAGATGGGGACTAACAACTTTTAATTATTCAGATATAACAACCTACACATGAAAGACTTATAATAGTGTACTTTTCTTTGCTTCATTCGAAACACTAAACAATAGTATAAAAAGAAAAAAATACTTGCTTCAAACCGATTAATTTCCGAAGGCAACAATATTTTTATTTTAGCAAATATTTTATGAAATCACAACAACAACAAACAACAACAAATAATGATATACTCAATGTTGTAATTCTCCAAGGAAGGATGCGTGACTTATCAAGTGAATAATATAATATATAGATAATTTAATTTAGGAAAGTGGGGGTGGTGAATTTTGAAGTTTAGATTTTGGTATTAAGTTTCTTATCTTCATTTCTTAACCACTTCCCTTTTCTAATTTGTAAAGCTAAATTTTAAGTGAAAGAGTAATTTTGTTAAATTTCCAAATATCATTTAAGCTCAGTTACTCACTTTCCTCAAGTGAAACACCCTCTATTGGCATATCTCCTTCCAAATCGACATATTTTGAGTAATCACCATGAATTTCTATTTTTAAAAAAAGGAAAGTATCACAAATTCATATTGTGTGATTCAATACATTAACGATATGAACAATCAAGCAAATATTATCTCCAATATAATAAAAAACACATATCATATATCTAATGTCATCCTAATAGCCACCAATTGTTATTAAATTTTATTAGCTAGAGTTTGGTTTTTGGCTCTAACCAACCTCTTTGGTGAAGGAGATAGTCTTGGATATCCTATGTTCATCTTCACTTAATCTAGGAGATTTTTTCTACTAATTAATTAGTTTTCCATCCCTACTAATTGATATAAAGAGGCTACAGAAAAATGGAAGATTCAGAACTTGGAAAATTAAGAAAGGGACGAATATCCATAGTTATGTTACAGTTTGGGAATGTTGAGATATTTTTATCCCAACCCATTTAAATCACATACATAAATTCATAGAAATGTTCATTTTATTTATTAGTCAAAAATGTTATAAAAAATTTATCTTTATAGTGAGTAGTTTCTAATTATGTGGAGTCACTTTTAGGAATGTCGGTTTAGGAATTCTACTAGGAACTATTAAGTGTTCTCTATAAATAAAGGTTTTCCTTCATTGTAATAAGCATGTGTGGAAATCCAATCAATCCTGAATCTACATAAAGAGAATAAGAAGTCGTTCTCTTCTCTCTTACTTTATTATCTTCTAAATTTATATAGTTTAATACACGTTATCGCACAAATTGTTCTTGCTTAAATAATAATGATAGTAGAGTACGGAAAAAGTACAAATGATCTGGCAAAGTTAGCAAATAAGGGTCTCATATATGGGAGGTATCCATTATCTTTACGTATATAATTATTTATGTGACAAATCTAGAGGTACACATCTGGATTAACTTTTAAAGCGACGTGTCGACGTTTTATACGGTGAATTTTAACCGACTAGAAAGAAATTTTTTAGTTTTTTAATACTTAAAAAAGCGCAAGTTAGTCGAGAGGTATGTTGTAACCTGATATGAGTATGTGATCTATAAGATGTATCTATGAACTACTAATGTTTGGATTATAGTGAATCAATAATCTCAATTTTGTGTGTAATTGTAATTATAATGTATTGGTCATCTTAATGATCAGCAACGTGATAACATTATAAGATTTTGAAAGTCTGATGGTTGAGCCTTATTGGGATAAGAAACAATTAATTTAAAGTTTTATCGCCCCACAAAAGATAAGATAGTGGAAACTTACGTCAAATCGCACCAAAAGGGTAAGACATGGGTTATTAAAGTCCCTGGTTGCACCATGATGTGATAAGGATATTGGGTTCACGTTTCATTTGATTTAGGGCCTAAGTCACTCCATATGGATAAGACGTTAATGGGAGTTTTAATGCCACCATATAATGACAAAAGAAAAAAAATAGGTGTTTTTTTGAGACGTCATGAAATTTACTGAATTTGTCTCACTTCGTAAAAGTGAATGTGCGCTAGTAAGTCAGAATATACTGAAAGAAGACAAGTGATTTAGTAATGCACATAAACATGGCATTGAGATAGGTACTAAAAGCTATCATAATTTGATATGCTCACATGTTTATGTTCCATTCATGAA
Organism: Solanum habrochaites; assembly: GCA_027704765.1. Classification (NCBI taxonomy): domain Eukaryota; kingdom Viridiplantae; phylum Streptophyta; class Magnoliopsida; order Solanales; family Solanaceae; genus Solanum; species Solanum habrochaites. The sequence continues at coordinate 18,018,891 of JAKWJA010002499.1, forward strand.
GAATGAGAACTTTTGATAAATGTAAAAAATATAAATTCATTCTTTAAAGGGAATGAGGTGTAAGCCACCATGCTAGACATAAGAAAGATTGTCACCTTTGGTCAATGATATGGTATCACCAAGAATGTCTCTAAGAAGATATGTATTATAAACAAGTTCCATGATTTATCGTCAGGCTTGTATTGGACAAGAATTAGTGCAATTGAGGCACATTTTATGGTAAATAAGAAGTTTACTAATTCCAATACTTTCTTAGTTTGACACGATTTTTTGGGACATCGTTTGTCTATAATGTTTAGACGAATAATGGAAAATTAAAATGACATCCATGGATGAACCTAAAATTCTTTTAAATAGCTAATTTTCTTGTAATGCTTGCTTGCAAGGAAAGTTAATTGTGATACTATCATAAACGAAAGTTGAGATTGAATCCCCTGCGTTCTAGGAACATATTAAGGACATATTCATAAACCTAGTGGATTGTGTAGATACTGAATGTACCTAATAGATGTTTCTTTTAGATGGTCTCATGTGTGCATATTGTTATCTCACAACTTGATGTTTGCAAAAATGTTGGCACGAATAATACGATTACAGGCACAATTATTTGATTATCAGAGTAGTCCATTTAGTGATGGGATCACGACTCACCTCTAGACGGAGTAGAGTAATTGTGAAAAAAATAATCTGAAATTTACTCCCGGAGTATTAAAATTGAAATTTACTCATATAATAGTAAATTAGAAATTTACTAAAGAAAAAAGCCACATGACATAGTAAACTTGGAGGTATAACAAGTTAATAATCTTTATGTGTTAGCCATACTAATTTGATTTCTCTAAAAGAAAATGTGCATACCTGAGTTATAGACATACATTAAAAAACTAGAAGATTCATCAAGAATTCTTTTGTTGCTTGTTCTCATGATTAGTTTATTGAATCAACTAAGTTGAGACTAAATCTCTAAATTCTGAAAAGTATTAAAGGTTAATATGGGTCGTTCACCTATCATGTGATACGATAAAACAATGCATCTATAAGATAATCACATGTGCGTTTACATCAACATGCAATTAGACATTCGAATAATTGTTTGTGCAAGATAATTGAGTTAAGAGCACAACTTTCAGAATATGTAATCAAGAAAATTTATCTTGATAATTTTCACAAATATTCAAGTTGATGTGACATTAAATGGCTCATATAGATAGTTATATCATTACTTATGAAAATAAAGTTACACGTGTTGATCTGAAATATAATACCGCATACAAAAGTAATTTTACGGATCATACCAATAAATTATCATTAGATTTTCTTTCAATTAATTTATGGTTAGGGACCAAATATTTTTCATCTGAGTATTTTGGTATGCAATATATAATCAATTAATATACAATGATGCACAAAGATAGATTCTACAAAAGATTGAAATATAGGTTAGTTTGTCTAACATATGGGGAAGATTCGAAGAAACACAAGAATTGTAAGTACTCCTATTGAATGTCTCTTAATGATAGAGTCTACGACATGAATGAAACATGATAGACTAATCAATTCTAATAAAATAATCCTTGAAAAAGGGGGAGGATCAAAGAAACAAAATGATCATAATAAGGAGATAATGTAGTATTGGAGAGCCTATGACATAACACATTTTTGAAACCTCATGAGAGACACAACTACCTAAATATAATGAAGTAATGAGATCTCAATAAGTTATATCGTATTTTGATTTGATACAAAATTATATATTGTTGAAGATATCTTTGATACAATAGAGCACAACTGTAAAACCCTAGAAAATTTTGAGCTAGATGTTGAACGTTATCGTAGGTGTGTGAGATTTACCAAGGAATTAAAATTTTTTAAGTATTAGGCGTCAGTTAACGAGATTTTAATACCTTGAGTTCCAAAAAGACTTAAATTGGAAATAACAAAATTCTGAAAATTGGAGAATAGAAAGTATGGGTAGTCGGTCAACTTAAACGAGCCATAAAACCAGTAACATCTGATACATTTGGAAATATCTTTTAATTATTTTACAATGCCCACTGGTTTGCCCAAATTTTGAGTTCAGATGGGTGATATATGAACTTTTTGAAGTTAGGTTGTTCACGTAAGGAAAGTTAGTCAAAACTAGGAAGAGGGGTTATTTTGGTCCTTTCCGGATCCAATAAGAGTTTTTAATTCATTTTAGTATATTTTAGATTATTAATCTTTTAAGGTTCAGTTTTATAAACCTTATATACACCAAGTTTTTAGTTGAGAGTTCAAGAAGAGGCAAGAAAAGAAAAGAGGAGAAAAAAGGGAAGGATGAAGGCGTTTGTCGACGTTCTTGAGTCTAGTTGCGAATTTTCTCCGTGGGTCTAATACCTAAGCAGTATTAATCTCCCATATTATTCGTTTATCTTAAAACTATGCCAATCATGTATTTGTTTTCAGCGAAATTTCATGCTTAAAGTTTAGATATTAGAGTTCTTCATGATTTCTTGAAAGGTGTTCTTGATATTTTTTCTAAATCTTATTGTATTGGAGTTTTGATGATATATTGAGATAAAATTGAGTAATTTAATTTTTTTTCCAGTATATTAGATTTTAATTAAGTCAAGTAATCGAATCCAAGTGATTGGGGAAGAAACCGTTCGAATTTAGGCCATTTAGGGTGAGAAAACGAGCAAATGTGCTCTGCAGAATTTTCTGGGTTCGGGCCTTGCCGGATGCGTCTGCCAGAGAAACCCAAATCCATATCTGTACATCAGGGTTGTCACTCCATGCCAGCCATAGCCCCAGGGTCGTCTTCCCCATCCAGTTTGCCTCAGGTAGCTCCGTGTGAGTTCGTTTAAAGTGCACCTTCACTCTTTTTCAATTCTAACTAATCTAAGATACTTCTAAACACCTAAATAAGTCCTAACATGATCATAAACTTGAATTCATCATTAAAATTCAAGTTAGAGTTAAAAGTTAAGTTTTGAAAATTCTTTCAACATTCTTAAAAAGTCCTTTTGAGGAGTCTTCTACAACTTCTAGTAACTTGTTTCAAGACTCACTTTGTAACGACCCTGTTTAGTCGTTTGAGCCGCAGATTTTAAGGATTTTATTTCTGCGAAAAAAAAAATAGGCTTTGAGACGCACGGCCCCACGAAGGACAGTCAGGGGCACGACGGGACCGTCGCATGGGTCTCATTTTCAAAAACATTGGAAGAAACTCTGAAAATTGCGGGTAATGAAAAATCGATTCTCTGGACCGTCACGACGAAATGCAGGACGGACCGTCATAGCGTGACGGACCGTCACAGACTTATGGTGGAATTGGAGTCTCTAACGGTTGCGACGGACCTGCAGGACGGAACGTCGCCAGGCACGGACGGGAAGTTCGCAGGGTGTGCGACATCCCAGTCTGGGTGGGGTCGGATGTCTTTTATACGTTTTAAGGAACGTTTTTGACTATTCTGTATAATTATAAAAGTTAGAGGGTTGTTAATGTAATAAGTCGTAATACTTGGGGTTTTAAAAGACGGTACCTTAGTTAACTAGTGGGTTCGTATTGCCATTCTGTTTTCACGTAATTCTATGTTAATAGGGTAAAAGAAAGAGGGTTTGAATAAGAAAAATAAAAAAGAACAAAGCGCGACAGAAAAGAAGAAGGGGACGAAAGAGTGAGAGAGAGAGAGACGAAGAGGATAGCAAGGATTTGAGAAGAAGCTTGATTTGATCGCATTCTTCGGTGGTGGAAGTAGGTTAGGTTTTACACTATCGTAGTAAACTCTTAATAGCGAATGTGAATGATATGTGTTGGGGTAGTATGATGAAGTCTTATATATGCTTAATTGTGTGGATGCATGATTGATTATATATATATATGATTGTGATAAAATAAAGCATGATTTGAGGAATATGAATCTTCAAATCTTGAAGAAAGAACCCTAATTCTACGTTGTTAATGATGATGCGTGGTATAAAAGAAGGACTTGATGAATGGAAGTAGTGAGATTAGGGGATCGGGGGTTGCCCGTTCCTGGTCCCAGGATATAGTATATGAGGATCGGAGGTCACGTTCCGACACCAGGATAGTATTTATGGAGCGGGTTGCCACGTTCCGGATACCAGGATATATATGAGAATCGGAAGTCACGTTCGAACACAGGATAGTATATGGATCAGGTGGCAACGTTCCCGGTACCAGGTAGATATGAGGATCGGCTTGTCAGTTACGCACCAGGATAGTATAGGATCGGGTGCCACGTTCCCGGTACCGGATAGTGATATGAGGGAGCGGAGTGTCACGTTCGACACAGGATAGTCTATGGGATCGGGTGCCACGTCCGGTACCAGGGATAGAATGAGGAGGGAGTATCACGTACCGACACGAGAGTAAATAATATAATGAATCTTGAAAGATACTAATTATACTCAAGCTAAAGACATGTTCCCAAAAGAGTATGTGCGGAGGCTTGAGTCCTCATAGATTAGATATATCGGGTAATATTATACATGAATGTTAATACTTGTTGCTATCACCTTGTGTTTAAGATATAGTTTGATTTTATGTGTTATCTGAGCTATATTGCTTTCTATTTTGAGTTGGCCGCCCGATTGATACCTACTCAGGATACTTGTGGTTGTACTGACCCCCTACTTTTATGTTTTCTTTTTGTATACGTGGGTAGCAGCAAACGTTGCCGTCGTCTTAGACTAACCAGTGGTTCAAGCAGTCTTCGTCCAACCGGATCTTCAGGGGAGCCTCAATCATCTAGCTTGGACTGGGATTTCTCCTCCTCATGTCTTGATGCCTTGAATGTTCGGACATAGACTAGCTTTTATTTGTTTAGCTCTTAGAATACTTTAGTTTAGAGTAAATTGATCATCGATGTTCTTGTGGTGATGACTTCAAGATTTTGGGGAATTAATAGATGTTGAATTTTAGAAAGTGATGGAATTGTCTTTTTTATTTTATGAGGTTAAGTCTCGCATTGCTTTTTGTTGATAGTCTTAAATTGAAATGATTAAGGTTTAGATGGTTGGTCGACTCATATAGGAGGGTAAATGTTGTGTGCCAGTCGCGGATCGCGTTTGGGTGTGACAAACTTGCGTATCAAAGCATTAGGTCGTGGTCTCCTCACACAAGAACAGGTCTTGTAAGAGTCTAAAGAACGGTAGAGGGAATCCTTTACTTTTATTTAGAGGCTAGTAAGACTTTAGGAAAATTCCATTCTTTTTTCTTTCTTTCGTGCTTATTACTTGGATCTAATTGGTTATCTAGGTCGATACAAATTGGGATCTGACCATCGACTCTTTCGACAGATGTTAGAAACTAGCGCAACGACTACGCCAACATCAAACATCAAGCAAGACAAGATTGCCATTGAGCCAGCCACTGGGCTGTAGCTCGAAGGGGGAACAGTGGGCAAGAGGCCGTGCGTAGAGGTCGTGGGAGACGTCTCTAGAGGGAGAGGACAGCACCTAGCTCAATCAGGGCTAGGGCGGTGGTTGACTCCTACACCGACTGAGGACCCAAGAAAAGTCAGTAAGTAGTCAAGATAAGGGGAGGATGGGGAGAATGAACAAGGAAGAATAGGAAATGCCACCCCAACCTACCCCAGAGATGAGTAATCAGCGTCTGCCTGCTTATCTTAGTGGGTTGGTCTGATCATGGTCAGGAACCACCAGTGTTGCTGCACAAACACCTCCGGTTTCAGAGGGTACACATGCAGCAACTATGGCCCCTGTATGGATGCTCATTGGAACATAGGCACGTTTCCAAGCCTGACCACTGGGCCTCTAATGACGAGATGATCAGCATGAATTTTTAGTATTTCTTGAAATTGAAACCTCCTGTCTCAAGGGTTGCCAGAATCTAAGGAATGCTTACGATTTTCTGGTTGCAATGTCATGAGCTACTTACACAAGATGGGTTATAGTAGAACGGTTTGGTGTTGAGTTTGTGTTGGAGTTATCAGTTTCAAGGGAACGCCAAAATGTGGTGGCGGGATCACATGTTGAATGTCAACCAACAGAGGCACACCTATGATTGGGCCTCCTTCTCTAGTGTGTTTATGGAGAAGTATATCCCCCGGAATTGAGGGATAGGGAAGGGATAGGAAAAAGGGAATGAGTTCTTAAGCCTTAGAGCAAGGTAGTAGGATTGGTCAATGCATATGAGGCCTAAGTTTTGTGACACTATCCAGATATGCCAACCCAACTGGTTTCAGTCCACAAGAGCGGATTCGCCGTTTTGTGAAGGGGTTGAGATCAGGAGTTGCGAATTTCAGCTTTTACAAGTAGCGGCCACACGGAAAAATCTTTCAAGATAGTGGTAGGACTTCGTGGGTAGAGTGGAAGGAGTGAAGCTGAGTGAAGCCAGATGAATTCACCATGGCCATCGACATCAAAGAGGTGTTCGAAAGGAGGTGAGTAATGGTTTCTTATTCTAGAGGAAGGGGTTACGAGAGGTTACTCAGTTCGCCCATTCAGTCTTCATACAGATGTAGTTGGGGGTCCCACCTCAGGACCGGTCAAACACTTCCCTGGTATGATGAACTATATGTATGTGAATCAAAGAGAGGGTTATTGGTTTTCGATTTTTTGTTTTTTTTGTGGGGGCGGGAATGGGCATATCAAGAGGTATTGCCAAAAACAGAGTATAGGACCCCAACAGCTCTAGAGGGTAGAGTGGTCATCTGGCAGAGAGAGCCGTTATTCGGGAGGGCGTGGTGGCCGAGAATGGTGGTTCACCCAAACGTCGGGGTGATGGGCAAACGGGCCTATATCACAACATGGTCAGGGACAACGGCACAAACAAACGAAAGGCTATAGTGTTATGGCTTTCATGGGAGACGGAGGCGGAGACCATCTGATTGCTGTAATCACAGGTATCTTATGGTTTGTGATTGCATGGCGTCTGTTATTGTTGATCCTGGATCACATTTTCTTATGTAATCTTCCTTCAGTTGCTAATGGTCTAAATTTACATTGCTGAATTACTTGATACGCCTATTCGTGATTTCTACTCGGTGGGTGAGTCGGGTAGGTGAAAAGGATTATAGGTCTTGTTGGTGGACTTTGTGAGGGAGCAACACTAATGTAGATTTCGTTATATTAGAAATGGTTGATTTGATGTAATTCTGGGTATGACTTGGCTTTCTTCGCAATTTGTGATCTTGGATGTAATGCCTAAAACGGGACGTTAGCCAAGCTGGGACAGATCCGTTAGTGTGGGGAGTGACTTACACTTCCAAATCCGGTGTGTATAATCTCCTTTCTTCGTGCTAGAAAAATGGTTAGTAAGGGTGTTGTTGAGCTTTCTTGGCACCTCAAGGGATGACACTACCCAAGTACCTTCGATTGAGCGGGTTTCGGTGGTCCGTGAGTTTCTTAATGTGTTCCCTGCAGATCTTACGGTATATATTGACGCCACATAGGGATATTGACTTTGTATTGATCTTTGAACTGGGTACTCGCCCCAGTTCTATACCCCCGTATAGAAATGGCACCCGCGAGTTAAGGAGAATTTAAAAGCCCAACTTCAAGGTTGTTGATGCAAAGGCTTCATAGACCAAGTGCATCTCCTTGGGGCTCGTTGTTTGTGAAGAAGAAGGATGGGAGTTTTAGGATGTGATAGACTACCGGCCGTGAACAAGGTGACCATAAAGAACAAGTTATCCTCTTTCCCCGCATTGATGACTTGTCTCCGCATCAGTACAAGGGCTGGTCTTCTCTAGATTGACTGAGATCCGGTTATCATCAATTGAAAATACGCGGAAACGATGTGCAAAGACTGCTTTAGAACCAGGTAGGGCATTACGGAATTAGTAGTTAGTGATGTTTTTGGTCTTACGAATGCCCCTGCTGCGTTCATTGAGTTTGATGAACGCGGATTTAAGCCATTTGGATCTCTTTATGATCGTTATTTATTATGATATACTGATATACTCTAAAAGTAAGGAGGAATAGGAGGAGCATTTTAGAATGGTGCCTGGAATGGTTGAGGGAGGAAAAAGCTTTTATGCCAAGTTCTCTAAGTGTGAGTTTTGGCTAGATGCAGGTCTTCTTGGGGCACGTGGTTTCTAAGGGATTGGAATGATGGGGATCCTTTAAGATATGAAGTGTGAAGAAGTAGGTAAAGACCTACTAATGTGTAAGAAATAAAGAAGCTTTATGGTAGCCAGTATTACCGTCGATTTGGCAAGGATTCTCTTCTATTGCTTCCCAACTGACGAACTGACTAAGCAAAATGTGTTTACATTTGTATGGCTCGGATATGAGTGTGAGGAAAGCTGTCAGAAGCTAAGACTCGTTGACTACGCTCATCTTACCTTGCCAGTGGAGGGTTAAGAAGAACTTCATTGNTGTATTGGAGGCATCTTTTTCGGGTTTGGGTGCAGTGCTAATGCAAGAGAAGAATGTGATTGCTTATGCTTCAAGACAATTAAAAGTGCATGAACATAACTATCCAACTCATGATTTGGAATTGGCCGCGGTAGTGTTTGCACTAAAGCAATGAGACACTATTATATGGGGTTAAGTGTGAGGTCTATACGGATCATCGTAGTCTACAGTATGTCTTCATACGAGAGATTTGAATTTGAGACAGAGGAGATGGATGGAACTACTGAAGGACTACGAATCACTATTTTGTATCATACCGGGGAAGGCAAATGTTGTAGCGGATGCTTTAAGTAGAAAGTGCGGGAAGCATGGGAAGTCTAGCTCACTTGCAAGCTTCTAGACGCCCATTAGCTAGGGAGGTTCAGATTCTGGCTAACGACCTTATGAGATTAGAAGTTAAATGAGAAGGGAGGATTTTTGCTGTGTGGATGGCAGATCTTCCTTCCTTGACAAGATAGGAGAAAGCAGATTAATGAGGTGAAAAAATTGATCGGATCCGAGAAAAGTGTTTGCAAGGAGAGGCTAAGAAGCGACAATCGATGAGGAAGGTGTTTTGAGGATTAAGGGAAGGGTATGTGTACCCCGCGTCGATGATTGATCAACACTATTCTGACAGAGGATCATTTTCATGGTATTCGATACATCCGGGTGCAAACACAAGATGTACCGGACCTAAAGCAAAACTTTTGGTGGAGAAGAATGAAGCGTGATATTGTGGATTTTATTGCCCAATGTCCAATTGTCAACAAGTAAAGTATGACACCAAAGGCCCGGAGGAACACTTCAGAGAATGCCCATTCCGTAATGGAAATGGGAGAGATTGCAATGGACTTCGTGATTGGTTTCCCAAGAATTGGGCAAGTCGACTCCATTTGGGTGATTGTGGACAGATTAACTAAGTCATGTCATTTCATTCCGGTTAAGGTGACTTACAATGCATAGAAGTTAGCCAAACTTTACATCTCAGAAGATGTCGCACAATTGACAGCATGTTTTTAAACAACTTTTCTTTATATTGTGTTTTGTTTAACTATTTTATATTAAATGAGATTCGTTTAGTATCATCGGATGTTCAGCATCTTAAGTCTAGTATCTTAGAGTTAATCTTGTACGATCTTGAGGGAGTATCATATCTTTGAAGTTTTGTATCTAGATCTTTCAGTTTGGGTATCCTATTTTTATTTGAGTTTAAATTAAAAGAGGTAAGTATTGTCCTTTTTATTCAGTCTCAAGCTTATGTTATACTTTCAAATTCACACTTACATATTCGTACATTCGACGTATAGCGAATCTCTTCTCCTGCATCTTTTCGTGATGCAGACATCAAGTAGACAGGATTCATCAACAAGGAATTCGTTGATACTTCCAGAGTTTGAGTTGGCATGGCAGCCTCCTTGTTTCTAGATGATTTCATTACTTTTAACTTTCTCAGATGTCGTTGCGTCTTTTTCCTACTTCCCATCTTTATCAGTTAAAGCTTCATAGCTAGTCATTTTAGTTCAGTAATCTATATTTTTGGGCCGATATTTTATTATATTTTTAAGACTAAAGTTGCCTATTTTATGGCTAGTTGAATTTGTACTTTTATTCAAGTTGTTTTCATTTGAGTTAAAAGCTTCTAAGTTTTAGTTGTTACATTTTTTTCACTTTCAATCTTGTATGCTTAATCGGTCTTCAGCTTGATCACCGGAGAGGGTTCGCTTGAGTACCACTAATGGTCTTCCAGTACTAACAACGTCTAGGGTGTAGGCTCGGGTCATGACAAACTTGGTATCAGAGCACAGAGTTTAAGTGTCCTAGGGTGTCTATGAAGCCGTGTCAATAGGATCTTATTTATGGTTTTAAGAGCCCAACTTCATTAATTAGGTATTACTCATTTAAGAAAAGTTTCCTCTGTCTTTGATACTTGTATAACTCGTGCAAAAAGAGTAAACAAAACAAAAAACAATCCTAAGATCTAGCCTACTCATGTATTCTCTTCTTCATGAGACCCCTCATACAGAGTTTAGTTTGAAAAGTGAAGTTGAACTATCCTTATGGATGAGTTTTTCTGATGAAGTGTTTTGAGGAAGTCATGAGACTCCAAAAGGTCTTGAGAGAAACCCAAGAGTAAGTGAAGTGTTCAGTTTAATAGGAAAGCACCCATATTCATTTGAATCATGCGTTTGAGATAAAAATGAGTTGTACTCTATCCCTTTAGGACTTGTTTCAGTTGAGGTCCTTTTTTGAGAAGCATGTTTAGAGCTTGGGTATGATTTTCACCCGAAAGGTAGCATGAGCTACGAGATCACAAGTAGTAGTAGTGAAAGATCCTAGAGTTAGAGGAAAGTATGCAGAGGTTTAGTAATCCTAGAAAGGGATATTGTGTTTTGAAGAGTTATATTACTATGGTCATGTACCAAGTAAGTTAGTAATGAAAACGTTTCCCTTATGAGTAGACTAACAAGTGAAAAGTTGTGAAGAGCTCAGGATATGAGGTAGAATAAGTATTGCAAGTTAATATGAGATAGAATATACCTTAATTAAAAAAAAGTGGTTATGATAATGTGTCATTGTGTTAATAATGACCAAGTGTAAGTACTGAATATATATAGAAGAGCCAGAGTATTCATAATGCTATAGATTAATTTAGGCTTATGAATTTTGAAAGGATAACCTCATGGTATTCAAAGGATGATAGAGTTACTTGAGATATAATGTGTGTTAAGTGAGTAGGTAGAACTTAAGTTGTGAAGTGAAATGTGATTGTAATTAGAGTATGCAGATTGAGAAGTAAGGATTATCTAATTGTCATGAACTCCTAGTGAGCAAGGGTTTCCAAATTGACATAGTAGTATTGAGGTATAGTATAGTAAGCGAGAAATCATATTTATATTCGAGTTTAATAATGAACATTAATCTTGAATTTGAGATTAGTGTCATGATCAAGAAGAATGTAAATAAAAGGGTGATGATGTTAGTCTTGAGATTTGATATGGTAGATTTGACATAGAGTATGTGAGGAATTGAGATGGGTGTTGCAACGAATGCGAGTAGTAGAGAACCTAACCTCTAGATAAGGAAAGTGAGGTGTGGATAAGTCACTAGAGTAACAGGAAGCATAAGAGGTGTGGCCGAATGAATATGTTTACCCAGATGACGTTCTAGTTTAATTTATACTATTCCATGTGTTTCACGATAGCATAATGTGAGTTTTCAATGTGGAATACGGTACAATCTTCCAAGTGTTATCTTTATCCCAAAAGTGGAATGATAAGATGAGAAAAACCAAGTCCAAGTGTTGAGAATTTCATAAGGAGTTGATTCGTAGGAGTTCATGGAGTTGTTAGATTTCTAAGCTTGACTGTGGTGGTAAAGAGTAACAGTTTGAGATGAGCTACCCTATAGAGAGGTATAGAATCGAACCTTAATATTTGAGTTTATATTGAATATTATAAGATCATACCATTAGACGCAGACCTTAGTAAGATTAGTCCATTCCATACAAAGTCCAGTCGTCATTCGAGGACGAATGATCCAAAGGGGGAGATATTGTAACACCTTCAAAAATACTTTGAGCTAAGATTCGAACTATTCATCATCGTGAGTGAGATTTTACCAAGGAATTAAAATTTTATCAAGTATTAAGGTCAGTTCACTATATTTAATACCTTGAGTTCCATAACCAATTAAATTAGAAATAACAAAATTCTTAAAATTGGAGAGTTAAGCAAAGTATGAGTTTTGGGTCAACTTCAAATCGACCAAAATCCTAGTACAGGATGCAATTAAAGGTTGAATACTAATTACCATATATAAATATCTTTGGATTATCTTATCCAACCGCCGCGTTTTGCTAACTTTCGAGTTCGGATGAGTAATATACCTTTTTGAAGTTAGGTTTTCTAGTTAAGAAAAGTTAGCCGAAAAAAGTACGGGGTATTTCGGTCCTTTCCTTACCCAATTAGATTAAATTCGTTTTTAGTCATATTTGAGGTTATAATCCTTTTGGGTTCAGTTTTATAAACCTATTATACACCACGGGTTTTAGTTGAGAGTTCAAGAAGAGCCAAGAAAAGAAAAGAAGAGAAAAAAAGGCAAGGATAAAGGTGTTCGTCGACATTCTTGAGTCTAGTTGCAGATTTTCGCCATGGGTCTAATACCTAAGAGATATGTAATATTCCATAAGTGGTTGGTTTAGAGTCTAACCCGACCCCAATCACATGGTATTCTTTCAGCAAATTTCATGCTTTAAGTTAAAAGATTTAGAGTTCTTGATGATTCTTGAAGTAGTCTTGAAGTTCGTTCTAACATCTTGTTGGATTTTAGATGATTGTTGAGATCAAATTTGAGTAGTTTAGTTTTTTTAGAGTGTAATTAAGTTAACTGATCAAATCCAAGTGATTGGGGAAGAAACCGTTCGAATTTAGGCGATTTAGCGTGAGAAAATGAGCAAAAGTGCTTGGCAGAATTTTCTGGGTTGGGTCCTGGCTCGGCGCGCCTGCCAGATCACCCCAAACCCATCTCTGTGCATCAGGGGTTGGCAGTCCACGCCATTCTTAGCCCCAGGGTCATCTGCCCAGACCAGTTTTCCTCCGGTAGCTCCGTTTGAGTTCGTTTAAAGTGCACCTTCATTCCTTTTCGATTATAACTAATCTAAGCTACTTCTGAACACCTAAAATCAGTCCTAACATGATAATAACCTTGAATTCATAATTCAAATTCAAGGTAGAGTTGAGATTTTAGTTTTGAGAATTCTTTCAACATTCTAAGAAATTCCTTTTTAGGACTCCTCTACAACTTCTAGTAACTTGTTTCAAGACTCAAGTAAGTGAGCATGAGAGTGGGTAGAATGTATTTATAAGTCTACAGTATCACCTAGATCCTTCATATCATGAATCATAACTCTTGAATTCATAATTCAAATTCAAGAGAGAGCTAAGAACAGAGTTCAAGAAAGGCTTTAAGTTAATTCGTGAATTCTTTGAGATACATCAATGATTTGAGCTAAGATTTAAGGAAGTAAGTAAGATAATGAGAAGTTGTATACATGAGTTCCATCTAGTTACTTAGACCTTCGAGTCGAGTCGTTCATGACTATAACTTCTACATGAGTTCCATAAATTGAGTATCATTGTGAGGAGTAGTACTTGCAAATTCCAAGTCTTGACTAATAAGTTTCTAACACCTTTGATATTATATTTCTAATAATGGGATTATTTCATGTTACCCATGAAATCCTTGAATTGAATTGTTCATGCCCATAATTCCGCATGAAACCTATAAGTCGAACAATCTCTAGTTGAGAAGTATCTTTGAGTTCTCGAGTTGATTAGTTCATGCTCATAATTTCGCATGAACCCTCCAAGTTGAAAATCATGAAATCATCCACATGAGATCATGAACCTTGAATCCATACTTCAATTGAAGGAAAGTTAAGAGTCTAGTATAGAAGTTAAGAAACAAGTCAAAGTAAAGTTTATAAAAGTATTCGAAATGCTTTCAACAAACGTTTTCACACCTTGTTTTAAAGACTTAAGTTCAAGTCAGAAAAGAGCTAAAGAGTTGAGTCAAAATTCTCAAAATTTATAAGGGAACTAAGTATTCCTAAGAATTAAGTTCAAGTAATAAACGTAGCAAGTGAGTTCAGTTCTCAGAGTTTAATAATGGTCAACTCAAGTAAGTCTCTAATAGTTTAAACAAAATGTTCTCAAACTTTTGAGAAATAAAGGAAGCTAGACTTCCACAGAGCCTATGGCTAGTTTTAGTAAAAGAAGGAAAAATATGGTTTCCAAGAAAGATTTTTAAAGCTATGTTTTGAGCACTAATCTCAAATCACAGAGTCAGTATGTTTTAAAAACATAAAATCGAATATATATATATAATATATATGTATATATTGAGCACCGATGTGGGGGCGCGAGTTCATATTAACTCAAGTCTCTATGTAATCCATGTAGACATCATGGGTTATAAAAGGGGCATACTTTTTAGATGAACTTTTTTCATAGTTTACTAGTGGATCCATTAGGCAATTTAGGTCCTATACCCTGTCAAGGTTAGGATGGTCTGGAAACATGGGCCTAGTAATATTGTACCATCACTGTAGATCTTAAGTGATGGTTGTCCGTTAGAGAAACTCCCACAGAAGTTATTGTATTTTTATAAACATCATTTAATTGCTTTTCATATACTTCTCAAAGTTATGTTGTATCCTTAATATATACACATAGTTGACATCATGTTTTTAAACAACTTTTATGTATATTGCATGTGTTTTAAACTACTTTATATTGAATTGAGATCAGTTGAGTATCCGGAGTTCAGTATCTTAAGTCGAGTATCTTTAATTTATTTGTACTTCATTGAGTCGAGTATCATATCTTAAAGTTTAGTTTCTAATCTTTGAGTTGGTTATCTTATTCTTGATTTGAGTTGAATTGAAAAAGAGGTAAGTGTGTTTCCTACATATTTTGATGATACAGACACAGGTATTTAGGATCATCAATAGGAGCTTCGTTGATACATTCTCGAGTTTGAGTTAGTCATGGTGAGCCTCCTTTTTTTCGAAGGATTTCATTTACTTTTCAGCTATGTTTGGATGTCGTGGGTCTTGTCCCGACTTCCATATTTATCAGTTAGAGGTTTCATATATAGTCTGTTTAGTTAAGGAGTATGTATTTTGCATTTATTTTATTAAATTTTTTAAAGACTAAAGTGTCCTATTTTATGACTAGTTGAATATATTATTTTATTCAAAGTTGTTCATTTGAGTTAAAGCTTCTAAAGTTTAGCTTATGGATTTTATTTCACTTTTCAAGCTTTTTATTCTTAAGTGAGTCTTCTGCTTGTAGTCAGCCAGGATGAGGGTTCGCTTGGAGACCAGGAATGATCTTCGAGTGTCGGCTATGTCCATAGGTGAAGGCTTGGGTCGTAACAGCAATATTGCAGAAGATTATGAGGTTATGAATTCTACATCTATTAAAGCATGTTGGTTTAGAAATAATTATCTAGTGAAAAGTTGAATGTTGCATCTTGGTAAGAATAAAACGTACTGGACTTGCAATCTAGGCACTAGAAGATGTAATACATCTAAATTATATGTTGTCACTTGACAAAATTGATATATGAAAATATCCGATGGGTTTAAATCTAAAGCATACACAAGTTTTTTTGAAAAACTTGTTTATAATCCTCATAAAGATTAAATAGATTCAAAATGCATAAAACTTGTACAAGTATTGTTATGCAAGGTGATGACTAGAATTAAAACTCTTGAAGAGTTTTCAAAAGGTAAAAGATTATTTGCTTAAAGAAGTTGAAGTAGGTAAAAGATTATTTGCTTAAAGAAGTTGAAGTAAGGAACTTGCAGAAATCACCCTGAAGAGAAGATTCATAAAATGAGATAGAAGGAAGCATATTTCGCATAAGTTTTTTCTACACTCATGAGCTCCCAAGAATGGCAATATCAACATACAACATGTTTCTTCAAGTAATAATATACTTAATTTATCCACTGAGTCTCTACCAACTACAACTTTCGAGAAGATGTTGGCACATCTTGAAAACAAAGATTCAAGTCTCTAGTTGATGTTCTCACTAAGGGTGGTTATACGTGATGTACTCTTTTTTTCCCACAATGTTTTTTCCCATTTGGGTTTTCCTTGTAAGTTTTTAATGACATCTGTAATGCTTACTATTACATTTGGGTACTCTTTTCCTTAAACTAATTTTTCCCACTGGGTTTTATCTAGTAAGGTTTTAACGAGGCACATAATCTATTGACATTCAAGGGGGAGTGTTATAAACAATTTATATTATAGTGAACGTCTAATTATGTGGAGTCGTTTTAGGATATGGTTAGGAATTTTACTTGAGGACCAAGTTAGGTTTCCCCAATAAATAAAGGGTTCTCCTTCATTGTAAATAAGATTTGTGGAAGATCACTGAATCATAAATATACAACAAGACGAATAAGCAGACTTTTATCTTCTCTCTACTTTATTTTTCTTTTAAATTTATATAGTTTCATAACAAAAAAAGATAAGTTACTATTTCGGCTCAACCAATATCATGAACATGCAGAAATTAACTTGGCTAGAACATCACGGAAAAAAAAAGATAATTTGATACAATTTCATAATTTGAGAGGAATTTTTTTTCAAGTTTTATTACTAAAGAGTACCAAAAAATATTTTTGTTCATCAAATATCCTAAATTTCATATGCACTGAACCTTTAACAAAGGTTAAACCAAATTGCTATAGAAAATATTCGACAAGAAATTGATTTTAGAAATAAAAAATTTGATTTACCAGTAAGTATTCCAAAGTTATATATTTTAATAGAATAAACAGTAAATCTGGAAATTTGAAGGAAGAGGAAAGGAGAAATATAGCTTAGGAGAACAAATATGTACTAGACTAAAATTCAATGAAATCAAATTGGACAAGTAAGAAGTTCCCACCCCACCACCCATGATCTTACTTATATCAATCTGGAAATTATGTTCACTCGTCGTTCTTTTAAAATCATAATTAAATGCAAAATATCCCTGCAACAAAATTTCTTAAAATACCAATTATCACTTATTTTGCGTAGGAACAGTGTTAGTTTCATGTCTTTGATTTGTACAATGTTTGGGATGTCAAGCTCAAATTGTAACTTTTTGTACATCACGATTAATAAACTTTAAGTTTAAAAAGAGAAATACAATGCTTTCCAATTCTTTTTGAAGACACATGTTGAAGAGAGAAATACAATGCTTTCACTTCTTTTTAACACATGTGCAAATTAAAAGCATAAATTTAAAGAAAAGTTCCCCAAGAAAGTATATCCAAACCTAAAATTGAGAATGATATGCTAATTAGCTGGAAATTTTTATCAAATCGTGAAACTTTAAATTCAAACTCATGCAAAACAGAAAAAAATCATTAATACAAACACATGAAAAAACTTCAACATGACAATTCAAATGTAAAAAATATGTGAATAATGATGATTGAATAGGAAGATAACCAAGTCAAAGGAGAGGATGAAAGAAAAATGAGAGGAAACCCCTCTATTCATAGTAAAACGAGGCTAGATTGACAAGTGTTTTTTGTTCTTATCTGAAAAGTTCATGCTTTGATAAGGAAGAAGCCCAACTTTTTGAACAAAAAAAAAAAACCCCAAGCATAACTAATTGAAAAAACTCACAACACTTTGGAAAATTTACAACTAATCGAAAATCACTTAACCCTTTAAAATGTCAGCGACTTATCAGAAAATACAACCTCCATCGAAAAAGGCATGAAAACTAGTTAGGATTATTCCAGTAATTTACCATTCAAGGTAGGAGGTTTATGGCTTTTTAAGGTTATATATATATTTTACCAACAACACCATACATATCGAAATACCAGACTTCGTTCTAATATTCGGATATTAAAAATATTCATACATAATGTTACTAATTTCATGAATTAAATCGTGCAAAGAGAGAGTAAGTTACTCAGTTTTATAATGTTTTGAGCCCCAATTTTTTTGTTTTCATATAAAGCAGCACTTGTGGAATTATATAATAATCTCCAAAAAAAATGCCTCCAACCTGATTTACGCTATTTTAGTACTAATAAAAACATGAATTCTTGTGAAAAAATATGGAAAAATGAATTTAATACTAAATTTGCAATAAAGTTGAGTAATGAACAATTAAAATAGTATTAGAATAACTGAAATTTTGTTATATTTTCTTGTTATATTACTCTAAGTACAACTACTACTTCAACATTGATTTTCAAAATAAATAATTGTGTTTTATGGCGTATTAATGCCTACTCAAACATATGAAAACTTTAATCCAGATCCTTGAAACTTTTCTTCAACGATATGATTCAGTTTATTACACATCTCTATAGTAAAATAATTCTTCCAATCTCCAATTTCTCCTCTACGAAAGAAAACTTTATATGCCTCTCCAGTTGAAAACTTTCCATTTCTATTCACCTCCAAATTGCTCAAATTCTCAAAGCTACACATGTTTAATATATCATCCACCACTCCAGAATTTTCTTCCTCTATGGAAAATGGACATTCTAAGAATTCAGCCAGGCGTTTAAGCTGAATTTTTGGTTTCTTCTTAATTCTTCTACATAAAAAAGTATTTGTATGATTCTCTATGCTTTGTTCTTTTCCATATCCAATACATGATTCCAAAATGGTCCATAAAGGCTCCAACCCCCTTCAACAATATAACATTTCTTCAATGGAATCGGCTAGTCTTTATGATCGTAATAAACTATTTGTAAAATGCACAATAGAAATAAATGTATCTCTAGATTCCTACATACGTACAAGTTTGATTTTTAAACGTGGACCGATTTTGGCAATTGACGGAAATGGCACATGAGTTGGCCCACGAGTCTAAGGTAAGTGAAAGTGAAATATCACACCGGTTCGACCAGTCAAAATAGAGTGTATGCTCCAAGAATGGAACAAGAACACTGAGGGGTTGCTCAATGAGTAAAGGGTATTAGTTTCCAGAATCGGATGATTTCACTCGTTTACTAAGCAAATAAAAGTGATTTAAAACCAGGTAAGTTTTTCTGATTTTGGGGTGTCACGAGAATGAATATCACCTATCTTCCTTTAGCTTGGAATTGTTTGTTGAAATGCAATCACATCAAATCACAGCTTGAAGAAATTTTTGTGGTACCCAAAAACCTTGATAATTGTAGGCATATGATCCAAGCCATCCTTTTTCTTTTGGTAGGATAGATAGCAATTTCATACTGTTTTCACTTAGGTTATTCTTTTCTAAATATTCAGGGGCAGAAGTTGTCATGATTTTGAGGATTTAGTATTTCCTTCAAGTTTGGTTTTTTTATAATGGATAATTATGAATAATACACTTACTATCTCCGTGAATGTTTAGTCATACGCTTCATGTGAGCTCACCACTTTCACATTTTTTATGTCTTTCTGTCAGTTATGATTACTTTGATTGACTTATTCGATTTATCTAGAGAGTATTATTAACGTGAGTCTGTTACTTTAACCTCCCCGGAACTCCTCACTCTTTAATATCTATTAATATATTTTTATATATATTATATATTATATAATCCATATTAACTGTATATAGTTTTAAATAGACTTAGGAACTATTCTGGGAATGACTTATTAATGGTTATGGATACCAATTTAAAAAAACAGATTGTTTGTCTCCTGTGTGCTGACTTACACCAAATACAAATTTAAAAGTTATTTTTTATACGAATAAAATTAAGATACATGAACTTAGTATACATACTCAATTTGTTGACTTTAAGTAAAACATTTCTATGTCATTTCAATCTTGATGTTTCTACCAATACTCTATAAAACCTGCATGAGTAATTATAGACTCATTTGTGGCTTTTTTTTTCGAACTGATTTTTGACTTTATTTGTTACAAGGAAAGGATTGAGAAAGTTATAATGTAAGATCATCAGAGGCTAAACTGAAAATTGAGCTCAATGGAGTGTCACTTAGACATCAATTTGTCATCGACCAGTTTTGGCGTACCAACTCTTCAAAAGCAATGATAATGATATGTAATTACAACTTCTATATGATCGAATATAATAATTGGGTATACTATATTATAACAAAAGTACATCATCTATTCATATTTGCACGCAATACTTATGTGTACTAACATTCAATAATAGGGGAATCCCACCCTTGACCACTCCCACTAATTGAAGTAAGTAGTACGTAATAATTGTCTAGAAACCCATATTCATCAAAGAAAAAAAGAAAATTTTGTCTTGAATTCTGAAGAGGGTCGATTAATTTTTCTCGCACACCACTCTAGGCAGTCTTCAGCGTCTGTACTACTTCCAGCCTACTTTACAAAACCCCCACAGAATGACTAATCTAGAAATACTCAACACACAATGTCAAACAACAACAACCAAACATGCAGCGTTACAGAACAAGTCCCACCTTTATTAATCGTTAATTAATACAAAGTGAAAGGCTTACAAATCAGTCAAAGGCTAGAAAACTCTCTGTCCCTACCTAGACAATTTCCACCTTAAATCAAAAATTCCTGCACAATGCTCTTTCCATCGGCGATTACCAATGACACCTGTCTACACAATGTCCACCATGGTTCAAACTAACTTTCCAATCAGCTATATTTCCAAACAGTAGAATCTAATTCAAATTACAATTCTTATCTACACGAAATACTAATATTCTAACACTTGGAATATTTCATGCTTCATTCCACCAGCTTAGAATATTATTGCCAGCTTCCAACCTTAGAATATTTTAGCGTTCGTCACCTTTTAGTTTATTTCAGCAATTTCGGTGAACTTCCTTGTCCTTGACATTGCCAATCTTCACAGCCTTGCCTCATCAAGCAATCTTCTGTCTTGCCAACGCCCTTGCCCGCACGTAATCCATGCACGTTCAAGCTGCCTTGCCAACACCCACGCACTTGAACTTTGGTTCACTGTTTGCCATCATGCCCTGTCAGAGACCCATTCCCAAGTCCTTGCATTCCTGCACGAGTTAAGAAATCCGTAGTTTGTGGGTCTAACAGACCACCTGCACCCCTTGAACTCGATGTCCCTCATCGAGAACTTTTTTGATATAGTATAGACGATTTGGAAGCACAACTGCCATGGGTCTTTTGCTTTCTTCCCACACAGCATCTGTCTGCACTCTTGCCTTTCCCACTGAACCGAGAACTCAGATCTTAGTATTCCTTTCGTACTTGTTCCCAAAACCCATTGATCAAGACTCTTCTCAATTTCAGCACCATACTGTGTAGGTAACTGAGGGAGGAGCCCCTTTGACCTATTTCTGTCCGGATCATCCGCACTGCAAAGTACGGTTTCAAAGAAACTCTCACATTAAAAGTAGGATGGGATCTTCATCACCTTTCTGGCATTCAGTCTTCAACCTATCAGCAACTCTGCCACCTCGTTTCACCACTTCGAAATGGAACCCATCATACTTAGGAATCAAACCCCATTGCCTGTTTTGACTACATCTGTTTTCCCAGATTTGTGGGGTTAATTTTTCAGCAACACCGTGTCACCCCCATTGAACTCAACTGAGCGACGATGTTGGTCATCTACTTCATCATGCGCCGCTGAGCCTTGCGCAATCTATCTTGTTCCTCAGATAACATTTCAAGTCTGTGCCTTGCAACTAATGTATGTCTTCTGGACACTTTTCCCCCCGGCCTTTTCCCTTATTTTTAGATTAACAACATCGAGTGGCGTCATAGGATGTTTGCCTAAGACTATTATCAAAGGGCCTGCATTTCTGTTGCACGCCTGCCTTGTTACAGATTATGAAAAACTGCCAGTGGCTAACAATGCTAACCTCCAATTCTGTTGACTTGCATCACATAGGACTCAAGTACTCTTCCCACAAATGATTAATTCTTTCGTCTGTCCATACTGTTTTGGGGTGGATTTGCATTAGAAATATTTTAATATTTCATCCTCATATTGAACACTGTTTGTCCACAACTACCCGTAACCTTGTGTGTCTCTATCACTCACATGTCCACCGGAACACAAAATATTTTAACCACTGTTTTTATAGCATAACTCAGCAGCAACTTCAAATGAGCATAAGTCAGACACCATAAAACAAATATTTTTGAAAACGTCAACTCCACGACCATGGTATCTTTTGCTTTGCCATCCTACTTTAGGAATCCTGAAATGAAATCCATGCTGTAACCGATAGCCTGGCTTCAGGGAATAGGCAAAGGTTGCAGCAACCTGCTTCTTCTTACGTTCTGTCTTGTCGACTTGACAAACATGACATCCTTAACGACGCTCTAAAATCGCTTCCATTCGGCCAAAAATACACACTAGACAGTAAGCGCTAACATCCTTTCAACACCATGGTGACCACCAAGCAGATTCATTCGCTTCTTTCAATTCATCAGCTTGCGCAACCCGCCTGATTTGGTTACAACAAAAAACGCCTTTCTTCCCCCCTTTAAAAATAGAGCCGATCGTCCTCGACCAATACCAGTCTCATTGTGCTTCTGCAACCTGACCCATGCCATTAACATATAATGCATCATTTTGCAGCACACACACCTGATTCTAATCATAATAACTCAGTTTCCCAGTTTTGGAATTGAATATACTGGCAACAAACACTTCTTTCCTCCTCAGCGCATCATCTCATCCCCCCCCCCCCCCGGGGAGCGCAAACCTGGTTGTGTTTTTTCTGTTTATGTTCCATATGAAATCATATTCTGCCAGGAATTCTTTCACAACCGTTCTTGTTTTAGGACTCAACTTTTTCTTGTCATGAGACTGTAGTTTGCTACATTATCAGTTCACCACCATAAACTCGAGTGCTCAGAGATAAACTCTCCACTCCTCTCCAAATCTGCACACAGTGTACCACTCAACCATTTCTTTCTCATGTGTTGAGTATCTTGTTCATCATCATTCACTTTCTTTCTGCTTCAAAGGCCCTGGATGACCTCTGCACTAAGACGCCACCATCTCCTTGTCTGACTGCATTAGTGGCACTTCCCATGGTACTCAAAATCGGCATTTGCATATAGGTTTCAGATGCAAAAAAAAAATAGCCCTTCCAATTCTGAACATGCTTCTGCTTCTTCCCCCTTTTCGAACAAACCACTTGTCATCTTTCTTCAAACAAATCTGTCACAGACCTTGCTTCTTTGAAGTAACCAGCAATACACTTTCGGTAATAGTTAGCCAGCCAAGAAACGACCTCAAATCCTTTTTTCAATGACGAGTGTTGTGCCTGCCACTCACATGGCCTGCCCTGTCTTAGGATCCTTCGACTTGGTTTTTCTAACAAGATGCCTCAAAGAACTTTATCTCTTGGTTGATAAATTCACACTTTTTCCCTCTTGACGTAAACGTGTATTTCCTCAATTAACAAAAGCCAGACTAGTTGATTAACAGTTCTTCCACGTTCGACTATATATGACAATAATCATCTAAGTAAACAACACGAAGTCATCAGATAGTCCAAACAGTACATTATTCATTAAATTGCAAATGTTGCTGGGCATTAGTCATCCCAAACGGCATTACAAGGAATTCCATAGAACCATATCATAGTTACACATTTGTGTTTTTTGGTTGATTCCCAGCTCTGCTATCCGAACCTACCGGCCCTCAAATCAATTTTTGTGAACCAGCAGCCTTGCTTACCTGTCCATAAACTTGGCCCCAACGGAACTGGATACTTGTTCTTTAATTGTCTTGTTCATTCACAGCGCCCGATTAGTCCCAACACACTTCTCATTGTTTTCCATCCTGTTTCTTTTGCACATAGAAGGAGCGCCATACGATCTTAGACGGCTTGAATCATCACCACCATCCGCATATCCTTTCAATTTTTTTTTTGGCGTAGCTTCAACCAATTCTTTAAGGAACTACTATATGGAGCTTGTGTAGGAGCACGTACCAGGCCAGCAACACTCAATTTTTATGATCAATGTCCGCCTCCTTGGTGAAATTATTCTTTGGCAATCTCAGTAGCATAACATCAGCACAAACTGTTTAGCAATTCACCAATACAATCAGGCGCTTCTATTGTTCACACAGGTGTTAATTTGACCAATGCAGCAAGTATGGTTTCGTCCCCCTTCTTCAGCCCGTTGTCGATCGCATAGCAGACAACCAATGCCCATTGTCTCTCTTCTTGGAACTTTATTAAAGTTTTTACAACGGATGAACACCTTTCCGAAAACCAGCAATCACTATCCACTCATTCCCATCACTGCCATCTAAGGAGGAAAAGGGAACAAAACTGGTCTTTTCTAGGAAATCATCCCTAAGTATAATTATCACAGATCCTCCAAGCGGGCATCACCAACAATTATGTTTTCCACCCATTTGCCAGTCACATAAGTACCCCCCATAGTCCATGCCACAATGGGCTAGTGTGCCCTTAGCGTTGACTGTTTTGACATCAAGAAGGGGCTTTTTAGACACTTCAGGCCCCAGTTTGCAGCACCCTTCACATCAAAAACTTGTGCGTGGGCCCCTGTATCAACCAGTGCCATCAACATTGTTTCTTTCTTACTATTCATTTCTATATGAATTAGGAAGCATGAGGATTCGAAGTGCTAGAGATTTCCCCAACATTGTTATTTACCCATAATGTGATTAAAGACAATCCCCTTATTTGCCATGCATAGCCAACAATTTACCGTTCTTCGTCATCCTCCCTTTGACTCATTTTCCAGCAAGCATAGCATATCACATTTTCCCCGTTTTGGACAGAGATTTTGGTCCCAAATGAGGACCACCACAGTCCCAGGGGACAGCCCTAAGACTTTGCCATCTTTAGTCTTGGTCTTGTCTTTCCTTTCCCTTCCGTCATTTTGTGCCTTTCCTTTATCATTTGTATTCTCTTTACGACATCCGTTCATCCATTCCCCTTTCTTCTCTTCTTTTCTTAGTTTTTGAAGTGGAGGGGACGATCTGTCCGAAAGGAACGAGTACGGCCCTAAATCCACCATGAATAGTAGCAAGCAATTGCCCCAGCAAAATTTTAACATTCTGCCTTCCGTAGTCTCGTTTTGAGCCCAGCTTGCATGCCCGAAATGAAATGTGAATTTTGTCCTCATAGAAATATTTTGTATGTCTAACATCACGAGTAAATTATTTTTCTATATTCCCCTCAGCACTGGAACCCGGGCTGCCTTAACCTTTTTTAATTTATCCCTTGCAACAAGATGCATTGCTAACAAGAAATTGGTCCGCGCATTTCGTTTTATAACTTATCCCATGTTATCAATTCTAGGGACGACCAGCACTTCACGTCGTCTGCAGGTCTAGTCCCTCCACAAAGTTGTGCAATCACCCGACAACTACATTGTGGTAATAATTCAACTTAATCAGCGTCTGTCACTCTTGCTCCGTAAAGTAATTGTTCCATGTCCCAGAGACAAATTTCAAGTTCTTTAGCACTCCTTGCTCCACCTGAGAAGGCTTTAATGGGTCCTGGAATCTTACCCTTATGATGATTCACTCAATATCGAACTCAACGTAGCCACAATTCCCGACTAAGACACGAGTTCTGCACGAGTTCTCATTTTTCCCTCTGCAGTCCTCTAGTTTCTGCGTAGTTGTGGTGATAAGTCAAGATTTCAGTGATTTGTTATCAACATTCTGTCGATATCCACCAATTCCTCCTGAACTTTCTCACGCCACTATCTCACTCAATGATTGTGTGAATAAATCCAAACGAGGGTCCGGCCAAGATACGTCACCAAACCCAACGAGGATTCTTCTTCGTCCAATTCCCAATTTTGCATTTTTTCACCATTGTTTAACCTTGCTCGATACGAATTGAAAGAGGTCGATTTTATTTTTCTCGCCACTCACTCTAGGCAGTCTTACAGCATCCTGTAATCTTCAGCCTACTTACACCCACAGCAATTGACTAATTAATGTATAATACTTAAACATCACATGTCAAACAAACAAACAAACACACCAGCGTTTACAGGATCAAGTCCACAAACTTGATTAACTCGTACTTAATACAAAGGGAAGCTTCGACTCCATCTCTCCTCTCTAACGCTCGAAAAACTCTTTGTCCCGCCTTAGACGAATGTCCATCTTAAAGTCAATTCCTGCACAATGGCAGTTACATGCGCGGTTACAAATGACACCCTGTTCCGACACCTGTCGCCTAGGGTTCAAAACTAACCTTTCCAACAGTCTAATTTCCACAGATAGTAATCGAATTCAAATTACATTCTTATCTACACGAAATACTAATATTCTCATACACTTAGAATATTTCACTGCCTTCATTCCGACCCTTAGAATGATTCCTGGTAATTCCTGCCATCTTCCAACCCTTTAGAATATTAGTTTTCCTTCCACACTTAGTTTTAATTTCAGCAATTTTGGGTGAACTGCCTTTGTCCTTGACATTGAAAAAGTCTTCCACAAAGCCTTGCCTCATCAACCACATGCTGTCGTGCCAACGCCCTATCGCCGCACTTAGCCCATGCACGTTCAAGGATGCGCTTGCCAACACCCAAGCACTTGAACTTTTGTTTCACTGTTTTTGCATCTCCAGTCACACCAATGCCCACGTCCTTGACATTCTGCACGTAGTTTTTTATATCAATTAGTTGGCGGGTCTAAATTCAATCATGAATAAAATTTATTAATTTTTATGATGATTCATTTAGGGATGACGCTTGTCTGCTTTAATGATTTTCTGAGTTAGTGCACACCCCTCCTTGTACCGTCCCAGAAACTAGCAAAGTGAAGAAGAATTCTAGAGCCTTTCGTAAGAGGTTTTGGAGTGTGGTATGAGGATTAAAATTTGTAAAAAAAAATAAACATCCCGTACTTAGAATGGAGGTTTAAGGGTTAGGGCGTGAAGGTACGACCCCCCAAGGACCACCCAAGGGGTCCTTGAGGAGGACCTCAAGACAGCCCAAAAAGTTGTTTTTTGGCAACAACCTACTCTTGGTCACCTATTGGCTGTAGGTGGACCCACGCACCGTAGGTGGGGGTCCAATGGTCATTCCTACTATATCTTGAACTGTGAAGTCTCTAAAATACATTCCTGAACCACCAGCCATCACTCCCTCGTAGGCCCTTACCCACACGCGTCACATGGGGTGTGGTTTTGTGGGTCCTGGGCACTTTTTTAGCTTAGGTTTAAATTCCTTTCTTTATGGTTTTAAGTTATAAATTATAGTGTTAAATGGTCGGTTTTATTATTTAATTAACCACCAATATAATCTTAAATAGGCCCCTAGAACTAAGTCATTAACTCACTCTTCTAAGACCCCAAATGCTCTCAAGAAATTCTCTCTAGAAGAGAAGAAGAAGAAGAAGAAGAAGAAGAAGAAGAAGAAAAAGAAGAAGAAGAAGATAAGAAGGGAAGAGGGCAGCAACATAGGTCGATTTTGTCCATACATTCAAGTTTTTTTATGGCTTTGAATCAAGGTATGTTTAGCTTATATTAATATATGAGTTCTTTCCCAATAAATCCCCCTTAGTGTTCCCACAAATTGTAACGTCAAAAGCCCAATATACCTAGGGTTTCCTTCTACTATGTGGGTAGGGCTTAGGTATGATTCCAATCTAGTGGTTAATACCTATTTATGATTGTATTAACATTGAATTATGATATTATGATGAATTCATGTGATTTCTATGGGTAAACCCTATTGTTTTATTTGATTAATGTTAGTGTTTTGGGTGATTTCGTGACCCTGTAGTAGTTGAATCAGGAAGTGTGCTTGATAGATCTTCTTAAATAAATGTCATCATTATACTTGATCAACATTTTTAGGATCAATATCTACTGTGAATCTTGACCTTATGATATGAAGCATCTTGACATGTCAACCTAAATCAAACTTCATGATGACGTTGTGACTAGAATCCGATAGTAATGAAAGATGTTGTGTTGATATGCCGAAATCTAGGTATTATGATAATATTGCGGAATCAAGCAGTAGTAAGCTTTGTGATCATGATATTTAGGCTTTAAAAAAGTGAAGCGGAAATATGATTCAATTTGTTGGTGCTAGGCTTTGAGAATAAGCTTAATGTGAATATAAGCTTGAACCCAATAGAGTTTTGTGGAGGATTTGTTGTGACCTCCAAATCTACATACCTAAATACTTAAAAGTTCATATGTGATGTGATAGATTAACTTAAGTCATGATGATCCATGTCTAATGGTAGATATTCTGATATGGTTTTATTTATTTGCGTGAAATTAGTATTGACCTGACAGTTCTCAGCACATAGAATGAGTTCTAAGTGACAGGTTTTCTCTAACCTAGAATGAATCTCTAATTCTTAGTGACTAATGAATATATGAGACTTGTGGTAATTTGCCCTAGAAACCTTTGCCATGATATGTTTGTGGGATCTGCTCCCTTACTCCTACTAAAAGGTTAAAAATGAGGTTATGGCCCGTCATATGTGGGCGTCGCGAAAGTGATACCTTTTATATATTGTGACTGCCCAAGTCCAAGAGGTTGTTTACCCACATTACGTCCTTATGTTAATCATGAAGGTCAATCCCCCTATGAATTCGTATGTGGGTTATGTGAGGCAAATACCTACAATTAACACCTTATAATTGACATTGGGATACAAATACCTATAAGTGTCTTAAATATGGATGTGAGGAGAATCCTAATATCCCTGTGAAAAATAGACATGGAGGGTCCAATCCCTACGATTCATAACTTGTATACTTGTGGAGACTCCCTTTGGGCCTTTACAGTGATTTTTTGGTAAATGTGTGAGAATACGTTATTGACCGCTTGTTTTATGATTCATGAATCGCAAGGCTCAAGGTGAATGCCCCTTATTTCTTAATGATGAACTAACATACATGCCTTAAGGTGGATTCCCGCGTGAACCTTGTTTAATATGAGCATAGACTAGTTTTGGCTAGTATCTCTAGTAACTTCAAATACTGAATGTACTAAGGGTGTCAATATGACCGTCTGTCTTTATGATATGATGTTAAGGATATGATACACATAATGATGAGCCTCAATTCTAGTCTAGAAGGGGTAAGATTATGAGGTCTTGTTCATGCATGCACAAGCTTGGCTGTTCGTTGAGATCATGAGATTGTTTTCTCCATCTCTGATTTT
Organism: Solanum habrochaites; assembly: GCA_027704765.1. Taxonomy (NCBI): domain Eukaryota; kingdom Viridiplantae; phylum Streptophyta; class Magnoliopsida; order Solanales; family Solanaceae; genus Solanum; species Solanum habrochaites. The sequence continues at coordinate 18,047,907 of JAKWJA010002499.1, forward strand.
TGATGTATAGCTTAGATTAGTATTGTGATAATATTTGTCTTACTGGAAATGGATATTATTGATAAGTGATGTTTCCTTTTATAATATGAAATAAGTTAGTAATCACGCGATACCAAAGTAGAGTAAATATGCACCTACTAATGAGTGTCAAGTTTATGCCGGTAGTCTTGAAGGGGTGTACTGGGATTCTTTCTTCATTGCACAAGAGTGCTATCACCTTATCTAAAGAGTATATACCCTTATGGTAGAAAGATTAAAGTCTATAACCATTGCATGAGAACGATGATACGATGACCAAAAATGGATTCTTGGCTTGGGTTGTAGTATGGGATGCTATTCATGCTTTCACTTGTATGATTTTGAGGTTAGTTGAGAATGGTGTTATTATGGTATTAATGACTAAGTACTCAGTGATGCTTATTGAATGTAAATGATGAGTAATGGCTTATTATTAATAGGACTTATCTCCTATGATAATTAAATATGTCTTATGTTAACTTGTGACGATATGATGCTTATGTTGGAGATTATGCTTATTACAATGTTATTAAATCTCTTATGCTTATGTATTATATGGTGACTCCCACACTATTTGATATGCCGCTTTATGATAGTTGTTGCTAGCTTTCACACGGGGCTTGTGAAAAAATTGTTGGAGTAAACGTCATATTCTGCTACAAACTAATCAAATGTACAATTTTCAGCAGATTGATTTGACATTGTAAGGCTAGATTTCTAACTCAAAACATTGACCAATATTGGTTGAGTCCACATAAGGCTAATGTGAGACAAACCCATACTTACTTTATGGGAATTCACATCTTTATGTTTTATACATGTGGTAATGTGTTGTAGTCCCTCAGACGTTTTATTCATATCAATAGATATTTTAGACCAAGAGTCTACAAAAAACTTTCGCTTCTTGTATTGCAAAAATGAACTTTGACAAATTGTATAGTCTTTAGCTATTTTCTTGTATTTTCTATTACGCCGTATGTTCATGAATATCTTAAAGTCCTTGTATCAACCGCCTCGAGGCAAAAGTACATCCTGTAACGTCGAGGGGGGTACTCCTGGGTCTTTACAACTTGGTAATTAGAGAGACAAGTTTCAACTGCTACAAGATTAGTCCGCATAACCACATCGGTCGAGTTCTTCGTTTATAAATCTGTAAGCGTCTGCAATCCACATTTATTCGCACTATCACGAGGCTTTGGATGGCTTAGGAAACTTCACTTTCTTCATTCTCCTAATCGGTTCCCATAAGAAGTTTGCTTTAGTAAATGAGGCCCTCTTTTTATTAGCGTTCCCGTTGGTTTTATTCAGGGTAATTCTAATTTAAGGCAAATTACAAGGACAGTTGAAGAGAAGGCCAATGAGGAGCAAAAGGTTCCTCCCCAAGGTCCTCAAGCTCCTCAAACTCCTAATGATGGGGGTTATGGACAATGTGGAAATAATGGTCGCCTCTTCACAAAATTTGACTCAAGCGATGACGGCTCAGCTTGAAGCCTTGACAACTTCTACTCCAGCTAGACAATGAATGTCGGATTGAGAAGAGCAGCTTATGTCGAGCACCTTAATGATGAATGAATAACCCACATCATTAAGCGTGACGGAGTTTATTATGGACTGAAGAACTCCAGAATTTTGTGGCTCCTAGGGTCGCAGAAGACCCAACGTAGTTTGTAGATGAGTTTAATTCTACATATAATAAGGGGTTAATTGATTGAGAAAAGCGGATTTAGTCGCTTACACCAAACGAAAGGGAGTCGCTCAACAGGGTATAAGGGTCAACGGAAAGAGAGTAACCGCTAGAATTGGGTCCCATAGAATGGGAGGAGTTCAAAGAGGCATGGTGTTTAAAGAAGTATTCTTTTATTAGTTCTTTCCCATAGAGTTGATTGAGGCTATGATGCAAGAGTTATCAAAATTAAGAAAGGTAGCATGAGTTTTCAAGAGCATTCGCTATAAGTTCACTCAACTCTATGAGTATGCCCTATTCTTAGTGGAGAACTTAAGGGCTGAAATGAACCATTATCATAATGGGAGTATCTGATTATTATAAAAACAATGTCGTGTGGAATTCTATAGATTATACGGATATCGCTACTCTTATGGTTTTTCCGCCCATTGACTGGGAAGGTCAAAATTAAGAAGAATAATAAAGATAAAAGTTGTCTATAATTTGACATTCATGATGAGTCCTTTGATGATAGTCTGATGGGACATGTTAGCCATTGTTTAGACAAAAGTGTCCCCAGGTTCCAATTTCACCGTCACAATACTCTAATTTCAATCAAATGAGGGGTACTAACCTCACAAGATGATGTTGGGGCATTTCTTTTCTGTGTGCTGCGGCGGGATTAGTAAAGTTTGTGTTAGGATTCAATGAGGGTAAGGCTTAGTTGGATCAATGTAATTATTTTTTGAAATTATGGTGAGTTTTGTGCCCACCAGATATAAGAGACATTCCCTAAGGTTTCCTAAAAATGAAGATGATAGGATCGTAGTTAGGGGTCCCTAATGAGCACCTACCCTTTCATCTGGTCCAATGGTGTTTAGGTCAAAGAAGGATCCAAAGAAGAATAGAGTCTGTAAGTTTCCCAATCTAGAGGTTGATAAAAAGCAATGATCTCCTCATGTTCTTTCCACTATTATGTGCGGGCTCGGTCGTCTAGGAATTTCTTTATTGTCATCCTTGTCTTTTGTAACTTATATATGTTGGACTTTGAAGGTTTGGGTTCTTTTATAATGGCCAAAATGTGTATTCATAAATTTGTTAACCTTCTCCACGGGGTAGTATAATTGCGCCAATCATACCAAAGAACGACAATAGTAGCTAGGCGAGTTCCCAACAAAACGGCTAGTTTCAATCATAGAACTTGGTCAAAACCTAACTCTTAGAATACCGCCTCAATATTTAACGTGGATTTAACTGTGCCTTAGGAATTAATCTTAGAGAAAATCGAGGCAATTTGTTTTCAATTGTGTCAAAAGTGACATCTATCGTAGTCAATGGAAACTTTTCTGAATGAAGACATTATTCAAATATTGGTAGTACCCCTACCCATATTCTCTGTTGTTAGTGATGTTGTTGACGGGGGAGACTGTTGTTGCTCTATGGCTAGTTTCGTACCGTGAGAGTTAAGACGGAAAGATAACCACATTTGTTCTCCACACATACCTTTGGGTCAGTCGAATGATTCCGAAATAACTAATTTCTTCTCTAACTTCATTCCTATAGTCCTCTCAAGAAAGTATCGGACATCATTATACCGGGGGTTCCGCAAGGGAACCGCTACTAAACTCCTTTTGGTACAATGAGATCAAAAAATCCTATGGCTTTGATACTAAGCTTTTGTCATGAATCCAAACCGTCGCTGATTTGGCACCAAGCACACTAACCCTCCGATGGGAGAAGGGAACCATGGCTACACCCCAACCTGAAACTTAACATAAGCAAAAAATAGGCATTTAAAGACACAAAATTAATCATAATAACTAATGAACTAATAGAGGAGCTACAAAATGGGAAATAACACAAATTGCAAAAATACAACTCCTAGAACCCCTGACAAATCTTGTACATAAAGCTTACTAACGACAAGTCTAAGAAAAACGGTAACCACAACAACCCAATACTAATCAGTCCCGCGGGTTGTTCAAAATTCATCTGAGTCTAAAAAGATGTACTTAAACTAAGAAAACTGAAGGCAAACCGTAAGATACGAGATCACCCTTGAATCAAAGCGGTCACTGATCTTCTCAAACAGTTTCTCAATAGCCGCCAGAGGCAGATGCCTTTGTAACTGTCAACAAAATAAGAAACAGTGCGGACTTAGTAGGACACAACACAGTGGTTAATAGTTAGGATCTGAGACTAGCCCAAGGTTAAACACATAGAAGGGACCAGGACCTTATAACATGGCATAACCAAACATATACAACATCATCAGCATTCCATCAACGAACAGGTGCACATGTCTCAGTAATAGGCAGAAATCGGTTGCAGCAATAACAAGTCGGGTCCAGAGCAATCAGCTTAAGAAGGACATTACCAGCACAAGAAGAAACCACACCATGCCATGGGCCTCTCACGGAACCAAGTGAAGGGGCCGCAGGCATGCCAACGCCAACCGCAAAAGCGGGTAGTCAAGGCTTCCGAAAACAGGGCAAGCCGGTGTCTCGAGACGTGGGGGCCAAGAATTGGTAAACCCAAGCCGAATAGGTGTGTTTGACGCGAACATGGCGAAACCTCTTGCCAATTAGTGGGTGCGGGACATTAAGCACCACTCTTAGTCCAAGTTAGCCTGTCGGAATGTGGCATCCGACCTCAATCACACAGCGACCATACTTATAAACACAAGTAAATCACAGATCATACAAGCAAGAGGGATTCATGGCATATCAAACTAATTATTTTCTATTATCTCATTGTCTAGACGGAGTGTTGTGAATCAATACGTGCAACAGGTCTACATACAACACAATCATTAAAATGCATGGTTAGCACACTGTATGAGCGTTAATTAACAAACATATATTCACTCCCAACATGACATCACTGCACAACCTCTACACCTACAATATACCATCAAATCAAAGCTTGAATAAGCTTGCATCCCCTAAGGCCGGAGTAACTTCCATTTTAGGAGTCCTCTCTTGCTCTGTTCTAGGTCTGTGCACAAACTATTCCATATACGCAAGGAGCATATCAAAGGTCTAATGGATTTAGGATTTAATAAAAACAAGCAGCCATCAAACCTCGAGAACCAAACCCAAGATAACTTTAAACAAAAACCTTAAATGTAACTGGGTTCCCCACCAAGCTTCTACAAGGTGACAACCCGTCCACTAATGCGATATCACCCACGTAACAATAGGGCTAACCCTGATCACTAGACGAAGTGACTTGGCTGTAAAATCTTACCTTATTACCTCTAGAATAGTGAAAATTATCAGAACGTTCATTTGGGGTCCTCCTCCTCAGATTACTAACAAATTGAAAATGTACCAAGGAAGAACGTTCGTTTTAGGTATTTTATTCAGGAGAGCTATTAAAATTACTATGGACATCGTGTCAAGGAGCCAGAGCCCTCTACAAACGGCCTCATCCCCGCTGTAGCTGTCGCCACTCCATGTGCTAACAATCCGCTACCAAGGCCTACAGGAGACAGAATGCTACGCCTTCATGCTAATATCGTTTTGTGGGATTTCTACATAGCCCAAATTGATTTAGTAAAAGTAACTTTTTCATATTGTCCTTTAGTTATCACTCATGCAAATAAACATTTTACAATTAGATGTTCCTCATATTCATTACTCCAGAATATTTAACATCCCTACCATATTACTCTTGGTTTCCGTCCAAATTTTGGACTTGTCTAGAATTCCAAGTTAACTACTCAAAAGAAAATTTTTTATCCCAATGCCCCAATAATTTTCTTCCATTGTCTTTTCGTTAGCAGACAAAATCAGGTCATCTACAGAGTTCATCAACTTCAAGCCCCATAAACCATGGTAGTCGCAACAGAGTGGTACGAAAGGTCATACTGTTTTAATGTTTTCTTACTGTGTTAATTTTAGAATAAAAGGAACTGAACGTGCAATATCCAGCTATTCGTGTGATGTAGTTCTCTACCCGCGGCAAGATAGGACACACTTCAGCATAAGCATCGGTCCAGCAATGTATCACACATAGTTAGTTGATGGTTAATCAATTACGAGAAACTCCTAACATAGTTTATATTGTATTTTTTTTGGCATACAAATTGAGTTAAAGATAGTTTTCTAATACATTGAGTTTCTATCTACTATATTTAACATCTTTTTCTTATATACTTGCATTATTTATATTTCTTTATTTAATAAGGTTAAGTTGAGGGTCGAAGAGGTAAAGTGTTACTTTAGGTTTCGCTTCAAGATTAGTCTGCATTTTTTAGAGAATCTCCCCTAACATATACATCGTAATTCAATGTAATGTCGTGATATTTGTCCTGCATCTTTTACAATGCATATCTAGTAACTAGGCTCACATCCAGCGGCTTTGTTTAATATGTTAGTGTCCCAAAGTTTTGGTGGAGCCTCCTGTCTTCTTGCTGAGGAGTCCCTATTTACTTTCATATATTCATTTTGTTTTAGAATGTCGTAGGCTTGTCCCGGACAAATCCCTCCTTTCATTAGCAGAGTGCGTCCTATATAGTTAGACTAACGAACCTGGTAGGTGTCGGCATTTATTATTCACTCCATAACCTATTCCTTTTAAGTTTTATTTCCTAGACTTTGAGTTGTTGCTTTTCCAAGTGAATGGTTCCTTAAATATTCTAGTTAGGTTGATTGTTGTTTAAACCTTCTACTAATTTAAAAAGTTCTCTTAGTGTGTTTGAGTAAATCTTCCTTTCTACAGAGTTGAGTTATGTCAAGGTTTCGGGTTGAGGCAACAATGGTTCACTACGATGCCCGGTCCACAACCCTGAGTGTAGGATCAAGGGCAGTAACGTTTTCTATCTCTTCTTCAATGTGGCGTAGTTAATCCTACTATGTTGGTCCAAATCTAGGGAAATGACTTTTTACAGGTCATGCAAGCTACCCCCAAATACTTTAGCCCAATTAGATCCACACAAGCCACGAACTAAATTCCGGCGCTCTCAACACTATCAATATCAATAGAAGATATCAGTATTCTGGAGTGTTTCGCAAGCACAGTCAAAACATCGAAAAATGTTTGGGGGGCGACATCAAAGCCCCCACAAAAACTAGGCAGTGTGCACAAATCAACCTACCCACCAATTAGTGTGCAAAAGCAATCGACAAAAGTTTTTTTTCATACATTTAACAGAGGCACACAAAAGTATCAGCGCTCGTCACATTAACGGAAGCAACAAGTGCATATTAGTAAAATAGGTTTGTCCATATTCACGACGTCAGGCGGCCGAGGTCGTCGCACTACAGCTCCTATAGGATACACAGCATGTTGTCGCAAAAGCAGCAGTCGCCAATTGGCGAACCCAACAATTAGAAATCAGAGCATCGTCAACTGTCCCGATGGACCATCAAACTAAACTAACGAACCCCTAGAATGGATAAAACAATCTTTCCGGACCTAGCAAAAATCAAGACACTCACCTAGCCTAAAATTACCCTCTGAATCACAAAACTCTCAAAAATGCGAATTCGACGCAGTGGACCCCCAATTTTCTCGACCACAGGAAACCAAAGTTTCCAACATGTCCTGAACACATGCACCACGGGAAACCGCAAATTATCCACAAAAGCTTTACACTATGAAACGAAAATCGCACAACTCAATTCTAACCGGGGTGGAAAATAAAGGTCGATCACACAAAATATGGCACTCCACACTGGAAACTCGAAAAGACGCGAAAACCCGGGCAAGCAACTTAGGCCGTGCAACGCCAACGTGCCACGGTATAAAATTTAACCATAAGAAATCAACGTTCAAACACTCATAATAGAAGCACGTCTGCAGTCCATATGGGAGAGGGAACCATGGTAACTTTAATGAAAAACCAAAGTCATTGATCAATCGTCATTGCAGTATAATAAACATTGCCTGAGATCCGGGAAAGTATTTTTTTGCAATGTAAATAGCATAATCGATATATGTGACTGAACTCACAAAACGTAAATGTTCAAACACATATGTTATATATTACCTACTCTGATACTACTTCCGTCCGTACAATATTATTGGTGACATTAATCATCTAATATATGTTTAGGCCCCCCTAAGCATGCACAAACTGTAATACCCCAAATATTTTTGAGCTAAGACTCGAACCATTCTTCGTGTGTGAATAAGATTTTACCAAGAAATTTAAATTTCATTACGTGTTACGGTCAGTAAATGTATCACCTTGAGTTCCAAAAAGAAGTGAAGAGAAATTCATTCAAGTCATCCATAAACTTTTTAAAAATTTGGTAAACTTCAAAAAACCATAACTTTAATAACATAAAGAGTTAGGTAGCCCATAAGGTATAAAATTAAATATCTTTGAATTCTCTTTCCAATGTCACTGTGTTTGCTAAAATCGAAATCTATATGAAGCAGAACACTCGTTGTAGTAATACCACCAACCACTTAGTTAGCTTTTGGTAAAAGGCTTTTCCATCACAAACTACAGAGTGTTTATTTGGTATTTTCCACCCCTCACCCCACTTAGTCTACGAAGAAGTGACCAAACCCCCCCAAAAACTATGGTCTAAACTGATTTAGAGAGAATATTTAAAAGGAGAAAAAATTCAAGGTTCCAAGCGTTCATCCAAGATTTTCCAAAAACCTAGTTCTTTGAGTTCTGTGACTTCGTCCATAGTGTTGATACACATTCCACGTGCCAATCCATTTGATGTTTTAATCCATAATTCAATTCTATTGATGTTGACTAATTGAGCTTTTTAGTTTAAGGAGTTTGTTGATGCTTATTCTTTCTTCTCATGTCCTTTTAATGGATTTTGTTTCATTCTTGAGTTGAGGGTTTCGAGTTTGAAGGTTGTTCTTGAGAAAATTTGAGTACATTTTTGTTTAATTATGTTGGTTTTACGAATCTAATAAGGTTTGAAAGAAATCAATCAATTCTAGGTGAATTAGGATAAAATTGAGAAGGAAAATTCATCGGCTTGTTCTTAAAAAAATCTGGGGCGGGGCGCCCCTGTAAAGCTTCCGGTGCCCCCAAAAATCACCCTAATGAAACCGAGATTGGCGCGGGAATTAATATCATTGATGCTCACTCAACTATAAAATATTTTAATAGAAAATCATTAACTTGATTTTTCAAACTCAAAAGTTACTCACATTTAAGACAAGTCACGCAACCTACTTATTATGTTTCCTTTCATTAAATTTTAGTGACATGTAATATTTTTATTTTAACTAAAATTTTAATAAAATAAACATATAGCTTTTTTAAAAAACCATTGCATTACCCGACCACTTGACTGGACCGCTAAAGTTATAATTTTCGATCCGCTTAATTACCGTTATTTTCCAAATATTTTCAAACTTCTCCCATTCTTTCTCCTTTGACTTTTTTTTTCAAAAATATCTACTTTCACAAACAACAACCTCTTCTTCCTCTTTAGCTTTGAATTAGCTCAATTTCTGATTCGCTAAATCATTCTCTCTTGTCTCTGAATTCTCTTTATTTTTTTGGTTATTGTTCATTAGCATATTTTAACTGAGAGTCGTCATGAAGGCGAAGGGGTAAAATCTAAAGAACCAATTTAGAGAAAAACCTCTCAAAACATTTCCATGCATTCTCTCATTTAATAAAAACTACCCTATAAATTCTCTCTTAATAAACTCTCCGTGTACAAACCCTGCAGCCTTCTAATTATATTTTAACCACCACTCTGTCTCTCTATTTAACTGAGATACTAGAAAAGGAAAAAGTCTTGAATTGAACACAAAAATTATCTTAAAAAAAAGAATAGAACGCGGAGGAGAAAAGATGGCAGACCAAGAGAATATTTTTGGAGAATAAGAGTAAAATATAAGTGTTAAATAATAATTTTTTTTACAGTAAGCGTTTTGGCACGTGATGGGTCATTAATTGATATATTGTTACGTCTTAAAATCAAAGTTAGAAACAAAAATTCCATGTCACTATATTTTAATGAAAAAACTAATTAAAGTAGGTTGAGTGACTTTCTATCAAGATAGCACGTTAAGTGAATTTTGCAGACTATTGAAAATAAAAGTTAGTGCCTTTTCTATGAAAAATTGATAGTTGAATGGACCTATCAAAATTTACTTAAAAGGGGCGTTAGTGTGAATGACCATCAAGATATTAATCATAAGTGCCCCAGGGACGTTAGCGATCACTTCCATCTCTTTCTTTCATTTTATTTCGTTCTTTGACCAAATTTATCTTCACTCTCTCTTTTTTTAACTTCCAACTACACTACCAATTAATAACCCCATATATCCTAAACTCTGCTTCTTCGTATTCAATTCAAGTAGGAGTTCAGAGATAAACTCTAAGAGTCCTTCAGTATAAATTTACCACATTGTTGACACAAGATATGAGATAAATGAGTATGAGAAACATGAGAACTGTTTATTTATGGGGTTAACATGACATTTAAATAGAGATATTTGATTTGAAGTATTCCTTCTCATAATTCCACATGAACTCCATAACTTGAGTATCCTTGAGAGGAGTAATATCATTGATTTGAAAGTATGAATTTCGAGTTCATGAGTCCTTGAGTTTCTTTGCGTCTTGAATTTTGAGTACTAATCATTTGTGTTGCTATTAAGGTTCCTGAGTTGAGTTGCTCATGTCCATAGTTCCACATAAACCCTAGCACATTTGCAGTTAATAAATTTTGAGAAATTTATTAAAGCCAACACTTTGAGTTCCTTACAACTAGTTGAGAAAAGTACACATTTAGTTTTAAGAAAAGTATTGACATACCGAGTAATTCATCCATCGCATAGAAGTATGGTATTGAGATTATACCATCAATATTATGATGCTGACTTCCCGGTATCAATAATCATTTTTAATATGAATTTTATATATTTTTTTGAGAAAAGTTTCACAAAATATTTGGTAGGACAGAGGACTAAGTATTTCTAAGGTATCAACCTCTTTTACATTGATAAAGAGAAACTGATAGTAACTGGAGTAATAGTTCAAAATAATATTGCAGAGATTTACGCCTCTTTCTAAGAGGAAAGTTAAGAGAAACGTATCTCAAACCATAGGAAAGTTATATTTGTAAACATATGAGCATGATTATGTATTATTGGGAGTAGTAGTAAGCACAAAGATAGGGGACGAGTGGTCGACAATTCAAGTCCTCATAATCCTATCTAGCCAACATTAGGTCAAGGTCATACTTTTTTAGATGATTCCTTATGAGTTTAAAGCATATCTCAGTGGATTCCACGTTGTTTTTTTTATGGATGTCCCGTAATACTTCGCGCAAGAGTAGGATATTCTAGTATGTGGGGAGAGACTTGTATTCATCCACGTAGCTCATAGTGATGATTTTTAGTTAGAGTAATCTGACATGAAAAAACTGAAGTTATTTTTTGTAGGTCTACATACAATGAGTTTTATGTACTTTTACATACAAGGATCTATATCTATGGTTTAAAAAATTTCCATCTATTTCCAACCATTTTATTGTACTGTTATTAACATCTTTCTAGCTACGTTGAGGTATCCACTAAATTGAATCACCTTGAGTTAGTTCTTTAAGTTGAGTGATCTGGATATTTGAGTTAAGGTAATTCTTGATTTATATTTAATTAGAGACTAGGTGAAAACCCTTACCTTTACCCCCGATTAGTTCGCATGTCATTGATTGGTATTCACCCTCATGTCAACTCATTAAAGCAGACTATTATCTAGTGCAAATCCTTAATTAAATATCTCTTGTTTAAAATCATTTTTTTCTCATGGCATGAACCCCCTTCATAAGACAAGTATTATATATGTGAGTTTCTAATATTGGTTTATGTTAAATATACTTTTAATGGAAAGAATTAACATAAACGCACGAACAAACGATTCACGCATTACTTAGTTTTCTTATTCATACATTGTTAATTGCTTAAGGTACATCCCAATACCTAGTTATGGTTAGCCTACTCATATACTTCAGGAAATTCACAATTCAATGTTTAGGGTTACTCAAAACAAATCATTTTCAAACTTATGAATTAAATAGATAAAAACCAAAATCTTGAATTGAAATTCAAAGTGCAAATTGCCATAAATCTGCTTCCAGATCCAGATTTAAATTGCTAAAAGTTTTCAAAATTCTTCCAAAAGACAAACCAAAAGTATCCAATAGGTTCTAACTCCCAAAAGAAATAATATTTAAAGTATTTAAATCCTAAACCAACTAGGAAAAGTTATTAAGGAAAATTTATTCGGGATGCGGTTTTGACAGACGACAGACCTACGGACCATGGGACGACCTAAGATCTGTGGTTTCCTCCATGATTCAAGTACTATAACTCAATCTTTATCATAAAAACGACGGTTCTTCATGATGGTCTGTCATTCACTACACTGGCATCATTTCCCTCCATGGTTTCACACTTGTCAGACCTTCATTGACTCCACCTACGGGCCATCCCGTCACAGAACCCACTACACACTCCATGGTCAACGGACGTCATCGTTTGCTTTTGCTTCATTTCTGTAACACACCCTTTTTCTCTCAACACACTTTTGAAAACTATTTTTCTGCAAAATTATGACTAATACTATACACATACTAACAATAAATATCCCACGACTCACACAAAATCCAATTGAAATGCACAAAAAATATCATAAACTCATGGCATATCATATATTATAGGGATCAATATATTGATATAGGTGAGGAATAAAAAGTAGACTTTTACAAGGATATTGTTGTATTATGACCCATAGAGAGGAAATGAAGATAGAGTAGTGAGAGATACAAACCCCAGATTGTATAAGGCCGCCGAGGTCCAATTAGGCTATGAATTTTTTCATGTGTGCCTATGTAACAATTGAGCTACCAACTATGTGATAATTATACTCGTTTTTCCTTTGATAAAGTTTAACACGAACGGCCGTTATAAGCAATGCATATTAGAGAAGAGGCCTTAAAATGAAGTAGTGTCGTACCTTCATAAGAGAGTCTATACCATGAGATAATTTTTTTAGTTTATAGTAATGTGAATGTAGCTTAGTTTGGAGATGATGGAATAGATCTATAACTTTAAAGTGAGCGCGACCTAAGGGGTGATGATAAAAAGAAACCAGTCCAATTGTTGACAATCAGAATAGTCAATGTTCAAGCAATAGTTAATGTGACATATCAACTCATCTCCTCTGTGTATTCCTACAGTCCCATCAATAACAAAATCTTGTGATGTTATAATATCTTGATTTTGTTCATGCATATACTCAATAATTTTAGAGAGATTAACATATATACTCATTTCCAGAATAGGGGCAAGGACTGTAGCTGCATACCCAAAAGATTTATTTCAGTGATCTCTTTAGTATTTCAGTGGATGCTAGATAAAATAGAGAAGGTTCATAGTTCTATCGTGATATTATGTTGTAAAATTCCATCTAAGGTTATAAATATTGAGGAAGAAGAGAATGAGGTTTTACTATGAGTAATTAAATGAAAGCCCTTAATGGATTCTGAGTAGTAATGCGGGAAACTCTAGTTGGTATGGTGGAGATGATGAGAGAATGAGAACTTCTTCAGAAGTTGGTTAGTGAGGTTCTATGGAGTTGTTAGAGTACTACGCTAGAATTTAGTTTTGTTAAACATTAGGTTGTTCTTGATACGAGCCCAATGATTGAATGTGGTGTTTATGGAGTAAAATTATTAGGTGACATTTCCAAAGAACTAAAGAAATACATAGATAGGTTTATAAAATTCATGTGATAAACTCAGTAATAACATTACAATCTGATTTGGAACATAAACATAAGTGTTCGTGATGATCTATTGTAATTCTAGAAACCCTAGGTCTAATCATGATAATAGAATCAAATCTGACTAAAATCAAGGGACCCAATGGGTGAAAGAAACCCACTATTGAAATCCCACATAACTGATGATGAATTTTATAGAGAAATCTTTAAATTATAGGGCTAGGACTGATGGAACCTTGTTGCATTCTTGAACTAGGGTTCTTAACCTTTCATCTCTTGCTTCTAATTTTCTATGTCTTAATTAATTATTTGAATTTAAGTTCTGATTATGTTTCTAGGCCTAAACTCACGAAAACCTTATGATTTAGAATGTAAACCACATAACTTAGGGCCAAATGTACAAGCAAAAGACCAAAAAGAACCTGACTTAAAAATTGTCAAATTCACTGACGGAGCGTAAGTCAAGTAATTGTACGTACTGGTCTACTTTCATTCACAAATGAGGACTTAAATTTGAATGTCCCATCAATGGAGTTAAATAACGTTTTAGTATTGGTTGATCGTCGTTCACGACTAAGGATTAAAGTCGGTTGGCCCATCGACGAAGCTGACTGACCACCGTTAGTCAGCTGATAGTCTATGCTAGTCGATCATCATTCACGACAAAGGACTAAAAGTTTGTTGTCCAATTGAAAGAGATGACTGATGGATCGTAAGTCGACAGATATTCTGTAGTTGGCTTCCATCGATGGCACCTGCAACTTCTGAAAATCTGCATTTTTGGTCTATTTTGGATAGCGAGGGTGTGTTAATATATTCCCCCTTGGGAACGCACTTGCGTCACTCTCAATGATCACGACAAAATAGCTTAGTATGGAGGGAAGGAGCTGCAATCCCTACTACTAAGCACTGAGAACTCAATTTCTGACTGAACAAAGTTCCAAGAACATGCAAATGCGCTAAAAATGCAAGTACAAACTAAAGGAACATGATTCTAAGACTAAATTCACGCATGAATGACTGAAAATCTTAAGAGGAACTATTACCTCAAGCTTGGGTGGAATCGCAAGGAAAGAGGTGACCATACTTGGACTTCATGGCTACTTCTTCTTCCCAAGTAGCTCCCTCTATGGACTAACTCCTCAACAAAATCTTAACTGAAGTGACTTATTTTTTTATCAACCTTCTAACATGACGCTAAAGAATCTCAACTAGTACATCCTCATAAGAAAGATTATATTTCAAAGGCACACTCTTTAATGGAACTACGGAGGCTGGATCACCCACACACTTTTTCAAAAGCAGATGAAAGACCGGATGCGTTGCTACTTAATCTACTAGCAACTCTAACTCATATGCCACTTTGCCAACCCTTTTCAAGATCTTGTTAAGTCCTACATATTGAGTATTGAGCTTCCCTTTCTTTCCAAATCTCATCACCCCTTCATAGGTGAACACTTTCAAGAAAACACAATTACAACTTAGAACTCTTGTTCCCTTCTCCTTACATTTACATAAGACTTCTGACGACTTTGGGTTGTCTTAAGTCTATCTCTAATGAGTTTCACTTTCTTAATAGCATAATAGATTGAATCTGGTCCTACCAACGCTGATTCATCTACTTTAAACCAACCAACTGGAGATCTACATATACGACCATACAGTGCGTCATAAGGGGCCATTTGAATATTGTAATGATAGCTAGAAAGAGTGCAAATACCATTTCTGCATATTGGTATTTGCACTCAAGATCAGGGGCCATCTGAATATTGGAGTGAACACATTTACGTGAATACCATAAAAGTAGTGCCTCCTGATCTTGAGTGCAAATACCACTTCCACATGTTCTAGGTCATGAGTCGGTTAGTTCTTCTCATGCACCTTAAGTTGTCTAGAAGCTTAATTTTAACATTGTCTCACTTCATCAACACACAACCTATTCCAATTGTGGATGCATCAAAATTTATAACATAGCCGTCTGAACACTCTGGTAGAGTCAAACAGGAGTTATAGTCAGCCTAGTTTTCAATTCTGCAAAGATTCTCTCACAATTATCAGAGCATCGAAACTTGACCATCTTCTTAGTCGACCTAGTAAATGGTGAGCCTATGGATGAAATTCCTTCCATTAAGTTTCTGTAATAACCCACTAGACCCTAGAAACTTCTGATATTTGTAATAGAGGTAGGCGTGGTCCATTGTTTGGTTGTTTCTATCTTCTAGGAATCTACTTGAGTTCATTCGCTAGACACAATATTCCTAAGGAAGGAAGTTGATTGTAACCAAAATTTGCACTTGCTAAATTTTGCAAATAATTGGAGATCTTTTAGATTTTGCATAATAACTCTCAAATGACTCGCATGCTCTTCTTCATACCTAGAGTAAATGAGGATATCATCAATAAAGACGAAAATGAACAAGTCCAAGTACGGTTTGACCATTCGTTTCATCAGATCCATGAAATTTGCAGGAGCATTGGTAAGTACAAATGACATAACTACAAATTCATAATTACCATACCGAATTGTGAAGGGTCTCTTTGGAATGTCACTATCTCTGATTCTGAGTTGATGATACCCTGATCTGAGGTTTGTCTTGGAGAAATGACTAAAACTATGAAGTTGGTCGAACAATTCATTATCTTGTGGATGGAAAACTTATTATTTATTACGACTTTGTTCAAATGCATATAGTAAATGCACATTCTGAGAGAACCATCATTAATCTTTGCCAAAAACACTAATGCACCCCATGGAAAAATACTAGGTCTGATGAAACCCTTATCTAGAAGGTCTTTCAATTGTTCTTTTAGTTCCTTTAGCTCTACTGTAGCCATTCTGTAAGGAGAAATAGAAAAAAGTTGGGTATTTGGAAGGAGATCAATTCCAAAGTCAATTTCCCTTTCGAGAGGAACTCCGGGAAGATTTTCTACAAACACTTAAGGAAACTCAGTGACTACTGAAACTGACTCAAGATTTGGGGTTTCGGAGAAAAAATCCTTAACCCGAACTAGATGATAGAGATAAACCTTAGAGATCATCATTTTGGCCTTGAGGTAAGAAATGAATCGACCCCTAGGCGCTAAGCTACTACTATTCAATTCTATGATTGGTTCGTCTAGAAACTGAAAACAAATAAGCTATAGTCCTACAATCACCACCCACTCCTTACTTGCCGTGCGACTGAGGCATAACAGGATTGTTATACATGCCTAGAATGAAATCAAAGTCTTATATTTATAGATGTACTCGAGGGTAACTTTCTGGGGAGAGGAGACTATGACATGGCAATTTTGCTACCCGTCTCACTTATAACGGGCGTTACCAAATGGGTAGGAGAACTGATATTATGTCTGAAAAGTGTTTATGGACTGACATCAAACTTGATTGCTATAAAGAGAGCTACAGAGATAAGAGTAGCTTCTAGATCTTTCCACTAAGTGTACTATGAGCCATATTCTTAAGCTGGTAGGATGCCAACTCAACCCTACCATTACCAATCACTTGTGTAATGATCGGGGATCACCCCCCAAAAGTTACACGGCGTACTTGACCTCTCAAAGGTCTTGTACAATCCTCTTAGCTATGATTTATTACATAGGTATGAGAAGTAGTGCGGAATTAAAAATTTTCACAACATAACTAATAAGAAGTACTTTCATAAAATGTAAGGAACGAAGTCTCATCATCACAAGACAACTTAGACATATCTTAAAATCATAGGGTCACGACCCTTTATATTGAAAGAGACATACTAAGTCTTATACGATGTCTTAAAGGAAAGAAACTAAAAGAAACATAATTCATGTCCTCGAACATATGAGGACATACCAATCTTGAAAGAAATCTACTTCACAAGCTTCACTTTCTAGGAACCTTCACTTGCTTGCCACCTATTACTTTTAGGAACATTCGAAGAATATGGGTTTAAGTACAACATGGTCTAAGTACTCAATATGACCAAAACATGATCAAATGAGGACATTTTCTATTGAGACACTTTTCTTTTCCATGGCCCGATTTTGATTAATTTTACAAACTCATATGAATCAAGTGTACCAAGAAATCAGATAAGTCATCATGACATACAAATGGGGACTACTTTCAATTAATGTATCAACATTTTAGTCACATCCATCAAGTAACACAATTAATTCATTTTATACTTTCCTTATCCAAAGTTATCTCAGGACTAACCGAGATAAGAACAAGAAGAAAGGAAACCACTCATACACCTAGTCAATACACAACTAATTATCATTAAGCACCAAAGTTAAGCCATTACATCATTCAAAAACTAAAACAGTGTAAAAACATCTCAGATACGTAGAGACCATACATGCATTTACGAACTTCACATAAGGACCATCCTCAAAAACAAAACCCGAGTTTCACTAGTGCAATGTGAAAGTAGCATCTTATACTACTATTCCCACCTTAGTGCTCCTCGGGATTCACCCTAGACTAGGAACATCACATCCAATAAGTTACATAGCCTTCATCAAAATCAGACATAAGATCAACATGCTTAATTAACATTAGACTTAAAAGTCAAATTACTTCATTAGCATCATATAGTAACCCCTTCATACATTTCCATACAAGGACACATCAAGACTCCCACCAAATGTCTACTTGTGCAATGGATAGATGGCATCCCATTCCACCACCTACACTAAGTAGTACACCCTTAGGAAGACCTCGTTCATTGCATTTATTTGTGGGGGCCAGCTTTATCTTACATACATCATGAGAGCATGACATGGAATCATAGTATTAACCCATACCGGATAAGGGATCCCCACTTGCTTAAGGTAAGGTCATTATTTTAGACTTTACATGGATCTCCAATAGCTAGACCTATGTGGGCGCATAGTTAAGGGATAAGTAGATTGCTTCTAAGTACTGCATCTCAACTAACGAAGAGCACTTATCTCAAGAGGTGCATTAGATACAACATCTCTACTCACAAAGAGTCTCCACTACCACCACCCCTGTTAAAATCCTCTTGCGTGTAAGCCAAACACCCCCCCCACGCGGTCTTAGACATTCATACATCATTAAGCTATACGGTAAGGGGGGAGATTTCTAAGAGTACTATATCTCAACTCATGAAGAGTACCTATCTCTAGAGGTTATTTTTGAATATTACATCTTAACTCAAAAAGCGTATCCAACCTCCAACCTATTATTCATTCATAGGAAAGCTCTTGGGAATAGTGAGCTTGCTACTAAACACTTCATTTCAACTCACGAAGAGTATCCATCCCAAAATCCCCATTTTTCATTCATTAGACTTCTTAGGGATATTAGGGTTGATGTTAGACACTATATCTCTACTCACGAATAGTGCATACCCCCAAAGTCCCCCATTCATTCTTTAACTTCATTCATTCATTATTTGTGTGTGTATGAGTGTATGTGAGAACACCTTTCACATAACTACCATCATTCATAACATTAACTTCTCAACATGATTATACTACATTCATCATAATTCACACACTATCATGCTTTACATTCACATTATACTTCAATTAGACATAGTATTTTCAAGTCACACATTCTCAAATTTATAAGACATCTTAAGCATATACATCATCATCACTTACTTCACAATCAATGCCTTCAAGGCCACAATCACAATTCACATATATATTCATATACTTCAAGTAAACACCGCCACCATAAGTGGACCATACCACTCAATATCAATCCAAGAAGAACTAGTCAATATAGATCAACTTACCCTTCGTCCAAGTCTTGACCACCTTTTCTCAATTCTCCGATAAATCATCATAATAAGGCATAAATGGCAGTAGATATTCGAAAAACAACATAATAAAAACACAATTCTAACATTGTCTAATAATATTCATCAAACCCAATTCATAAGTCAAAATTTGAGAATGTGCATAATCATGGTTCCATGGAGTTTTTTATCATAAAACCACCACTTTATATTAAAAACATCATAATTCATTCACTAAAATCTTTTCATGCAAAGAAACTCATGCTTAGAATTAAAAATAGAAGAATTTAGGAATTTGAAAACCTTTGTGGAAAGCCTTTGGATTGTCTCTTTGAATGAGAGAAGAATCAAGGATGAACTACAATACCTTATTTGTTAGAAATCCTACAGAATTAGGGTTAAAACTTGAATAATTTCGACCTTCTTCCTTGAAGCTCCAAACCTTCATCAATGGAGGTTTTTGGAGAAAGAATTTTGGAGAGCTTCTGTTTTACACTTGAGGATTTTGTTTTGATTGGTGAATTAGTGTTTAAAGTGACTAAATAACCGTCCATAAATAATCCTTAAAGTACCCAAAATACCCCTACACTAATTGGTCCCTTTAACCAGGTCTAATTGATTAAAACGACGGCCGGGGGGGGGGGGGGGGGGGGGGGGGGGGGGGGGGGGGGGACCAAATCTTGGACATGCACGCGCATCACGGAGGGAACCTCCAATCCATGGTGTGGAATTAATTTTGAGACATAATGGTTCGTGAAAATCCCACGTTTCAAGGAGAAATTTTTGCCTTTTAAGTGGCAGTTGGGCTACGCGCAAGCAGTGCCAAAAAGAGGTTGTTTTGGCGGCCTTCCTTCCACACCTTAAATCCTTCCTACCAAGGACCTTTGTGTTTTGAAGGGTCCTTGGGAAATCATTCCGCACATTTTTACCTAGGGCTATCTATTATAGTTTTCTAGGGTCATAACCACTAAATTTAGACTCCAAACAACACCGAAAAACATGCACAACAAACAATGACACACTAGCGCACATACAAGGCTAGTTTCCGAACGTCTTGGTCATTCTTCGATGTTTGACCTTGAAACTCTTCAAACTGACTTCTAAATCTTTTATTTATCATTTTAACACCTTATTATCTCATAAAACACATGATAGACTCTAGTTTGTGCTATTTCATTTTGAGGATCGTTACAACTTGCATCACTCCAAAAATTTTCTTAACCTTATCAATGAAGTTTTGTTGATCCTCAACAACTTGTGACCCTAAAAACCCAGGTGGATTCATACTAAAAAACTCTCGAACTCTAGCTGTCAGTGATCCATCATTTATTTTAATAGAGACTGGAACCTATTGATTGTTCGTGTTGGTCATTCTTTGAGACAAAAGCAAAATTACGTTCAAAAAATTCTAACATTAAAAACTCCGTCTGTGATAGAGGAAATGCTTAGGCATTCCATCATAAACTCTACAATATTTAGGATGATCTAAGTGCATAACGATGGATTAGAAAGACGATGTACCCAAGCAGATAAGAATATCAAGAAAGTGAAGTTTTCTTAAAAGCTTCATAGCCTCCCTCTCAAGATGTGGTGAACTTCACACCATGATGAAGGAATATCACTTGTGTGGCCTTTTCTATAACTAGGAACTAAATGTAATGCTCTAATACCAAGTTTGTCATGTCCCGAGCTACACCTGAGATGCAGACACGGGACCTACGACCACAAGTGATCCCAAGCTAACCAAGCTAACCCTATTGGAATGATCATGAGCATACTAAAGATAATTAACTGATGTGGAAGCTAAATCATAATTAAAATTAAAAGAAGGGAAATACCCATATACAATAACTAAGATATATGAAAACTAATGAGTTTAATATAGAGAAGATATTAACTCAATACTAAGTTGATACTAACTATGTATGAAAATAGCCTCTAACTTACTAGAAATGTTAAGAAAGGCCCCAGCTAAGTCTAGAAAAACTAAAAATAAAGGACTAAAAATACTAAAAGAAACTCATGAATATTTTCCTCAGAGAATGACGACTCACTACTGATTCTGCTAAGCTTGGAGATCGGGAATCGATCGAAGAATGATCTAAATGTTGAGAACCTAAACCTACATCACAAGAAGATATAGCTCATGTATGCATCAGTACTTGAAAGGTACTGAACATGTAGGATAGAGTAAAGCTGAAATATCATATAACTGAATAAATCAAATAAGTAACGATATAATCTAAATGTTGAGATAACTGAATGCAGTGACCAATTTATAATATGTTGAAACTGAATACTGAATATAATGATAAATGGTCAATGCAATAGAATTAGAATAGACTGTGGGAGCCACTAATAACCAATAATAAAATCACATAAGCTAAATGTGAAGTCTGATGATACTCCCCATCGGGAGGACCCAATATACTCTGCCAGAGGTATAGAGGCATGCTGGCGTGATCACTAAATTGAAACACACAAAGGGGACTTACAACCTATTTGGCTAGTAGTTCTAGGACTATTTGGGTATGTTGAATCCTAGTCCAACTAGGTATTATGATACTCCCAATGAATTAAGTGGTTAACTAATTATGATTGATATTCTAAAAATATTGGATAGCTCAAAAATGAACATGCAAACTGAGAATGTAACCACTAATCTGATAATGATGCATTCAAGTAATGAGGCATGTATATCTGAAATAACTGAAATATCTAACCTAGTATGTGCAATTCAAGAAGTAAAGAAATATATAGCTAGGGTTCTGAAATTCATGTGATAAACTCAATAATAACATTATAATCTGATTTGGAACATAAACGTAAGTAATTCATGATGATATGTTGTTATTGTAGATACCCTAGGTCTATTCATGATAAAGGAATCAAGAATCTGACTGAAATCTAGGGATTCAAAGGGTGAAAGGACTCCACTAGTGAAATCCCACATACCTGGTGATGAATTCTATGGACAAATCTTTAGATTTCAGGGTTGGAATTGATCGAACCTTCATGTGTTCTTGACTAGGGTTCTTGACCGTTTTCTTCACTCTTGCTTCTAATTTTCTATGTCTTGATTAATGATTTGACTTTAAGTTCTAGTTATGTTTCTAGGCTTAAACTGACTAAAACCTCATAATTTAGCATATGAACGACATAGCTTAGGGGACAAACGAATAAGGAAAAGACCCCTGACTTAAAATTTGTCGGAACCAATGACAGAGTTGACTGACAGACCGTAAGTCAACCT
The DNA here is from genome assembly GCA_027704765.1 of Solanum habrochaites. Taxonomy (NCBI): domain Eukaryota; kingdom Viridiplantae; phylum Streptophyta; class Magnoliopsida; order Solanales; family Solanaceae; genus Solanum; species Solanum habrochaites. The sequence goes on from JAKWJA010002499.1 coordinate 18,070,316, forward strand.
ACAGTTTGTACTAGTCGACCTTCGTTGACAAATGAGGAATGAAAGTTGAATGACCCATCAATGGATTTGACTGACGTATCGTAAGTCAAATGACGGTCCATACTGGTTGATCGTCGTTCACGACTTAGGATTAAGTCGGTTGGCCCATTAATGGAGTTGACTGATGGTCCATACTAGTCAATCTTCGTTCATGACTAAGGATTGAAAGTTTGCTTTTACCCTCAATGAGCTTGGTACTACGCCATAAGTCGCTTGACGTCCATAGTTGTATTCATCAGGGCAACTGGTAACTTTAAAAAATTTGCATTTTTGTTTTATTTTAGATACAGGGTGTTACACGGCGCACCCATGTAAAGATTTAGGGGATGGCACCCTACTCCTGTAGTGCGCCCCAAACCAGCCTCAGGAAAATGTGGGCTGGCACGGTCCAATCAGGTCCCTTTCGCCTCCGTTCTTCAATTCATATTTGTATTTCAAAACATATCTTCTCTCTATTCTTGATATTAACTATCCAAACTACATATAACTACTGATAAATCCTATTATCCTAATCATGAATATTGATTTCATAATTTAAATTTAATGTAGAGTTAAGAGTAAAGTTCGAGAAAGTCCTTTGAGTCTTTTCGAGAAGTCTCTACAAAAAAAAAATTATTTATAAACTTGTTTCAAGACTTAACAGAATGGTAGTGATACAATCAAACTGTACTTCTCAAATAAGAAGTAAAAAGCGGGGTGTCAAGGAAAATTGTAAATAACCAACGGAGTGAGGTGGGGATCGTTCCCACGAGGGGGAAAAATGTTTAGGACTAGCTTCAATCTATTATTACTAGTGTTCAGTCAATTACTTCCTTTGGGAAAGCAAAATGATAAAAAAGGGGGTATTCTCTTTTAAAAAATGAAAATAACTAGAGAAATTGAATAGAGGCACTTAACAGCTTCGTATGTTGGAGTTTAATCAATTAATGAAAGTAAACTAGGGTTGACGTGTTCCCCACAGGTCATAATTTGATAAGTCTAACTATGACCAATTATTTCCTAGTGATCTTGCATGCAAAGTGATAATTATTTATTTCTAAATCTTGTCCGGCTCTGTAGAAAATTTCACTACGCACCTGATAAGGGGCTACGTGTGTTGGTATACTAACCCTTATCTTAACTCATATTAAGTACGTATCGATATTGACTCAGTTCTTACCTCGTACCCAATCAATTACTAGCCTATTAGATAGTAACACTAAATCTATGTGATAATTCTTTCCTAGTATCTACCTCCTGTCCGGCAAAGTAGCATTAGGCTAGTTGTATGTTAGCCTCCGTAAAAAGACTTATAACGAAAGAATATCAAGATACGACAAGACACTATTCTAGAATGTTATTTAATAGGTTTTACCTCAGTTATTAGACTATGGTTCCACAACCCTATAGTTATGGAGTTTAGTACCCATAGTCATAATCCAATATCAATATTGATATAAGAATCATGCACTTAATTCGATGAGAACAGAGTACAATCAAAAGTTTGCTTGATAATCAACGAAAATAAACCAACAATCAAGTACAAGAATCTCAAAATAACCAAGAATCTAACAAACGTCTAAAAAAAATAATCAAGAGGTTAACGTAATAAAGGGCCTACTAATAATCCAGAGCTAACAAATAATCCAGATTATAAACCTCAAAACGAGGTGTTTCAAGTATTTATAAGAAAATAAAACCTATTAAACAAGGACTATATTTGCTGAAAATTGTGTCAAAAACGCGGCGGGTCGACGACCTCGCGACGGGAGTCTGGTACGACGGGCCGCATGGACTCGTCATCCCAACTTTGCAAAGTTATTCTGCTGCTTGATGACGCCCAAACTTACTTCTCAAAATAAGAAGTAAGTAAAGTGGTCGCTTAAAGTAAATAAACCCCAAACTAGTGAGGGTTGGGAGTGTTCCCACGAGGAAAAAGTCTAGAGTTAACTTCAACTTGTTATTACTATTGTTCGGTTGAATGACTTCCCTAGAAAGATAAACATTAAAAAGGGGGTGTATTTCCTAATGAGTAAAATAACTAACGAAATTGAAAGAGACACTTAACAGTTTGTGAAAAGTTGGTTTTAATCAATTAATCAAAGTAACTAGGGTTTAACGTGTTCCCCACAGGTTCGTAAACGTGATAATTCTACTATCAAAAATTCTTTCCTAGTATCTGCATGCAAAAAGTGATAAGTTATTTATTCTAAACTGGTCCTGGCATCTATGAATAATCTCACTCCGCACCTGGTCCGGCTACGTGTGGTGCTTTCCTAAACCCCTTATTTTACCTCATATTAAGCAGCATAATTCGATATTTGACTAAGTTAGTACCTCGTACCAATCCAATACTAGCCTAATTGATACTATACACTAAATCTATGTTAATAATTCTTTTATATTAGCTACCTCCTTGGGTCCGGCAGTAGGCATTAAGGTGAGTTCTAACGTGATCATCAGTAAAAAGACTTTAAGCGAAAGAATATTAATACATGCAAGAAACTATTAAGGAATTGTTATTTAGTAGGGTATTCATTATTGCTCTGGTTCCCACAACCTAGTTATGGAAGTGTAGTTACTCATTAGCCTATAAACACAACATTCAAATAGTCAAATAAGAATTCATGTACTTACTCAATGAGAAAGAAGTAAAATCCAAAGGTGGCTGATTATTAACCAAAAACACTGCAATCCAATGATAATCCAAAAAAGCTAACACTAATTACAAAGAGTCTAATTAATATGATGTCTAAACTATCTGGTTTCACTCCAAAACGAGGTTTTTCAAATACTATTTACATAAAAATAAAAACTCATTACACAAGAAACTAGAATTACTGGAAATCTGCAAAACGGGCTGGGTAGAGTGACCATGCGACGGACCGTCGTGGGGTTCATGACGGACCGTCAGGACCTCCGGTGTCCCATACTTGTACACTTTCTTCTGCTGCTTCGTCATTCCCTCGACGGCAGATGACGGACCGTCATAGGCACAACGGTCGTCGAGGGTCTTGTTTCAAATACTTTCAACTCTCGGAAATATGGGTACTGGGATCACTTCTCTTGAACTCCACGACGAACCTGCACAAAAAACGGGACCGTCATAGCCATGAAGGCCGTCACAAGCTTCGTTAACCCACCTTCGGAAGACTTCCCCCATCTTCCTTCAGCAGCTTCTCTACATGGCACATAGGACCGTCATACAAAGCACGACGGACCGTCATAAGCTCCGTAGGTGGTTCTTTTTCTGATTTCTTCTCTCAAAATCCCGCATTTGTCTTTGGCACAGATTTAGTGCAAAAAAGAGAAAAATATATAAAAAATTGCACAAAAAGGCTTATTGGACGTCACTAAACTTAAGAAAAAGTATTTAATGATTACCGTGAAACCCGGTCTTTATATAACACCCTCAACATTAATTCGTTGTTGTGTCCTCAAGCGACGCACTATGACTCATACACAATCCTTGTACAATAGTATCCATGTTATATCCTTTGCAATCATTTGGCTATCAATTCTCGATTAATCTAGGCATGCTATCACTATGATGTTTGAATTTTTGTGGGATCAGGAGAAGGCCAAAAGGAGGCTTCACCTGCAATTCACACCATCTTCGTGAATTTCTCACCGAGTGTAACAAATTCTGGTATTGCAACTAATGTACTCCACTTAGAAAAGAACAAAAATCTAATTTTTTTCACATAATGATTTCAGTTTGAGTATAGGATACATTTCAACACGAGCTCTCAGAACAAAGTCACACTCATTCATACTATGCTCTGCCCTTATTTACGGCCTTAAGTTCGCTATGACAACCCTTAGGATCACGGATAGGACTTTTTTAGCTGGTAACATAGGCTCAGGGCGTCAGGTGAGGTACATTTTAGGTATAATGTTAGTGACTTTTTCCCTCTGACATATCGGCTAAACCTTCCCTTTTACTATCATTTATCTAGCCAGTTTATAATACTCTGCTTCGTTCCTCTTGCTCAAGTTTTTATCTTCTTGCTTCATTGTTTGAAGTAGTGACTCTTCTTTCTTTCTGGTTTTGTATATTTAATGTATATTTTTCTTTTTCTGTACTTTATTTCAACTAATTTTGGAGTCACTTTACTGTTTGTTCTTTTCTCTCTTCTTTTTTCTTTCAACCCCACCATTTTTCCAGAGCATTCCTCATAATAGCCACCCCTCAACTCATGTGCTTTTCCTTAGTCAAGGTTACACCCAATACCCAAAGTTGGGTCAGGGCCAAAACAAAGGTTGTTTTAATGTATTAGCCACCCTCAAACTTATGCTTTTGGCATAAGTTGGGGTGCAAGATGTCCCAAGGAAAGGGACCAGGGCCAAACATTGTCCCGAAAAAGAGCAGTTAGGGTGAAAAAGAAAGGTCTAATTGAAGCTCAGATTTATTTGGAGCAAGAAGGCATTAAATTTCATTCGGTTTTTTTCTATTTAGGATAGAAATGGGCTTCTGAATAAGGGCTATGATCCTTTCCTAATTGTTTCTTTACAGCTTACTTTTATAGCAGGGACTAAACCAGAAAGTTCTAGCTCCTTTTAGTACCAATAGTGGATATTAAAAATTGCCTCAACTCACTTGACATGTCATCACTATACCAGATATTTAGAACCTAGTTCGAATAAAAGACTTAGGGTAATGCAATGGTTGTGTATGTAATTCTATTTTCATGCTTAGAGCCACACATTGTCAGTTACGTATGCCTAGTATGCATTATTTCAGTTTATCAGGATTATCATTTAGCATATGCTCTAGAATACTATGTAACAAAACAGATATAAACATGTCGGTTCCACAGAGAATAAAAAAGTAATTAGTCTTTCGGGGAAAAAGAACAAGGCAAGAAAACCCCAAAACAAAAAAGAGGATAGTGAATGGGCTACTCAGACTGTCACCCTAACACTCGCGTTATCCATTTACTCACCCCCAACAAAAAAAGCATTGCAATTGTCCCAATGCATAAAAAATGGAAATACTAGAGTGGGAGGTGAAGAAAACCTGCTGGCGCAAAGCACCATTCGACAGCAAGATGGTGGGTCAGGTTCCCAGAACCCGTCCGCTGCACTAGGACACCTCAGTGAGTCTACAGCAACAGTTCGCACCAGCAGTAGAACTCCAGCGATATCTACAGTTTGGGAGCTAGAGCCCCAGCCGAACTCTGACGCTCTCATCTTGTGGCACCGCCTAGTCAGCAAGGAGGCTCTCGCGCAGGCCCCTATCTTCGGCGCTCCGCTTCCTTGCTGTGCATCATCCTCTGCTCGACCCTACGCCTCGGCACTCTCTCGAGGGGGGGTGGTGGAATTTCTAGAGTAGTGAAGTAAACAAGGCCGATAGCACAGATCACAACAGGCTCGATAGAAGGGGGCCTCAGACTCGGCCCCCTTGCCGCTTAGCGATTGTGTCGAGTCGGCACGAAGATTGTCGATGCAGCCTTGAAAAGAGTAGACAACATCCACCGGAGGGGCTGGCGGGCTAAACACTCTCAACTCAATGCGGTCAGACGCTGGTTGCCTCAGCAATCTTCGCTCTGTAACTGCTGCATCTCTCCTCTCTAGACGTTGCTCAGACTCTGTAACGAATTTTGCATCCATGGTGACATGTGCAGGAAGGGTGGCCATTTTGCCTATAGTTTTTGGGACCCTAGCAAGCGGGTGGGGGGACCGGTTTAATAAAGGTGAGAGGGGTTGGTGACGGAGGAGCTCGGGGACTGTGCTACTAACAGGGATTGATAGATAAGGGTGGGGGTCTTAGGTGGTAGGGTTAGTGTAACGGTGGATGACTGTGTACAAGTGGCGGGCCTGGCCTAAGTAACCAAAAGATCATAGAAAGTGGGGTCAGCTCTGTTAACGGGGCCATCTACGTGGGCCAACTCAATTTGCCTCTCTCTGATGAGGCCGACATCAAGGAACCTGCGGGGTATCTCTTTCAACTGATATATGGCCATTATGGGCACACACCTGGGACCCGCAAAGGGCGAAGCTATGCAAAGTTGACCTCGAACCCAGCTATCATCGCCGCCACCAACCCTGCGCGATCCCCATGTAAACAGATTGCTTGTCAGATAGTTGTGGGGAGATGGGAAGATTGAGATAAGTGATAAGAGAGTGACGGAAAAAGAAGCACAAGGAACTTTGATTGTGGAATGTTGTGTTGAATGTGAGTTGGACTTCTTGATGGCCCCCTAGGCTCAGTTGAACCCAATACAGGCAACCTCTCCATCTCTGACCGGTGCAGGGAAAGCCACCTATTGGTGGTCTCTTCAGTGTCGGCTCTACAGGAACTGGCCCATCCTTCACTATCTGCCAAGCGGTAGTTCAAAACTCGGGCAAGAGTAAGGGGGTTAAGATCATGTAGAGTCCCATAAGTAAATGCTAGCGTAGGAAATAAGCGGATAAGGGTAACCGGAGATGCTGAGGGCAGGGAGGTGAAAGGGACAATGTCAACCTGCCGCCCCTGACTCGAAACAATGCTCCAATGGGGCCTGTTTTTTTAAGCGGGGAGACCAGCAAGACGGTCGATTGATGATGATCGGAGAGTGCAATACGTAGGATGCGTTAGAACTTCGGACCATCTTCCTCATATAACATCCAAACGGACGTGCTCGTCAATCAGGCGAGTTCTAGTGAAAGAGATTTGTGGTCTCAGGCATCGCAGGATACTTTACAGTAGGACCCGCCGCTCCAAGGGGAGTGTTCGAGTCCATCCTTTTTGTAATTAAGAAAACTTTGATCGGAATAGGGAATAAGACTGTTGAAAAAGCCGGTCGAACATCACACAGTTGGGGCTAGTCAGTAACCGGGGGGTGAGATGCAGAGAATGGTGACAAAGGTTGAGGGTGTGGATGACCGAACTTTCAGGGCCTCATCAGAACGAAGGCGGAAAAAGTCGAAGAACCGTTCGCCGTCTGGACGGGTTCCGCGTGGAGGGTGGGGAGGGGGTGCGAGGAAACCTCATCAGTCAGGAGGCTTTCACGGACCACTAAGCTCCAAGGAGCCAGACGCTCCCTTTCATTGGGCGACCAAAAGGTAGGCACAGGTCAGTGGCGCTCCATCCGGAATGGGAGGGCAGTTGACTACGCCGGACGCCACATTTTATGGTGGGGGCTCGTGGCAGAACGTGCAACACGGGGATGGGGGGAAGTGCTTGGGGGCACTTATCGGGGTCAGCTCATCATCAGAGTCAGTGATGACCAAGGAGGGGCAGACGAGGCGAGGGAATGGGGGCGACAGGGATGATCACACGAGGCATAGACTCGATCTGGTTTTGGTGCATATAATAGAGAGTACCGTAAAGGATCAATATTTTATACTAGAAGGAGCAAACAAGAACAGCAAAAAAAAAAAAATTAAAAACAAAATGACATTGTATATAGTACCAGTGAAAACACAACGGAACCAGGTGACGGCTTTTGGTTGTGGGTGCATGTCGTGAGTACGGAAGGATTTCATCATGGGGTCGTCGTGGTCTTACTTAGACTATGTTTATATGAGAACCCTGAAGGAGTGTGGTATTGAATAGTATGACGGGTAGATGTCAGGACGGGCCGTCAAAGTAAACGGTCTTCCAGCATAGGGGTCCGCATGAGGACAACTACAAGAAATATGGAGACACTAGAGAGGGTTTCTCTGACCGTCAAGATGGTTCATGAAGGACGGAACGTCACAGGTTACGACTGTCCGGCGTCTAGTATGGGTCCGTCTGAGGACATTAAAAGAAAATGAGGACCCTTAGGAGAGGGCCTTGAACAGTACAGGACAGGTTCATGCAAGGAAGGGACCGTCGAGGGGTATTGATGACTAATCATCATAGTTGTCCATTTGAGGGACACGTAGAAAAATAGAGAGAGCCCTTAGGAAAGGTGTTTCTGACACCAGACAAGGTTGGCAGGAAGGACCGTGAGTAGGGAGATGACGCGTTCGTGCATTTTGTGTCAGTTGGAGGCGTAAACTAGAAAAAGTGAGAGACCTCTTAGGAAGGAGGGTCTCTGACAAACCAGAACAGTTGCAGGCCGGAACAGTAACAGGGAACCGACGGGTCCGTCGCAGGGCCGTTGTGTGGACAACTTGGAGAAAAAAATGGACATGGGGTGGTGTTGAAGGTTTAGTCGGTTGGTTGGTGGAACGGACCTAATGACGGTCCGTCATGGATACGACGGGTCCATCATCGGGGTTCTCGTTCTGTAATCATGTGACAGAACTTGGAGCTTCACCATTCATCCCTATGATCGCAAATCGAATTGATAGTGTTTGACCTATATTTGTCTAACCCAAATACCTAGTAAACATAGCAATGCTAGACAACTTATTTTAGGGTTTTAACACGCCAATTTTGAGGATTTTTTCAACTAGGTTAGACTAAAATTTATAAAGATTATGAACGTTATCAAGAGAACTACGGCTACTACTAATTGAAGAAACAAAAATGCAATATAAATGAGTAGCGGAACATAGAGACCAACCTGAGAAATTTGAGGGAAAAAAGAAAAAAACAAGAGGGAAAGTACTTGTGATCAAGTGGACACCCACAGCAGCAGCCTCTACGACTTAGAGATGATGGAATTTTGAGAATTTGGAGAAGTGGGGAAAAATGAGGAGCTTTGAAAGTTGAAAAGTGAGGAAATGGGAGAGAAGAGAAAGAGTGATGACAAAGAATGGGGTGGGGGTTTAATGATGAATTTTTAAAAAAAAACTCAGTGGGTCGGGTGGGTAGCTTCATTAAAGACGCGACCAATCACCGACGACGGTCCGTATTATTGCGACGGTTCGGACGCTTTGTTCGTCGCGTGTGCCTAGTTTGAAAATATAGAAAGGACGTTACCTGGCACCCACGGGATGAATGCGACGGTCCGTAATAGGCACAAAGGTTATCGATTGTGGATCCGGAACGGTGATGCTGCAGAGTGATTTTCTGTTAGAATGTAATGGTGATGTGCTGCACATATAAAAACCCATTAGTGAAAATGCATACCATACTCGAAGAAAACTATAAGTATTGGGTTTCCTCCAAAAAAAGCGCTGATTAATGTTCGCGACACGACCTGAGCGAACTTGATTTTCTCAGCATTCATCAAGATGGTATGCCCTCTATCAGTTATTACCGATTGCAGTTATGCCCAAAAGAGAGTTTTATTCATTCTTCTATTTCACCTTAGGACCGCACTCCCCTTGGTTTTTAACTCAAACACTCCATGAGGGAATAAGTTGGGGGTAATCAAGTAAGGGCCAGTCGTTGGACTCTTGAGGCTTGACCGGAAGAACAGGCAAAACCAGAACTGTTAAAAGCACAAAATCCCCCAACATAACTCTTGTTTTGCATTTTTTGTTACATTCTCATTCTGCGTCTTTTCTTTGTGGATATGGAGGATACCGATTGAGGCTCACCAATCTGCCTCATGAGCCTACAAATTGAAAGGTCGCTTTTTAAGTGTTCAAACGAAATTTCATCTGCCCCTTGTCAATATCAAGCTAAGGCTCTTACCTGTAGCAAGGGGGGGAATGGCCTCCAGAATTAAGAATAATTAGGCGCTTCAAAATCAGACCGTCAACAATCAAGAATAACAAAATTGCAGGAAGAAAATGAATTGGACTCCACTTTTAATAGCACAATCATAGAGTATCCCTAAGTCCTTTCACTGTTCGATAGCCATCAGTAGCCCATCGCAGTGGGTTTGGGTAACCCAAAACCCAACTTCTTGTAAATCGAAAGGGGGGATTTGAGATAATGCGTGGCCCCTAGATCAATAATGCTTGCACAAAATGTTACTGACCGGACGGTACAAGGAATTAGTGAACGCACCAGGATCTTCGTCTTTTGTACGAGAGATCTTGTAGCAAAAGTCCACTACAATGGGCACTCATCACATCCTCGGAAAGTGACTGATCTGTCTTTGAACCAAAATTCTCTTCATACACTGGCATAAACGCGGGAGGAATTTGTTCTAGAGCTTCTTACAAAAGGGAAATTGATAGAAAGGCTGTGCTTCAGCATTGTTATTAAAACGCCGATTTACTATTCCTCAGTCTTTTTCACTAATCATTGAGGATGGGTGGTTGGTTGGTCTAGGACATGGTAATTACTTCATAGGGACTTCTGAACTGTTCCAGTGCTACTTTTTGCTTACACCACTACTCCTTTACTTACCTGGTATAATCATACTTTCTCACCTTTTCTATTAGCGGCATAGGTGGGTCAATGGTTTGCTTACCACCACAAGTGTGATTTGCCCATCAGTGTGATCATTTTTCAGATTTTGGACAGTGTTGCTAGGAGAGTGCCCGGTTGCCGTGTGTTTCACTGTCGCAGATTAATTGGGCCATTTGCAACTCGATCTGCTTAATCGATATTGCAGGTGTATCGAACTTTGTGGCCCCATAACGACTAAATCACACCTCAACTCTTTAATAGCTCATCACTAGAACGAAACTCCTCATCATTTTGTTGAAACATACCTCCACTTCACGGATTTTGAAGAGGGAATAGGGCCCATTCCTATCATTATGTTACCGTATTTACCCCTGTTGAAGTTGTTATCGAGGGTTGTAGTCCATCTGGACATAAGGAATCCTCCAAGGTTATAGTACCATAGATCCGACTTGGTTCCCTTGGACCTTGGTGCCAATTATCCTGATTGAGCCTTAGGCGCTCGGTCGAAAACCCAACGTCTGTCATTACAGGATAGGAGTCTTCCGAAATAATTAGCATCATCATTAGGTATCCCGTGGTTAATTATGGCAAGTAGTTAACTGCATTTATCTTTTATGACACACCCAGTGAAGTGATATGTTTAGTACCAACCCAAGCTCATGTTATCATATGAGCAATTTATACGAATCTAATCTATGGCTGGGTGTGGTGGACTGCAAACATATGCGAAGGTATTTCTCCCGGTTTTATCTGACTTCCTGTACTCAAAGCTTGCTTAGTTCGGGAGTTTTCTTTCTTACTTTTCAGCAATCTCAGCATATAAGGATCAGCTCCCCATAAGATCCACCTTCTATATGTGTCCAACACCGCTTATTATTATTTATCCTGTCCCCGATAGAAATTAGAAAATTCCTTTAGTGACTCATTCCATATATACGGTGATTTGGGACCACTTCACCAATCACGAGGTGATGAATCTATCCCAAGAATCACTAACTGACACTCTAGTAGGCCACAAAGTTGTTCACTCTGTCTTGTGGTTAGTTTCTTAGAGACCGGGGGGTAATAGCGTGCTAAGAAAAACATCCCTTAATTGGTTCCAAGTGAAAATGAGTGTAGGGGAGCTCATGTAACCATATAGAAGCTCTTCAAGGTCAGTGAGAGGGAAAACACTCTAAGCCCTATTAGATCCAAGTCAGGCCTCCTACACAGCTTTACAACACTGCCCCTTACATTAGCTATATGGGCATATGGATCCTCGAAGGTTGTGCCCGTGAAAAAAAAACCTTGGACAGTGGAGCATTTTGAATAAGGTATAGTACCACGAAAGTGTGTCTGGTCGGTAGAGGAGGCAAGACAAGTGTAACATCGGAGTCTGGCTATGTTGGGATATCCTCTTGTAGTATGCTTGGGCATGGAGCGAGATTTTTGTACACCTCTGGTTGGTTCACCCAGAGCAGTCGGTGGGAAGGTCGTGGTCGGGGTCGGTTGGGTGTGAACAACTGACCATCTGAAACATCAGCCGGCAGGAGCTGGGTGGGATGTTCTAGTTGGATCATGTCATCATTAATCCCAAGTTCTATATGTTGTGTAGTAGTGATGCTGATTCGTGATGTAGGGAAACAAGGGGTCTCTCATCTCACGTGTATTTGGCCATATAAGGAGGGGGTGGGTCTGCAACGAATCAAAAATACATATAAAACAAAGTAGTAAAATCAGGAAAATCTCAACTAAACTATAGTTAATAAGTTTTAAGTATAATAAAGATACGTTCCCGGCCAGGACGGCGCCCAAAATTTGATAGCTCAAACTTACTTCTCTAATAAGAAGTAAAGCGGTACGTGTAAAGAAATAACCCAACTAGTGAGGTGGGATCGTTCCACGAGGAAGGGAAAAGAGTTTAGAATTAGCTTTAATCTATATTACTATTGTTTAGTCATTACTTCCTTGGAAAACAAAAATGATGAAAAAAGGGGGTTTCTATTTCTTAAAATAATATTAAAATAACTAGAGAAATTGAAAAAGAGAACACTTAACAGCTTGAAATTTTGGAAGTGTGTGAACAATTAATGAAAGTACTAGGGTTTAAGTGTTCCCCACAGGTCATTAATTTGATAAGTCTAACTATAAAAAAGTCTATTCCTGTAGGTCTTGCATGTAAAGTATATAAGTTATTTATTTACAAATCCTTGGTCCAGCATCTAGAAAATTTCACTCGCCACCTTGATCCGGCTACGTGTGTTGTTTATTTTTACTAACCTCCTTATATTTACCTCTATTAAGCATAGTATTCGCGATTTGATCAGTTCTTACCCTCATACCAAGCATACTAGCTATAGATAGGTATACACTAAATATAGTTGATAATTCTTTTCAGATTACACCCCTTGGTCTGGCCGCAAGTGCATTATTAAGTTTGCGAAGTTTAGTTCTAACATTGGTCATCCGTATTTAAAAAGGAACTTCTAAATGAAAGAATTATCAATACGGCAAGACACTATTCTAGAATTTTTATTTTAGTTAGGTTTACCTCATTATTAGCCTAGGTTCCCAACAAACCCTAGTTATGAGTTTAGTTAATAAAGTCATAATGACAATATTCAAATTGTATATAAAGAATTCATGCAATTATCTTCGATGAGAAGAGTGTATAAAAATCAGAAAGTTCGCTTGATTAATCAATTTTGAAAATCACCCACAATTCAAGTACAAGAATCTCCAAAAAAATTAATCAAGAATCTACAAAACGTCTTTAAAAAAATAATCCAAAAGTCTTCTAACAATAATCAGGGCCTAACCTACATAATCCAAAAGTGTAACAAATAATCCAAAGTCTAACCTCCAAAAACGAGGTTTTTCGAACTATTATAAAAAACTAAACCTAAGTAAACAAGGACTCGGACCAATTTGCTGGAAATATGTCAAAAACGCGGGCTGTTTGCTGGATAGACGGACCTCACGACGGGACGTCGTAGTCACGATGGGCCGTCATGGACTCGTCGTCCAATACTTTGAATATTTCTTCTACTCTATTTCACCGGTACCCCGAAGGCAGGTATGACGGATCGTTACGAGCACAACGGCGTCGAGGGTCTCCGTTCAAAAACATTGAAATCTTGGGAATATGGAAAGGAAACTGGGGCTACTTCCGATCTCATGACGAACCTGCAGGGCCGGGACCGTCAGGATACGAAGGTCCTATCACGCTTTCCGCAAACGACCCACACTTGGTCAAACTTCCCCATATTCCTTCAGCAGCTGCACTAGCTGCCACTAGGACCTTCACGAGAATGAAGACCTGCACAAGCGCCGTTAGGTCGGCTCTTCTGCATTTTCTCGGTCCAAAAACTCCACATTCATCTTATTTGACAAGATTTCCTGCAAATAATTAAGGAGAAAACTTATAATAAAAAATTAGCACAACAAGGGTGGGGGGCTTTTGTTTTTTGGGGGACACAGTAAAACTTAAAGGAAAAAAGTATTAATAATCTGAAACCACGGGCGTCGGTATCAGTATAATGAGTATGAGACGGGAAAAAAATTGTTTTCATTAGTCTATATTGTAATTGAGATCTTTTAGTTGACTCGTCCATTCACATAATTCCTGCTTGAACTCCATATATTGAGTATCCTTGAGATGAATAATATCGTCAAGATCCCTGAGTTAGTCGTTCAAGTCTATAATTTCACATGAACCCTATGATTTGAGTTATAAATTTTGAAAATCTTGTAAAGTCAACACTTGAGTTCTTAAACTGAGTTTTGAGAAAGTAAAGATGAGTTTAGAGAAAAGAGTTTCAAAAATATGACTAATATTAAAATTGAGGTTGTGTCATCAAGGTTGAGAAAGTGGGTATTCTACATATACAATCAGTTTTTTTAGCAAGAGATGGGACGTCCCGAGGCATCAATGACTTCTATTAAAATATGAGTTTTAATATATTTTTTTAGAAAGAGTTTTCAAGTATGAATTGATTAAGAGTATAAGGGACTACATATTCTAGAGGTATTAATTTTTACATTGATAAAAGAGAAACTGATATTTGTAAATGAGTTATGAGTTCAATAGATATTTCAAGAGCAAATACCTCTTTTAAGAGGGGAGTTTGAGCAATTATTTCAAACCAGATGAAGATTTATGTTTTTGAAAATATGAGTATATATTATTGGGCATAGTATTAAACACCGATATGGAGACGACTTCGTACAACTCAAAGTCCTCATAAACTATGTATGCCGACATGGGTAAAGGGTCATGCTTTTTAGATGATTCCTTATTGTTTTTAAGAATATCTTAGTGGATCCACTTAGTTGAGGATGCTTTATTCTCCTGCAAATAGGACAGTTCTGACAGCTGGACCAACGATATTTGTATCAGCGAAGCGAAACTTCCTCAAAACTGTCAAATACAAGGCGAGGGGAACGGGAACGTAGACTCACAGTGATGGTAGTCGGTTTTTAGACAGCTTTCAAAATAAGAAGGATGTTATAATTTATTCAGTACTTAAATGATCTGTCCTATTATGGTATTTTGACTACAATTTTGAGTGTTAGCTACTGTTTTTAAAAGTTTTTCATATATTGCATCTTTTTTATTGTTGCTTTATCCTTCAGTTGAGTTGAGTATCTTTAAGTTGAGTAATATTGAGTTGAGACGAGGTGAGCGTGACATTCTTATTATCTCTTCGAGCTTATACTTATGTGCAGAGTTCCCCTTACATGCTCGTACATTTCATGTATTGATGTCATTGGGTATGCATCCTTTTATGATGTAGATAAAGACATTCACGATCAACAACAGGTGTTTCGTTGAGGTCATGCAATGTTCAAGTCAGCTTTGGTAAGCATTCTTATATTCCGGAGGACTTCCCCTTTACCTTGCAGTTAGTAGTTGTAATTGCGTGGGTTTGTCCCCTATTATCCTTTGGTTAAAATAGAACGGCCTTCATAGATAGACAGAGTTGCAGATTTTTTCTGTATTTATTTTCTTTTAAGTATTGTTCAGACTTTTTAAAGTTGAGTATTTGAGTTCAATGGATTTAATTCAGTTTTAAGCTTATGTTAGTTTGAGTAGTATTTCGGGTTTGTCGCTAAGCCTGGGATGAGGTTCGCTGTAATAGACAGCAAAGTTTCGAGTGTCGGCCACCATCAGAGCTTAATTCGGATTATGACACGGATAACCACGTCTAGTTGAAGAACAGAAACAACTACGTCTAGTTGAAGAAAGAGAAACAACTAATTTGTTTAAATATTAAAAAAAAGTACCTACTGGCCATCTAATTTACTATATATTTTATTTTATCATCACATTTAAGAATATGATTCAATGTATAATATAAAAAAAGTCACAATCAATTCAACTGATCCATTTATGCGGTTCTCCAATAAATTATCATCAATTAAAATACCAAAAAGGATTTAAAATACCCTCAAAGTATTGGAAATGGTACAAAATTACCCTTCATCCACCTATGCTCCAAAATACCCTTTACCTACCCACCTTATGGCTACAAAATACCTGCATCGACCTTTTGGTTCAAAATTGACCACTTCGTTAACGGTTTTATATTTAAACTAGTTACATATTTTTACTCGTGGCACCAAATATTGGTATAATTTAGAACTATTAGTATAGTTTTAATTCAATCACTTACACGCCGAGTACTAATTAAAACCCCTTCAAGTAATAACCGGCATATTATTAATGTCATAAACAACAGAAAGCTACTGCAATGAGTGTTATGTTTTTAACAAATTGATGGCCACAAAACTATCTATAGAAAGTAAAAGTATCCATAATCCTCAATGTCTAAATAAAAAACTGACGATAACACTCAAAAAGTCGATGACTAGGTTCATCTTAATTATTTTAGTCTATGATTGGAGTTTACTTCAAGATATTTTGTTTGAAAATAAATATTAAATCAATTAAACTACCCGCCCATACTAAATTAAACCCCCTTCAAATTAATAACTTCAAACCGGTCATTCTTTAGTAATGCAACATACAGGATAGATACTGCCAATTTTAGTGTTGTTTTGTACAAATTTGAATGGGCAAAAATATTTATTAGAGTAAATTATCATACAGTCAATGTCGACAATAAAAACCTAATCGAAATATTAAAGTCAGGACTATGATCTCTTTAATTTAATTGGGTACGTGCTCATTATGTCTGAAGTTAATTCATAGGTATACGTTTTGAAAACTTTATATATAAAGATTTTACAACAAATCCATTCTAATATTTATAAATTATATTGATTTAAAAAAGTGTCATTAATTTAATTCAGAATGTATTACTTGTATTACCTTTAATCTAAATTTCTAAGTCAATCTGAAAGAGAATCATATTGAAGTCTCCTCCTAAATAGGGGGCACCTAAAGTGTAATCAGGCTAAATGTCCTCTCACATTCATGGGTCAAGTCTCAACAACACTAATACTTCACGAGATTGGTTTTTGGGTGAAATTTTTGCCTTCATGAATGATGAGTGGCAAAAAAAGTATAAATTACTTTGTCAAAGAAGAGAGACTGAGACAGTATTTATAGTGGAAATTACATAACCATACTACACATAAAAAAAATGATTTACCATTCTGATAGCAATAAACCTTTTTTTAACCTTGACCACTTTACTCCATTTATAATAAGTGTAATGCAAGTATCACAAAGAATATTATTATTAATAGAATACAAGTTAATGATGGGATAAGCATTTATCACACATGTTAACACACTACTATAAACAAGTTGTGTGATCAAGATTGTTCACCACAACATAACATAAGAATTTCCAAAACATCAATTATAATTCAAATATATGCATACATAATCACTTTTTAGATCACAGATACAAGATATTATACAGTATTGCTAATATGGTAATAACAAAAAGTATCGCTAAAAGCACTAATTATTTTAAAAAGTAAATTCGATGTGTGTAATTTTTATACAGTACTTTTTGTCTTTTAACGTTTAGATTTATTTAAAAGGTAGTATGGTCTAACTATAATCCTCATTCGTATCTCGTCCTATTTTTACCTTTTCTCTTCTTCGACATTTGGCAAGATTTATGTCGCCTGAAAATAGCATGTACTCACTTCACAATTCAATTATAACTTACAACTAATGCTATTTTCTTCCCACTTTTTGTATTAAAAGAATTCAATTTCATTAAAAATGATGTGGAATCAAATTAAAAATCTAACACTTTTTCATAGTTAAATGTTTATACGATCGAGGAAAGAATACAAAAGAAACCAGGTAGAGGAAACCCAGTTGAGAAAATGTAAGTAACAAAGCATCAAGTTAAAAACTAGCACCTTTTAAAACTATTTTTTTACTATTTCTACCACAAGAAGTAAAAATGCAGAAAACTGAAGAAACCCACAATCAAATCAGATCCGAAAATTGATTATTATATGAACATATCAACGTAAAATTCTTCAATATCAACAACCCAGATGAAATTTTTCATTTGAAAATGTTGTAAGCCAAAAACAATACTGCAGACATAGAAAATCCTCAAAACTTTCAAGGATTTCACAGATCAAATTTGTATCTGTCATCCAAATAAACTTCATATCATTCAGTTTTTTTCAAACTTTGGCGATATTCTCATCAGAAAGAAACCCATTAAATGATTAAGATTTGGCTAAGTTAATAATTTCTGTCGTAGAAATAAGTTCTGCAGCTTCGTTAATTTTTCGATCATTGATAAAATTATTTTCACCTAGATTAAGAAACTAAAATTTTTAAATATCCAATAATATGAGAGCCACAAAGTAATTTTGAAAAAGATTCAAATGCTTCAGATAAGGGAGCAACTATTTTCTTTTAAAAAAACGGTTATGCACAATTATTTGGGGAAGGGGAAAACAAAAAGTCTCTTCAGCAGCCATATTAGAAATTTCAATAATAATATATTGCGGCAAGTTGTTGTTCTCTTCATGATGGGTAGTTACTCGACATGTGATATAACACTAGAGGAAGCAAGCAACAAAATATTTATGAAAACAAAAAAGAAATAAGGAGACGTGAGGGGGAAGAAGCTCATCGATGCCAGAAATACAATGCTCCAAGTATGACACAGTGTCATCGACTGTAACTCTACACCGAGTTATATTTGCAATGTACAAGTACACTAAGCTAAATCAGGTAAAAGTACAGATTTTCCAATAAACAGACCTTGAACACTGATTGAATACGAAACAAGAAAATGTTTCTTCATTTTTTGCAATTGTCATGGGAGCAACCATTACGATACACGCATGCCGAACAGAAGAACTGATCTATAAGGCAGCATACTGTCAGGAACAGATGAACATGATAATCAGATCATCTAGTAAACCTATTATACCCAAAAAACCTGCAAAAAGAGAAGAAGAATAGTCATAAACTGAACAATATGTAGACATTTTCAGAGAGAATATTCAACCATTACCTTCTGGGATAAGGTCCACGGGGCTAAGGAGTGTATTAACCTTACAAACACATCTGCAAAAATAAATAACGTTAGATCCTCATGTACGAAAAGATCGGGAAATGATGAATGTTTACATTTCTTATCCCTCAGTATAGGGTCAGATTGGGTTAATGCACACCTAGCCCAATTAGAAGTTTTAACTGTGCCAAGTTGCTTAGGAGAACTGAATTCAAGCCGACTACTATAAAAGGCTTTCATTCTAGTCTAACACTCGGAGGAGGATACAGGGTAAGGGGCCCTAATTTCATAGGATCGAAACAACTGTCGACTCCTAAGGAGAATGGTCCACGTAACCTTCAAACAGTACAAACTGTCTAATATTTAATAAAGTGCAATTTATGAATTTTGTTATCAAGATACATCAGTAGTCTGCCAGCTTTCAGAACCTTATGAAAACCAGATCTGTCACCTTCAGATATTCTGTACACCCACGATTACAAAAATTCTCCTGAATGCATTTACGACGAGTCAAATAGGACAAGCTGAATCACTATACCTGCGATGGCTTAACATAAGTCTCTAATTCCATCACACAATCCCGCAATATCCAACTCGTCATCTAACATCATCATCATTCTGTAGTAATGCGGCATGCAGACAACAGACATGTTCACAACCAACTCTCTGTCAGAAATGCTTGAGGGAAAGCTAACAGATTACCCTCCTCTCACACCAGGTGTAAATCTATGGTCACACTGCAAATGATAAGGTACATATATAGTGCCTTGCTATATCTTAGATCACGACAAAAATAAAACAAAATCTACGCAAGGAAAGCATAGATCGATCCTGCTGTTAACTGAGAAGATTGGAAAGTTTTGGGTTTGAAAATAAAATTGAGATCGAACGGAACTGCTCTACATGGATAGATCAGCTACCTCTCTAGATAAAGAAACTAAAAATAAAGAAGTAACAGAGAAGAGAACTGGAACGGTGATCCAATAGATGGTGCATAATTGGGTACTTACTGCCAAATAGACACGCGCCCTGATGACAAATGGAAGAGATCTTTGAGGATCTGTCATATCTCGTAGTAATCTTCGGAGGAGAAACGGAAGATCTTGCATTCTCTGTCAAAACAAAGATCATATATTATCTTTCAACTGAATACAACATTTGTGGTCAGTTTACGTGTTAATATATACACAAGGACTAATGATTTTAGTTCTTAACAGAAAGGTAGACTACATGGGCTATAGTCGCAACATATTCCAGGTAAGTTGTACATGGGGCGAAAAGAAGTGCTATACAATATAAGACCACTTAATGGAGCATGTTTCTCTTCCGTATATATACCACATATTTCAGGGAAGTTGTACAGAGCATAAAATTCGAATCTAATTACACCCTGATTCTGTAGCTAACTCTAACCAAATTGAAAAATTAGTGCTCCTTAGATCTCCTCTGTTGGTTCCTGTAAGGATGAGACTAGAGGCAAGGGCATCGCCCGATCACTTTACTGCCCCTGCTTGGGTAACAAGCCCACATATGTAAGCACATAGCTTTAAGCATATAACACTGCAAGTCTGAGCTCTGCAGTTACCAGCGCATTATTCACCGAAGGAGACAAAAAATGACTCTTCTTTAAGCACACAGCACTGCATATTTGTTGATAGCCTTTGCATACAAAAATACAGAACTGGAGCAGAATATAAATAAATTATTAGCCCGGGTATACTAGCGGTCTGGTACAATGATCCTACACAAACTCACACTGAAAACCAGTTTCCAACTAAGTACTTTCTAAAATTTCAACTTCTACCTGCCTCAAATTGTTCAAGAATCAACCAACAATTTTAGGTACAGTTTCATGACTGCAGTAAACCAAGGGGAAAAAAATAAGATCCACCCCCATCCCCTGCCAAAAATGAAAATGAACAAAAAAAAGAGAATGGAATAGTTTGTAAATAGAACAGCACTTGCAGATAAGAGTGTAGCAGTGAATCATGTCAGAGGAAAGATATGCATAGGTAACAAACGAAATACCTGGAGAAGGCCATTGGCATGTCGACCAAAATGGCGGTTATATTGCTCAACTCTCCGTAAGACCCCAGGAACTTCAGGATCTCGATGCAACCTTGATGCAGACTCACTAGGAACCAACAAGGTAATCGGACGACGGCATAATGGACATTTACATGCTTGAAGGGCTGATCCATGATCCCAAACTTGTAGAATACAGCTAGCTAGAAACGAGGAAGCCAAGGTAGATTTTCAATACATATACTCAATATTGATGAAGAGTTGCAATCTCCATTGCTACACTGAACATGCTAGCACATTCCCACTGAAACGTTTACTCAATCAACACTAGTATGCTTTCAATTCCCAGCATCCTTAATTAAGTTTGTTTTTAACATTTAAGTTCAAATAAAATTCCTTTACGCAGAGTATCATTAGTCCAATTACTTGACATCTTGATCAATGATCATAGACTAGAAAATACCGACAAGAGGGAGTTGCTTGGATGGTAAGCACCCCTCACTTTCAACCCTAAGGTTGTGAGTTCGAGTCACCAATGGAGCAAAAAGATGGAGCTCCTAGGGAAGGGTAAAGAAAGACTATCCAAGCTAAATATAGTTTTATAAAGACTACCCTGTTGGTTCAATAACGCACCAATAAGGAAACATCACCTATTCCTTTCCTCCTTTTTTTTACAAGGAGGATATTGATTACAAGAGACATCAGAATTCCAGACCAACTTCACATAGCCCCTACAAACTCTGATTGGCTACTGGACTTCAGCAATCCCTAAGGTGCATTCGTGTGCTACCTTTCATAAATAAAATGTATTACTTGATTAAAAGAAATTCAGAAATCTGTAAGGTCCTCAATAGACGTAAATATAGGTTTACAATACATACACTTTCACTAGAGTTTAACTCTTGACAAAACAAAATCAAAGGAAGAGAAGACGAGGAAAAGCCAAAAACAGTGTCAAACCATTTCAGGTTAAGAAGCACAAGCTATAATTGGTTAAAATTTAAAAACTTGATAATCATTTATAGGTTGAAGTATTTTAAGGGGTAGTTATAGGAGATACATTAGAGAAGAAAGCCAACAATTTCAAATATTAAGTTTGGAAGCAGCAACACTCTATTCAGTTATAGAACTAAAAACAAAGATTTGTAGTTCTAGTCATCTACTATCCTTCTGAAATAGCCAATTTGCTTTCCTACTCCACGTCTTAGAATTCTGGTTATGGTAAATAATGTTCACAATGTTGGCAAGTAACAGTTTTTCCCTCAATCCAGGAAACTTGACCAGATTGCTATCTTATAGAATCCAGACATTTCACTTTCACCACCATTTTCTCAAGTAATGGCTGGATTTAAATCTACGAATTTCGCTCAAGACTGACAATTTTAAAACCTGAAATTCAAAGACTGGTAAATTTCAACACATGCATCCCCAATCAAGTTTCAAAATTAAGGGAGAGGGGGAGAGTTTCTCTTTCATGCCGCACGCATTACTTCAGTTTATCATCTTTTAAGTAGGATAAGACAGTTTAAGGCATTTTGTAACTGCATAAAGCAGAAATATCCCCTATCACATGCCCTCTCCAGTCTACACTGATATAGCGCAACCCAAGAATCTAGATTTTGATACAATCCGATTAATCCATGAAATGTATTACAACTTTAACATTCTATTCTCTTTCTACTTTATAGTCCACTTTAGTCACCGGCAAGAAATATACTATGCTACTGGCAAGATTTTCTAACTTGGTTATTATTTAGTGGCATTTGGACATAAGAACTGTGATATCTGGAAAAAAAAGTAGCATTTGAATTCAAGTTGAAAATAGTATTTTGACATTGGAGTTATATTTTACATGAATATAGATTGGAGTTGTTTTTAACTTGATTTGGAGTGAAGATTGTGAAAACAACGTTTTAGAGTTTTCAGGATTCCAGATTTTAACTTCAAATTGAATTCCAAAAAATTGTAACAGTTCTATGTCCACACAGTTTTCCTTAATAAAAGAAAACTCTCCATGAACAAACAGGCACTCGATAAGCAGAAAAGTGCCAAAATAATATCCCGATAATTTTTTCCTTATTCCTATAAAAATCACTGGAATAAGGTAAGGATACTGACAAGATTTTTATTTCTGACAGGATAAACAGTCAAAAGTTTTACTGCATAACTTTCACACTTTTATGAGCTTAATTTTGAAGGACAGATACTTTAGGTCATATTTATGCAAGTAAACAATGTCAAGACAGTTTTCTGTACATAATGAATATTTTGACAACTCGATCCTCCTCTTCCTATATCTTTAAATTAAATAACATTTCACTAAATAGGAAAAAGTTTCTCACTGAAATTATTAAAGAGGTCTGCACCAACTGATCATACTCAAAGATATGTCAATCATCCACATCAACGGAGCAGGTAATACAGGATCTTGTTGCTACTCTTTCATTCCAAGAAGTAAGCTATAAAACATAGACTACATGCATACACGTTCTCTGTGGTTGGATACATGGAAACCTTATAAGCAATAGTTTCCTAACAAAACTGAAGCATAAACTTACAGAAAAATGCACCTACTGTAGGTGCACACAATGCTTTAGTTTCACATCTATCAGACAAGGATTGACCCATGTTTTTCAGACTAGAGGTCGGATTATACATTGCATAAATTTTAGGATTTGGGGTATGGATTTGAGTGCCGACATGTGTGCTAGGCTACGGAACGTATTGTGATATTTACACGTATATATTTCAGTCAATTAAAGTTATTGCAGTATAAATATAATGAAATGTAATTCCTTATAAACACCTAAAATTGTATTGATAAGATAAATTGTAATAGCAAAGTGCCTCATACTTTGTAAAACTAATTGGAGTTTTATACACAGAAACAGAATACCCAATTAATCTATACTTGTTGGTCATATCTTAAGTTAAAGCACCCTAAGTAAATTGACCACATCTCACACCCAATCATGCTAGATCGACACGGGTGGGGCAGGGATGGTTCGAGCAACATAGCGATAGGAGACATGATGCAGGGAGCTTAGCTTTAATAACTCCAAAGCTTTTATTTGTTTCTTGCACACCATTTTCTGTGAAGGCTCAAAATATCCATCCTCCACAATTGTGCATCTAAAGGTATTAGTTCGGCCGACGTTAGATTATAGTTGGTCACTAGGTCCCCATGATGAATGAGATAGTTTGAGGTAGCTTGTAATTCATTGAAATATGTGACTTGAGATTATGTGGTTTTTTTTGTTGTAAATCAGCCAGCTCAATTTGGGCATTTTATTTCACTTCACTTCAGAAAAACAAGAGGAGGGGGACCATACCTTACCTCCCAGTACATTAAGAGAAAGAAATATAATCTAGAGGAAAAGCTAGACAACTATGCTCACCTCTAAGACATGTACAAAAGCAAATTACAATTGAGAGACACTTATACTTCATGTGCAGCGTTATTATGTAAGTACATGATCATTTATTGTTAAGTTCCTTTTCAAGTACATCAACTTGAAAAGGAAGAAAAAGATCATGATTCAGGTCTTCTATCTACCTTTCCTTTTCTGCAGATCAAATTTCTTTACAAACAAAATATCTTTACAAACGATTTGTTATGAGCTACCTCAGTAGTTTCAATCAGCCGTCCTTTTCGATGCAAAAAAACTTCTTAATTTGCTTTCTCCTCGATCCATATTACTGGACAGACTTATTCAAAGTTTCAAACCCATCAATTTGAAACCTATGTTTTACCGTTATATGACCTCAGAATGCACAGATTGGCAGCTGGCTTATGTGGATCCACTTAAGAAACCTTTAAGTTCAAAATCACAAGCCAGCGTGTTACTTGGCAGACTCATGGAAATAGGATACTCAGATGCATCTGACACGAATATGTTACATTCTTAGCAAGTAACCAAAGTATCTTAGAAGATCTTGCAAAGCATACTTCTGTTAGACATGCATGTGTCAAATGAAACTGTTTAGAGGACATGACACACAAGGAAAAGCACTAATAGGAGGGAGGAAAGACTAAATAGAGTAGATCTGATGCCCCATTTAGTAGTGTGCAGAGTAAACCATGGTTTCAGCACCATATCTTAACCAAACAAATATTCATCCAACAACTCTAGGTTAGCTTCTTCTTGATACACACAACTCGTATATTTACTTAATATGTACTCCAAACTCGCTGTCTATTAAGTATGGATACACTAGCAAAAAACAAGAAACTCCCCTGCATACGCAATGTGCTTTAAGCACTAGGGACCTAAATTTTTTTGTCAATATCAAATACACAAACAGATCAAAACCCAATACAACAATGTGAATTTCCCAATATACGCAAGTAGATTACTCCCACTTTCTCACAAATCAAGAAAAAAGATCTTCAAGATACACATATTTCAAATTGAAAATGAACTTTTCAATCAAAAACCAGAACAAAAAATTGTAACTTTTCCATGACACTATTACAAGAAATTCTTAATGTCACACTCAATTTGTCAAGTTTCTCCATTTCTGGACAAGAAAGAGAATTCATCAACTCTAATTTCAGCTACACAATAGCAAGTACTAATAACAATGACTTAATAATAAAAGAGATAAAAGCTCACCACAAAACCAATGGGAACAATTAGCTTGACACGGGACATTGAAAGGGCCATGACAGATAGAACAAACATCATTCTCCGGTGGTCCATCCATTTTTTTTCATACAATCACTGGGTTTTCCCTTTTTCTTTCTCTCTTTTATGAGTATTTTGTTGAATTAAAGAATTTCAATGGATCCACTTTGAGACTTGTAAAAGCTCTTCTGTGCCTATTTTTTTCTTAACAGGTAAGAGTTGATTCAAAGTCCGAACAGAAACTTGTAATCGGATGTAGCCCTCATCTTTTTACAAAATATAATTTGCGCCCTTTCGTTTTAGCTTAAACAACATCCTCCTACCTCTATTTATAATTAATCAAAAAACGAATTTGTTATAAATTCATTGAATAAGTGAATAGTCCATAAAGTTAGTACATTAACAATCATCCATATTTACTAGGTTTCATAAACCTTTTTGAATAAGAATGTATCTAGTTATTATGATACTTAATATGGTAACTTGTGGAATGATTTTTCAACCCTATAATAGAGTTTTTTTTTCATAATCAATATTGTATGATATACAAATGAAATTACATATTACTTAATAAGAAGAAACTTCCTCTTCTTTTATTTACTTCTCTGTCTTCTTTATCTTTATGATTATATTCTATGAGCTTGATTTATACACGTTTTAGCACAGTATGCTCCTAAAGGTGTAAGTCACGTCTCAAAAATGTTGTA
This sequence comes from Solanum habrochaites, assembly GCA_027704765.1. Lineage (NCBI taxonomy): Eukaryota > Viridiplantae > Streptophyta > Magnoliopsida > Solanales > Solanaceae > Solanum > Solanum habrochaites. The sequence goes on from JAKWJA010002499.1 coordinate 18,096,306, forward strand.
ATTGAAACACTTGTGGAGAAGGAATAGGTTTTATATTTATTATATTCATTTTTTCTGTTACAATATTTATATTTTTCAAAAGTTTCTCTTTATACTAATAATGTATTTTAGTAATATATGTATTATATGGAAAACGTAGAACATATTGTTTTGTTTTTACTTTAACAATTCTATATATTGGTTATGATTATACTAACATTCGTCCTTTTCAGAAAAGAAATGAAGAATAAAGAAGGAAATTTTCATGTTGATTTTTTTAATTGTTAATTATGAGGAACTTATTAATATTTATAATTGGTTTAGAGGTGAGACAACTCTCAACTTTAGTTTGACTAAATTTGCTGTCTATAATTTCTTGATTTCATTTAAAGGCTCATGGTTGAGTTTCTAATTGGTATTGACTTATATGACATTGATTAAAGGGGAAGATGATATTCAAGTCCCTTCGCCCAAAAGGGTAAGGCAATCTGTTAAAGTCCGATGCCCCTAGGAAAAATATTTTGAGGATAAAACTATAGATTCAGTTCTATCGCACCAAGGGCCTACTACATCAATTTGAGTTTTTGATTGCACCATGATGATAGAATTGGGTTTTTTTTTTTTTTTTGTCAAGTCCCATAGAATTTGTCTAACACGCCTATATGGATAAGAACAATTGAGCTTGAGTAATGCACCATAGTGATGATATAATACTGAACTAAGGCCTTGATGACAAAGCCTGAATTTGTCCTCTTTTAATTTGCTCATTCTTGAAGAATGTGGTAGCAACATTTAATAGCTTTGGGGGGGGGGGGGGAAAAAAAAAAAAATCCGATATTGACTTGCTCCATTCATCATATAATTGGTAAGCAGCAACATACTTCGTCTAAAGATGACACATAATTAATGATACGATTAAAGGGCCGTGAAAGGACGAAATTATAATGGTCATCATTGTGGTAATTAAAAAGGAAGACATATGGGTTCTCAAAATAGTCTTCAAATGTGAAGACTTTTTATTATCAATGGATTTTAAAGGTCAGTGGAACTTGTGTAAATTGTCGACCTATTAATTTGACAATTTTGTAAATCCTCCATCAAAAGACAGAAGAAAAGGGATGTACACTGGATCTTTTCAAAGTGATGTTGACGGTGTGTCACATGAAAAATATGATGATTTTTAAAGTCATGACAATGTCTTAATAATGCAAATAATAAAGTACAAATTAGTCACACCCCCCATTCCTTGAAGATAATTGACTTTGAATGATTATCGTGAAATGCTCGACCTTCGCTATAAAAAAATGGGTCAAGAGGTGATAAAGCATTATGGGTTGGATATCTGTCACAATCGCCTTAATGGAAGGTTTAAAAAAAATGATATTGCACATCTCATCTCTACTGAGGTTTGAGAGAAATATATAAAATTTTATTTGACAATGAATGGCCCTGGTATTGTGCGTGTAATACGTCATGAATATATAGTGTATTTTGTTATGAACTACCGAAAGACCAAAAGAAAAGAAGTAATTAAGTCTTGCCTATAAAGTTGTGGGCCCATTATCAGTATAACTGTGTGACAATACAAATTTTCATTGGTTTGTGTACCTATGGTACAACAGTAAATAGAAAGAAACATGTCTTGCTCATAATGATTTTGACTCATACACTAATAATATGATTTCCTCCTTGAAGAGATGTTCATCATAAGTGATTGAGTCATGCAATATGTGTATCACAAAACTAATTGCAATCTCCTAACGAGTTGTGCTCTTATTAGAGAATAATTTGAGTTTTATAGGGAGTCTCAAAAGAAACTTTTAAGTTTTCGGATGAATGAAATAAATATTCGAGACTATAAATCACTACATCGAAGGGGTTGATAATATTTAATGTAAAGGTTCCCCCATTGTTTCCTCTTGTTTGTTGCATACAAACGTGGGCACTGCTGATGAATCACATGCGAAGTAAATTATCAGTATACTGAAATATAAATTATTTTGGCATGACCGGTTCACATTCTGGTTTACAATGTGATCAAAGTAATTGAAGAATTCCATGTGGATTATATGATGAAGAATAAAAGATTTTTCCAGAATTTCTCAATGTGTTGCGTGTTCTCTTCATAAATGATCATTCTCCCTGTTAAGCTGGGATTGTACTTCCCTACAAGTTTTTGAAACATATAAAAAGTGAATATGGCTCGTTCACTCTGTCATGTAGATCATTTGTACGATATCAATCGATGCATCTATGTGATGGTTACATGTATTTTGTTTGTCAACTTACAAAATTAATTTTGTAAGGTTGTTTGCTTAAAATTGTTAAAAGTACGACACAGTTCCAAACTATGAAATTTATTGATAATGCTGGTTGATTTAGCAGAAATTGTATGCCTCCATTTAGCTAGATCATGGTTATGAGAACAAAAAACTCCCAAATGAAATTTGGTATAAGATAAGTCCATGTATCTACACATGTATGCATCAAGCCAACAAGGTTTTCCCCCATTAAATTGGTTCACCTGGGTCGGGAAGCCAAATAATTTTCCATCTACAATGTTAAATGTGTGGTTATATCCTAATTGCTCCACACACATAAAGAGGAATTCCCAAATCAGGTTTGGGATTAAATGTTAGATTTGCTAACATTAGGGGGGAGATGATTGACAACTAAAATTATGTTTCAGGTAATTAATGAATTATCTAGATCCCCTCGCTAAATAAATATATGAACTTAAGTTTCAAAAGGATAATTTCATTTGTATAATGTGCCAAATCATTGCCAGATGAATGTACTGAACCTATGAATAATGCAGCTGCAAATGCTCCAATTGAAGTTCTTGAAGGACAAGTCTATGAACCCCGGAAGCGTAATAGACCACTCGGTTCAACTAAAAATTCTTGAATAAGAAGGAGCAAATGATCAATATGGTCCTGATAATGAGCAAGTTCTATAAAAGAGTATATTTTTTTTTGGGGGGGGGGGGGACATAACACTTCATAAACCTTGTAAAAGTTTCAGTAAACTAAAAATGAAGAAAAAATGAAAGAGATCTCGCGATATTTTTATGTCTTGTTGGAAGCGATATCAATAACCGTCGATGGTATCTTTGATATAAGGTAGTGCTCAATTATAAATTGTGACGAGACTTGGGAATTCAAATCTTTCATGAGAGTTGGGACTATAAATGATGGCCAAGTAAAATCTTCTTGTGATGAAAAACTCCATTCTTGTTGTCCTCAGGGCACTAGTGCATTTTTGCTAAACCGCTATTACAAGATTTTGTTTGTTGGCAGTAAATTTACGGGCAAGATTAGTTTCTCCCCTGATAAAAACACTGAAATGGTGTTGAGCACATGATTGAATATCCTCTAAGACCATAGTTATGGGTTTATTTTTTTCCGAGGAAGCCAAGACAAATTGATTGGGTTCGCACTGATGCAAAGTATTTTCTTATCCGCATAAAGTTTATCTCAGCACGCTATGTGTTTTGCCATGTGGATTGCCACAATAATATACTGGGATCAATGAAGCAAATGTTGCTATGCAGAATAAAGTCCTCCATGAAGTCAAGTGGAAAGTGAGTCTGGTTTGAGATAAATGAACACACACCATATTCAAAATGTGTGGTTTTTTCTTGTGAAAAGAATATAACCAACCCAATTACAAAGATTGGAGACTCATCACAGAAATTAAGTGATGTTTTTAATCATGGGAGTATAATACGTGTTGTCACTCTTTTTGTTCCCTTGGCCGTGGTTTTTTTTCGACTTGGATTTTCCTGGCCGTTTTTTACTGAAGCAACAAATAGTGCGTATCAAGATATATGTACTCCCTTTTCCTTCACTAGAATTTTCCTCAAGCGGATTTTTCTAGTAAGGTTTAAACGAGGCACCTTATCTATGGACCATCCAAGGGGGTAGTGTATAAATCCATTGAATGAAAGTGGATGTACTAAATTATACCTTAACAACCATCCATATTCACTAGGTTTCAAATGAACCTTTTTGAATATAATTAGCTATTTATTATGATACTTAATATGGTGACTTTTGGGAGTGATTTCTCAACCTATAAATAGGGTTGTTCATTCACTATTGTATGATATACAGATGAGACTTACATATACTTGAATAAGAAGAAACTTCCTCTTCTTTTATCTACTTCGTTTGTCTTCTTCTCTTTATGATTATATTCTTCTGAGCTTGATTATATAACAGAATTCATATTTTAAAGACAAAATACACAAAATTTACTTTAATATTTTAACTTAACGAATATTAATAGCATTTGGCCCTCTTGTTTTTATTTAAAGAAAATAAATATCATTACATTCCTAACATTTTAATTAATATCAATCACATAATAAAAATGCATTACACGAATCGTGTCACAATCACATGAGCATTTCATTATTGGCGTGTTCAATACACATAAAATATCATTGCTTATTTCATCTCAATTTATATAAGTTACTTTGATTTACCACAGATTTTAAGAAATCATTTACTTGATTGACAAGCATAGATTTTATAGCTACTTTATTTGTCAAACCACCACTATCATAAAACCTCTATGTTGAAATGAAGCGATTTTGCAGATTTAAGAGTTAAGTTAGAGGTTGACTAGTTAAACATAGAAAGATTTTGAAATGTTCCAAAGTATGCTTATTAATAAGTCTAAATATTTTTAAAAAAAATAATACTTGATATGAAATAAAAAAAAGTGTATGAACCATTGTGGCATCTTCTAACTGTTCATAAATTTTTATTTCAAAATAATGAGTCAATTTCTTAAATGATCACTGAGGGAATTATATTGAAATATTATTTATGTTTTATTTAGGATAAAAATATCACTCAGCTATCACTATTTTTCTCCAAATACAGTAAAACCTCCATAAATTAATACTCAGTAAATTAATAATCTCTCTAAAAAAATATTTTTCTTTGGTCCTGACTTGGGCCAATGAAAAAAATCATCAATTTCGATATGATAATAAAATAATATATATTCAGAAGGCCCCTATATAAATAAATGGTCTCATTTACATCATAAATCAATAATTCTTAAAAAGTACAAATATATCTAAGAAAGTTTAGTGAAATATGATTCTTTTGTGTTTTGCTTTTCTTAAAATTTAAATCTAGTTGAAGCTTATCTCTAATTTTTCTTATTGCATCCAAGAGCTCTAGTGTTGTCTTTTAGAACTGCACTATAAAATTTTGAAGGGTTTTAGATGTGATAAGTGTTTTCTTACGTGTAACTGGTTCCAAAGGTATAATATCATCTTTAACCTCATCATTAATATTGTTTTTTTCGATGGTATTCACAATTTCTTCTAAGCCCTGGACCTTAACATATATCACTTTCACCCGAATAATCGAACATGTTATTGACATTATCATTACTCACGACCTCAAGTTCATGAATGACGTTTTACATGTATGTTCATTTAAATTCTCTGAGATTGCATCCCCAAATGAATTTCGCAATGTCGAAAACAATATGTTATTGTCTCTTGCTGAACATTTGTTGTCTAAACAATATTACAAAATTAATAGCATCCAAAACATTGATCTTTGTTAGATCAGTTTGTCCAACTTCATAGTCTTCTAATATCCAATGATAAATTTTGTTTGATAATACATCTTGAAAGCTCTTATTATCACAACATCACAAGGTTAAAATTAGTAAGATACAAAGATTTTGATGTATTCATTGTACTTTATGTATAATATTTTTTATATGAAATTAATGAATATGATACATAAATAATCAAAATTAACCTTAATCAAATCTCAAATCATTCTTTAAATTAATAAATATTAATTTATCTATTAAATAATATCTCTATAAAATAATAAAATTTCATGGTTCTACCTATATTAATTTATAGAGATTTTACTGTATACTTGATACTTCAAAGTCTCACTCTCTCCTAATTGACATGACATGTCATTAAAGTCTTCTTTTTAAGTAATATATTAGTTAATTCACGAAACCTATTTAACTAAAATAATGATTATATTAGTTTTAGAAAATATATACGATTTTCTTAAGGAATTAATGTTAAACTTAAAAAATCTTTTATCATAATTAAATTTTTATTTCTTTTATATTGTAAAGAATACGTTTTTAAAATGTACTATAATGCCATCAATTTTAAATACTCATAAACACATACATTCAAAAAAATATAGATATACAAATCACTCATAAACGTTAATTTACATCAATTAATCATAAATTGTATAATGAATCAATAATATTAAAGGTCAACTAATTATTAAAAAATAATTAATTGTGTGCTTTGAAATCTATATATACTTACGATATTTTCTTCTTCTTTTTTTAGAAAAAAAAAGAAAATAGAAAATGAATACTATTTTATATTAGAAAATAAATTTTGATCTTTATTTATTAATATATTAATCTCATATAATATTTATTATTGAATTGATATAGACAATTCAATTAATTAGTGCTTGTATTTCATGAATTTGGGATATGATGATAAACAATATATTGGTGTTTAGTTGTATGAGATATAGAATAAAAGAATAAAAATAAAAATTAGATTAAAAACAGTTAAATAATAATTTTCTCTTTCTTATCAACTTTTTTGTCAACCTTACAAATTTATTTAAATACTTTTAAATTGCTTGAAATTTTAAATAATGTATTTGGAAATTTTGAAAATTATCAGGTAATAATTGTACATAAAGATTTCTTTTATTTAATTTTGTTTGGTAAAAATACATAAATGAATGGATTTTTTTTTTAAATTCTTATAATCTTCATAATTCTAATGTAATTTATATATTTGTTTTATAGACATAAGTTTGATGAATTAAATAGGTCTATTACTTTTTAAAATGATGATTTAATGAATGACATATCAACTAAAATCAAAGGAGACTTTTGAGGTATTTAATATTTTTTTGGGAAAATGTACAAGTAATCCCTCAACCTATGTCCGGAATCTCAGAGACACACTTATACTATACTAAGGTCATATTACCACCCTGAACTTATTTTATGAGTTATTTTCTACCCCTTTTCGGCCTACGTGGCACTAAATTTTTTAAAGAAAAAGTCAATCAGCGTTGGACCCACAAGATAGTGCCCTAGGCAAAAGGGTAAAATTATTATAAAATAAGTTCAGGGGGGTAAATAGGACTTTTATTATAGTATAGTGTATCTCTGAGATTTCGGGCATGGTTTTGAGGAGGTACTTGTGCATTACCCTTTTTTTTATATAAAAAAATGTAAATCATTCACTTCTTTTTTTACGAAAAAAAATATCGGAAGCATGAATTTTAAAATACGCAGTCAATATTATTGTAATAGTTAATTGACCTTTAATATTATTAATTCATTATACAATTTATGATTATGATGAAAATTAATGTTCATGAGTGATTTGTAATATCAATTTTTGTAAATGTATGTGTTTATAAGTATTCAAAATTGATGACATTATAGTACATTTTAAAAACATATTCTTCATAACATAAAAAAAATTAAAAATTTAATTATGATAAAAGATTTTTAAGTATGAAAATTTATTCTTAATAATATTTATTTTTTAAAAAAATATGATCATTATTTTAGTTAAATGATTTTCATGAATTAAATTAGTCTATTATTAGAAAAAAGATTTTAATGACATGTCATGCCAACTAGAAGAGAGTGAGACTTTTGAAGTGTCAAATATATTTGAAAGAAAATAGCGATAGTTGGAGTGATATTTTGATCTTAGATGAAACATAAATGATATTTAAAGGGCTAAAGTCATATGCGGCCTCTTAAAGTTGTCTTGAAAATTCATTTAGACACTTCAACTAGGACTGATACCAATTGCACACTTCTATTGTTCAGAATAAGTACCTATTTGACACTTTTCGCTGACATGGCAAGGAAAGTGTAATACACATCCATTCAGCGCGTCAGAACATATTTTTTATAGATCTCTTTCTTCTTCCTTCTTCCTTCTTCCTTCTTCCTTAGCCATTTCTTCAAAAACCAATACCACCTCCCCCGATGATGTTGCCACCAACACCTTCCACCCTTTTCTTTTCTACTTCCTCCTCTTCCTCCCTCCCCCTCACCTCTATCATATTCAACTATGGAAACACGTTTACGATTTTCTTCTCCATTTCTTTAAAATTTGTTCGAATATTGTGATCCTTACCGGGCCCACGGGAAAAAATAAGACTAATGACAATGACTATTCTATCTTAGTCCATTTTTCTTTATCGAAAATTATCTAACAAAATTAGATTTAAAATAGGAAAATGAATTTGATTCTTAGATGATTATTTGTAGTCAATGATTTTATTGATATCTAAAATTATAAATGGTTCATATTTTGTAGGTTCATGTATTGCTATTTTTATGTATATGCGACAGGGAATTTATCTAGAGGAATTCATTTTTCTACTGAAAGTGCTTTTGATAGGGAATAGGGAAAAGCCTTGCCTTATTCAAGAGTACCAGGAATGCAATTTGCTATTTTCAACTTTAAAAAAAAAGAAGAAACAGATTTGAAAACAAAATAGTGGGTTATGAATAGGATTTCAAAGTGATGACAACACTTCACTTTTTTCTATTTCGTTTTTTCCCATCAAAATGGCCACGATTGCACGTAATTGATTTACCATTTTCCACGTCAATCGCGAGTTGAGTGTACTTACACACTTTCCTCCCCTCCCCTGTAATTCATAGTTTTAGCTATTGCACAAAAAGTATTTCAAAAGGTCAAATCCCGAATTAGTAGAGGTGTCCAATAGGTACAAGTCCTAGTTGAGGTGTCTAAGTGGATTATGCGGACAAATTTAAGGGGCCGCATATGACTTTAGCCTATTTAAAGACAATTCCTTAATTTGTGTGAGATGAGCAACTTTTACATATAGCAAACACAAAAAATATTTGTATGTTATACTTATAGTTTGCATAATTGTGTTTCATAGTAAACATAAATATGTATATTTCGTTATACATATACAAAGGAAAACAGCTGTATAATTTGTTTATATTTGATGTACATAAAAAAATTAATTGTATAATTTGTGTTAGTTCTATAAAGAGGAAAAGTGAGAAAGGCAAAAGAGAACTATGCAGGGGAATATTTTGTTGATATACTTATAAGTGTATAAGACGAAGATATATGTATTTGCATGTGTACATACAATTTTCTCTCGCTTTATACAGACAAAAACTCAATTTATACATTTCTATTTGTATAAGCGAGAAAGGTAAGGGAAAGACTGGCGAGCGAGATCTGGGAGAGTGGGGAGTGAGATCTAGAAGAGGGGACTAGATAGGGGAACAAAAATATATGTATATATACAAAATTCTCTTGCCTTATACAAATAGAAACACATATTATACATTTGTGTTTGTATAAAAGCGAAAGAGGCGAGGGAGAGAAGAAAAGTGAAACAAGATTCACTAGGAGAGAGGCGAAATAGAAACAATTTGTTATGGGGTACAATTAAATCAAACTATATTTATTTCATTTAATTTGAATTAATAATTTACTATCATATATTATTTTAATTTCCCATAAAATTAATAACATTTATTGCCAAAGAAAAATAAATAAATAAATAAATACTAAAAATAACTAACGGTAAAAATAAAAAAATAAAAGAGGAAAATTTAACTCAAATCCCTACTTGTCATATATAAAAATAACTCACAAATAACTTGAAAAAAAATACTAATAACATAAAAATATGTTGGCAAAGTGAAAAATATCACTCGATTTACCATTTATTCAACATCACCAAAAATAAATAAAATTACCTTGTAATTTATTCGATGTCAATAAACTCCACCTATATATAGTCTCACATGCAAAACACCTCCAACACACACAATTCAACAATTTGTTCTTATTTGTTACATTATTAATATTCTAAGCCCTGAACATTGAATCTTGATAGTTTTAGCTATGGGCTCGGGTTGTTGTTTTTATTTGTGGCTAGTATCAAATCGATGTTTGCACCACCAGTCGCGGTGGCGGCACCAGCAAAAGCTCAAAAATCAAACTCAATTCCACTTATTCTTTTTGGGATATATACTTATTATTGTTCTTATTGCTTCATTTGCTAAAATGCCAAAACCTAATAATGGTGGTGATGATAAATAAATTTTAAAATTTATTAATTATAGCAAAACTAGAGAGTCATTTTTTTTTTATAATGGACAAGTAACCCCTCAATTTATATCTCGAAATACATTTTTTTTTTTTTTTTTTTTTTTTTTTCAAGGATACACTTATACTATACAAATGTTCTATTACCCCCTCAACTTATTTTATAAGTAATTTTTTTACCCTTTCGACTACGTCGGCATTAGCTTGAAAAAAAAAGCAAACCGGTGTTTGGGACCACACGATAGTGCACGTAGCCGAGAAAGAAAAGGGTTAGAAAAATTATTATATAAAATAACGTTAGAACGGTTAAAGAATTAGTATAGTATAAGTGTGTCTCTGAAATTTCGAGCATAGGTTGAGAGGATACTTGTGCATTATCCCTTTTTTTAAAAAAAAAAGAAAAAGAAAAAGCTTGCTTTAGTTAATTGATTATTATAATCTGCATGCATGCAGACTATAGTATTGGTGGTGAAATATTCCTCTTAGTTTTTTAATGAAACATTTCTTTTTTAGTTTTTGGTATTTAGTGTATGTACTGTTTAAAAACTATATTGTTTGTTTACAATGTGAATGGTTGTTTGTCGCAAAAACGTTTAATTAAAAAAGAAAAAAAAATCTGACTCATTGGGTCATCTTTTAATTAAAAAAGAAAAAAATGATATCATCTACAAGTTCAATGCCAATAATTTTCTTAGGTTTAATTATCATTGCTCTTGTGGCTTTTTGCTTTGTTTTTGAGATGTTATAGAGTAAGTTGGGATTTTTAATTTTATTTTTTAACAAAAGAATTGTTTAGTTAAATTTGCATGCATGCAGACTAGTATTATTGTTGGAATATTTCTATAAGTTTATTTCATAACTTTATTTCTGTTTATTTAATGCGCTTCATGTTGTTATGTTTGTTTATTATTATGTAGATGTACTTTTTTTTTGCATAAATTTACTAGCATTTAGGTACCGAGTTATTATATTGCCAATCAATGTTGATTTAACCACACATAACATATAAGTTCATCATGTGAATTTCATTATATTTACTCAAAATTTATAAGGAATAATAGAAGTATCCTTCACATCCAATTCGAAGATTGCAAGTTCGAATAACCAAGAAAATAAAAGGGATGAAAGTTCCAAGGAAAGGGTAAAAAAAAGAAATTTAAATAATAGTTGTAAATATTTAAATATGAATTAAGTTACTATTGTTATATATTAACATGAGGTTGTCTTAGAAAGTCAAATGCTTTGCATATATATGAATGAATTTGTTTGTTTTTAAAATGTTTTAGTCATGGTGCCGTTTGGTGTTGCTTTTGTCCGTCTATTTATTTTCGTTCTTTGCCCCCCCCCCCCCCAAAAAAAAAAAAAAAAAAAAAAAACAAACCAACTTTCTATAAATTTACTCATAAATTAAGGCAATGTCCATCACACACTATTAGCAGTCGTGGTGATGTTAGTGACGATTGATAAAAATGGCGAAACAATCATTAAATATATCATAACTTTTTATCTATTCAATTTTTCTCATATGATAGTAGCATTTTTGTTTCAAATATTTTTTTTGAGTGGTTAGCCAAATTCTATTCATCATGCGAGTGATTTCCTTGTTGGTGTTGCTCTTGTTCTTATCCTTGATCTGATTGAACAAAAATGAATCAGAAACAGATTTAAAATTTAAAAAATGGATGGATTCACAGATCGGGGTTTGGGATTTTAAAGTAATGCATTTGATTTATATGGTTTTATATCTATTATTTTACGTTTTTTAAATACATTAATTGTTGACATCCAATTTTGACCCTTTCCGATATAATTAATTCACGAGCTTCTTAATTCCCAAACGATTTAGAATAATTAGATAAAAATTAAATACTTTTCAAAGTCATTTTAAGTGATCTTAGTCGATTGTTGTAATTTATAATTAGCACATATATTTCATATAGTTTTGTAGATATAATTGTTGTATTTCATAAATATTTGAAAATAATTTCGAAAAGAATTATACTTTAATTTAAATGTCCAATTAAATTAGTTCGATTTAAAGTATTTATAGTTTTGAGTTATTCAGTTTATTAAAATAATTATTTTATTTCATTGGAATTAAGAAGCTCATTAATTAATATATATTAATTCGTTTAATTTAAAATTTAATTGAATTTGCCAATCACAATTCAATTTGACTAAATTAAAAAGAAAATTACGCGGCTAAGCAAATTTATACTATTTAATCACTCATCATAGCTATTGTTGGCTATAATTACCACTCGCGACTAACATTTTACATTAATTACGTGGGCTGACTTCGAGTTTGTAAATTAGGTCACGTTTTTATATCTTAATTAACCAGGATATAAAATAACATAGGAAATATACAAATATTTTTAACCTATATACATATAAATTCCCTCCTCCCCACTAATGCCTCTTCGTTTGCTCTCCTCACATCTCTCAGTCTAGCCTCTCTTCTTCTTCTCCCACTCTCGCTTGCATTTATACAAAATGTGTATGAATAATATAAAAAGATATAAAATTAAGACGTATCTTAATCACATCTCTCCAATCTTGTCCTCTCTGCCGCCTCTCTCCCTCTCTCTCTCTCAATCTCGCCTCACCTCTTCTCCATCTAGTCTCTTCGGCCTCTATCACTCCTCTCAATCGTCTCTTGTCATATATACAACATACATATGTATAATATACAATTCACCTTCTCCAATCTGTTCCCCCTCTATCTCGCCTATCTCTCTCTCTCCAAGTCCTCTATCGCCTCTTAGCCAACAACATGTAGCTATAAATGGTAATTAGCAAACTATAGCTAGGAGAGTAAATTAAGTTCCTTTTACGTGCCTATATGTGAAAGGTTCCCAATTATAATGGAAACAATGACTTTAAATACACTCCTTAATTATCTTAATAAACATTATCCCTACGTATTTATAAAAATTTTACAAATCCCTTATTCCCCCAATTAAAAAATATGAAAGATACATAAAGGATTTCTCACCCTTTTTTTTCACGCAATTGCAAGTTTTAACTTTACCCAAAATAAACCTATTTTCCAGCTACCAACTTCCCAATTAACAGTCCCAAATTAAAAGGTACTACCATATTAATTTTTATTCCTTTTTATTTTCCCACGTTTTTAGTGTATAATTTTTCTATCACAACACTTCTTAAGTGGTTTACTGCCCAACGTTTGCAGTTCTCTAAATTTGAATTCTATAGAATTTTGCAGCATATTCTATTTGATTCTTTTTTAGGAGTCTCCATTTGAATCCGCAGATTTTCTAAGTTTTTAAAGGGTAAAATTTTCGTCTCATTTTTTCTTTTCATCGTGTGAGTTTACAAATAATATGGAAGAGGGAATCTGGAGATGGTGATTCTAAACATGTTTAGATTCGATGATGAAATGTGGGACTGAGAAAAAACAGATCAAGAGATTGCATGACCCATTATTGATACGAACAAGAATGTAGTTGAGGCCAAAGAAGAAGACGAAGGAAAATCATAAAAAAAAAGAAAAAGAAAAAGTTAACATTCAAATGTTCAGACCCACACTTCCTAAGGTATGTGTTTAAAATTCATAATTTTATGTTTTGTTGATAAAACTCTAATTTCAAATTGTTGTATGTGTTTGTAAAATGAAATTAAAAGTCATTTAACAATGAAGAGTGATTCAATAACTTCAAATTAAAGTATAACCATCATGTTTTGCACAGTTTTTAATGTGTATCAGAATCATAATGTTTGTCACTAATTTTGAATTGTGTGTCAGTAAAAGCACCATGTTTGTACATTTTTAAGGTTTTTCAGTAAATTTGTGTTATCGACTAGTAAAAGCATCATGTGTTTTTCAGTTTTAAGGTGTATAATATGTCAATAATTTTGTGTTTTGTATTTAGTAAAATCACCATGTGTGGTACAGTCGTAGGATGTATCAGATACACAATGTTTATTTACAATATTATAGTTAGAGTTAAACGAGGTATCATTTATAACATATTATAAATCGCAAAGTGTCTTATAATTTTGAATATAAGGTATCAAATATACATCACTTGAAACTGAATATGAAGTTTTTATATAATATTATAGTTGCCAGTTTATAAAATGTCCCATATACATCTGATACTCCTATATATTTTAGAATATGATTATGATGTATCATAACATTCAGATAATACAGCGCCTTAAAATTTTCCTCATTCAACAATTTTTGTTATTAGACAAGTACAATTTTCTATTTTAATTGTTGTATAAACAGGGCGATTGTAATTATGTATTAAAAAAAAATTTCAGCCACAATCCATTGAGGTTTGGACGACTTTAATTTTTGATTTTTGTGAATAAAATAAAATTATCATAAAGATGAAGGCGTTGCAATGTTCAAGAAAATAATTTTGGAAACATTTTTGGAATTCCAAAATGTAAGTTCCAGGGTCAGATTACTAAGTGTTTGTGTTGTGTTGGAGGGGCGACATGAAAAATAAGATGTCCTGCATGTCGTCATTACTAATGGGACTGTATGGTGTTTGGTTGGAAGAAATTTTCCATTGTTGTAACTAGCCTAAAATGCAAAGGGAAATGTTAAGGATTTTCTATCCTAATTCCACTCCGAGCCCGGTTATTACAAAATATTTCCTGATTGTCCCACGGGGTAGAACCAAGAGTCATTGATACAGCATTTTGCAATGGGTAATTTGGAGAGGGACCAAACAGGAATCTGTGGAAATGGCAAACAATACTTCATCATACTTTCTTGTTATGCATCTTGGTTGAGACCTTCATACGGATAGAAGAATTTTCTAATGGTCGAGATGGTAGGTATGAAATGTATCCTTGGGGTCAGATTTGTACATTTAATAAGCTGATTACATCACTCAGGCAAGGACTTCAAACCAAAGCAAACAGATGTATCGCGTATTTGGTATGCCTATGCACTCACGTTTGGATTTACGAATGTGTCATTACTCTACGTCCAGACCTGTTGTTAAAGTGGCGAATGGTATTTCCGAGGATAGTAATTGGACAGTGAGTGGTGAAAAGCCAACATATGAAAGTAATGACTAGCATTTTCTCCGAGGTAACATTTAATTTTAAATTATCTTTAATATGTATCAATAAGCTTTATCATTTTTGTTGTAAATAATAATTTTTTTGTATACAAACATTGTTATAAACATTAAAACATTTTTTAATGCAAAATACTTGTTCAAACATTGCACCCAACGCAAGATGAGGTGGAAGCCCTGATTAACCGATAGTCAAGAGGTCACAGAAATTGAAACTATCCACGCCACTGTTGGTTGCAAAAAAAAAAAGTGCATTACTAAAGATTAAGTCAGGCTTTGAGGATTTTTCAACAAGCCCTCCTGATCATTTATTGGAAGATTCATATCATGTATATGATACATCATCTCCACCACCACCCAAGAGGAGAAAGAATACTGATACACATTAAAACAAAGGGTCTTTGAAACTTTGTCAAAGCAGGTTAAAGCCGCAATTAAATCATCATATCTCAATGCAGCTGAAGAATGACCCCACCTGCCTAATGATCTTCTCACCATGTAAGATGAGGTGGAAGGCCCTTGATTTACCTGATAGTCAAGGAGGTAAATAAATGAACTATCCACGCCACCTGTTTGGTGCAAAAAAAGTGCATACTAAGAATAAGTCAGGTTTTGAGGATTTTCAACAAGCCCTCCTGATCTTTATTGAGAAAATCATTATCATATCTAATACTCATTTCTCCACCACCACCCAAGAGGAGAAAGAAATACTGATACACATAAAAACCACAGGGTTCGAAAACTTTGTCAAAAGTGTTTAAAGCCGCAATTAAATCAGTCATTCTCAATGCCAACTTGAGAAACATACCCGCCTGCTTAATGATCTTCTGCCATGTATCTTCAAAAGTTTCAAAGATAGCTGTATATCCCAATATTGAGAAATGAAACAACATATTGAAGGGAATAGTAAGTAACGATATTTATTTTTTATGTTAATTCATTCTATAAAACTGAATGTGGAATTTTTTTGAATAGGTGGACAGTGTAAATTTGAGTATCTTGTGAATTTGATAAGGCTTAATCACATTGATGTGATGAATTTAAGAAGAATAGGCGAGGATGGCAACAAGCAAAGGTAATGTATTGTATATGTGTATTTTCGTTGTGTGTAAATTTCAATGGTCATTATGTACGAATTCATTTAATGAAGGATATGGGTGGCAAGGACTACACAGCACATGGTTTAAGTTTCCGATGAATAAGGCAATGATGGACCACCAAGCAACTTCGGAGACAAAAATGGAAACTTGATGTTGACAATCAGTTTTAATTTACTTTATTAAATTGTATATAAAATTATATAATTTATCATTAACTTAATTTCTTTAAACAATAAAGACTGAAGATACATGAGAAGAATCATCAAGTAATGAAGAACGTTCAGAACTTCAATCCCCAATTCAAATTTAGTTCATCATACGATGAAACATGTGAAACACAACAAGGGTAATTATAGCAGATTATGTCACTATTAGTAATCATCAAATTTTAAATGGACAAATGAAAAATGTTGCAAGTTATGATACGTTTAATTTAATGATATTATTATGATACATTTTGTTATTTGATCATGATGATACATTCAGTGTAGTTTATTGGATTAATATGATACATGTATTTTTTACTGTTCACTTGTATTTTCCCAAAGTTACTGTGTATTTTATACTATATACTTTTTTATTTAGTGTGTAAGTGATACATTTCCATTGCACGATACCATATATCTATTTGTGACTAGTAAATTTATTTGTCTCATATATACAATTCGTCGTTTGATGTTATCTGGGGCCTTGATACATTAATACTTCATTTGTGTATAATTATTGATGTTTAAGTCTCATAAATTGACAGTAAATTTTTATTCAGGGGATTGCTCCATCAACACAAAGCCTAATCATTTATTTGAAGGAGGAACAAAACTGACGAAGATACATCGGTAATTAATCTTAATGTATATATTCATATCATATATCCTATCAATATATTGGTTAACTATCAGTGTAAACCATATAGATTCTACACCATTGGTTCAATTATCTCCGGATACACGAGAAGCAATGAATACCTTATTGTGATATAGGAAGTCTGCCTATCATTGCAATCAACAAGGGAGTTTACGAAAATCAAAGTTGCTTGCAGGACAGTCAATTACCATTGATTTCTAATCACAGATATTGTTGTCGAAGCGAAATAAAATACTCTCAGCACGTATCCGAATGCCTCGGAACTCGGATCCCTTATTTAACTTCTTTGGGTCAACGGAAAAAGAGAAAAGTGGTCATGACTGATGTTATTGTCCAAATTTCCATTTTAAGGATGTGCGATCACAAAACCAAGCCCCTTCATATCTGATTGATTGAGTTTATTGAAGTGTGTTGACTATAGGGATTCTAAAGTCATTCAAAAAAGTAAGTTTTTTTTTTGGAATAAATTGTAATGAATCTGTTAAATTTTTCAAAGTGCAGCTATTGTTACAAATTTTGAATAACATCTTTTATTACGCTAATGCTATATAGGAAACCATCAGAAGATAAATAAAATCAAAAGCCTCTTCATTGGGTTTTGAAATGAGGATTTATGTCGTTGGTTTTCCGACAAATAAGAATTGGTTTTTGCCATGTCTCAGCCTCCTAAAATGTTGGACTGATCAGGTTAAATTTATAAATAAATGGCTTTTTAATGATGTATATGATTACATTGTGTTTCGTTATGTATTTATAATATAAAAAATAATTATCACTTTCAGATAAATAGTATTTTTTTTAATGAAATGTTTTTCAAATGTATACTTATTTTTATATTATATTTGCAGTCACATCGATGTTATTTTTTTCTATCCTTTGTAAAAAATAAAAACTTCGAAGCATGGATCAAGACATATAAACAACAGTCAAGGTTTGTTCAGCGAACATATCAACAATACCCATGATAGTATTATAACAATGAGGCTGATGATGATATTAGTACCCAAGAACACCTTGATCGTTGGCAAGAGCTTGTTGTATCAGTACATGAGCAGGTCAAAAATCAACGTATGAAAGGTTTTTCAATACCAGTGGGTGGGATTACCACGGCATCTGGGTGGACGATTGTGTATATTCCGATTCAATTATGATGGAAATTTTCATTGGGTATAGTTGTGGTTGAATTGAATATAAGAGGTTGATACGCGTGTAGTATGGACTATTCTTTGGCACAAGGAAACGTTGTATATTCTGAGGAGGATTAAAAAATATGTCAAAGGATGCTACCTTCTTACCTATTGACAGTGTTTCTTTGAAAACATGAGCGGACAAACTGGGTCAGTTCTTGATGTCATTACAAAGGACAAAAACAAAAGGGTGTAAAATTTTAGAGTTTCACATATTCCATTCAACATTGAATACGCTGAAGGTATCATGCAAACAAGAAGACGATAGCCTGTAAGTATTTTCAATTTTGGTCTAAAATATATGGGTTAAGATATTTTTACAAATTGATATATTATTTGGTGTAGGGACTGCGGTTAACTAGTACATTTGCCAGAGTTTGTGAGTCGAACAACCTTATTATACCACCGATATGAAGGACATCTTGCAAATTACCTACGCATCGTATGCAGGGCAGTGTATGGAGATATCGGCAGAGACAAGGTCAAATGGTGGTTACCATAAGTGATAATGACGATCCACCAAGAAGGGCCTAAGAGTCAATTCACCACACCACTGAAAGATGACATTGTTAAACATAGATTAGTAATTAGAAAGGGGAAGGATGACAGTTTTATGTTGTTTTGTGTGAATTGAAGACAATTATTCTTGTGTTTCTTTCTAAAAGCGTATTGGTATTACAATAGTTTGTTAGTTATTAATGTTATGTATTTTCAAGTTATTGTTTTAGGACACAGTTGTTACTTTTATAGTTAATGTACAAAATTTTTTTATTGTTCAATTTAAGGAATTTGTCAGTTAAATTTTACAAAATGAAGTATTGACACTTAAGTTCTTAATGGTATGATACATTATTTCGTTTGAGTTTAAGTATTTTCACTTAAAAAATGATTTTATGATACCAAAGTTATAATATATACATGTACCAATATTGCAGAGTTTATATTTAGCAACTTGAATTATACGAATGTATATGATACATCATATACATAACAAACTACATCACATATTAATATTACAGGGCCAAAGCCATTACTGTTGGAATATCATAATATATTCAAAATTATAGTCAAAGGCAGTACACTGAAACAGGTAGTTAAACATTTGAAACAAGTAAAGTTTTGGGGACACTTATATAACTCATAAGGCCAGTATACACGAAACATATAACTATTTTCAATAATATGAAATGTATATGATACTTATCTACATAAACAAACTCATCTTGAATAAACTCTTACTTGCAACCCAACACTGTTGAATATTAATATACAAATTTAGAACTCATTAAGGTGTATACACGATCATATAGTAAATATTGAACAAGTCAATTTTTTTGTACGCTTTTGAATAACTCAAAAGACATAATACACGGAAAAAATAACATCTTTTCAATAATGTGCATGTATATGATTCATCCACATAACAAAACAAACTTTATAGAATTACTGTTACATTTAAAACACAACACTGGTTGAATCTATTTATTTATGAAATTTGGAGTTTATTTTGGCACAAAATCGAAACTGCAAAGCTAATTATTTGAACATCAAATTAAGTTTTGTAACCAATACCTTTATTAGTCAAATCTAAAGGAAAAAAAATGGATATAAGTATCATGAACAATAATGTCCTACTTTAAAACATTTCTTTAAAGTCTCTTTCGGGGAAAGAAAGTCAAGTTCTCTGTTATGTCCTTCTTGTCACACTGCCCACAAGAATTATTGTTCACTGTTTTCTTTTCTCATCCGCATTTTTCTTTCTTCGCTTCTTGGTCGGTCCAAGCCAACCTTCTATACCTAGGTGGCCGGGACAATTTCATCTAAAAAACATATTCTGGGAAAGTTGCAATCTCCTTATTTGGCATTGGAAATTGGGGAACCATTACAACATCATACGTTTTTCTAATGCATACGGCTTGTAGTAATCAGAGCAATATGGTGCAAATTGTAACATTCTGTGCTTCAAAACTGCCATTGCGTGTGGCGCAAGATATCTCATCATGTTGAAAACCTTCACATGTGCAGTTTGCCTCTTCAAGGCATACAATGTATCTTTTTCCGGCTTCATGAACATTGTGGAAATAATATTCAGATGATGGAACCCCTAAAGATTTAAGAAGTAGTGATACATACGTAATATAACACATTTATATATCATTTTCAAAAACACAAACACTTACCATTGAAAATCAGTTTGTATCTGATAACATTAAAAACAGAGAATTTAGGGAAATGGATAAATACCTTCATCTTGAAACCTTCTTCCACCAGATGCGTTTACAATTAATTATCTCTTCAAAATCTTCGGCCCAATGTGTTCCTTGGTATATGATTGCCGATATTTCTCTTATTTTTAATTGCCAACTACCAAAATAGAAGTTAGCTCCTCAAAGAAGTCGATTATAGTTACACTTAAGTGCATCAAACAAGGCATCATTGATAATCGCGGATGTTCGAAGTCATCATTCACCTCTGTTTTATGGGTTGAAATGAACTCTTGACCACTTCTCGATAACAGCTTCTTCAAGGTAACTTCACCCTATGATCAACTTTCACAACATAGCCCTTAATTTATCCAAAAATCTTCCTTTCTGTATGCTTTGCCATGAGGTAAAATATATCACTTAGAGTGTTTTTTACTCCTATGAAGTTTTTGCACATACATTCCTCCAAGATGTAGATTGCATCACACTGAAGGTACATTTGGTGGTACAACAATGCTTACCACCCCACTTTATGATACTTTTCATTTCGATCCGATGCAATACACATGTTTTCACGCTCACCAAATGCATTTTTGGAATTGTTCAAAGAATCATGTCCAGAACAGTCATTTTCAGTGTCTACAACCACCATGTCCAATGCCACATATGCAGCAGAATTACAAAGAAGCTCACATTTAACTTCAGCGATACACAATAATGTTTACACTAATATATATTAATTAAATATAAATAAGTTTAACATTACATAGAATTATAAACACTCATACCTGCCACCATCGAGTGTGCTTGAGATACAAAAAGTACCCTTGTATGCCCCGCCAAGATGTGCAGCGTCCCACTACAACTACAGGGGGCCTTGCAGTAGTCGAAAACATCTTACCAACGGTATTTAGGGGCTATGAAAAGATACATGAATTTTATTATCTTCGTCTTTTTGCATCCTTATATATGAATTTGGATACACTTTAGCATTCAATATGTATCTCGGGGATATGTTTATATCCTTCTGATGGGCTTACCCTTGAGCATTTCTAGTGCACGTCTCTAGCACGTAATGCTTGTTGGTCCGATATTTCTCAACCCAATACAATTCTCTAATATCTTCAATTACATCTAGACGGTATATGGATTAATTTATGATTTACCCAATTTAGGGGCAGGTCACACCCTAATAAAATCCAAGTTGCTTGTACTTTTGTTAGTATCCTATCCCGCATCGGGACATGTCTGTTCACTATTGAAATACCTCACTTTGAAATACATCAGATTTTTGTCTGCAGATGATTTTAAGGTCATCCACATGGCGCTGAAGCAAAACCAACACATAGCTGTCCAAAAAAATTATTGTTTATTCATATAAGAAAAGCAATGTTATAAATATCAAATCAAGATTATACGCTTATAATTTAGTATCAGATACAATTAAATAAAAAATTTATAATAGAAAAAACCAATCAGCCCCCTGCTCATAGAGTAAGCATTTCAATACTTTCTTATCGATCTTGTCACTCGAAAAATGAAGAGTGGTTGTTGTTCTTTATTTTATATTTATCCATTACAGCAACGAGTGTTCCTTTGTCTTATACAACTGCCCCGTCTCACTTAAGTACTATTGGAATCAGTTAGGAATTCTAGCATTAATTCTTGAATATAATCAATGTACAAATTTCGACTCGCCAGAGCAACGCGGCTTCGTATCTCTTGGTACCTTCCACGCCATACGACTTACACCTGATGAAACAATCAAAATTACGTATCTCCCCAACCAATTTATCGTTGTATCAAACAAAGCGGATACATGCCGATTCCAGATGCATTCTTTTTTTTATTCGAAAATAAAGTTTCACACCCCATTGTTGTTCTTGATTTTCAATGGACATGGAGCGCCCTCGACAATGTATCGTATTTAAATATCCTTTGTAACAGGTGCGATCTCAGCTCTGACGAAAATCAACGTTTCAGTTCACAAAGAAATGGGAAGGCAACAACAATCAATCAAACTTTGTAACCTTCCATAATTCAACATCCGCTACCCAAAATTCCAGATGCCGCAACAGAATTGAGATATTCATCTTCAAAACATTTTTTTGTATTTTATTAGAATGCCATATCAACTTTTACGAATTACTTTGATTTATGAAGTAATTGATAAAATCGAATTTACTAATAGGTACGCACGTGAGAGCATTACATAATACGTGATTTCCATTAATAATAAAAGAAAATCATGGTAATATTCCTAATAATGCAGCAGATGTCAAAATATGCTGTATCAGGACTTAGTATACGTGCCATTTGGATGTATCCCGATGTTCTTATATTTTTTTAAGGGATTTTTAGTAAATTTCAATTCTAAAAGGGAAAAATGATTCATTTTATTAAATATGTGGTTCCTATAATTTATTACATTAATAATTGGAAAATTTTTCCAAAATGTCAATATTTCGGCATTTAAGAGGACTATTAGCAATAATTCAATATTTAGTAAAAAATGTCATTTAGTTGTTAGGATCGATTTATGTTTTTATTATTTATTTTTATTTAAAGAATTATAATTATTAATAACAAAAAGGAGAAATTAAGGGGGGGGGGACTATTTCAAAAAAAGGCAAGGCATCCTTATTTTCTCTCAGTTCAAATTTTCAAATAAAATTTAAATTTTGTTTTTTTTCTCGCCAGAATTTTTACCTTTTGAAAAATATATTCATTCTACAAATATATTCTATTATATTTATTATAGTTTTTTTTATTAGTTGTATTCATTCCAAAGGTTATGCCGTACTTATCATTTAAGAAAATCTGTTTGTATTTTCATATATTTTTTCCCTATATAGTTATTTTTTTCTTCAAAAATACTGTTATAGATTCATTCAATATGGAATGTATTTGTATTTATTTTATTCTAGTTTTTTTTAGAATTTTGTATAATAATAGATAAAAATACAAAAAATTAGTATGATGAAAAAAAAGTGAATGAAATATAAAATTGAAAAGAAATAATTGAATATTGGTTGATGTGTATCATTTTAAATAAAAGCATTAACTAGTTGACATACCTTAGAATAATACAAATTAGAAAAAAAAATGGTCAAATTCAGGGACATACTTTATTAGTTTGTATTATTTCAATATGTATGCAAATAACACTGTACGCTAATTTAAGAAATACATTTGTTATTTCTTAATATACTTTTTCACTGTGTATTTATTTTCTTTTCCAATCCAAAAATATTGTTTCCTTTTCGAAAGGTCGTATTGATTCAATATGTTATTAATTGTAGTTTGTATTCGAATACAAAAAAACTAATAGAAAGTTGTTCGTCTTAAAATAAAATTACATTAACTAGTGGACATACCTTTGGATGAATACAACATTAGGGACAATACAAGATCAGAAACCATGCAAACATGAAAATTTTTACTAAATACAAATATTTGATAGTATACATGTGATTGAATACAACTTAGAAAAGATACCAAATTCTAAAAAAAAAAAACTATAAAGACAAAAAAAACTAATATGAAAAAATTGTTCGACAAACTCCGATCTTCGTCGTTCTTTTTCAAGAGCCTCACGAGTAGACAAAGATTTACATTTGCGTTCTGCTATTGAGGAAGGTTTGGACACCCAATGAGGCTTGTAAATGTTCTTACTATCTTTCTTCCCTCATTTTAGCCGTGGATCATACATATACACTATTGTTAAGTAATAAATAAATTAAAGGGTGAAAAATCACCAGAAAATTGGTTTGATAAGATGAAGACCTCTCGAAGCCTCTTGGATTTCAGCCATGGAGAGTAAATATAACGGAAATGAAAATACAAAACACAGTTTTAAAGATTTTAAACAAAAATAAAATTAGAAAAGAAATATGTACAAGGATAAAGGATTAGAGAATACCTTAATCAAACATGGATTCGTGTTGATTCAATTTTGGATAAAAATACACCAAAAATATATGGCAAAAAAAAAATATTGCAACTTGAATGTTGGAGGAAAAATCAGGAAAAGATAACCATGAGAGAGAAAAAAAAATTAACATGGGAGAGAGAATTAAAACAATTTTTGAAAGGGAGAAAATATGAGGGGAGAATGATTTTTTTTTTAAAAAAAGGGATATTAGAATTAATTGAAAAAGAGAGATAAATAGGAAGAGAAAAATTGGGACACATAATTTTTTAAAATAATGACATTTTTGATATTATGTGATGCTTATTTATTAAAGTATGGATATTTTTACTAAATATGTTATTTATATTGACTAGTTTACTAAATTTTTCAGTAATAATCACTTAGCTATATAAGAAGACTAAAATGTTGGGCCCTTTTTATGCCTCGCCAAGCCCAATGTTTCTCTTTTCCTTTCAATTCCTCTGAACCCATGGAATTACTGCAAATTGCAAATTAAATAGGGTAAAATATTTTTTATTAGATAGACTTAATTTTATAAATAGAAAACCACCACTTTGAGTGATTCAGGAAAACATAATAAAAGATTGACCACTTGACCGTTATGGTAACAGATCATATTCTTATTAATAATTGTAAGATCACTTCCATAAATAATAATAATAATATAATAATAATAATAATAAATAATAATTATAATAATGATAATAATAATAATATAAACATGCAAGTTCGGAAGTTTGACATTTAAAATGTAGTCTTTTTTAGTAAATAACACTATAAATATAGTCATTTTTGTAAGTTGCTCTTAAATATATTCAATTTCCTTTTGTTATAATTCCAATTATGCTTATCTATTTTATTAAAATCTCATTATGATTAATTATTGATTATTATCATATTGTTCTTTGCATAAACTCCCTTGAACGAGTCACTTGGACTCAAGTTTCTTCCTTGCATCTTCGCAATGGGCCATGAAAGCCCAACTTCTCTTCTCTCGAGTTAATCCCGAAAATGGGAAGCTTAAATACAGGTTTCGGAAGCAAAATATAGGTTTGAAAAGCTAAAAATAGGCTGATATACACTGGTATACATAATTATACATTATATACAGGTCAAAGATCTGCTTACACATGGCTAAAATCAATATTAAGGGTTTTCTCGAGATGGAATAGGTTGTATATATTCAGAAAATATCTGATATACATGAATAAAGGCCAATAAGAAGCCTATACACATGAGTATACACTCAGTATATACACAGATTTTCGGAGGAGAAATTGGCTAAAGCCCAAATTCTATTTGCTACAGCAGGTCCAAGCTAAAACGGGCCCAAAAGCCCAATAATATGATCAGCCGTTCATTTTAATTAAGAGAAAATTACAAGAATATGCTATTTAACAGCTTAATTAACAATATATGTATATACTCCTTTTAAGTTACAAAAGTAGTTTTTAATGGATAATTGTACAGAATGGCAAATTAATAATGTAAAATAAATATAGTAGCTACCATTTGATTTATTTGTGTTTCATAGCAAAATGTTTGTCAGTCGTCTCTCTCCCTCATATTCTCGCCAGCCACTCTCCCTCTCTCGCTCGCCTCTCTCGCTTTATAAAGTAGAAATGTATAAATTGTGTTTTTATTTGTATAAAGCGAGAGAAAATTGTATATACGCATGCATATGCATATGTCTCCGTCCTATACACTTATAATTATACAATACAAATATTTCCCTACCCAAGTCTCTTTTGCCTTTCTCTCTTTCTCGTTTTATACAAATTCAAATTGTATATAATTCTCTTTTTCTCGTTTTATACAATTCGATTCCATTGTATATTCTCTGCCCAAGTCTCTTTTGCCTTTCTCTCATTCTCGTTTTATACAAATTCATATTGTATATAATTTTCCTATACACTTATAATTATATAATACAATATTTCTATGCCCAAGTCTTTTTTTGTCTTTATATCCTTTCTCTTTTAGACAAATTCAAATTGTATATAATTTTCTTTCCTTTTATTACACATTCGATTCAATTGTATATTCCCTGCCCAAACTTCTTTTGCCTTTATCTCTTTCTCGTTTTATACAAATTGAATGTATATCATTCTCTCGTTCTCGTTTTATACAATTCGATTGAATTGTGTACAAATTCAATTTTATACAGATATACAAACACTACAATGAATTGACAGTCTTAACAACGATTTATACAATGAGAGGCTAACACCAAATTTAGACAAATGAGCTACCAGGCGAAATATACCAAATCTGAAGAGGAGCCAAAAAATATACAATTGTTTTTTTTTGTTGTCTATATGTTGTATGCGAAATTAGGCTAACCTTCAGTTGGTAATTTGCTATAAGATTAAAACATATACTTGGTTTGCTTATGGGAGCGCAATTATGTTAAAACTTGCTATAAAAACAAATTTGAATTTTGGTTTGCTATATGGAACGTGGCCCATTTTTAAGGAAAAATGCCACAGTTACCTCAAACGATGCCCGAAATCGCTGAGACACACTTATACTCCAGTCCTATTACCCCCCTGTTTGTGATTGAAATTATTTTATAAGCATTTTTTACCCTTTTCGGCCTACGTGACACTATCTTGGGGCCCAACGTGCGTTGACATTTTTTTCCAAGCTAGTGCCACGTAGGCCAAAAAGGGATAGAATTATATATAAAATACGTTTAGGGGGATAATAGGACCTTAGTATAGTATAATTGTATCTCTGAAATTTCGGACATAAATTGAGAGGGTACTTATGCATTTTCTTTATTTTTAATTATAAACATAATCAACATAATAAATTCACGTTTTTTTAATGTGGGATACCATTTTTTTGCTAATTTTTTTTAGATAGTGAGCTGATTTTTTTAGATGGATAATATTCTTTATATGTTTTTTTAAAAGATATTTTAATTTCTCTCTTTTCTCTTTTTTCTCTCTCCTCTTAATTTCTTATTCATGAAATAATAACATTTATTTTTCTATACTCTCACTTATACTATTAGTTTCTTGGTAAAAATTTTCATCTTTTCTTATCACGAATTTTGGTTCTTCTTCTACATATTGTTTTTCAAAATCATTTATAATTTGAAATATAATTGTGTGTTTTCTTTGTTTGTACTACCATGAATAGAAAATAGTTTATAGATTTGATTTCTAGAAAGAATCCTAGATATTGACAGTCGAATAACAATTATTAATAATTCTGACATGCGTTCGAGATCAAGTTTGGAGTTGAATTCACTCATCTCCCGCGAGTGAATATGGAAGAGAAAATCTTGTTAGTGATAGTGAAAAGTTTATCTATGTTACCACTGTTATAAAATATTATAGTGTGGATTAGGGGTGTCAAAAGTGAACCCAAACATAGGTAACCCATCCAATCCGTCCAGAATTTTAATGGGTGAGCTCAAGATAATTTGAATTGGGTTCATTCTCAACCCATTCAAGCTTAACCCATTTGAAGAAAATTCTCAATTAAGCCCAATTCAATCTCTAATTTCAACCCGGTTTAAAACTTTTTACTAATATATGTTTCTATATTGAAGGTATGAAGTATTATAAACATCTTTTAGGATTTACTATCCATTTGTTTACTTTTTTAACAAAAAATTCTTGAACGGAAATTTAATTGTGTTTTTTATAAAAGTAAATATCAATATGTTCATTAAATTATTGAGATTATGGGTCAAATGGATGGGTCAAGGACTTCATACCCATTTTTCAGACATTTGAGCAACAAAAGTATAAATTGGTGCAAGGTTCAGAAAGACCCAACTCGATTTCTATTGAACCCATTTGTAATTATTTTAATTTCAAACCAACCAGCCCATTGACACCCCCTCCTAATGTGGATGTCTACTACAACCAAGAAGTTAGTTAATCCCATTATCCAACTACTTTTCTCATTCTGAGATGACCAGACACCTCCCATTAAACCCTCCACCTTTATACAATCATTATTCTTGTAACCTGTCACTTTCATAATCGCCAGATTATATTCATGGTTAATGTCTTATCTTTATGACTAACCTTGTATGCTCTATGTTGACACTATATATAAAGGCATAAGGTTCATCCTTGTATACACTTGAAGCTTTGGTGAATACTGAAGAAATATTGTGATCTTATTTGTTCCTCTTATCTTATATTCTTCCTGCGTCATCTTTAGTATTGTTTTTTGTTCTTAAGTTTTACCCCAAAACGTTATTTCAACATGATTGTCTCTATTGAAGGATTTGAGCAAAGGAAAAGATATAAAGAGGCAAAAATATTTCGTTATTTTTCTCTCAAGGTAAATACTACGAAATTATTTTTATTTTTTACTTGATTATGCTATCCACTAATTTATACCATCTCAAAATCTCATATGAGTCCACCGAGTTGGCTTTACTTTTAGCAAACTTTTAAATGATCACTTATATATTTAAAAAAATAAAATTAAGTTTGTAAAGTCATAATTTGCTAAAGAAATTGTCTTTATGATCTTGTTTTTATTCGACTATGTGCGGCATATAATATTGACTAAATGTTATTGGTTGGGTACTTTTGGCAAATCTTTAATTTTTCTTTATAAGCATGTACTTGTTGAGTTATTAATATATTATTTGTACAAACAAAACTGTGGTAGTTATTCTAAACTTGGTTCGTTAAATTTTAATCTCTTCATAACATGTGAGAGGGGACTATTAAAATGCCTTTGACATTATTTTAACTAGGGACTTTTATATGATTCTAACATGTTGTTCTCTTAATTGGATTTTGTTTTCATTTTTCTGTATCTATTAATCAAATTCAGATTATATTTTATGCTTTGATAATTATTTTTTTTTCATAATGCATTATGATTTGTTTAAAAGGCATTGATTGAGGTAAGACGGTGAATTTAGGTTTCACCGCACCCAAGTGGATATAAGGACATCGAGTTAAAGTCTTGGTGCACCAGGATAATAAGAAAGTTGGGGTTTCAAGTTCATGATTTAGTGACCAAAGGTGTCTTTATAGGGGTAATTAATTGGGTTAAAGTCCTAATGCATATAATGATGATATGATGATGACTATAAAAAATTTTATACTTTTGACTAAAAGTCATTGAAATTTACCAAATTAATTTGTTATATTCTCTGATCTAAATGTTTGTGGTAACAGGGAATTAATAAGTTGAAAAATGATAAGTGGTGAATGTCATGAATATGAGTATATGGTAAATGTGTTAATGGTCATCAGTGATAATTAAAAGGAAAGAATGACATTATGGATTCTTAGATTGTTCCTCAATGTGAGGAATTTGTCCATTAAAATTGTATGAAAGTTATGGAACACATTGTTTCTTCAAGATGGTCCTTCAAATGTGAATGGGGTAAATTTTTTGTTAAAAAAATTTTTTTATACATCAAAGTGAAATGAGGAAGTTGGGCACTTGTGTTGGTGCAATACAAATTTCAAAAAGTTTTGTAAATCCCTTCATCAAAAATAAAGAATAACAAAGTGGTAGTACATTGACATCTTAAAAGGATGTTGAGGTGAATCACATTAATGCCAAAAACAGGACAACGAGTTTCTAATAAAAACTTATGGGAACATGTACAAATGTTTTATCCATTTCGTGAAGAAAAATGTTACTTGTGTTCGTAACGTAATAAGAACATGTCATCTATTGTTGGGATGAATGTCACCATCTCACATCTCACCATCTCGGGATATTTGAGAGATTGTGAAAGAAAATTTTTTGACATTAAATAGTCATTGTGGTCCATGTATGTATTTGAGTATACACAAAATATTGTGGTATATTTGAAAGGAACAATTGAAGGACAAAAAAAAGAAGAAATCTTTTCTGTAAAGGTTTTGACATGATCAAAATTAAAATATTATGTGTGTGACAA
Source organism: Solanum habrochaites (assembly GCA_027704765.1). Taxonomy (NCBI): domain Eukaryota; kingdom Viridiplantae; phylum Streptophyta; class Magnoliopsida; order Solanales; family Solanaceae; genus Solanum; species Solanum habrochaites. Next base: position 18,126,707 of record JAKWJA010002499.1, read on the forward strand.
CACAAAATTGTTCATTGAGTTTACAAGAAATAAGTCTGAATGTAATAATTTTAACCATATAGATAAGATTCTCTTTGAAGGAGATGGGCACCATTAAGATGACATCGTGAAAATTGTGAAGTAAACAAAATAATTGATAGTTTCGAAATGGGCTAATTTGTACTATCCGGATTAAATGGAAATATTCATAATATTGGGGATGGTAGTAATTCAAAAGGAAACTTTTTAGTTTCGAAAGAAAGACGAAAGATGAAAAATAAAATTTATATTGAGACTAAATTAGAGAGATTTAATATCTTCAAATTACTACAATCCAAACGCGGGGTTTAAATATTTTTCGTAAAAATTAATCATTTGTTCCGTTGTGTGTTGTATAAAACAAGTGCATTATGATGAGAATTACATGCATAAGTAAACTAAAGTTTACTAGATACATATTAGTTGGCATAAACGGTTGGCCGTTTCGATTCAAAATGTGATGCAAGAGAAATTGAGAATGCACGTGGGCTATATGTTGAACACCATAAAAAAAAAATTCATTAATTATCTTCTTGTACTGTCTGTGAAAATTGTCATTGTATCCAAGCTAAGATTGGAATTGTATCCCTAAAATTATTCAAAACATATACGAAGGTGAATATGAGCTCGTTCACCTGCCATGTGGACCATTTACTATTATGATTTAGTAGATGCATCTATGGTATGTTCACATGTGCATTTGTATCAACTTACAAATTTGTTTTTATAAGGTTGTTTGCTCGAGTTATTAAATTAATAGCACAGTTTCAAACTATAAAGTCGTGTTGATAATGTTGGTTGGTTTAGCAAAAACTATATGCCTCCAATTATAGCTACACCATTGATTATGAGAAAAAATCTCTCAAATAAAATCTGGTATGTGATGAGTTTATTTAACATATATGTGTTAAGCCAACAAAGTTCTCCCAACACAATTGGTTCACGGTCAAGAACCAAATAGTTTTCATCTAAAAATTTAATGTGCCCACATATGATTCTATTGCTCCACCACGTCCCCAGATGGATCCCCAAATGAGATTGCGGGTAAATTCTAGATTTTCTAACATTAAGGAGTGATATGTGTAGCAGATGAAAATTATGTGTGGGGTGAATTATCTAGATTCTCGTCAAATGATCCAATAAATAGTCCATGAAGGACAAAGTCTATGGTACGCCAGAAGCGTGACAGACCAATCGATTCCAAATGTAAAATCTGAGAAAGGATGAGATCAAATATCAAAATGGGTTATGCATGCGGCAAGTGCTTTGAAAGAGCATAGAATAACATTTAATAAAACTTAGCAAAGGTCAGGTACCTGAAATGATGGAACTAAGAGTCTCAATAAATTATGTCGTATTGGAATTGAATCAAAATGATCGTCGATGGATATTTGATATGATGTAGCACTCAGTGCTATAAATGGTACGACGATCGTAAATTCAAATTTTGTAATATAGTGTAGACCTAATTAAATTGATGACATATTAAGTATTAATTGCAATTGAAAAGAGATGTTTTTGAAATCATATAGTTCATAGATCAACATATAGTTAATGAGAGTACAAATGGAATCATTGTGGCGAAAGTATAACCATAGATATAAAGTACGTTCGTGCCTCAGGGCATAAAGAATTTTCGCAAAAAGTGCTGAACTTATAAATGGGAGACATGTTCTTCAATAGGGGATACAATGATACTTATTGTAATCTGGCAAATAAATGAAAATATAGAATATGTATAATGAATAATTACTTTCATGTCTAATAGAAGTTGTGAATGTTGTATAAATTTTTTGAACGATTGAAAATGTCTTAAAAAATTTTATGAGTACTTAATGACGTTCTGAGATTGCCTTGCTTAACACGGATAAATAAATCTTTTCAACCTCATAAAAATGATTATAAATTTCAGGTATGAGTGCAATTTTGTGCACTTATAGATTGTTGGTATCAAAATACTAGAAGATTATTTGATATACAAACCAAAAGTTTTATGTAGAGAATTATCATATTATGTTCAATGTCTGCCAAGAAATACTAACAGTCAAATGACTCAATACATATAAATGTGTGGTTTCTTTGAAAAAAAAAACAAGCTTCAATAAAAAAATGATTGATCAATCTCCGAGTCAGGAAACTATTCGGTTTATATAGCTGTAGAATATTGGTTTGTATGCATAAAGTTTGATGGAAATAGGCTATTTATTTACATATGGAGGCACAACAATATCTTGACATTCAATACAATCAAACACAAGTAACCCCTTCTTCCACATATACAAAAAATAACATTTATTAATGGCAAGGAGTTGCGAAGTATGTTTTGTTGGAATCATGGACCTAGCATATGCAAGAAGTATGTGATTTTTTGTTTTTCTGACAAGGACATTCCAGCCACCATATATGAGAATTAAAATAGCTCATTGAATGGAGGTACCAATCAAAAGAGAACAGACAAAACAATTTCACCAAAAGTCTTTCAAACATGATCTTCAACAAAAATGGTGAGATAGACGTTTCGTTCAAAGGCGTTCAGGAGATCTTGTAATCTATTCACTAAAGATTACAGCAACAATATTTGAGAAGTAGTGATATAATTTGAAAGCATCGCGTCGAGAATCAAGTAAAGTTTTATCAGGGGATAGACAAAACGTGTGTTGTACTCTTTCCTTAACCATAATTTTGTACCAAATGAATTTTCCTGGTTTAAGAGTTTAACGAGCATTAAATTTCAAGGTATTAAAAATATATGTTACTCTTGTTCATTCACTAGTTTTTTCCACAGGGTTTTGTTCTAGTAAGGTTTTAAAGAGGCATATTATCTAGGACATCCAAGGGAGAGGGTTAAAAAATATTATAGTGTGATGGCAGGTACACAAGAAGTTACTCACCCATTATCTCCACTATTTTCATCATTATGAAGAGACCATAACTCACCTTTTATAACCATATTCTGGTAACATTTCACTTTTTAACCTCCCCATTATATTCAGCTTAATGTGGTATGTTCTATGACGAACCGTTTGTATGGCATCTATGTTATCTTAAATAGAGCATAAGGGTTCATATTGTATACACTTGAAGATTTAATGAATACTTAAAGAAAGATTGTGATCTTATATTGTTCCTCTTGTCTTATATTCTTTCTGTCTTCATTTTTATATTGTTCTTTTAATTTGTTCTTTAGTTTTATAACAACCACTAATTTGTCAAAAGTGAAGGGTAAGATTTTTTTTTTCATTTGTTGATTCGAAGGAGTATTCATATGATAGTGATTGTACGAAAGAAATTCATTTTAGAACTGGTCCTACCATTAATTTATTTTATCCTGAGAAAGTTTTTTGTTATACAATTGGATAAAACTTAATTATGTAATGCTTTTTTTTTTTTTAATCTTTGTGTTTCGTTAGGCCTAACTTTTAATTTTTCTTGAAATTCTGAAAATTAATATTTCTCAAAATGTAATGTTGTTTGTTCTAGTGTTAGAAACTGAAAGGTTGATAAACAAATATTGGTGTTTGTGATGGAATAAATCATTGTACATTATGTGATGGTATAAAATTATGGTAAATTATGTGATATAATTTTGGTATAAAGTTGGTGTTCAGACTATCAATTTAGAAAGAGAATCACATCATATTTAAATTCAACAATACACCTCAATATATATCATTTTTTATACGAATCTATTGAAATTTCCATAAATCTATTTGTATCCAAATGGTAATTTTGTACCACAATCAGAATTACCGTTTTGATAATAGTACTTTTCAATTACAACACTATATGAAACTAAACCATATTTGTATCATGGTAAAAAATTTCTTACCCATACAAGTTATTTACAAATATTGCAATTTCTAATAACCAATTTCTTGATATAGTTAATTTAAATTCATGAATTTCGTTAAAATAATAAATTCACATTTTGATGTCTAGTTGTTTATAATCTAATATCAAATAATATTTTATTATTTACATAAGAACATTTTAATTGGTATAGAATCTTGTGTATAAATATTATCATGTACTTTTACAGATTAATTTAAATCCAAATATATCACCATTATTAGTACCACAAGAGTGACTACTATTTGTAACACATCGGCCACCAAAAATATTTACTAGTCTAATTATAAATGTATACAAAAACATATGCCAATTAATAGTACCATCACAAAAATATACAGATTAATTTAAAATCTAACCATATAGTAACAAGTGTTAAAACATTTTAAACCATTCACAAATAATATTTAAAATGTTAAATACCATTAAATAATAACTCTAGAAAACACATTAAATAAATTAAAACAATATAACAATGCGAAGTGACCACATGTAGCGGAAGGAGATAATTAAGGAATTCTGAAAATAGTAGACCTGTAACTTAGGCAACACAGTGAAATCAGTCTTCCTTATGTACTACTCCCTTAATTTTCTGGAAGCTAAAGATTGGTTCACTACTCGTTCTAATTAACACAGTGAAATCAGTCCTCAACTCTTTGCAAGTTTGTTTTTTCTATTTAAAAATAACATTATTATTGTTTTGAGGTTCATGTTTTTACCGTTGGGAAAGAAAAATAAAGAGATTAAAAGAAGGCGGGAAATAAGAGTCAATCACTAGCAATACTAAAGAAAAAAGGGTTCGAATCCGAACAAAGTTCAAAGCCCAGTGAAGATCGGAAGTTTGATATGGCAATATCGATCAAGTACTGAATTGGCTAATCATTCAAGTTCAGAGAGACAACTTGGCTAACGAACGCAATTATAAAGCTAAGAAAAGAGGCACTACCAATATGCGCATCCATAAAAGAAGAATTCGAGGATTATTCTAACAACAAGAAAAGATTCAAGTGCTGAACATTAAATCGGCAATTCAACATTCATGTTTCTAGAGGAAGAGCTTGGTACCTCCACATATGTTTTCGGGAAAGGACAAACTAAGAAGAGATAGTTCATTTTGGAGGGAGGCCATTCAGAGAAAAAGAATTAAAGCTTCCTATGCAAAAACTTTGGTTACAAATGTCTTCAAAGCAGGTGGTTTACTGATTCAGTGGATGTGACATGGGGAAAACCATTGTAAGTCAGAGGTTTACCAACATTGGGTATTCAAGATCAATTAAATTCCAACAAGGTGAAGAGGAAGTCTGTCACAATACCGGCCCACAAGTATTGATCAGTTTTTGTAGTTTCTAGCGAACAACGGTACAGAAGAACATGATTATTAATGATCTAACAAACTGCAGCAGGTAAAGAGGAAGTCGGTAATACCAGATAATAGTCTTGAACAGGTTTCCAAAAAAACAATCGATACCACATAGGCGAGAAACAATAACAGATAACAATACAGTAGGCTGATGATCTTGGGATCAAGAAGAAATCAACAGGGATCGAGTGTGCTATAGACGAGGAAATTGACATTGATTGTAGTATGGAGGAGTCGTAAGCGTATAAGATTATTACTTCATATAAAAGACATTTTCTTATGTTACTCTACGGTTACATAAATCAAGAAAAATGGAGGCGAAAAAAAAGTCTAAGGAAAAAAACATGTAAAGGATATTTTTTCACGCAAGAAATCCAGGAAAGAAAACAAAGGAGGAGGTGACCATTTGATTAAAGGGAACAGTGGGGGACTACTGGTAAGATAGTGTCCGAATTCACCAAATTTATAGGAACAATTTCAAAGGACTCCTAGGTTCATTCAAAACTTGATGTTACACTTGTTGGCTGCGTTCCAGAGATACTAAAAAGCAATGTGGGAATATATTCAATTGTAAGCAACAATTTAATTTTTAAATGATATTTCTTGGTTTGTTTTTACAGATGAAGCTAACTATATTTTATTTTTACATAGTCCAAATTCATAATTCCAATAGAAGGAAAAGCGGGGGTGATGACTGGCTTTCGTGATTGCTTGGAAGCGATACAAGGAAAATGAAAAGAGAGAGTTTGATAAAAATATTACATTGAGTACAGCTAAGCAAAATGTTCTCCTAGTGACATTGCAGAAGATAAATTCCTGTCAATTGATCGAGTTATTGGAAAGGGACCCAAACTGTTCAATGAAGGCTAACAATAGTACATTCTATTGTTCAACTTATGTTGGATTTTATATCGATTCTATTTTTTGTTTTATTTATTAATTCAATACAGCTCTTTTTATATTAATATAGGCAATTTGTGGGAGATAGAATTCTCAAAACAGGAAAAAGCACAAAATAGAGGATCGCAATGGGACCTATTAGTTGTGCAAGAGTACGCGTTTACATTGGTAATACTTAACATTTAGGACAACTGTACATTTAATCCAGTTGTATTCCTCCAATAGATTGATACATTTGTAAATATCTTGTTATTATTAATTCGTAGCGTGCAAACAAGAAAACAAGAGGACCCAATCAAAGTCTGAAATTTTAGTGCAAATCGTACAAAAACGGAACAGGAACTTCAGGGCCGATAATCAAATTGCAATAGTAAAGTTTTTTAAAGTGTATTAATGATGAATTCATTCAGGTTTAAAATTACATTGTTTGGAGGGTGATAACAAATTGTATTTAATTATGCTTGAAGGGTGTCAAGTGAAGTTAACTTAATGAACCATAAAAACTCATTTAAGCTAGGAGAGAAACTACGAAGTACTGAAATAATATGAATGTTCAATTTTATCAATAGGCGAACTGACAAGAAATAGCCAAAATCCGGGGAAAATGCAGATGATGCTTTTACGGCAGTGTTTGGTAAGGAGCGCCTGATTCGACCTTAAGTGTATGGTAGATCAGTGACATCAAGTTCTTTGAAGAAAGATGAGGAAGATAGCAAGCTAAAACCAAAAAGTAAATGAAATCACGTTCTCTGGTGAAAGAAGAAATTAAGAAATGAGAGAAGAATAAGAGAAGAAATGCGACATTTTTTAGTCAATTGCTTCAAAACATACCCTGGATTGAATGTTCGAGGTTGCAAGGGGGTGTTGTATCTAACATTGCTTTCACCTATTGATGCGGGTAGTGAACAAGCTTATAAAAAGGCCAAAATCCTCTACATATCTTTATGGTCAACTCATGATCCGATCTTCAAAAAGGTTATTTAGTACTTTTTTCAAATTGTCCTCTAAGTTTCTCAGAAAGTTTCTTGTTTTGTAATTGGCATGATCAACTCAATTGTTTGAATCATTTCAAAGTAGCGTGAAATATGTTCTAGTCTGAGGGATCCTTCAAATGGAGTGTTGAAATTCGCGTTGAAGTAGAAAAAGAGGCTTTAGAGGACTGTAGAGGTATGTGATTAGTGGACTGCTTATCAAGTTAATTCCAAGTGAATTAGGTTTCTATCTGGATACTTGGAATAAGGAATTAACTTGCATTATATGAAAGATCTCAATTAAAATTTGGTTATTTTTGCTTGGCTCTGATGAGTCATGAAGGAACTCTGAAACGTTACATATTACTCGATATGGTTTTAAATATTATTTGAATGGTGGCGAAAACACTTAAAGACGACTGCGTTTCTTTTTTTAGTTATTGTTAGTGGCTCTGGTTTGGAATTGAGCTACGTTTTTGTTTCTCTTGACCATGTTCATCATTGCTTGGTTGGGTATGGTTTGAAGGGGAGTTTTGCTATGTCAGATTTAGTTCCCTGTTTGATCGTGTGGAACATATTAACGACACAAGGAAAACAATCTATTTTCTTTAAGTTTTGTTGCTGCTGAAATCTACAATCTGGACTTTTTTCTTTAGTTGTTGTTAATTGATTGGTTTAAATGACTTAGGTTTTGTTTCTTTTGTTTCACTGTTTTTTTTGGCCATTTCGTGATAGAAAAACTTCAAAATGCTATAGGTCTGTACTAGCTTGCAAAATGGTGTCTAAACCTCTGCAAATAAACTTTGACATGTATGGAATTGCAATCTGCAGATTTTGTTGTTAATATTTTCTGTAAACTGTTGCTGCAACTGGTAGAATCACCATGTTACTACCATAACTGCTTGCGTGCAATCGTAACTTTTGTTAATATTGTTCCACTATGCCGTTTGTGCTTCTGATATAAAATTTTGGTAGTAAAGTCTATTTTCTTTCTTATTATATAGAGATCCCCATGTTATTAACCCCAGAACTTTGACATCCTAATAGAAGGAATGCTTCATAACCACAAACAAATAAACAAATAAATTATTAGGAGGATCTAATTGTTTGTGTCTTCCTCATTAATCCTTTTTTTAGTGTCGTGTTAGTTGAGCATTCATGGTATTGTATAAGACCAACTATTTTTATTGTTTCTTATGAAGTTTGAACCCTAATGCAATTATTCTCAGTTGTTGTTGAAACTCATTTGGAATTCTAGACAACTAAGGGGATCATTACTTTGAAACATCAAAAGACAAGTAGGCATAACTTGAACATCAAAACGATGCAATCTAATTTTCTGTAACTGCTGATTTCTTGCCTCTCTATAGTGTTGCAATCGTACCTCTTCTATTTTATAACTGCACAATTATCTATTTTTGTAGGGAAATGGCGGTGATCACATTTAAGTGGATGATTGAGAGTTTTTGAACTATTGTAAAAGATTAAAATAACATATTTGATTTATCTGTGTCACATTTAGCATATTTATGAATTAAGTGATGGGTGTACACAACAATCATTACTATCTTTTGAAAGGCTTTATGGTGAAATCTATAAAAGTTGAATTATTATTAGCGCTAGAGACTGATTTATTGCATATAATATTGAGTATTTTAATTAGAATTGTGGGCATAGACTGTAAATTGGGATGCACTTGAGCAAGGACAAAAACTTCAAAGTGGTGGTCATTACATTAGAAGAAAAAGCAACACTTGATAGTGGCAACACTATTGGTATGCAAAGGCCACGCTTCCAAAGTAGCTGATAAGGACAAACACTTTTCAACGTAGCTAGCAAAAGCGTGGCTTTTTTCCTTTTATTGCTACGCTTGAAAGTGTTAGCTGATTAAGGAACACTTTTAGCGTAGCCTGCAAAATGGGGCTTTTTGAATGTGAGGCTAGCTTAAAGGGTGCTCATATGGAGGACACTCTTAAAGCATAGGTACAAAGCGTGGGACTTTTTTCCTTCTGGCTACGCGTTTAAGCGAGCTGATTAATGCTACGCTTGAAAGCGTCGGCCTAAACTCTAAGGGTTCGTGCGTTACGGCCACACCTGAAAAAGTGTGGCTTAAAGTCAAAAAAGTGTGGCCTTTTACCAAAGGCTACACTTTTTCATAGTTTAGGCCACACTTCTCTAGGGTGGTTGGAGACATAAAATGTTGTAGTGATAAAAATTGTATAAATAACAAACTATTAATTCAAAGTAAATGCTATAACCACAATTTCATTTAATTGTCATACGTAGAAAACACTTGTCATTCGCCTCTCACCCTAGAGAATTTTGCTCGCCACTCTCCCTCAACTCTCTCACTTTATACAACCACAAATGTATAAATTATGTTTGTAATAAGTGAAAAAAATATAATACAAAATATTAAAATATGGATAGACATGAATCGTACCATCAAAACTTCAAACAAAGAGCAGGTTCAATAGAACGAGACACTCTCGCGGTGATGTTCAAATTAGTAACTTTTTCCTTTTCTCATTCAACTTTAAAGAACCCTATTCCTACATAATTTCAACTAGGTTAAAGAAATTATATGTGAAATCGAAAATATAAATACCCAGAAAGGGATTTGAGTACATACCTGATGTAATATATACTTTAGAGAACCCTATTAGTGAAAAATTGAAGAATATTCAGCAAACACTACTTCTTCCTCCCTTTTCACAAATTTGAGTAAAGAGGAACGAGCTTCTTCTTCATCCCTTTTCCCAAATTTAAGCAAAGATGAACAAGTTTTCTTCCTTCCTTTTCTAAGACTTGAGCAAAGAGGAACAATTGTTTTTCTTTCTCCCTTTTGCTATAGAAAACTCATTTGAGCTAAGAGGAACATTTGATTATTTTAGTTTGAGAAAGAAGAACAACTGACTCTTTAGTTTTATTTTAACTAGAACCTTCATTTTTATTTTTATTTCATTTTTAAATTAATACATAGAGGCGACCTGATCGCTACAAAATTATATTTAGGTGCGACATTTAATAAGATGTTACTAAATATTTGAAGCCAAAATTTTCATTTCAGAGAGAGTTATAATTTTAGATTTAGTGACAACTATTAGTGGCGACCCAAAATAAGTCGACGCTAAAGATAAATATTCAGGAGCGACCACAAGTGTTGTCGCTGAATATGTAACTTTTGTAGCAAAAACAAAATCGCCACTAAATATCGTCACAATAAGTGCTATTTCTTGTAATGTATATTTGTATAAAGTGAGAAAAACAATAATAGAAATACAAATACATATATTTTCATCATATACACTTATAATTATACAAATAAAAATCTTGCCCTTCCAGATCTCTTTTGCCTTTATCTCTTTCTTACTTTATACAACACAAATTATATATTATAATATGTATAATTTGTGTTGTATAAAGCAAGAGAGAGATTCAATATAAAAATATTTCATTTCAATTCAAATTGTATACAAACCCAAATTCTATGCAGATATACAAACACAATCATTTATACATATACATAGTAGCTACATATATACAGTTATCTAACCGATATATATCCAATTGTTGCACTTTTATACCAATGAATGTCTGTCTGCGATTTATACAAATTTGATGCTCCATAGCAAACATAAAATTTGCCATATATGGAGCAAAATCATGCAAACTATAGCTATAATATACAAATATGATTTTTATATTCGCTGAATCTAAAATTTACTCTTTATTTATAAATCAAATTTCACATATAGAAGATGAAATATACAACCCAATGGTCCAGGACATGAAGATGATGAAAACAAGTACAAAACGATGATGAAATAGAATGCACGAATCGCCGAGTCATTCAGCGACCTCGACTAACCTCGACGAATGATCCGCCTCAGCACTAATTCTGAAAACTATAAATACTAGCCTTAGTTATTTTTAAAAAAAGTTTGAACATTATTGTAGTTTTCACCTTAAAATGCTATTTTTCTTGTATTTTTTCTCAATTTTGGAGATGTATTTTTTGGAAGATTTGAAGAAAGAAAGAGTTTATCTTCCCCAAGTTGGAAGTGGGTCTTCTCCATTCTTCTTCCTTTACTTAAATCAAGGTTTAGTTTCTTATACCAATTCGATTTTAATATCAATTTAGGTGTGATTTGTTATTTATTGATGTGTGGCTAAAATCCCATTCGTGGAGTGTGATTTAACAAGTATGTTTTGATATTATTGTTGGGTCTTGCTTGCTGTTAGGTTAGATGCGTTTTAATGATGATTTCACCTAGTGATTGTGATTTAATTTAATGGGCTTGTAGTTGCAAATGCAAAACCACCCATGTATTTTCAACTTGCAAAGAGAGAGGTCGCGAAATCAAAATCGCTAAACTGATGGCCTAAGAAGTGGGTCAACATGAGGTTCAGCCCTAGAGGGTGAGCCCTTGTCCCATATCCTAACACCCAATTCGAAAGAGTGAGTGGGGTAAGACGTAGGCTGACCTTCATGCGACAAATGGGTGTCCGAAAAGGACCCATTTGAAATGGGGTAAGTCGCTCGAGAGAGATTTTATTTTTATCGAAAGCTTAGCCTTGTCACTATTATCTTGCAAATTTCCTGACGAAAGTATGTACCCAACGGTTTATATTAACTTTTATTTTCGTCACATCCCAAGAACTTCTCCCCATACTTGATTTTCTTTTTGCATTTTTTATACCGTTCTTATTATACTTGTGACAAACCCCCCCCCCCCCTCTCCCCCCAATCGATATTTGACACTTTCGTGTCACACCCTTTAATTTATAATGTTTTTATTCCTAAATCTCTTTAGCTACGACTAATTAGAATGAGAGTTCTAATTAACTATATATTCTCAAAATCGCTCTCTTGGAACACGACCCCGACCCTTGGTTTGGTTACTACATTATCGACGATCGTAGACACTCAAACTGTACGTTAGTGTCGTTGATCATAATAAGCACCAACATGCACATGTGGAGAAACTAGTATATATAAATCGATGATTGATAATTAATTTTACATATTATAAATTATCTTTAGTTATTGTATAGATGATGAACTTATAGTGTGAACAAATATGTGTACAAAGTAGTTATGCTTCAATTCAGCGTTATGAGATCATGATTGAAAATTCTGAATTTTCTAAAAAGAAAATTAATTTTAAATTTCAAACCATGATTTTATTTTATTTTTAAATGTAATCTTGACTCATAAATTTATATTTTTTTTAATAAAAAGCTCATATATTAAATTTCATAAAAAGAAAAACTCATATTTGGCATGAAGAAATTGTTCATGTCATGTGAAAGAATTATATTTAAAAACAACTAGTTTCTTCTATTGTTGACTAGTGAATTTTTATAAAGTATTCAAAATTATAAATACAAACTATGTATTTTCCTAGGCTATTCCGATATTTATTTGAAATTAAAATTTGAATAAGCTATATAAAGATACTTTTATTTGGGAATGTGATTTTAAAAATAGTAACACTACATCATGTATATTTGATGTCGATATTATAATAATATTTGAATATAATTATGATTAAAAATTTATCAAAAAATATTATTTGGAAAATGTCGGGTTGGTGGCACAACCCGTAGGCCGTAGCACACGTACTTGTGGATTGGGTTGGCCATTTTCTGGCCCAAAAAATGAATTAACTCGTCCTTATCCATCAAATTTCAAATCCTTCATGATAGAGTAAGTCAGCTCATACTGACATTTGATATTCTAATAATTTGTCAATGAAGTGTGATTTGCTTATTTAATAAGAGAAAAGACATTAAATCACCATTGAAGTTCTCGAATTTTCAAAAAGACACATTAACTTTGCAGGTGTCCTATTACCCCATTAAATAACTTCACAATAGTATATATACCCCATTTATCACCTAATACCACTTATACAAAAATGTTTGTAAGTCACGCACGAATAGTCACTTGACACGTGTTAAAAATAATTTTACATTATTTTTATTTGATTTCTTTCCTTTTCTTTTTCCTTTTTTTTCTTTTTTTACTGTTTCTCTTTCTTTTTCACCCTAATTCTCTGTTCTTAACTTCTGCTATTCCTTTTGTTGTGTAGAGCAACTGCTAAACCCGCGTTGGCCGGAATCCAGCAACCCACACCCCCCACTTGTGATAAGCATTATTTAATTATTTGTTCGGACTTACCACCATTAATTTCTTTAGAAAAATTCCACCCCCATCACTTGGTAAACTAATCAAAAATTTATAAAATAATCAACCAATATGACATTAAATACTTTCTTCTTCCAGTTTCTTACTCCCCCCCGAGTTTTCCTCGTTTCGCTATTTCCTCTACCCCTTGCTTTTCATAGACGCCACGAGCGACAATACCACACTCTAAACCTCTTTGTTTTTTTTCAACACCAACACAACGACAGAATCCGCCTGCCCCCACCCTGTTTTTTTACAACAACTGGCGGACCGCCCACTCGCTGTCCCCGCCTCTGGGTCCGTCACTCTGGTCGGCCCGCTGCCCACCCCCACTTGGGCTCCTGGCCACCACCCATCACATACGTTGTGGACCGACCCCTATGCCCACCCCCTCTTCGGCCCCCTTGGCTATCCTCCGTCCTCTTCTCCCCCCCCCTGCCCTTATTTTATTAGTAATTTTTATCCCTTTCGATCACGTGGCCCACTATATTGTGGGTCCACAAAACCTCACTAGACGTAGCCCGAACACCCCCAACACACATACCCCCACAAAAACACTCCAACGCTAGTGTCCGTAAGCCGAAGGGGTGAAAGTAGGAATATACTTATAACATAAAAGTTCACGATGGGTACTGGACCTTAGTATTAGTATAAGTGGGTTCGGGATTTCAGACATGTTGGAGGGTGGTACTTGTTAACAGTTTTCAAAAAAAAATTAAAAAGTAAAAAACTATTCATAATAAAGCTTTAAAAAAAATCAATACATGAGTTTCTTATTCTTTTCAAAATAAGCTTAACAAAACCACAACCCAATAGTAGCACAACCAGCGCCTCATCACAGAATGCAACCAACCACCTGGGACCACCACAACCCATTTGTCACCCCGTCGGCAGAGTGCAAATATAAGAAAAACACACCGTGTACCCCCCCCAATGGGAACAGTGCTTCACGCGGCTCAAAATTCGTGACAATGCGAGGTGGTGTTAAAAATTGCAAAAACGTATGTTATTGTGAATTAGATAGTTTCGTGAGATATAAGACACACGCAAAGTTTCAAATATAAGATGTCTTTTTAAAAATTCGATACAACTTCAATGACAACTTTATGTCTTTTCTCACATTTAATAAACAGATGTACAAAACTTGTTAAACCCCAACTTATATATAGTACATCTAATATAAATATCCAACCACCAGTAACGGGATACTATACCTGCTATTTAACTTGACCTCATTTTACATCTATACCTCAAATTTTGAATATACACTAATATACATATGCGTATTTGTATGCCTTTGAAAAATTTACAACATAAAAATCAAATCAACAGACAAGCTAAGAGGTATAGCGGTTGTTGATGCTTCATTTTGAATAGAGTGGAGTGATGATGAATGTGAGCTTATCCTTTTGTCAGCCATCAACACTCTGCACAAGTAAAACGCAATTGCTTTCCTTCACCTTCACCTCCACCCCCATTTTATTTAGCTTCTCTCATTCTCATAAGAAACGTCGGCGTTTTGTGAGTTGTGCTTCTTCCTCAGAGCTTCCGCTTCTCCCTTTCCCTATTGACCAGGTGAACCTTTTTTACTTCATTCTTTCCATTGTCAGATTTTGCAGTTTGTTGGTCAAGTGACTGTAATTTGTTATGCAGGTATTAGTTCCTTCAGAGACAAAGACACTGCATTTGTATGAAGCAAGATACTTGGCACTCTTAGAGGAGGTATAACATATATATTAAGTTAGGGTTTCATCATAAATATTGTTTGGCCATAATATTTGAGAAATATATTTAATTTTTTTAGAAAAATATAACTTTTTCATCTCATCATCAACACCCAAGCATATATAGTGCCTTTCTAGTTTCCAAATTAACCCTCAAATCTGTGTCTGTACACCATTAACTCATTTCTTATGCCTACATACACATTTGAGCTTTCTATTTAGGGATGGAAATGGGGCGGGTTAGATCTTTTGTGGGGGCAGGGCATGTACATATCTTTTTGAAGAAAAAATATGTGTGGAGGGGCGGGTACTTGGGTTGGGGATTATTCCTTTGAAACTTAAACTAAAGGCTAAGCATTTTGAAATGACAAGTGATGCTGTAATGTCCACAGCGAGTTGCCATTTGAAATGGCAAGTGATGTTGTAGTGTCAATTGACATTGACTTAGTGTCCAATTTATAACAAAACAAAGCTGCTAGTTCTGTGTAACTTGTTTTAGCAGTATCAATCATATGACATGTCATCAAGATGTGGGATAAATGGATTCCTCATTTCTCTATCTTAATCAGAAGTCTTGAATTTTAGTTCTCATCGAGGGGATGCTTCTCCCTTAAATGGGAGAAACAAAGTTGCTGATGTATGAGGCTAGTGGATAGAGTAAAGATTAAGTTCTTAATGAACTTAAACTTCATAAATTGTTGCTGCTGTGAGGCCAGTGTATGAAACACCCACAAAAGTTAGTAGTAAAGATTTATAACTGGTACATTTCTTTTAGCTAAAAAACATTTAGTAATTTATGCAGGGAAAAGCGGCGGGGGGTGGGGCAAAACAAGAATTATGCTACGGAGGACGGGGCAAAGTTTTTGTGATTTTATGCTGGTTTTCCCCGCCCCGCCTCATTTGTCATTCCTATTTATACTTAGCAACTATCTTTGCACAGAGAGAGATATTGGTATAAAATGTGAAATAGATGTTTGAAATTTGAGATATTATCACTAACATCATCATTTTAATGGGTAGTGACTATAAAAATATTCTAGCTTACCCATCCTTTTTTCTTGCTGTAGTCTCTTTTTAAGAAGAAGAAGTTCTTTGTGCACTTTGTTCTAGATCCTATAGCCATCAATGATACATCTGGAGAAGCATCTTTTGCTGCCAGATACGGTTGCTTGGTTGCAATTGAAAAAGTGAGTTTACTTGCTTTGCTGATATAAAAAAAATTACTATCATATAGAACTCACCGTAAATGAGATCTTCACTATGTTGGGCAGGTTGAGCAATTGGAGATTGGTGCATTGGTATCTATTAGGGGTATAGGCCGTGTCAAAATTCTGAAATTTCAACAGGTAAGAACCCGACATCGTAACTCTCCAATATGGCTGCTGACACATTTTTCTATATAGACAACCTGGTGGTAGATAGAATCAATTTAACCGCTTCATAGGAGTTGGAAAAACGAGTTTCTACTCAATGACTATTTTCTGTATTGCCCATTATATTTAATACTGTACTGTAACAATTCAACACTTTGAATACCTCTGAATGGAATTGGAGAGTGATTTTCTACAGATAAAAGTATCTTTAGTCTTTACCAGTTATGTCCAAAGTACGTTTCTTCTAAGTGGTAACATTTTAAGAAACCATAGTCATGGGACTCTACATGTGTGCTCCCTTTCTTCCCAAAACATTTTCTATTTGTCAATTTAAGTGTAAATACTAAAAGTTGTCTGTGAAGTCTTTCAAGCGAAGTTTGATTATAAAATGGTAATAATAGATGTCAAAAAGTAGGGAATGGAGTGAGGTAACGACCAATTTACCTTATCAATCTTCAGCTTACTGATGGGAAAAGAGGGGGATTTGTCTTTAAGCTTTTATAAATACTATGTAGCTACGCCAACCGAGTACATTATTTTAATGGTATAGGGGCTTATAAGTAGTATAGAATCTTACTTCCTGTTACTGTCAGCAATAATATGCCATGAATATTGGCTGAAGCACTATAGAAACTCTTATGCTCACAGTCAGAATATCCAAGCAGGTCTTCACTTTGACATAATTTGTAGGCAGAGCCGTACTTGACAGGTGCAGTCATGCCATTGCTGGACAACACTCCATACAGTGATACAGAACTAAGTTCCAAAGTTTTGAAGATAAAAGAAGCTCTCCATAGTTTGAATAGCTTGGAAATAAAGCTGAAGGTTCTCCTTTCCCCCTTCTTTCTGTGTTCAGTCTATTCGTGTTCAGAAAGCATTGCACTTAATTAGCATATATTTTTCTTCAGGCTCCTCAGGATGCTTTGTTGCAAACATTAACTGCGAACTCTTTGAGATGGTCTGAGAATACACCTGCTCTGGATTGTGACAACGGCTTCATTCCACCTCTGGCTGAGCTTGTATCCTTTGCAGCACTTCAACCTGTTTCTGGTAAATATTCAGTCTCCAAGTATATCTATGCATTATGTAGAAGCCTCATTTGACAGCTTCTGAACGGATTGGTAGCATGTTTCTATTTCAGGTCCAGCTTGGCTATATATATATAACTATATATCGATACTTGGAACATGATTATTGTCATCTTCTTGTTTAGCTTCATCAATGTAGTTGCTGCATTCTGAACTCTGTTAAGGTTTGTTAGTTAGAAACATGTGAGCATCTAGTTACTGTTCATCCAAAACTCAAGGTTGTACCAACTGCTGAAACAACTTGCACTGAATTGAAATATCCCGTTGGACTGGATTATTGTATACCTTTAACCAAATTAAGCTGGCAAAGCAAGATCTAAGCTACTGTATTGCCTCTTCTGATTTACCTTGTTTCTCCTTTTATCCAGGATAGAGAGCCCCTGGTTTGAGGCATAGTTTTATCCCTATCTAAATGTTCTGGAACAAATAAGTTTATTCCAGGTTACAGCATATACTAACAGTAATATAATAGTTTCATAGTTTACAGATGAACATCAATGCTCTCATTTGTCACTCTTTTTTTTCTTTTGTGCTTCAGTTTATCAAAACCTATAGTTAGATCTTTGCCTAAACAACGCGGAAATAGCTTAAGAAATATCCCAACTTCCATATAGCATAAGGAGCAGGGACAACCGAAGGAACTATATTTAGTAGCAAGAAACATAACTTCTCCATTCTTATTTCTATGTTGAACGAAAGAGAAGCCAGATCCTTTGTGTTACATCTTGCTCATCATCAGATTTTCTCAACCCAAAGGGGTAACCCTTATGTCCCAACTATTGCAAGTTGCACTCATTGGATCTGCAATAATAGGTATTTAACTAAATGGAAAGATGTAGCATTCTTAAGTAGTTATGAATAGTGATAGTGGAAACCTTTCGGAGTAGTTCGAGTAAGCAAATTGATGATCTAGTATGTCTGTTTCTTATTTTTCAATGTTGCAATGATCTTTCCCTTTCCTTAGGATCCTCTGAGTCAGAACTACTGAAGCTGCAAAAGAAGAAATTGAGGGCAATGGACATCAAGGACACCCTAGACAGACTTGAAGATTCCATAGGATATGTGCAAGATAATATTTCCTTGGTAGCAGCCAAGCTTGCAATCCAATCTTTGGATTCCCGGTTATGAACGAATTCCTGAACAGGTTTCTATCTCTGGAACATGAAATTTGAATGAAATGCTGAACTAGGTTCATGTTGTTAGCGCATTAAATTTGGTTGAATGAAGAGATGGTGTATAGAAATCATGACATGGTGATATGTTTATTTTTTTGGCAAAAGATCTTGTATATATTTGTTGGCAAAGGGTGCTGAAAAACTGAAGAAAAGAATGTTTGGCAGGAGAGGTTACAGCTCAGTTTGTGCATCTTCAAGTTAAAAGTTGTTTATCAGTTAGTCAACTGTATATCAGCAGGTCATTGGCATTCAAGGAAAGCATAGTATGTAATATTCACAAGGGAACATTGTATTAATTTATTCATCCAATTGCAACATTTATAGCTTTGTTTTATACAATCATAGAATAGCAAAAATATATTATTCTGGACAAATAACTTTGAGTCAGCATCAACCAAGTTCTATCCCAATTGTTTGGGTTTGACTATTTTAAAGTTAATTATCATACTTATTTTTATCATATATCATATCATATATTACTAAAAGTTGAAAGCTCTAAAATATAAAATTGAACTATCATTTTATCCTTACACTAAATTTTAATGTTATAAAATATTTAATTAATTAACATATCATACTATTATTAAATTTATATTGCTTAATACTATTTAATATGAAAGAACTTTTCACTTTCTCAACCTCATTTTATAAGACTGAAAGGAAATGTGAAAGGTATTGATAATCGTGGTTCAATATTTCAATTTTGGACATCTTAAATGTAGGATATGCATTAATATTCCTGCAACCTCATTTTATAAGCCTAAAAGGAAATGTGAAAAGTATTGATAATCGTGGTTCAATACTTTAATTATGAACGTCTTAAATACACAATATGCATTAATATTCATTTTTTTCTCAATTATTTGTGTATACTAAATATTAGAAGAGATATATGATTTATTAGACACATATTAAATGGGGATCCCGAATAGCAAATCCATCTCCCCCCCTTCCCTATCCCCGCCCTCCCAATATTCCCCCACTTCCACTATACAAAGCTATTATTTAGAAGTTGGAAAGAACATGTTATCATAGTTTAAGGCTTTATGTCTCCCACACTAAAACTTTTGATTTACTTTAGTTACCTAACTTAATTGATGATGAACGATCTTATTTAATCCATTAAATTATGCACAATGATCAACTTATATAAATGAACTTATAAACCAAAAATATGTACAACTCTCTCAATTAGGAAAAACAGTAGAGGAAACATACAAATTTAATGAGTAAGTTCATTTTTCAGTTTTATTATTTTTTGTGAATGTGCTCGTAAGATATAGTATTCTGTTGGGAAAGACAAGACACTAACAAAGAATGCTGACAGGTACCAACGGAAGAATACCCAAGTCTATACTTCCCTTCTCGATTTGAACCAAGAGAAGACGAGCAAGAACACAAAAAACCACAAGCAATCTGATAGTATAAGGCAGCGAGCAAGTAATTCACCAAAACAAATATAACAAGACAATAATAAACCAATCACCAAGACACCAAGATTTACGTGGAAAACTTCGATGTGAAAGTATAAAAAACCACGGGACCAAAAGCTCCACTATAATTACAAAGAGTTTAAAATATTGTTCTCCAAAAATTGGCCACAAAAAAGTGTACAAACAACGAGCAACAACAAAATAAGATTGCACCAAATCCTAGCGAATGAAGGAGAAAAATCCACCAATTCGCCGCCTAATGTTCCCGACGCAAAATCTGAAGCGGCAGGACACAAATCCAACATGTCAGTTCATAATAAAAGATTGAGATGAATTAATATGCTGTCCAAAAATCAGCTCAAGCGAACAATTAAAACGAAGCCAGAAAAAGAAATCGCAATTTGAAGTTGGCTGTAGGCTGAGTTTGACTGCGGGAAAAAAATGTGTGTTCACGTTCCCTCTTTTTGGCTGCTTGAAAAAAAAAACTCTCTGGTGTAGATGAAAATAAGACATAAATAGGCTTATATTGCCTCATATGGCCTATGGTGGGCGAAAATGAGTGGGTCCAAATTAGCTTTTATGTATCCACATAGGAAAGAGAAAAAGGCCCATAACCCAACCATTCTTCCCCCTCCGACTATGTGGAGGAGCCGACATAACGGCGGACCATGCAACAATCTTCAAAACTTACCTCTTGGAAAAAACCTTTAGTCACATATCGGAACCATTGTCCTTTGTATGAATCTTTTCAAGTCAACAATTTAGAATCCAACACATCGAATCAATGGTATATCACATCAATATGTTTAGATATCCGACCATGGAACGTAGAATTCTTGCCAAGATGTATAGACTTGACTGTCACAATAAAGTACATACCTCTCTTGAGCAAACCAAGGTACCCCAAGAATCTCTTCATCCAAAGGAATTCTTTACAATCTCACGACAAGCAATAAGTCAGCTTCTGTATGTTAGTAGATAGAGCAACACATTTTGCAACCTGATTGCCAAGACACATCTCCCCCTGCAAAAGTAACCAATTTACCCTGGAAGAGACTTGCGAGTATACACATTAACCAGCCATGTCTGCATCAGTAAACCACAAAGAATAGGATCCATGTACCAAAACACAAAAATTCAGACTAGAAGTGCCACAGAGATATCTCATAACACATTCACAACATCCAATGTTTCTCTTCCCGGATAGAAAGAAAACGGCTAACAACTCCAACAAGCGTGAGAAATATCCGGCTTGTACAACCACGCATACAATCAAACGACCAACAGCTGAAGCATAAGAACTTCTTCATATCTTCCTTATCCATCACAGTAGAGGAACATGTTTCGTGCTCAATTTTAAAGTGCATAGCTAAAGGACTGGTGTGTACGACAACCTTAGCTTTGTTCATGCTGAATTGCGAAGTACTTTTGAATGACTTCTCTTGTGATAATGACAATTTCTGGGCCTTTCTATCACGGACAATCTGCATGCCAAGATCTGCCTTGTTGGTCCTTATAGTCCTTTCCAAGAAAAGGACTTACTCAACTCTTGCTTCTAACTTCGAATCAGGCTCCCCCCCCATGCAAGTTATTATGGACCAACAACAAGAATGTCATCAACATAAGCAACACAATAATAAAAGTCACATCAGAGAACTTTTGCCACAAAAACACAATGGTCTGAGAAGGCTTCTTGAAGACTCTGCTGACTCATAAAAGAACAAACTTCTGTACCATGCCTGGAGCTTGTTTCAAACCATTACAAGCGTATTCAATGGCAAACACTAATTTTTCTTTACCCATGGACTCAAAACCTTACGGTTGCTCCATGATAAATTCTTCATCGAAGTCACCCATGGGGAAAAAAAAAAAAAAGGGGACAAGTTTTAAACATCCATTTTGACCTTCAACTCTACATGCTAGACGTGCAGCCAAGCCTTAGAACCACACAATGGATGACATCTTCACAACTGGAGAGAAGATCTCATCAAATTCAACTCCCCTTTTCTGATTAATTCCCATTGGACAACTAATATAGCTTTGGATCGTGGAAACTTGGATTACATCTTCAGTCACCCGAAAAACCCACCCCCATGTTTTTCACAACGCTTTTCTGTCTTTAGGTAACCTTTAACCAAATCCAAAAGGTATGATTATCATGCAAGGATTTAATCTCATCTCTCATAGCATTCAAAACCACCTTTATTTTTCTTCACTATCCATGGCCTCATCAAGACTCTCAGGTTCTCCCACGTCAGTCAGAGTACATACTATTGGAGAATAACGAAAAAAGATGAAGGAATTCTCTCTCTACTAAGATGGTTGAGGATAACTCTCTGGAGCATCTATAATTGGTGCGTGGGACAACCACACTCACACTTGACAATGGAGCATCAACAAACATAAGGCCGCGGTCATTCTGAAACATGATCACCATTCTTCATTATCAACTTGATGTTCATCATGATGAAGATTTTCTGCCCGGTGCTTGCAATAGTCCAAAGGAACTGGTAAACAGCAACTAAGCTCTCACTACTTGAAAATAGGCCGTCAGCTTTGTACAAAATATTCATTGTTTGGTCTTCAAAGAACACAAACATCACGGCTTCTAAAAGTTTCTCAACAGGATGATAGAAACGATAGCCAAAATTCATCTTGACCAATAACCAATGAAGATACATGCGTAGTTTTAACATCAACTTTGACCTTATCCTTAGCGAACATGTACAACAGGCTTTAACCAACCCCAAGACTCTAAGATGATCATAGAAAATTCTTACCAGTCCAAAACTCTGCAGGGACATCACCATTAAAGAACAACAGGAGATTAAATTGATAACATAAGCAGCAAGTATTAAGTGCTTCTGCCCAAAAGGGAATCTGAAACTTAGCATCTGAAGCATACATCTAAACCCTAACTAGAGTCTGTTCATCCTCTCTACTAAACCATTTAACTGAGGAGTCTTTGGAGGAGTGTATGATGACTAATATCTGCTCTGCCAATTATTATCAAAGGACCAATATACTCAACCACCATTATCGGAGCGGATGCAGTTCAATGTCCTCCCTGTGGTGTTTTGTCCTTTCAACCAAGGTGAAAACTCTGAACACATCAAGGACTTGATCCTGGACTTAACAGGAAATACCCAGAGTTATTGCGAGGAATGAAATCAATAGAAAGTCACAAAGTACGTGGCACCACCGTGCGATCTACCTTAAAAAGGACCAACACCAAATCAGAATGTATCACCTCAGCAAATCAAAGCTTCTTGAAGGGGAGGACTCTGAAAAGAAACTCTTTTATGTACCGGCTCAAAAAATGAACATATTTCTTCAAAATTTGCTTGTTTCACTCCAGAAAGCCAAATTTTCTTAGCCAAACTATCAATCCAATTCCCGCCTCATATGACCAGCCTTTAGCCATAACTCTGATGAAGTATCATTATCCTACAAATTTAATGAGTCTCTAGACAGGAGCCCTGAAATAATACAAAAAAAAAAGTTGACAATGTCACCACGGGCCACAACATCAAACCTATAGTAAGCTTCCACTGGCCAACACCAGTGTATTAACATAACCCTCATCACAAGGATATCCTACTGAAATCAAATTCAAGCGTGGAATCTGAGCATGCTTGACATATTGAGAACTAGTTGGGAACCATTGTTACTTTCCCAAAAAAACTGTCCAATGCCAATAACTCAACTTATGATTATGCCCATTTTTAAACGTTCCAAATTACCTGGAGTATAAAGAGAAAATAATTCCTTCTTTGGCCGTGACATAGAAGTAGCACCAGAATCCACAAACCAGCTGATATACACGAACAAGAAGATCATCTTAGCAACAACAGAACGCGATTTTCTTCTCGCCTTTTCTCTTTTTTTGGTCAGACTCTCTCTT
Source organism: Solanum habrochaites (assembly GCA_027704765.1). Taxonomy (NCBI): domain Eukaryota; kingdom Viridiplantae; phylum Streptophyta; class Magnoliopsida; order Solanales; family Solanaceae; genus Solanum; species Solanum habrochaites. The sequence continues at coordinate 18,150,695 of JAKWJA010002499.1, forward strand.
GTGCTATTGTAACAATATTTCATGATTATGCCCATTTCTTGTGGCAATAGGTCAATGTAATATTCTGTATTAGACGTGAACTTGCTTCAACTTTAACTCTATCATTCTGGCCTCCTGACTTGTTTCTCCCCCTATCTCAGTAGTACCAAAAACCATCGGTGTGAAGACTGAAGAAGATGCGGGTTGAGATCTTCTTCTCATTCATCATTTCCAAGACACCCCTATTTAGTAATTCCATGGTTACAGACACCATGGGAGCAGAATTAGCAAAGAAACTCGGAGAGTTTCCCACAGAGTATGGCAGAGTATTAAGAAGCCAATAGTCCCTGTATCTCATATCAAAACTTTACACCGATTCGCGACAGTCCTGGTCAAGACACCCTTGAAAATCATTAATATGATCAGAAATAGGAGTGCCCGCTTATACGTGATATTATAATTGTTCAATAGCAACAACTTTTTCGTTGCAGTCTTCGAAGCATAAAGTGTCTCGAGCTTGTCCCACAAACTTTTTGGCATGTGTATCATTCACAATATGATTTCTAACAGTATTCTTCAACCATGTCTAATATAGCCACAAACCTGAGATGCTCAATTCCCATTCTTCATCATTCAACGATGAGGCTTATTAGAAGCAAACACAGGTAAATGCATCTTCTGTGACAAATAGCAAGATCTTTCATCTTCGACTTTCAAATATGATAGTACTACCATTTAACACCACCATTTTGCTCATAGTTGCCTCCATTCATCAAAAAGGACAATCAAACAGAACACTTGCTCTGATACCACTTTGTGGGAAAGACAGGCACTAACAAAGAATGCCTGACAAGATCAACAACGGAAAGAATACCCAAGTCTATACTTTCCTTCTCGATTTGCAACCAAGCGAAGGACAACAACCACAAGCAGTTATGATAGTGAAGACAGAACAGTAATTCAACCAAACAAATATAACAAGGCAAACTTAAACCACACACACAAGACACCAAGATTTACGTGGGCAAACCCTTCGATGTGAAGAGTAAAAAAATAAGGGCCAAAGCTCCAAGAAATCACCAAGGAGTTACAAGTTGTTCTCCAAAATTGGCCACACAAAACAAGTGCCAAAAACAACGGAGCAACAACAAAATAGATGCACCAAACTAGGAGAATTTAAAGGAGCAAAATCACCAATTTCGCAAACAAAAAATCACGACAGCAAACTGACCCGTAGCTCGAGGCCACCAAATTCCACTCGTCAGTTCCTAATCAAGATTGAGTGAATATTAATATGCTGTCCAAAAATCAGCTCAAAGGACAAGAAACGAAGCGGAAATCGCAATCAATTTGAAGTTGTTGTCTAGGGCTTGAATTTTGACTGCGAAAACTTACAACTTCTCTCATTTTGGCTGCTTGAAAATAAAACTCTGCTGTGTATATGAAAATAAGACCTAAATAGGCTTATTATTTGCTCATAGAATGGCCTCTGGTCGAAAAATGGGTTGGTCCCAAATGGGCTGTTATTTATCCACATAGGAAGGGAAAAAAAAAGGTCAAATAACCCAACATAGTCTTGTTTATTATTATTAATGTTGTTATTTTATAAGTTTTATAAATTTCAATGTTTTATATTTGAGGTAAAATCAAATGATTGTATTGACAAGAAGAGTGGGAAAGATTGATTTTTGATCCTCTTAAATGTCATCTCTTTACCATTAGCTTTGAGTCTTTACCTAGCTTGAAGCTATTTAAAACTTTAATTTTTGATACCTTATATTTGTTGAAATTGATTAAAAAAAAAGTGGATAAATGAAAAAAGATAGGTATTCATATATAATATTTTGGTGATTCATGTTTATTAATGTTTTCTTAATTATATTTATAAGTGGATGAATGAAACTACTCTAACCGTTAAAATCGATAATCAAAACAATAACGTGGAATACGCACCAAAAACATTACTTATGGAAGAGTATCATGTAATTATGAGTACATTAAATGTTGCTCAAAACATAATTCATTAAGCATTTTACCTACCTAGCAAAATTTACAAGTTGAATTTTGTAGTTTCAGATGATATTTAACCATCTATCATTCAACGAAGAAGTCCTTCAAATATAAGTTGACTATTCATCTATTTTAACTTGTATTTTTTTATTTTATTCTAATATTCATTACTATGTATTCTTAATATAATTTTGTTTGTATCCACTACTTGTAGGGATACCTGTGCAATGCACGTGTCTAGAGATTAGTAATCGAAAAAGAATAAAAAATATCTCTAAAGTATGCGGAATAGACCACTTATATCCTCCATAACATTTTTTGAGAATAAAAAAATACCCCCCCCGCCCATTATTCTAAAAGACCACAAATAACCTCAAGAGTTAACTATCTAAATTTTTAGTGATGTGGCAAGTCACATGGGACTAATCCCTCCATCTAAGCACTGCCAACTATGATTTACTACAAAAGAATTTGACCTTTAGCGATGCAAAAGTTGCCACAAAATCCCAAAAATATTGTCACCTAAAGGTTATGAGTAATTTTTAGTGGCGACTAAGGCTCCTACCGCTATTCGCTAGTAAAACTATTTTCAACCCAAAAATATGATATTTAATTTTCAGTTGCAACCTAATTTTCTAAAATAAATAACTTGCACTATCAATATTAAAAACATTCAATATTATTACCAAAATCATCAAAATTACTTTTCGATTTAAATCTCGTGCTATATAATGCATCATTATACATTTTCATTTTTATGCATTTACATATGACATACAAATAAAATATATGACATACAAATAAAACATATTGTGTCTTTAAACTCTTCCTTAATCGATATCATTTTTGAATTTTTAACAATGAAGAGATAAATACAAAATCAAAATTTAATGTTAAAAATAAGTTAAAACCTTATTTCATCAATAGGAGACGTCAAACCTCCTTTTTACATTTATTTTTCTATTTCAATGCTAATATGGTACTACATTATTTTTAGTTTTTACAAGTGAATCACTACTTTACGATCCACATTAGCATGTATGTTTCAGATACCTAGGATATGCTACGTGATCCTTGTCTGCACGAAGCAAAAGTTCGCACGGAATGTGGTGGGCGATGTATTATTACCATCTCTTCTTGTTGTATACTTCTCAACATCGCTAGGTGATTTGCGCAATTATTTCTTTGTCTCAAAGTATGACCTGTCAGACATAGCCATTTCAGGCTTCCCTCAAATCAGTCTCGATAATAACCTTGTACAAATTGTAATCCTTTGCCAGAATCAAACCTCCATATATTACGCATAAGCAGATGTAAGGCTCGACGTAACTTTCTTGCCAAGCCATCCTTAGAACCGGCCCAACCACCTTCCCCGGTCATCGCATGCGACCCCTTTAAACCCCGCCAACCTTGAATTAGGCATGAAGTTGCAATTAGTATTCACCCCCAACCCTGAATTAGGCATGAAACTACCATCAGTATTGATCTCAATACATCCATGGGCGGAAAAATCTAGCTAATGAAAATAGGTTTTCTATCTCGATTTTTGTTAATTGAATTGGACAATATTCAACTCTTAAAATTGGAAAAGGATATGGATTTTGACAATAAAATGGATGAAATGGTCTCCAACCCTACTCTATTTTACTCTCCATTCTTTATATTTGGAGAGTAAAATATAGAATGTCCTCTTCAAACACTCTCTATTTTACCCTCTACTCTTCAATTATAGAGTTGGGGGTTGAATTAAGTTAGTAGTTTATTGAAAAAGGGAAATATGTGTTTGTAGGATTTGTGAAGTCCGTGACTGTGATTCGGATTGGGCTGTTGATTTTTTTTCATTTATTCGTAGTTATTTAAAAATTTAGAAAAAAATATAATTTAGCATTAAATAAAGAATTTCAAAAATTAAATTTTATATAACATGCAATTATATAGGGTGGTTATCAAAGAAAGAAAAGATTTATATTATGAAATAAGAAAATAAAAATAAAATAAAAATAATAATATAATATTAAAAAGAGATATTTTTTTTTTTAAAAAAAATATAATAGAAAATTGCATTGGAATTGACCGTTTGAAAAAAAATTGAGAACTCTAAAAATAGAGTGTTCCAGTACAATGTTGCCATTGTTTTTGCAGTATCTAAAATGCAGGATTCAATTCAATTAGTCATTTATGGTAAGTTATAAAAAGAAAACTAACGACGATTAGCATTGACTTTATCTTATAAGATAATTAATATTGTACTTTTAGGTTAGCACTATAGTTGTTGTCTTCTATTATTCTAGTTTTTAGGACAATCATTTCAATCTAATCTCTTTACTCCTAAAAAGAATCTTATTCTCTTTCCTTAATATTATATTATTATTTCTATTTTAATTTCATTTTCTTATTTTATTAGAGAAATTCGTTCTTTTTTTATTTTGCAAAATAATTATTCTATATAATTTTCATCTATTATAATTTTTTTTTAAAAAAAGTCTTTATTTAGTATAAAATTATATTTTATTCTAAATTTTAAAGAACAACAACAAATAATTGAAAAACGAAATCAACAAGTACAACTGCAATCACAAAACACAACAATTCTCTAGATCATACACTATTTTTTTCGAATATTGTTAAATCTGAAAATGACCTACCGAATTACTAAATTATTGTTGTAATTTTAAAAATCATTATGTTATGTATTGTATTGTTATCTTATATTTAAATTATTGTGTCATGTATTGTATTGTAAATTAAAATTTTCATTTTATCATTTAAATTTTGTGCAATCTTCATATTGAAAATCAATGATAGTAATAATATCAAATTATTTCTTAAACTGACAAAAATTGAAAAAAGAATATTTAAAATATTGTTGATTCGAGAGGAAATTAGTATCTACTAAATAATATATTTTTTTAAAATTTTATATTATATTTAAAAAGAATTATGAACATTACAAATTTATTCAATAGCTTTATATGAAAAATAAAATGTTAATTACAAATAGTAGGAATAATATTAAATAATGAAAAAGTAAAATAGAGCGGTGAATAGTAGTTCTCCAAATTCTCTCTATAAATAAAGAATAGAAAGCTTTTTAGAGAGTGGTTGGAGACCCAATTCTCTATCTTACTCTCCACATATGAAGAATGGAGAGTAAAATAGAGTGGGGTTGGCGATGGTCTTAATAATCTCCTTTTTGTATTAATTTTTAATATTGTATTATTTGAATCGAGGAACCATTGAAAACAACAATTTCTCTATATTCACAAGATTTGAGAAGATTGTGTATACACGATTCGCTCAAAATATGTAAAATTACACTAAATGTATTATTATATAATTTATTGTTGCTTTAAATATACACTTTGCGTTTAGATAATCAAAATAGCTACTAAAACATGATTTGTCCAATCTGCTCAAGTTTGGATGGTTTATTACTTTGTCAAGTTATTAACTTCCCTTATTTTGACCTCCAATTGGATTAATTTAGGTTAAATATGTAAGCGAGGTTTGACCCGTGAGAAGTCTTGCTAAATATTTTTTAGTTTTATTCTGTCTGATATGGTATATGCAATCATGATCCATCCTATTTTTATTCGTTCAAATTCACTTCAATAGCTGTCCACTTGAGTACAATAATTTATAAGATAAAACATTTGATCATATCATACACATCGAAGCACAATTCACATAAAGTCTAATGAAGTGATCATAGTCTTCTTAGATATTTCTGTATTCCACTTCATGGAGCTACATCACTGCATTTTTTCCAAAAAAACAAACCAATTAGTAAAATAATAAACCGATCATATTAAGTTAAAATTAAAATAAAAAATAGCAATTTAGCCACGAACTTAATTTACCTTCATTTAATTGACAATTGAGGTTGAAATTGAATGGTAACTATGATAAATATAATTTGGTCTTCTAAATGTCATCATCACAATATTCCTGTAATTCTTCAGCTTGAACACTCTAGTTGATGATGAATCTTTAAATCTGCTCAAGAAAATATTAATCAAATTAATTAGGATCAGTATATGATTAACGTTACCGGCACACGAAGACATTGTCGTGAAATTTGAAACTTCACGATAGTAATGACTATATATTCAATTTCGGGATAAAAAGAGGCTACTTCATATTATTTTTATACATAATTGAGTTCACGATCAACACATTTGTGGCAAAGAGTGACAAATATAACCACAAAACTCTACTCCGCTCAAATCATAGCGCCCCTTTGATTGATTTAAGCAAATTCCTTTTTAGGTCACCATGCAGATTTTATTCCTATTTTTGGAAGTTTATAAATAAAAGCCTTTGAGATTTTTAGTTTACTTAAGGAATCTATAAAGTGTAATCTAAAAGGTTCATATGAATAAAAAAGGGAAAACCAGCAAACATTATTGCCTTATTGCATTTTATTGTCAATAATTTACCAACACTGATTATGGTGAGATGGTTCGTGATCTCTTCACCGTAACTAAAGGGCTTATGTTTGAACACAGAGTCTTGCAACACGTTAATCTAGATTTTGATGAACTTCAACACGAATATTGAATACCTTAATGAATAAAAAAAGACTAACATGACAAGTTGTAAAATAAACAAGTGAACAACTAATAAAAAGGGAGGAAAATATTACTTTTTGCAATCCACAAGAGGATCGATAGGAATAGGAAGGCTCATGTTGCAAAGTTAGAGGTATTTTCTTAGCTCTTTCTTCAATTACTCCAATAGCCAAAGCTTCTTTCTTGAGGCATTCACAAATATTTTGAAGCTTCAAATCATTATCAAAAGTAGCTATTTTCATTTATCTCTTAACACCATTGCAACAATGACCACTAATATCACCTGTTCCCATTAAAAAATCTTTGCATGGCAAAAGCTTAATTAAGGTGTTAGGACATTGATAATTGCCATTAATGCAACTATTGAAATAATTAGAGTTAAAAACACAAGCTCGAAAATCAGATTCGAACGAACCATTTTGGTAAAAAAAACAATTATTATTATTTGATGGAAAGTTCAAGGTTTTTGTATTTATATAGTAGAAATCTTAGGTTGATAAAAAGGTTTAACGTAAAAGTTAAAGTGAAAAGAGCTCGAATTTTACATGTGAGCATGCATCTAACTTTAAAAATGTGAATTGTTGGACTATATGTGTAGTAGTAACATAAAACATGTGTAATACACTTTAAAATAATTATTATGATTTTAAAAGAATAAAAAAGAAAAAAAATATCACTTAGAAGCTTTTACAAAAAGGATTTTTCATATGTTGCTAAGTTAAATTGTAAAAACACATTTAATTTTTTTTTTTAGTTTCATATCTCAATTATTCATTGTTCTGTTATATTTACCTACCTAAAATATCAATTTTTCGCAAGTTTTGTACCTTAACTATCAAACTTTTTATAAAGAACCTTCAAACTAGACTTGAGCAGCCATTGCTAAGGCTGTGAAGTTCTCTAACCAAGACTAATAGTGCAGAATTTTGAGATTGTATTGTAGAAAAGATGATTGCCTTCATTTCATAAAATCATGAGGTGTTATATATACATGTGATTGGATAATCAATCTAGGGGAAAGTGAAAGAAAACTAAATTAACTAACTAGTTGTATGTAACTAAAACTATGACATCACTACTATAAAATGGAAAATAACAAGCTAAATAATTGAAATAAGTAATAACATGTTTAATTTATGAAGTATACCCTCCTCAAGTGGAAGGTGATGATTCACAGCCAACTGCGCGCAAAATGGCTGAATGTTGATGCTAGTGAGAGCCTTGTAAGCAGTCAGCAAACTGATTGAAGTAGACACTGGATGTACAGAGTTAGCCCCTCCTGAAGCTTATAACGTACGAAGTGACAATCCACCTCAATGTGTTTAGTTCTCTCATGAAAAACAGGATTTACGAGCAATGTTGGATTAGACAGATTGACGTCACCAATGAACACTAAGTAGGAGGGAATAGAGACCAGTTAACTCAGTAAGTATCTGTTGAATCCCAGTTAACTCTCCTACAACTTTTTCTGAGTGATATAGTAATCTGCTATGCTGATGATAGGAAAACTATCTCTTGGTTTCTTTAGATTCCAGCTAATAGAACTGTTCCAAGCATACTAAGTAGCCGACTGGACTACTAATCTCCTTGAGTCTGGACATGATGCCCAATCTGAATCACAAAAGCTTGAAAATGTGTAGGTCAGGGTCCTTAGACAAATGACTCCTCAAGTAGTATCTGTTGAGGTATCTAAGCAGATGATAAGTTGCTTGTAAATGTGGAGCTCGTGGATCCTGCTGATTGTCATAAGTGTTGAACACTAAAAGTATCGTCCATCTAGTATTAGTTAAGAAATCAGCTTGCCTATCAACTTTTCTTATAGAAAGTAGGATCGACAAAGGAGTTCATTCATTGGCTTTCAATTTAACGTAGGACCAAAGGAGAGGATAAAAGGTAATTGAAACAATATTAGTTGAGTAAGTCTAAAGTAAACTTCCTGTGAGAAATAAGTACCCATCTGTTGTTCAAGAATCTCCAGCCCAGAAATAATGAAGCCTTCAAGATCTTGATTTTGAAAGTGTTGTCCAGATATACTTTCAGGATGTGCAATTCTCGTTGTGGTCTGTGCCTGGTTAAAATAAATCATCACTATATGCCAAACAAACATGCCAGGATCCCTCCTTTCTGAAAATAAAGAGTGATACAAAGTCGACAACAGTAGTAACCTCTGGTGTGATGCCTCAGTTAGCTTAGAGTACCACTGCCTACTGCTTTTGTTTGAGACCATAAACGACTTTTCAGCTTACAAACCAGTTCTGAATTAGTGACTTCAAGTCCAGGGAGGGATTCATGTAAACTCTTCATGAAGGTCTCAATGAAGGAATGCATTATTTAAATCAAGTTGAAACATACTCCAAACATTCTTTAATGCACAATGCTATCAAATTTCTCCACTGTGGTCATCTTAACCATAGGGGAATAGGTCGCAGTGTAGTCAATTCCCCCTGCTGTGTATACCCTTTCAAACCAGTCGTTTGCCTTGAACCCTTTCTATTTGGGCGTTGTTCAATCGCTGTATGTTGTACTTTGTTATACCCACATACATCCAACTGCTTGTTTGTTGTGGTGGTAAACGTAACAAGATCCCAAGTATCATAGCATACAATGCTCAAATTTTGCTGTCATAGACTTTTGCCATGAGGGATTTAGTGATGCTCACTTCATATGATGATGGCTCCACTATCATGACAAATGTTCTCAACAAGTGACTGACTATGAGATGCCATGGACTTCAGGAGATCTATGATGGTTTTTGGTAAGACAGTGCAGTAAGTGATAGATTGTTGTTGTTGAGTCTGTGTTTATGTGGTGGAGTGACTGATTCAATTTTGGGAGATTGAACAACTAGCTTTCAAAATGTGATGGTATGTGTTTTTCCTATGAGACCTTCTTGTTCTATTGTGGAAGTATTATGCTTTGAGATGATGTTGAACAGTAAGTAATAGAAGTAGTGGAAGGTTATACTAGGTTTTGAGTATGTGAGTAGGTAGATGAGGAGGAGTTGTATCAGTCACAGTGCACAATCAATTAATTAAATTTTTATTATTAAGCTAAATCAGTAAATCAGGAGATGAAAAGACTTCAAAACAGAGGAAAAGAAGACCTTTCAGTTGATAAGCAAAGGAAAAACATGTTCATGGAAAATCACATTCCTGGAGAATGTATCTTCTTTGTAGCCAGATCTTACCTTATAGCCTTTTGTTATTCCAAAAAGTATCCTTTAGAAAATATGTGGAGTGGTTCTTGGCCAAAATTATCTCAAGTACTTTTGGGAACAGTAGGGTAACAAAGACAACCAAGAGATCTAAGAGGACTATAGTGCGTTTCTTATTGTGATCAATACTCATTATGGACACTTATTTTTCAAATAAACTTGTGGAAGCTGTGAATAAGATGTGTAGCTTCTTAGAACACACTGAGATTCAAATAGAAGGGCTCTAGCTGTTTCCAACAAATACTTATGTTTTCTTTCCACCTATTACTATTGTGTGAGGGGTGATGGACACGTTTTCTGGTGAAACAATCCCTTGGATAAAAGAAATGGTGTGTTTCATTATTATAAAGTCCAGTCCATTATCATTTTCTAATGCTTTTGATTTGGTAATTAACTGATTCTCCAACATGGATGTGTAAGTTTTCAAAATCCTGTAGAGCATTGCTCTTAGTACTTAAGAGATGTGTCCAAGTTGATTGCTATATCATCTACCAATGTAATGTAATGAAATATTTGTGTTGGCATAGTGGATAACATGATAATGGTCCCAATAAGTCAATGTGCAGCAGTTCAAAAATGAATTGGTTGGATTTGTGCCCTATGACTAAAAGGGTAACTTGATTGTCTGGACATTGGACAAAGTTGCCAGAAGAGAAAAGGTTGTTAGGAGAAAAAGGGACTGGTACAGGTCAATGATACTTTCATCTTAACAAAAGGTACATGGCCAAGTTATTGTGCCCACAACAAATCTAATTATCTCAACAGTGCTTACAAGAGTTAGTTCAGCCAGAACATTAAATTAATGAAGAAGATTTACACTTAAAGGAAACAGAATTAGGAAACCAACAATTTGTACTGATCTGGAGGACAAGAACTGCAGGAAAAGAATTACATGTTTCTCTTTAATGGGGAACTAGAAAAGGATAGTATGGAAAACAAAGCATATCGGACATGTATTGAATCATATCAGAGTCTTCAAGCACTTTGTGCATAAGGAAGTAAAACCCATCTCTACAATTACAAGGAACTTGAGGCCTTCTTCCCCTAAAGGGGCCTGCAATAGACACAATGCATTAGTTGAAACATGATATGCATTCATTTGTAGCTAGTTAGGGACATGAAAACGAAATAGATTTATACTTAAAAGAAGGAGGAAGGAACATAGGAACAATAAGACTTGATGTAAATGATACTAGATGTGACTGAGGTACATCTCCAAACTCTGTGTACACTTTGAATTTGTATCAATTTGGAAGAGAAGAAATAGTATGGGAAAAAAAGGTAAGGTTTTGATGTTGATTGAGAGTTTCTACTAAAGGTTATGTGGTTTGATGCTCCTGAGTCAACGATCACAAATTAGCACTTGATTAAAAAACATTTCATGAGGGATTGTCAAAAACAGTAGAGGAAGAGCAAAACAAACAGTTACCTGCCACAAAATTTCATTGACCAGCAGGCCACATAGAAGCATATGGACACCCGGAGATTCTCCCATATTCTTAATTTTGGAAATGTTGCACTAGATTCATGATCTGTCCAGATTGTGCCTTCGTGAAGTTTAACATTCTTAAACTGTCACCTTGAGCTGGTGAGTCCTCTCCATACCAGCCACCATATACCTACATACCATGTAATTTGCTACCACTCTCCTTCCTTTGTAATTTGAGCCTTGTGCTAAAACTCTGACCACCATGTAATTTCCTGAGTCTATTATTTTGATTTGTTATTGCTTTTGGGGATATCCATGAAATGTCAACATTTATCCTGATGTGTCCATGTCCTTTTACGATTAAGCACACACTATGACATTCCTGTTGTTGTTACTTGATGCTTGATTTCCTCTTGAACGACTGTTATATCACCATGATTTCCATAGCCATTTGCATAGTTGTTGCCTTGAACATTTGTTTCTAAAAAATCTTCCTCCATGCCTCTGTTATCAATAGCTTTAACATTCAAAGAAACGAATCGGTAACATTCTACCAACAGGGCTGAATCTCGTTGTTTTCCCTTGGATTAGCAATGAAAAAGCCTGGCCCAATGGATGAAGAGCATTATCATGAGAATATTTTCCTCTTATCACTATGTACATTCATTTAATCCATAAGAAAATGACTTAGGCGCCTATCTTGCTCAGCCTTGTAAACATACCTCCTTTGCACCCACACACACAGACACAGGCTACAATGATTTTTCACATTCAAAGTATTCAATTCTTCCACAACTCTTCATTCTTTGTAGTGTAATAGACAGTGAGATCCAAAACTCCTTGTGTGAGATCATTGATCTATTTTGGGATTGATACATTCGCTCCCCCAATTGTTTGATCATCCTATTTCCCAAACTCCCTCCATAGCGCAGCAGAATTTTTGCTTAACATACTCCCACACTGTCGGAAACTTCTTGATTTAAGAAGTTCCGGAATCAAGATGTCCCATATATCACACCTCTGACATTGACGTAATTGAGGTGAATTGGTGCTTGGTTTATCATCAAATTCCATCAATGGAAAAACCCAACTTATTCTTCACTGAGAATGCCCTCATAACACCTCTTCTCAAGACCTATATCCGTTCCATCCCCCAAACCTGAACTGCGAACAAGATCATTCCTGGATTTTCTGAGGGGATGCACATACAAAAGCACCATAGTTATCACTTCCCAGATGTGAAGATCCCTCAGTATGTGATTGCCAGTCGTTTCGTGGCAATCACAACTAAGTTTATTATGAACTGTTTGATAAGGAAAAGAAGAGAAACAGAGATGAAACTTCTGAGAAACAAATGTGAATCAACACAGTAACTTCAAACTTTGTTATCGACTGAGGGAATCAATCAAAACAAGTAACCAAAAGAAGGAGAAGAGAGCAATTAGCCGTGTGCTCTGATACCATATAAAGAACCTTCGAACTAGACTTGAGCAGCCATTGATTAGGCTGTGAAGTTCTCTAACCAAGACTAATAGTGCAGAATTTTGAGATGATTGTTAGAAGATTGATTCCTTCATCATCACTCATGGAGGGGGTATAATACATGTGATTTGGATGAATCAATCTAGTGGAAAGTGAAAGAATAACTAACTAACTAACTAGTTTGTTATGTAACTAACTATGACATCACTAACTATAAAATGAAAACTAACTAACTAACTAACTTGAAATAAGTAATATACATGTTTTAATTATGAATGTTAATACTTTTTGTATTAGAACACGCCTTGATTCCTTGAAGTTGGTTTTCAAGGCCCATAATTAAGAAATTTGGGACTAAATTTTAGTCATGTTAATATTTTTGAAGCAAATCTTTATTGATTTGTGACTTACGTTTAAAAGGATAATAAGATTCATTCATTCAAAAAGACGAATTTTGTATTTCAAGAACTCAAGCTTTAACAACACACATGACAAGGGACCTGAGTGAAGAAGAACAATCTTCAAGTGTTGATGTTTTAAATGTTTATATTGTGTTGAAATTGTAGGATTCATTTCTCATCTATAAAGAGACGTATCATGTTCTTTCTCAATTACTCGTTGTAGGAACACAATTAGAGTTAATTGTGTATTTGTGTGCCTTATGAATTGAAGTCTATATTAATTAGATTAGAGATAGTTAATATAATGGGCAATTGATGCATTGTTATGGATCAATTAAGTTGTTACTTGCTGTGTGATTTAGTAATCTCTTGTGATGTATTTGAACTATGTATTCACTTTTTACTTGTGATTAGTGAAAATAATTGAAAATTTTGTGTGACAGGTCGTGATTTTACTTCCTTGAGCAAGGAATTTCCACGTAACTATAACACAATGTGAACCTTGCACATCTCAACAAGTACCATTATGGTGATCCCATAAATCTTCTACAAAATAGAGAAAAATACAAGAGTATTGATCCGACTAATTCAAATTTAGAGTTTGTTGGACATAGTCATAGCATTTTTTGGTTTCTCAGTTAACCAGTCAACACGACAAAGAAGAACATCTGATGTTATAAGAAGAATAAGAATGAACGTGGCAATGAATTCGTTCCTCCTAGTCCAAATAGACAGGATAAAAAATAACCAAAATTTATATGATCACCTTGTAAGTTTCTTATTCTCTCTTTCATCTTCTTTGATGAAGTGATTTATATGTTATTGTGACAAAAAATTATTTGGTGCTTCAAGGCGTTAAATTTGTGAATTAATATACATGGAAAATTATTAAGGTTGTGTAATTTTTAAAAATTAGCTGGTAAATGAAAAAATAGGCCTTAAAATGGTGGGTCTATACGTAATGCTTCTCCAACTCATTACAGAATAATATTTTGAATGCTTCAAGGCGTCAAATTCATGTGTTTATACACAACGAAAAATTGAAAAAGTTGTGTAATTCATAAAGTTTTGGTTGGTAAATGCAAAATAAGTTTTAAAATGGTGGGACTATACATAACCTTTTCAACTCATTGGGGATATCCGCATAAAGTTTTTTTTAAAAAATATTTGTGTGCTTAAAGGCATCAATCCATGAGTCAATACACACGAAAAATTGGAAAAATATCATAATTCCTAAAATTAAAATTGGCTAAAAAATTCGAAATACTCTTACAATTGTGGGATTATACGTAATACGTAAAAAAATAAGATGCTCTAAGGCGCCTTATCCAGAGGAAAAGTCGGAAAAATCGCGTAATTCCTAAAAATTTGATGGTATATACGTGAATATGCCTTAAAATGGTTAGACTATACGTAATGTTTTCCCAACTCATAACGGAGGTTCTCATAAAATTTATTTAGAAAAAAAAATTGGGTACTCCAAGGCGCCTTCGATGGCTAATACACATGAAAAAATGGAAAAGTCATGTAATTTATATAGTTTCTTGATAATGTGAAAAGACCTTAAATATTGTGGAACTATATGCAATGTTTTTCCAACGTATCAAGGATATCCACATAGTGACAATATTCTAGGCTTTTGTGGCGACTGTTATCGCCGCTAAAGGTCTAGTTATCTTGTAGTGAATCCTAGTTAGCAACGCTTAAGTGAAAGGATTAGTCTCATGTGGCTTGCCACATCAGTAAAAATTTATGATATTAACTCTTGAGGATATTTGTGATTTCTTAGAACCAGAGACGAAGTTATTAAAAGAAATTTGATATATCTAGTGTACTATGTCTCAAAAAAGATTAAATCTATTGATTATATGTATTATTGATTAAAAAATAATTATCAAAAAAATCCAATTATAAAAAAAATAATTTTGCATCTCAAAAAATTAAAAAATCAACTTTATAAAAAAATATTATTTTTTTCTTAAAAGTTTAAGGTCTGGGATTTGATTGTCTCAGACCACTTGTATGTTTGAGTCGTTGCTGATCATTGTACGTAAGATAAGATCTAAAATATTATAATTGATTTTGCTATTTACTTACTAAGAATGGTGATTTCAGTTGGAAAAAAAGAGAGAGAAGTTTTGTCGGCTGATAAGTTCGAGCGCATACTGTGTTTTTTGTGAAATAAGATGCTTGCAATTGGAACCTTAGATTTATTTAATTGTAAAATAAGAAGTAAAAAACAAGCTGCCTTTTTATTAATTTTTTTAAGAAAAGGTTAACCCCAGTGCTTTTCAATTTTAAAAGGAATGAATGTTGCAATTGGGAATCGATTCAGTGGAAAACAAACACCCAAACTTGTGAGCCATCCAGTCATTTGTGTTCATAGGTTCCTTCAGTTGCTATTTGATATATTTTACGAACTAATTTAAAGACGTCAAAAAGTTTAGATAATTCGTCCAATTTGTGTCGGGTTTTATTTGCCCTGATTTCTTACCATAAATAGGTTTTCCTTTTAGGAAAATGTTTTGGATTGACTAATCCTTTTTCTGGTCGGAAAAGGTTTAGAAACTCTATAAAGAGAGGATGTTCCTTCTACTTATCAACATTCCACAATGTAGTTTTAAAAAGGGCTTGAGAGTTTGGTTAGAGGGAGAGAGAATTGTGGCGGTAACAAGCTTGATTATTGTTATCACTTGTGTGAAAACTCCCCAATATTCCGAGTGAATTGGGTGAGGTTCGTTTCTCTACTGTATTTTGTACTCTCATATTTATAGTGGATGATCATCTCCTTTGTGGACTAGGTCGATTGACCGAAACCATCGTTAATTTTTGTGTCTTTTCGGATACGTTCTCATTGTCTTCTACTCGCGTTCTTTCGAGGGTTTGCTGCTAGCTTCCGTTTGTTTACACTCTGATTATTTCGTCCGACAAGTGGTATCAGAGCCAATCAATGATGGAGTAAGGTTCAGGTTTCGATAATCGATGATTAAACCAGGTTAGAAGAAGGTGTTCATCTTGACGGGTGTAGTTTAGCGATGCAACCTTTTTGACAGTAATGAAGATTTGTTGGAGAAATTTTCAGAGAGTCTCTGTGTTGAGACATAAAATTTTGCAATGGAGATTTGGAGAGAGAAGCAAATTGTTTTGAAGGATTCAGTAAGAAGGGGACAAATTTATTTTGTCAGAAATTCAGGCCAAGGGGGAGAGGAGATTTGTTGGGTTTAGGTGCAACTGATGTCTTACCATAATAGGTTTCCTTGGGAAAAAGTTTGGATTGACTAATCCTTTTTCTGTGGTAGGACAAGGTTTTAGAACTTTATAAATAGAGGAAACTACTTCTAACTTAATCAGCATTCACATTAATCTTAAAAGGCTTTGAGAGTTTGGATATTGAGGGAGAATTGTGGGGAACAAGCTTGCTATGTTTATCAGTTGTGTGAACCTCCCATATATTCTTGAGTGAATTGGTTGAGACGCTTGGTCTATCGTATTTTGTATCTCATATTTATAGTGGATTGTCATCTCCTTGGGACGATAGTCGATTGATAGACAACGTTAATCTGTGTATTTTGGTCTATTCTCGTTGTCTTCTACTCGTGGTCTGTCGAGGTTGCTCAGCTAGCTTCCGTATTTACACCGGCTATTTGGTACCTAACAATTTGTTCATAATTTTTAGAGTGAGTTAGATTCAATTTAATAGATTCAATTTTATCATTCAAAGTACTAATCTCTGTTAAGAGGCAATTTTTAATTGAGGCTCCAATCTAATATATAAGTTAACAGTTTGATGAACTCTTGATTGTGCATAGTGTAATATTCGTTTCTATATTAAAATTATGAATTATTATCTATTTTATATCTTAAACGATTTATCTATCCATTTGAATTTTCTTTTAAAAAATTTCTTTAGTTTAAATTCATATTATAGTTATAAAATTTAAATAACAATATATTAAAGTTGTTGAATTAAGTGAGAAAAATTGGGCGGGTCAGGACTCAGCCAGTTTTTAAACTCACTGAAGTCCAATTCCATTTAAATTCAAAGTAAACTTGGACGAGTCAAGACCAATCTAATTTTTACTTCAACTCATTTTAATATCTCTAATTTCAATTCAACCCGCCCATTTAACACCCTCTATTAATATATAAGTAGATATATTGAACTTTTCGGATAACCACGGATTCTGATAACCCATTTTTTAACTTATTAAATTCATCCCTTCTTAGGATAATGACCGAGTATTTATTATTTTAAATAAGTGATCTATTTCACGTAATTTAGATGATTTCCTATTTTATAATTGGTTGGGTTAGTTTAGATGCAGTTCTACTATTCCATCGGATAGCTATCACCCCACCAACACCATTATTATGCTTATCTTTATTTCAGAATGGTCATACTTTGTCGAACTCAAGCAGGCAAAATTTTAAATGTGTCAATGAGTTTTTTTTTTTTTGAAAAAAAAGATATCATTTGTGAAATCATTTAGGATTGAGGTCCTTGGCAAAGAAAGAAGATAAAACATATAGATATTTAACATTTGAGGCTCCAATTGTTGAAAGCAAAGATATTTTCTCCATTGTCCACTTGTTACTCCTTTTTCTTCTCTCTGTATTTGTCACATATCTTTACTTGATTAGCTGAAGACATAGTTGAAAGAATGGAGTCAGCCCTGGTGTGTTCAACCGCTCCAAGAACGACTACGAGCAGTCTCCTTAAAAAAAGAGAGACACCATTTGATGCTCCCTTTGGTCTTTCATTTTCGGTATGTTAGCTTCTGAATGATTAAATAATACGATTTCTTTTCTTTTATTTATTTATGCTCCATAGGCGGCATCCATAGCATCTTTAACTTTCCATAGACAAATGACTATTTTGGTGAACACTAATTCCAAGAAGCATATATACTATAATATTAGCAATCTATCACTATAAATTTCAACAATTTTTAATTTCAATAATAGCAAAATAAACTTTTTTATCCATGGCTAAGAATATCTCAGTTGCCTTGATTTTCATGGTGGTTGCACTTAGCTTCTATGTCAGCACGAGCGAGTCGATTGAGAGTCGTGTTGAAACTCCGGGAACCATTGAGTCGAGCTTCTTACCCAAAACATACTCTGTGAATTTAAGCTTACCAAGAACAAGAAATTTGCAAACTATGGTTGAATGTCCTTGTCCTGATTGCTCTTGCATGACTAGTTCTATTAATGAGAAAGTTGAATGTCCTTGCCCTGATTGTTCCTGTATGTCTGACTAAACAAGACCACAAGATTGGAAACTCCAATGTCAGTGAAGGTTTTCGAAAACAAACTAAAATGTTAGACTATCTTTTGTGTACAAATAAATTGTGGTTCTTGATTGTTGTAACACAAAATAAAGATTGCCTCAGAAGCTATAAATTAATAACAGTGCCTCATGTTTTATTAGTTTCATGAATATTATAAATTGGTTATATGTTTAGCTTCTTGTTGTTGAGACCCATAATAGAAAACTGAATATGATACAAATTTGTATTACCGTCGAGATAACAGGAGGAAGAATTAGTTAAAAACTCTGCTGTTCTGAAAATAAGTAGTGATCTTCTAATTAAAAGCTCAGTTGTTCTAAAAATCTCCATTAGTAGATTCAAAAAATACAAATACATTAACAAAGTAATAGTGTCTTTGTAAGTTGTATTTGAGTTGCTTAAAATTATTTGATGATTCTCGATAAAGGGCTGACTGTCATGCTTCAGTTACTGTCCAGAGAAACTATGTCAAGTGTTGGGGTATTTCGTTATCCTTGAGAAAGACTAAGAAATACAAAGTCTTTAATTGCAATGTGAAAGTAGAGGATGAGGCTTGTGAACTAGTTAACGGAGTTGAGCTTTCCATTGGGGATGGAGTTGATAGCATTGATGCTTATCTCTGTAATGCTGTAAAGAACAACAATGGTACTGGCATTTTGCTCTTATCTGATATCTTTGGATTTGAGAACTCATTTACGAGAGATTTTGCATACCGGTTGCAATGCAAGGAGACCAAGTAAGTCAGACGTATACCGTCTCGCTTGAGAAAAGGTGGGGGTCCTGTGTGGTTTCAACTTCATAACATTGCCAAGAATCAACCAAGCTCGAGCTCATGAATTGAATGATTTTGCAGTGTTCTGGTACCAGATATGTTCCGTGGAAATCCATGGAGAAAGGATGAATCCAAAGCTTTGTTTGAACAATGGATTGGTAGTGTAGACAAACAACAGGTTGTGAGAGACATTTTCACATCGACTAAATGGATGGCCAATGAGTTTGTGGCTGCAGGAATATCAAAGAAGTTTGGAGTGATTGGATTTTGCTTTGGCGGTGGCGTGTTAATAGACATATTGGCTCAAGATAAGGGTGGTGAGTTTGGTGTTGGGATCTCATTCTATGGTACACTGATCGACTTATCTGTTACTAGCAAGATTGAGGTACCTCTACTACTTATTGCTGGTGACAGTGATCCACTTTGTCCTGTGAATGTGTTGAAGGAGGTTGAAAATAATGCGAATGGTTGCAAAATGGCGATTTTTGAGGGAAGGGGTCATGGTTTTGCCCATCGACCTCAATCTTTAGAAGACGATAAAGATGCAGAAGAGGCATTCTTGATGATGAGAAACTGGCTGCATGATGGACTACTTTCTGAAAATTGATACTCATTCTGTGAATAGTCAATCTTTTGTGTGATGAAATGCAATTTGAAACTTCCTTTCTTTAGTCTTATGAAGTATAAAAAATCTCATTTTCAACAACAGTAGTAACTATTGATCACTAACAACAAATAGCACAATAACTTAATGGTTGTTGTAGGTGGATGAGGTGGTAGGTATCTCGTGAAATTAGTCAGGGTGGGAAAGCTCATCCGAACACCCCAGTCATTAAAAAACAAAAAATAAAAGCAGGATTGTAAACTGCCTTGTACATTAACTAAGAAGAAACAATTTTTATAGGACGGATCGATTCTTATCATTTGATGATTTGAAAGGCTATAAAAAACAATAATAGTACTGGCATTTTCTCTCTTTAAAAGGTGCAATCTCCTTTGTCGTATTTCATACAAAAAAGTGATTCAAACAAGCAACATGAGTTGTGAACATGTCTAGGCATTTGGTTTAAGTTTTTCAAAATCAGAGTATGCAAAATGGTTTTTAAAGCTTTTTGCAAACTCTGAACAACTAAACAGAGTTTGTGAACTTAATTTTCAAATGAGATCCTTTAGCGTGCACTAAGAGAGAGAGTGCCGCAAGTGTTGGGAGGGAGATTGTTGAGTAATGTAAACATCCTATCTATTGCAAGACCCACAAGGGGCTGGGTGACCCGGATCAAAGTCAATGATCGAACATGACGCTTGCTTGTTTGACTTAATTACTTCTTCCGTTCGGTATTATTTGTCATGGTTTCTATTTTAAACTTAAACTAAAAAACTTTGACTAACCTTAAGGATATATTTTCAATCATATTATATGTACAAAATTCCATTTAGTAGTATTATTACAGCTAGTTTTTGAATATCTGAAAATTTCTTTTAAATAAAATATCAAATTAAGTGATCTAATTTAACTTTAAATTCGTCCATTAATTTCGAACAGCCAATTGACAAACATACCGGACGAGAAAAAATAAAAATAAAGTTTATTTCTTTGCTATCACCCACCTCTAATTTTTGGTACTATGTAAGCGCTTCATTTTTATCATATATATATTATATATATATTTATATATAATAGTATATATATTTATATATGTAATCATATTTTATACCGAGCATAATCCTTCCCTTTCTTAATTATTCTTTGTTTTATGTGAAATGCATTTTCCTATTTGAAACTTCCCTTTTGTTAGTCTTATAAAGTAACTATAAAGAACCTCATTTTTAACCAATACTAATGACTGAATAACTGTTCACTGACAGCAAATAGCACAAAATGGTCGATAATCAGATATTCACATGCTCACTCTGTTTCATATCATTTGTCAATACCATTCTTTTTAATCAGTTTAAAAAAATATTTCTCTATTTTTTGTGATAATTTATTAATTTAATTTTTACCTGACATATTTAATTATAAAGTGTTCTATATCGAGGGATTTCCAAAAATAGCAAAGATTTGAAACATAATGAAGCATTTAACTCAAGTTACTTAATTACAATTTATAACTACATTTTAAAAGGCGAGAGAGGTGAGTGAAAATGAGAAAGGCAAGCGAAAAAGAGGGAAAAAAGAGGAGATAGATTAATTATATTTGTATGTCTGCTAAATAATTATATACACGTAACTAAGTATATGTATCAGTGATTGTATTGTTGAGTTTAGCAAAATGTGTGAATGGGAAAAAGAGAAGAGAATAATTGAAAAAAAATAGGAAACCAATTTGGAGGGAAAATGAAAAGTCATTTGCAAAGAGCAAAAGAAAAATTATTTCTTCCATATTGATAAAAGAAAGAAATTGTTATCCTTATATTAGGAAACACTTCCTTTACTTCTTAAAGAGCTAAAAAAAGGTGTCCCTCGCGCCGTTGTCGTCGCTCGGCCTCGAATTTGATGTGATTGATAAATTTATTTAAAATTTCTTTTCTCTTATAAATTAATTCAAAATTAATTTTGGCGTAATTTGAGGTTTGCGTGCAACAGTCATAATGGTCGAAATTTCAAAAAATCGTTAGTTTCCCAAAAGACATTTTTTAAAAAAGTTGTTTTTTTCAAAAGGCACAACCTTCTGGAAAAAACGGATCTGAACAGACACGTTTCTTGCTGAAAATGGCTATAAAAAGAAGTCAATTTTCGTTTTTTCAAACACTGAATTTTTTTTCCTTCTCTGCATATATTTTCTCTCATAAACAAAGTGTGGCTTGTTAATGTTCTTAAGTTCGCTGAAGTTATGAAAGTTTGAGGTACCACTACTTCTTTAACAAGACTAATCTGTTTTAGCTTGGGAGAAATTAATCCATAACCTCGGGTACAGTGAAGGGATTAAATTTCTTAAGGAGACACAATAATTTATGTGGACTCGAATTATAAAAAATTTTCTGTCTATTTTCATCTTCTTTCTGTTTCTGTTTTGACTAACCTTAATACAAGAAATAACAAACTTAAGAAATTTTAATAGAGTGTTATTGTATTGAGGTCCTTGAGATAAAACCTTTATGTTTCCTTTCTGCTCTTTTTTGAATTTTAAAATTCATCGATTAACGCTTAAAAGAACATAAAACTTTATCGTTAAATAGAATATTGTGTAACGATTTATGCTTTTTGTTTATATTTCACATAGTAAAGTTATCTGCCATTTGTGACAGAACTAATGACTAATTCAAGTCAAGTAAATGCTGGAACAGTGGGTGTTGCAACAGTAAGTGTTGCAACAACATCGCCTTCACAGAATCGTTCAACTGCTGCCTTAGCGTCAGCTGAGGAACCTGCAAAGTTTTCTGGAGTCACTTCAAGAGATGACATCAGAAGATGTTCTTCTATCTCACTACGTTGAATCTGCAGAGGTTCATTAATGAAAATGTTCTTGTTATGTTGGATGATACCCCGCTTGAAGAATGATTCTTGGTAACAGAAGCATGGGACACTCATAATTTTTTGTGGTAAAAATTATTATTCTGAGTGGCCTGTTTAAGATGATCTGTCAAAATTGTACAACAATTTCACACCGGTCAAAAGAACTCGGGATGCTTTAGAAAAGAATACAAACAAGAGGAGCCTGAATGAAGAATTTCTTGTGACAAAGTTTCTGGACTATAAGCATGATAGACAGTAAGACCGTGTCACCCAAGTCAAGAACTGCAGGTCATAATCCATGATCTCCTGGCTGAAGGGTAAATAAATTTATTTAATTCATATGTTAGAAATATTAAGTTTTTTCTTAATATTCACACAATCTTTATGTAGGATTGATTGTGAATGATGTCTTTCCATTGGTTGCCATTATTGAAGTTACCCCTCCATTGTGGAAGGCACGTCCAAAAAACGACTTGAACATAAAATGCCAGGAGATGACTGTTGATGAAAAAAAGGAGATCATAGTAAGGTTTGAGAATCGACAGAGATAATAAGGCTGCAGAAAAGGAGGTCAACGTGGTAATTAACAATATCTGGAGTTAAGTGATTGTTTGAGAAATCCCGTCAAACTTTAAAGTAAAAAAAGAAAACATCTGGTCCAACAAGCAATCCTCCTAAAAGACTTAAATGAAGTTGCTTCAAGTTTGTGGCAAACTTTGTCATAGGGCTAACTTAATGACGGGTCCCAAGAAGGAGAAGAAGATAAGGTCAAGCAACTTGGCTGAATCCAAAGGTGAAATGGACGATCGCTGTGCAAGATGCTTTCACCCATGTTAACTTGGTTGAAAATCAGGGGAGAATGGTGATAATCTGGTGCCGGAAATCATGGCCATGTTTTTGGTGCACAAAGAATGTTTTTCATCATATACTTCCAGCCCTACAGATTGCAAAGTGGGGAACTACCGGTTCCTATAAGATAACATCCAACTAAGGTTGTGACTCTTAAACAGAGACTTCGTATGTTTCGAATTGTTAAAGAATTAGTTTCTATTCCAGTTGTCTGAATAAAATGGATTCAAATGTGGTTTTGTTTATGATAAATAGTAGTTAGTAAAATGAAATGTATGTGAAAGTTACCTGTTAGTGCTGATCTTTTCAACCCATGTAATTGCAGTTGATATGAATAAAAATTCTGCTACTTCTTACTTGTTGAGTCTAATGTTTGTGACATGAATTTTTGGGACAAGTTCATACAAACCCATTGCGACAACTGATACTTAAATGTTTTGCAAATTTGAGCGCAATAAATTAAAATGTCAATTTTGCGTTGAATCTAAGTATGCTAAGCATCCTTATAAATTTGTTGAAAGGAATTCAAATATTTTAGAATTGATTCACACTGAATATGTGACATAAATTCAACACCTTCACGTGGTGGGAAAAAGTATTTCATAACTTTAATTAATGATTGCACTAGATATTGTTAATAGATGTATTTAGACAATATAAAACTAAAGTTGAAAATTAGTTGGATAGAAAGATTAAAATGATTTGAAATGATAGAGGCGATGAATATGAATCCTATTTTCGCAGAAATATGTTTGGAAAATGGAATAATTCATAAAATTACTGCTCCTTACACTCCTCAGTCTAATGGAATTGCGGAAAGAAAAAACCGAACTTTAAAGGAAATGATGAACGCTTTACTTATAAGTTCAGGTTTACCATAGAACTTGTGGGAGGAAGCTATCCTTACAGCAAATCGAATACTCAATAGATTGCTCACTCAAAGACACATGTTATTTCATATGAGAAATGAAAAGGTAGAAAGATCAACTTGAAATATTTCAAACTATGGGAGTGTTCTATCTAATTCAGTTCCTATACCATAAGAGGGTCAAAAAGGGCCTAAGACTTGGATTGTGTGGTTCACGTGGATATGTCCAATAGTAGACAGGGTCTATTTGTGTTCACAAGTCCGAACCAAGCTGAATATTCATGATAATCATAATGGAATCATATATGCATAATTTTTTGAACAATATCTATCCCGTATAAACCTATACTTGATCATCTGTGGGGGGCTAACAACCCCGAAAAAAATAAAAGAAAATGAAAACCAATGAGAGAGTCCAAGGCGCTGTAAACGTCAAGAACAATACTTCCTTTGGATAGATTTTTGTAACATCTTCTTGAAAGTGAGCCTCAACATTCAGGAAGCAAACGTATTCTAATTCTACCTGACTGGCAACCTCTTGGTAACGAGACTGTCATAGTGAAATTGAATCAATCATAAGCAATCATCCTATGGAGTTGGGGTTTGATCTTCCTCCAGGGAACAAACCCTTGTTCAAATGGATCTTTAAAGAAAGAATAAAAGATGATGAACTATTGACAAATATAAGCAAGGACCGTAGTAAAGACTTTAGACAAAGGTCTTGATTCTTTTGACACTACATCGCCAATGACTAGGATTACATCAATTCTTATGTAATTTCCCTAGCTACAGTATAACGGTCTTAAATTCTCAAATGATATGTGAAACCATCTTCTTAAATAGAGAGATGAAGAAGAAATTAAATGGACCACTGAGGTTTTGTAGTTCCTAGGAAAGTAAATGAAGTGTGCGCAACTTATTAAATCACTTTATAGACGTTAAAAATAAGCCACCAAAATAATGGCATGCGAGTTTGATCAAACCATGTTGTCAATGAATTTACAAATCATGAAATGCATAACTA
The DNA here is from genome assembly GCA_027704765.1 of Solanum habrochaites. NCBI lineage: Eukaryota > Viridiplantae > Streptophyta > Magnoliopsida > Solanales > Solanaceae > Solanum > Solanum habrochaites. Next base: position 18,176,042 of record JAKWJA010002499.1, read on the forward strand.
TATTACAATACAGATACCCAAATCAGGCAATCATTGTATGCTATATGTGATAACATGCTGATAATGAGCAAGATATTGCCAATATAAAAGCTACTAAGCATATGCTCGCTAGTAAGTTTGATATGAAAGATTAAGGAGTTGTTATGTGATATTGGGAAATAATATTCTCAGAACTCCGAACACGTCTATCATTGTCCAACCTCATATATTCAAAAGGTAGCTTGGAAAATTTCAAGTATTTTTGAATTGCCAAGGCAAAGCCCCAATTGATGTGAACCTTCATCTTCAAAGACATAACGTGAAAAGAGTCAGTCCAATTGGACTATGCCAAGTATTGGCAAGTAGATGATGTCATGTCATGAATTGTAACACACCAGACATAGCTTGCGCTATTAGTAAAACGGATTCGATACACAAGTAATCTCATCAAAATCATTGGTTGACAATGAAGATGTTTTTGGATACTGTAGAGGACCCCAAAATATGCTTTTCATAAACAAATATCCAGTGCATTCTATGAAGGATATATTGATCGCAAATTGAATTATTTGGTCAACTTAAACAAAAATCCACTATTGGATACGTTTTCAAACTATTGGTGGAAGGAGCAATATTTGGAAATCGTCCAAAAACTAGTATAGATCGGCTCTAACAATGGGATTCTGAATTAATCGCCTTAGACATAGGCAGTAAAGAAGCTGATGGATCCAAACTTGTCTTAGAAGAATATTCCGTTTGGCCCAAACTATGCCCATATATGCTATACTGTGATAGGTCAAGTCTGCAATAGGAAGACTGGAAGCGTTATGTCTAATGCAAGTCTCGTCATATACGCGAAGACATAACTCGTTAACAACTCTCTCTAGTGGATTTCACAATTGACTATGTAAAGTCAAAGGATATGTGTCGGGTCCACGTACAAAAAGGCCTAACTAGAGAGGGAGTTGAAAAGCATCGACGGGAATAAGACATGGGGCCGAGACAAATCATTATGACGTAACGGGTCTACCTAGATACTGGAGATCCAGATCTAGATTTCAGGAGATAAAACAAATCTCACTGATGACATTTTCAACATTGTCAAAAATTATTTTAATGGTCCCATTCTCATGATAAGAATATGTTTCAGTACACATGATAAAGGAGAGAAGGACTTTTAATGGTTTCTAAGTTTTGATACAGGGTATCTCCAATAGTTATCTACTGGATACACATTAGAAATCACCACTGTGAGTATGAAGTGTAATTCGCTTCAAAGAGAATCCGGTAAGCTAGTTATTTTAGCACTTATAACGAGATGTGTTCATGACTAACAATAAAACATGAGATCTAAGAACAGTCAAGGGGTTGACTGTGTGACTTATGTTATCTAGGTAGACACAAAAGTCTCGACGGTTTCTAAAAGCTCTCAATCTCTAAACCGATTGACTAAGTAGATTTGATATATGTTCACTACTGAAGTTTTAAAAGGGAAACACATACTACTAAATCAATATCGTTACGCTACAGACACTATTCCGTCACTATATAATGATGAATTTTCAACGGAATTACTATTTTGTTGCAAAATTGAATTTTTTTAGTTATAATATAGGGACGGATTGACTACGAAATATTTATTGTGGTTACTACTAAAATATAGCGCGATTTTGGCACCGCGGATTTTTTCTATATTTCTACAATTATATTACCCAAAGTAGGAGTGCAATTTAATATTATTTGGGGTGACATAATTAGTGACGGAAAAAAGGTTGCTAAAATTTTAATATATTTTTTAAAAATATTATAATTATAAGTGCGAAATATCATTCATTCGAACAAAAAATTTTTTCTATATAAATACATTTATTTGAAAGCGACGGATGCTAGAATCCGTTACTTTATCCATTGTAAATATTTTTAAAGTCATATATTCTAGAACACAAATCTATTTTCACATTTTCAAGCTCCCTTCCAAAAAAACCTCTCTCAAGCTCCATTTTCATTGAAGCTTTCTAAGTCTCCCTGCAAGCTCCATTGAAGTTCTCCCTCTCCTTTCTAAGTCTCCACTGTAAGCCCAATCTTACATTTCAATTTCAATTTCGTTTAGCTCTCCATCTCAATAGGGTCGTGGTTTCTTCAAAATGGGTAATTTCATCTTTTATTTATGCAAAATATGAATCCCAACTCGTCCTTGCTTTTTGATGTTAGATTCATTGGATTTGGGTATCAATGGCTTCACTTGAAAAGTCATTGGTTTTCAGTTCAACTCATCTTCTGAAAATAGAGATTTTAGTGGTTTGGGTGTATTAAAGTATGATATTCTAACTCTTAGCTCTTTCCATTTCATTTAGCATGATTACTTAAAGTAGGATCAGTATTTTCTCAAAATAGGAATTTAAAAAATTTAAGTGTTCTAAGGTTTTTTTTTCTAGAAATTATGTTTTTCCTAAAATTTCATGAGGTTAATAAAGAGAAGGAAATTATATTAATTATATTTTCCCTAAAATGAAAGTAATCAGTAAATATTTACACACTGAGCAACACAAAGGAATGAGAAGAGGTTTAGTATGACATACATGTTTAGAGTTGCCTTGAATCTTCTAAACATTCAAGTATTTCTCTAATTGAAGAGATTGAGTAATTATCTCATGTTGATACTTGCTGAAGTTATCTTCCGCTGTCTGTTTTTTCAGAAAATAAAAAAATCAAATTCATTGCTTACTGTATAATTGACTGATTCTTAATTGTCAGAGAGTAGTACATTTAGAAGGAAGAGTATGCTAAGCAGTAAATGATCGTTTTGACTGGATTACTTTTTATTAAACTGTTTTGACACCAGTCAAGCTCATCTAAACAAATGTTTGGTCCCGCTTATCTGACTTAATGTTGTGAAATCTAAAATTTGATAGATTGCCTTGACTGAACATACTTGACCACACTTTAGTTTCTGATTAGAGTTGTATAGATGTATAGTTTTGATGATTTACAATTGTGTTGGAGATTAAACTTGTATAGAGAGAAATAACCAAGAATCATAATTAGATTTGAAAGTCAAATTCATCCTGTATGCATAAAACAGAAGTTTCTATGGTTTTGTATTTTTGACACAGTTGAACACTGTACATTATGTAAAAAAATTTAGAAGAATGAAGTATTATCTAGTGCTTAAAACCTATTTCTGATTGATTTTTGTATTCTGACTAAAATGGTCAACAAAAGTGGACTCTTCTTCAGATGGAGTTTTTATTTCCTCCTATCATTAAAGTCATGTATAGATAATTGAAGAAACCTAAATCATTATCTAGACAACTAGATGGTGAGTGTTATAAAGGGACTACCTATAAACTGAATGTATCCAGACAACAACTCATTCATATTAATTGTTTACTTTTATTTATATTGTTATTGTTTCATAATCTTTCTATTAACCACGGTAATGAAATGTTAAAATGTTGCAACCCCCTGCTGTTATAACCTCATCATCAAGGACTGATTCATATTCGCTTGAAGTAAGCCTCACTCTTCATTTCTATCTCTGGTTTAGCTCAAGATATAAGTTTTGAAGTATTTTCTTTACTCAATCTAACTATGATGAAGATTGTTGTCATTATCTTAAGACTATTCGAGTTAGGGCTTTTTAAAAAAGATTAGTGAAAAATTGGAGAATTCTCATTCCGTTGTTGTGGATATTTTTGTGATTAGTTCTTACTGGATGAAAAGTAGTATTGGCTCAAAAAAAATTCTTGATCTATTTTTTTTTTCACAGTGGAAAGTGTTGTTTGTAGTATAAATTAACTATATTCTTCAATCCCTTTTGTTTGTCATCAATTTTGTGAGACTAATATAGTAATTAGATAGTTTCAATAAGTTCAATACAACTAGAATGCTTCAGTAAGTTCGTTGAACAAATTGAAGATATTTGGATAATTTTTTACTATCACATACCAATTGCTCATCATTTAGGCATAATATTTAATCTAGAGAACATGACCTCTTGTGTGTTGAATGTGCTACCATTGAAATCTGAGTGTTTGGTTTAAATATATTATTTTTGAAATCTGAGTAGTATAGTGAAGCAACCTTTAAGTTGTGGCTTCCTATTTACGCTGCTAAATTACTTTAAATTTCCCTTCTTTGTTCAGAAATAATCGGCTGCTGCTAGCTTTCTCGTTATGCTAAAAAAGTTTATTTTTCTATTTTACTACCTGCTCAATTGTCCAGACCTTTCTAATTTCACTATGAGGCTTTAAGTTTTATTTATAGTGACCTATTTTATTTGTTTGAAACCTGAAAAGACTTTGATTCATGACTTGCATTAGTTTTTATCCATATTTTAATGATGAGCTCATATTTTTTGTGACCTAAAGTTATGTGCACAATTAGTCAATTTCATATGTATAAGATGTTCTGAATGAATCCAGGATATATTTCTGCTACTTGTTGTGTCGATGACACTTTCGATCTTTGAATCTAGAAAAATTGAGTCTAACGAAAGTTCTGGATGCTAAAATTAACTAATAAGTTGTGTAGATAACACAATGTTAGTTTTTTAACTCAACTAATATAGTTAACAATTGATAGATTTGTAAATCAGTAATATAAGTATTCTTTCTGCAATCACTTATAAATTAATGATACTTATATTACTTTTGATTTACGATAGTCCTCCTAATAACCTCTTCAAATTTATATAGTCAAGAACCTTCTCAAATATGCTCTAGTTTACGTCCAAATCCTTCAAAAGTGATGTTGATCGCAATGAATCAATTGGAAAGGTGTCTCAAATGATGTAAGAAATGGTTATTTTAGAGAACTCAAGGTATAAATTTTCATCATAAGTGAGTTTAGCAAGTGTATTCACATATATAGATAGGACACTAATGTATTACTTTCAAAACTTATCTCAGAAAAAATTCTATTTAGATGCTTCCATTAGTGAAAACGAAGAAGACACTGGATGGTTAAGGCAACATTGAAATATATACAAATTTCATTTTTAAAATAAAAAAAAGATTTAGGCCAGGTTATGTACCCGAAAATGTGTGTGAAAGATGGAGAAAACTTTGGAAAAGTGCAGAGTCTATTAAGAAGTCGGAAATTAATTCCAAAAATCATCGTGGTGGCTGCAAAAATTTTATTAGGACTCACAATGACATATCTTTTTCAATTGGAGCACATGCAAGAAACTTGTGAGTAAATATATTTTAAAAACTCTATAACTAACATCTTCTATTGTATGATATATGTAACATGATTTCTTTTGTATAGGCTATTGAAACAGGTTGAGATCCAACACCAAGTGAGTTACCTATGGATGTTCATACACATGGACATGATGGAAAATCATATATTGGTGAGTGTTCTCGAAATGTCCATGTAAGTAAAAATTTGGAGGTGTTTTGAATCTTTTTTACTGTAGTTTTTAGTGCAATTTTAGTCATGTTTTAAAGTGTATCTGTTGCTGCTATTTGGTATAATTCTAATGATGTTTTGAAAATTTTTGAAGCAATTTTAGTGTTGTTTTAATGCGATTCTAGTGTTATTTTTGTGTGACTCTAGTGCAGTTATTTTTGGTGCAATTATAGTTCTTTTTTATAGAGAAACTAATGCTAATGTTTTTGTGTAATTCGATTGTTGTTTTGAGGCATTTCCGGTGCAATTTTAATATTGTTTGGTGTGATTCTAGTGTTGTTTTACTGTGACTCTAGTGCAGTTATTTTTGGTGCAACTCTAGTCCTGTTTTAGTGAGAATTGTTTCAGTGTAATTCAGGTGTTGTTTGAGATTTTTCACTCGAACATGAATTTCTTCTTATTGCTACATCAACCACATTCACTCCATTGCCTGTCGTGCTTACTTGCATCGAGTACATCAAATAACAAGAAGAATCTCTGAACATAAGTAATATAATTTGCATTAGTAATACTTCAAAATCATGAATAGGCACCAATAACTACATAACATTCTTGTTATTTGAGTTTTGATAGATAACTTAAAGTTTTTTCCATCTAGAAGAAATGAATGATCTGTAAATTTTATCCTTAATAGTTTTCTGGATGTGCTCGTATTCCAGTATTCATAGAATTGATTTATACTATCTTGCTCTGATAGACAATTATTTGTACACACTTCTGGTTATAACCAATTGGAAAAGTTTGACAGTATTCTTGCAAATATGCATAACTTAGTATTGTGGCATATATGTGAAATACTTTTGCTGGTGTGAGTAGAAGAATGATATGAACTTTGATAAGTTGGTACTCACACTTTCTGATATCCTCCAAGAGAATACGCATATTGTAGCTACTAATTTTGGCGACAAGTTTCTGATCCAAAAAAATATCAGTTATCTTTCATATTATTCGAAAAGAGGCCAGGGATGATTTAATTATACAAGAATTGTAGGACCTTTACTACCCCTGTAGCAGCTGTTATACGTTGTGTATAGGTGTTTGTTGTAATTCTTATGTCATTTTAGTGTGAATCTAGTGCAATTGTTTTCATGTAATTCTGATTTTGATTCGCTAATTTTTGAGTGTTTTTTATGCCATTTCGTAATAGAAATTAGTTTGTTTTGAGGTTCATCTATTCCAGAAATGTGTGAGTTCAAGTATGATCTTTATTCTGCAATTCAAACGAGTTTAAAATTATTGATAAAAGTTAATTACTACAACTTATAAACAACACTTCATAGACCAACTAATATAAGTTGCACTGTCCTCTTTTCATTGCATTTTTCTTGCAACAATTATCTACTAATACAAGTTATTAGAGTATTATATGCACATGGAAATCAAATAGCCCATTTTTCTACAACAACACAGTTCTTCCTGTGAAAATAATAGACATGTCCTTTAAGATTAAAAACTTGTGCATTTTCCTTCAAAATTTATTTTGTTTCCTACCTTTATTTCATTCTCATTTTTTCTAGTTATTATAGGAAAAATATGAAGAAATATTACGAAAAAATAGTATTTCAAACGGATATTGATCAACGTGAAGCATATTACCAATCTGCGGGGAAAGAAAAGAAAAGAAGAACATATAGACTTGGTCTAAAGCAGAAAATTACTATAGGAAGAATCTTTGTGGCTCATCATCATTACCACCTCCATTTTTTCAATCAACATCAATAACAAATATGGATGAGTTTTTAAAGCAAATGATGTTTGCACTAACTAGTCATTTTGTTCATATTATTGTTGAGCAGGTGCAAGCATTGATTACTCCATTTCCATCGATTGTGAAATCCATAGTGCCTGCTGTTACTAATGTGGACGAAGTTGCTACCTAAATTTCAAGAGAAGATTGTATCCCTTAGTCTCCATCAACTTTAATTTTTGATAAAGTCATATTTTTTGAAAACTACAAATTGCATAGTATTTTTTTTTTGATGAACATAGGTTCATTTAGAGAGTACTTGATATATAAATTCAAATATATTTAATAAAAAATATGTGATTTTGGAGTTTTCTATTTATATATTATAAATTGTCTTTGAGTATTATTTTATATGAATGTTTGGTCATTGCTATGAAAAGAATGTTGGGACGGATCAACTACGAATTATTGAAGGCCTAATAAGTTGTAACAGAATATGTTGCGAAGGAAATTTCGTCGCAAATTTATCCAAAATGACAAAATGAATTATGAAATTAGCAACAAAACTATATAAATATAATGATGAATCAGTTCGTCGCTAACATGTGGCAACGAAAATGTTTCGTCACTATCACGTCGCTAAACTTATGACGAAACTCATTTTTTATCTTAGAATTATGAAATTACCAACAAAATTATATAAGTATAATGACGACTAAGTCCGTCGCAATATGAAAATGTTTTACCACTATGACGTCGCTAAACTTGTGACAAAACTAATTTTTTTGTCACTAAGAGCTTACTAACGAGCTTTATAGCGCAACAATTAATACACCCTTGCTAATCCGTCACTAATCATGATTAGTGACAAATTTTCATTATAAAGTGACGAATTGTGTCCGTCGCTAAACACTATTTTTTTAGTAGTAAAACCTACTTATCCAGATACCATTAACCCTTACTTACAAGACACACAAGTTTTTCATGCATATGTTTTTACCAATAGTCATTCCCCATTCATGTGGGGGATTGTTCGATTTTAGCAAAGTGTGTGAATGGGAAAAAGAGAAGAGAATAATTGGAAAACAATGAGGGAACAAATTTGGAGTAAAAATGAAAAGTCATTAAGAGGAAATGAAAAGTCATTTCTCCAATATCGGTAAAAGAAAAGAAATTTGTTGTCCTTATATTAGGAAACACTTCCTTCACTTCTTAAAGAGCTAAGAAGAAGGTGCCTCCTCGCGCCGTCGTCGCTCGCTCGGCCTCGGCTTCGTAGTGAAAAAAATTATTTAATCAATTTCTGTTAATCAATTTCTTTTCTCTTATAAATAAATCCAGAATTAATTTTTGCGCAATTTGAAATTTGCGTGCAACTATCATAACGGTCTAAATTTCAAAAAGTTGTTATTTTCACAAAAGGCACATTTTTTTTTGAAAAGTTATTATTATTCCCAAAAGACACAACCTTCTGAAAAAATGGGTCTGAACAGATACGTTTCTTGCTAAAAATGGATATAAAAGGAAGTCAATTTTCGTTTTTTCAAACACTGAATTTTTTTATCTTTTCTTCTTCTCTGCATTATTTTTTTCTCATAAACAAAAGTGTCGATCGACTGAGTCTATTTGGCTGTTATTGTTCTTAAAGTATCTAACCTGAAGTTATAAAGTTTTTAGGTACCGGCTACATCTTTACAGGATTAATCCCGTTTTGCTGGGAATAAATTCAGCCATAACTCGGTACAGTGAGGGTATTAATTTCTTAGAGACACAGTAATTTCTGTGACTTCGAATTATTTACATTTTCTGTCTATTTCATTTTCTTTTCTGTTTCTGTTTTGGCCTAACCTTAATAATAACGAAATAACATGTATTTGTATAATTGTAGATACTTATTAGTAAATATATGTATCATTACAGGGCCGTCTTAATCCCTGGGCCACTAAAGTCATCGCTTCGGGCCCCATTTATAAAATAATAGCTTATATAATGTTAGTTTTTTATAAAAAATTATAGATACTATAGTCGATACTTTCTACTAAGAAAATGCACTATGAGATGAACTATACCTGAATTCGTAAAACAAATTTGATGAAAATATGGATAACGAAATCACAAACTCCCTTGAAATTTCCATCTTTTAAGTTGATTACTTTTATAACATGTAGACGAATTCAACTATTTTGAACATTTCACAAATAGATGTTGAACCAATTGAATATGTGAAAAAAATTGATTTCTTATTCAGTGATCAAATATTGAGATTTCTAGATGCATGAAATTTTTAGACATAGTGTTTAACTTTGAAACTTCTTTAACACTTAATAGTATTCTGATATTGATGGTTTAGATTTAGTTTTTGAATTAAAAGTATTAAGAGAAATAATACTAGTGGAAGATAATGAACTAATGAAAATACTTATAGAATAATGTTAACAGTTCATGTAACTGTTGCCTCACCCGGAAGAACTTTTTTGAAATTAACATTGATTGAATCTTCTTTAAGATCAACAATGTCTCAACTTTCAAGAGAGATTGAATAAATTAGTTATATTATCATTTGAAAAGGAATTATTAAAATAAATTGATTATAAAACAATACTTAATCACTTCACTGGCTGCATCTAAAATAGCTAAAAGAATATACGACAAAAATACTAAGGCCCCTTTCTTAAATTTCGCTTTAGGCTCCCAATATTGTTGAGTCGGGATGTGTATCAATGAATACAATTAGTTGTACCCGAATATAATCTGTATCAATGAAAATTGTATCAGCGAATTACAATTATATCAAGTTCAATATTTATATTTATATAATTGACTGTTATAATTGTATCAATCTTGTATCAATTGCATAAAAGGATACAGTTTGTATCAATCTTGTATCAAATTTAACATTTGTATTTGTATATTTTATTTTTATCATAACTATCAGTAAATACATGTGTATTTGTTTGTTTCCCTAAAAGTTAAGGATATATATATGGAATAATTACTAGAATATACACCTTTAGTTTATATATTCACCATATGTCCTACTATTTTTTTACATCAAAAAAAATTATTTCTCCCCAAATTCAAAATACGCTCATTATTTTTTTAGAATCCAAACCATTGCTTTTCCACCCCTAATTTGGCTCCTCTATTTCTTCACAATCTTAATCCTTCCATAACCAAACCCATTTTCACTCCTAATTTTTTTCTCCGCCATATTTCCAACGTTTCCATCTTCTTTATTTTGATTTCAACTGGTTCGCTATCTGCCATAATGTCTCCATCAACCAGTTCAAAGTTTGAAATCGATAATTTTCATCTTCAATTTTTTCTTTCTTTTATTCTTTCTTCTAATGCTTCAAATGGATCACTTCATGTTATATTCGATTTATCCAAATAGTTACTTAAAAAGTAATCAATCTCTATTTGTGAAGAATCTAAAGTGCAAGAAAACGAGTTAAGAGTTTGCATCAATCTTCTAAATTTCAAGATGTCAAAAAAAAATTATTTTAACAAAGGAAAACCAAAAAAAACTGCAAAAACATCACCCAAGAAGAGGGTAGAAAAGAATTTCGCCGCCAATAATCCTCACACAACCTGCACACATCGTATATTTTTTTGATAATTTGTTTATCACACTGTAATGAGTTTTGTGTAATAGTTGAAACATTTTTCTAAATATAATTTTTTACTGTATACTATTCTTCAGTTGATACACAACCTCTAAATTTTGGTTTTGATTATTCTATACTACGACTAAGTATCAACATGTTAAAATGAAAAAAGTAGTTTAATAACTGTTGATATTTATCATTAATTTATAAAATGTGATTTTCTGTATCATTTAATTCCATTTTACTAGATAAAGCATATTTGGTAATTTTTTTGTTGTAAAAAGTTTATGAAAGTTTAAAGTTCAAATTAGAGGATTGCATGTATGTATCAGAACAACATAATGTTTCATCAGTTGGCTTATTGTTTCTATTAAGTATCAATATGACTGATTTTTAATCTGTACTTACAATTATGTATCAAGTACAATTTTACTTTTTTGGTATCATATTAAAACTTATTATTTCTATTAAGTGTCAATTTGACTGATTTATAATCTGTAGTTAGAATTATGTATCAAGTACAATTTACATTTTTATGTATAATATTAAAGCTTATTGTTTCTATTAAGTATAAATTTGACTGATTTATAATTTGTAGTTAGAATTATGTATCAAGTACAATTTTACATTTTTATGTATTATATTAAAGCTTATTATTTATATTAAGTATCAAAATCATTTTTTTCAATTGCAGAATATGAATTATGTAGTTAAACAGATGCAAAACACTCCCTTAAGTTTGACTCTATTTACAATTCAATATCTTAAGAGACTTAGCTTTGTTAATAGAGGATGAGGGTATCCAATTATTTATGGTAGTGGGTTCTTTGAAAAGACATAGAGAACTGATTGGGCAGCTTTGGACGCATATAAAGACAAGAAATTAAAGAAATTTTGAGTCTGCAACATTCGTTTGATGTGGAGTTTGCTCAAGATATCGTACAACAAAAAAGTGATAGCCTGTCAATATTGTATCATTCTTTCTCTATTATTTTTGTATCTAATTTATTCTTATCATTAATCTTCTTGTTTTTGTAGTGATTGTGGAATGTTAACTGCATTTTTGGAATTTTTGAATGACGAAATCAACATGATAATAGTTTTGAAAGTGACTATCTTCGCAAAAGATATGTCATTGTTATGGAAGTATGATCTCGACAAGGCCAATGTTGGATATGTTAGCTAATTTGATGATCCTCCAAAACTGAAGAATGACTTAAAATCAGCAGATGAAGATGAACTTGTTAATGTAGGCTAGTTAGTTTTCTGTGTTCCTGTTCACACACACATTTTGATGCTTATCTGTATTTTGGAGATCAAATAGTGTATTGGAGTATTTATTACCCTTACAATAATATAGTATTAAATTTGAAAGAGTTAAAATTGTTTATTTTTTATTTTGATTTTCTGTTTAGTTCAGTTAGGAATTAAGAAAATTATATATCCAAAAAGTGTGATAGTAATGACATTATTGTATCAGATATCTATGATAATTGTTACATTAATGAAATTTTGTCGCTAAAAATATCACATTAATGTATCTAATAATTTTGATACATATCATTAGAATTTTTTTAAATAATTATTATGTAAATGATACAAAAATGATTACCAAATAACAAACTTGTCTGTATCACAAATCGTGATACTATATTTTACACTACATACATGCTAGTTATTTTTTAAAAAAATTGAATATATTTTGTACAAATCACAACAATTGATATATTAAGTAATATGATTTATCAAGAAGAAATTTATATATATTACACACAATAATTTGGTCTTCTAATATGAAAATTTATTAAGTATCTAAACATGTGATACTATATTGCTAAACTTAATACAATTAGTAAATATTTTGCATCTTGTTTCTTATATCTTTGGGTAAAAATCTTAGCAATTAACACAAATTAAATTTTTAATGCAAAAGTTATAAAAATTAAAATATCAGATACATAATTATAAAATTAACTTTTGACAACTTTTAACAAACAAAATTTATAGAACATATTGATAAACGTTTCAATTCAATTTATTGTACCAAAATCTCTGTGTAACAGTGGAAACAAATGCTACACTTTGAGAATTATTAAACATGAAATATCCATGATATTCCGGAAACATAATCATCAAGAATTTTTTTTTAAAAAAAGTACATGTTCTTCTATTGTAACCTTCTTGTAATTGTCCACAACAATTCATGTGCGGTTAGCTTTTCATCTGCATTTTTCTTTCATTTCTTCCTTGGTCTACCAAACCTTTTTTTTTGTATCTTGGTGGCAAGACAACCTCTTCCAAAACACTTTTCAGAACTGTCCAATCACTTTTGTCCGGCTTAGCATGCATCAGGTTTATTTCTACGTACAACTTCACTCCCATATCATTCCTAATTATCATCGGAGATAACCTTGAGTGCCTATGATGGTGACCACATCTGCTGGCATGTGATGTTTGGACATAGCAATAATTCGACCAAAGGTGATCCTATTACAGGAATAGCGTCAGGGACACCTGTTACTATTTTCACTGCCCAATAGCCAATTTGGTCCCAAGGTAAGGAATAACCAGTTACGCCAAAAGATGCGGTTAATACAGCCAGAACCACACCTGTAACCCAAGTCAATTCGCGAGGTTTTTTAATTTTTTAATCCAGAAGCGACTGATGAGGACGACTTGAAGGTTGGTGTGTGAGTCAAGACAGTCAGACCCGGTAAAGAATCAAGCAAATGAGCCAAAGTTTAAGTTTGTGAGTAACTTACCGGAAAAGGGGGGATTTGCAGATGTCCGACTTTGCCAGAGAGTTCATGACAAAAACCAATAGAATGAATCTTTTGAAGGGATGTGGTGCATACTCAGTAAGCTGTGTCACGACCCAAAGGCCGCGACTGGCACCGAAACTTATCCTACTATGTGAGAGAATACAACCAATCCAATCCAATGTTCAACCGTAAATAACAAAATATTAATGCGGAAGACTTAAAACTCATTAATGAAAACCATTAAATAAACGTTAAAATTAAAACATAATAGTATTTCCTCAAAATCTGGAAGTCATCACCACAAGACATCATGATCATTACTAATCTAAGAATATCTCAGAAGCTAAACTAAAATAATAAAAAGCTAGTCTATGCCGAACTTCAAGGCATCCATCAAGAAATGAAGGGATTGATCCAGTTCACAGCTAGATAGAAGCATTGTCACCCTGAATCCCGGTGTAATGTTGTAAGTGTTGTAATGAAGACTGGCTAGAGTTGCCGATGAGTTGAAGACGATTAGTACGTTTGCCTGACACTCCACAAATAACAAAGAAAGAAACCTACCTAGAAAGAAAAAAACATACAAGTAAGGGGTCAGCTACAATACAAAACACAAAGACGGAGTAGGTATAATTGGCCCAACTCAGAATATAAAACCAGTATATATCAGATATAATAAATAACTATACTACTCAAATGTAGCAACAACAAGTAGTATTGTAATCGTCAATAACACATAAAATTTTACGCAAGTTCACTCATGAGGACTCAAGCCTCCAGTACCATACCCATTTGGGAAATAGCTTTAGATTGAGTATAGATATATTAACATATTTCAAGATTCAGGATCTTTCTTTCCTGGTGGCGGAACGGGACACTCGATCCTCATCATACTATCTTGGCTGGCGGAACGTGACACCCGAATCCATACTTCTATCCTGGTGACGGAACGTGGGCCCATTGGCACTCCGATCCTCATTCTATCCTGGTGTCGAGAAGTGACACTCCGATCAATCATCATACTAGTTCCTGGTGTCGGAACGTAACACGCCGATCCATATTCTATCCTTGTGCCGGAACGTGGCACTCTGATCCTTATTCTATCCTCGGTGTCCGTAACGGACACCCGATCCTCTGTATTTACTACCCTAGTGTCGGAACGTGACACCCCGATCCTCTAACTATTCTTTTAGTTCATGCAAGCCTTCTTCAATATACCAAGGCATCATCATTAACAAGAGGTTTCAAGCTTAAAAATGCAACAGCTTATCATGCTAGTGTATCACAATTAGATATGTAAACGTATCATGTAGTTTAATCACAATTATATAAGAAAAACTTTTTTTTTTTCATATGCATACACACAATAAGCATATAGAAGGGTTCAAATCTACCCAATAAAGATACATTGCTATTAAGAGTTTACTATGAAATAGCATAAAAACCATACTACCTCCACCAAAGAATTTTATGATTCAAGAAAGCGAATTCCCAAGCCTTTGTTCCTCTTAGTTCTCCCCTTCTCGTTCGATTCTCTCTCTCTCTTTGCTTCTTTCTATTTCTTATTCAACCCTCTTTCTTTTACCCTAATTAGCATATAATTAAGTATAAACGATGCATAATAAACCCACTAATTAACTCAAGGGTACCTCTTTAACCCCCCCAAGTAATTAGACTATAACATTTTAACCCGCTACTTATAATTAAGCAGGAAATAGTCCACCAACGCCCCTTGTGCACCCCTTATTAAATTACTTAACAGAAATCCGACCCAGCCTGGGATTGGGATACGCAGCCTTGTACGGATCGTTCGCTCCTGTGACGCGCCCGTCGCCTCTGCGATGGTCGTCCACGGCTCCGTCAAGAGTTAAGAGACTGATTTTGGTAAAAGTTCTGTGACGGGCCGTGCGTGTCTGCACGCGTCCGTCCGCCCATTTCATCGTGATCAGGAGAGTCGCTCTCAGGTACCAAATTTCTAAATTCTAAGGGTTTTGGAACGAGACACCCACGATGGTCCGTCGTGCCATGACGGTTCGGTGTGGGGTCCGTCGACTCGCCAGGTTTTTCCAGAAAATAAAATAGGCTGCTCAAAACGACTTAAACATGGTAGTTACAAATAGATACCAATTTACCCATCGTTCGTCCTCGAAGATACGAGAAGAAAAAAACCAGAGTGAAAGAATGAAAAGAAGTACCTGAATCTGTAAACAGGGTGGGTATCTTCTTACATTATCAGCCTCCTTCTCCCAAGTGTGATTCTTGACATCTGGTCGATTCTTCCATTGCACCTTAATGGATGCAATCTCCCTCGATCTCAACTTGACCAGACTCTCTATCTAAAATGACAACGGCTCCTCTCTAGACAAGTTTCTCATCAAGAAGAAAGAACTGAATTCCAACGAATGATGTAGTTACCTCCCCATGGAACCTTTTTAGCATAGACACATTGAAATACCGGGTGCACTCCGACAGCCCTGGAGGCCAAGGCGAATTCATAAGCCCACCTCCCATATCGCTTCAGAACTTAAATGGACCATACACATGGGGATTAGCTAACCTCTTTTACCAAACAGCCATCACCCTTTTTCATGGGCGAAACTTCAGCAAGACTTGCCTCACCCTCCCAATGAACTCCAAGTACCTAACCTTCTCGATCGGCATACTCATTTTGCCACTTGCGCCGCCTAAAAGCTTTTTCTTGAATAGATTTCACCTTATCTAATGAATCCCTCAAAAAGGTCAGTACCCAAGGTCTACATCGAATGCATACAACAACCAATGGGAGACCTAAATCTCCTCCCATAAAACGCGTTCGAAAGGAGCCAATATCATGCTTGGAGTGATTAGCTATTATTGATATGAAACTCCGCCTTAAGGGTAAGAAGTTACCCATATGACCATCGATTCTATCACACATGCTCGAAGCATATCTATCCAATACTTGAATCGTTCGCTCAGACTGCCATCGGTACTGAGGGTTGAAATGCAGTAGTACTAAGGTCAACCTAGTACATAATTCAGCATGCAATGTTCTCCATAAACTTAGAGTAAACTGCGTACCTTCTATCTGATATGATGGAAGTGGAACTCCAGGCAACCGGGACAATTTATGAGATGTAGGTCTGGGCAACTATTGACAGTGTTAGTCACCTTAACCGGAATGAAATGAGCAGAATAGGTAATCTGTCCACAATTACCAAAATAGAATGCAAACTTGGCCCATGTCTTGAAGAAAACCACAAAGTCCATTGAACTTCTATCCCACTGCCACCTATTCAGGAATGGGCTGCTCTGAAGTTTCCTCCGCCTCTGGTGTTCATACTGTATTGCTGACCAATTTGGACCATTTGGCAACAAAATCAACAAATGGCGCTTCTTTTATTCTTCTCCACCAAAAGTGTTGCTTTAGGACTAACGGTACATCTTGGTTGCACCAGGATGATAGAAGATCCAGAACTATGCAGCCTCTGTAAGAATAGTGTGGACAAATCATCGACACGAGGGCACACAAACCTCCCTTAATTCTCAAACACCTTCTATCATATTAGCTTCTTTAGACCTCTCCTCGCAACACCATAATCGCCGAATTCGGCTTAGTTTTCATCATCAAAATGTTTCCCGATGATTTTGTCAGAAAAGAAGAGTCTCGCCTCGCACACATGGCCAAACCATCCTCCCTTATCATTTACTTTTAACCTCATAAGAGTAATGCCAGCGTCTGAACCTCTCTTTTATAGACAATGGGACGTCTAGAAACATTGTAAGTGGGAAGATAAACTACCCATGCTCCCTGTTTTTACTTTAAAGACTGCTACAACATAGCTTTCCCGGAGGAACAAGATAGTGATATCAAGTCCTTAGTAGTTCATCCACCTCCTCATGTCTCAAATCAATCTCTCTAAGTAAAGACATACTGTTAGGCTACGATGATCCGTATAGACTTCACACTTAACCCCATATAGATAGTGTCTCAGTGGCTTTTAATGCAAATACCGCCAACCAACTATAATCGTGGGTCGGATAGTTACGTGATGCACACTTTAATGCCTCGAAGCATAAGCAATTACATTCCTTCTCTTGCATTAGCACTGCCACCCAAACCAGAATAGGATGCATCACAATAAACAATGAAGTTTTACCCTCTACTGGCAAGGTAAGATAGGTGCAAGTAGCGCAAGGTCTTGAGTTATGAAAAAGATTCGCACATTCATCCGACCATACAAATGGAACATTCTGATTAGTCAAGTTCGTCAATTGGGATAGCAATCGCCCCCCCCCCCCCCGAAATCCTGACAAATCGACGGTAGTCAGGGTAGTAACTGGCTCAACCAACAAGCTTCTTATTTCTGACACATGGTGGTCTTACCCAAATTCTTCACTACTTCGATCTGAGAAGGACCACCATCACTTCCATCATAGAAACCATGTGCCCCCAGAAGGACACTGAATCTAGCCAAACTCACACTGGAGGAATTTGGCATAAAGCTTTCCTCCCGCAACATTTCCAACAACAATTCTCGAGTAAATGCTCCTCATGTTCTCTCTACTATTGAGTATATCAGTTATCATCAATAAATTACGAGCACAAGAGATCCAGATATGGCTTTTAAAAAATTCCGTTCATCAAGCTCATGACAGCAGCAGGGGCATTCGTTTTAGTCCAAAGGACATTACCAAGAACTCATAATGTCGCCATACCTGGTTCGAAAAGCCGTCTTGGCCCACATCTGCTGCCCGTATTTTCAATGATGATTAACCAGACCTCAAGTCAATCTTAGGTAGAGAAGACACAAGGCACTTGTAAACTGATCGAACAAATCATCAATGCGAGGGAACGAGGATTAGAGAAGAGGGAACTGTCTTAACAGTTACTTTATTAGTTGCGGTAGGTAATCTATGCACATCGGAAAAGACTCCCATCTTTTTTCTTCACAACAAAAACAGGAGCACCCCAAGGGGATTGCACACTTGGTCTAATGAAACCTTTAATTAACAACTCGTGAGTTGCGGCCTTTAAATCTCTTACCTCAGCGGGAGCCATTCTGTTTATAAGGGGGTATAGAAATGGGGACGAGTACCGGATTCAAGCTTCGATGCAGAAGTCAATATTCTCTATCGGTGGCATACCAGGAAGTCTGCAGGGAACACATCCAGAACTCAAGAACTACCTTGGAAACCGACTCAATCGAATGGTAATTGGGTAGTATCATCCTGTGAGGTGTTGTCGAGGAACGCCCTAAACTAAACAACCCTTTATGAACCATTTCTTAGATGAAGGAAAGGAGATGATAGATGATACGAACATGAGTGGAAGTGTAGTCACCCTCCCCCACTAAGGGATCTGTCCCCAGGGATTGTAACGCACAGTTTTAGCCATTACAATCAAGATTGAAAAATTTGGAGAAAGCCAAGGTCATTCCCAGAATTAAATACGAAGTCAACCATTCTAAGATAACCAAGTCTACATGAGTATGCCTCCCCACAATAGTCACAAGAAAAGACCTATACAACCTTTTCAACTATCACCGACTAACCCACCGGTAGGAGACAGTAGCAAGAATAGAAGTAGAGAAACACGAAAGGCATGTCAAGCAATCACAAGTAAATTAAGACCAGTAACAAATGAAGAGAAGATACATTATGAAATGTGGATCCCAGGACAAATAATACGGAAAGCCATGCAATCACAAGCCAAAAAGATTACCTGTGGTGTGAAACAGCATCAGAGTCTCCGTCAGACCGCCCAGAGAAAACGCATAACAATGGGCCCTATGCATGTCTGCCCGTTGCCCCTAACATGTGTGCTGTGTCGGCTCTAGTGTGCCAGTTACCACGGCCGTTTGTCTGACACCATTACTCGACCACCGACGTTCTCCAGAATAACGGCTCTACCAATGACCACCTCTACCTCTAACTATTGGAGGTCTGTAGCTATGTTTTGGACAATACCTTTGATATTGCCCAGTCTCCCCACATCCATAACACTCTATGAGATTCAAGAATAGGTCTCTCAGAGAAGTGTTGACTGGTATGAGGTGGACCTCCCAACTACAGTCTGGAAGTGAAGACTGAATGGTCGGACGAGTACCTCTGTAACCCTGTCCTCTAGAGTAAGAACCATTAACTCACCTCCTTTCGAAAACTTTTTGATGGTCGATGCCATGGTGAAGTCATCTGGCTTCACCCCTTCCACATCTAGTACGAAGTTCTGACCACTTCTTGAAAGGATTTTGCCCGTAGCCGCTACCTGTAAGGAAATCCGCAATTCTGACTCCAATCCCTCACAAAACGGGAACCCGCTTTGTTGGACTGAAACATCGTGAGGTGGCCATACCGGGATAATGCCTTGCGACGAAACTTAGACTCATATGCCAGCGAACCGACATCTACCTTGCCTCTAGGCTCCCAGAACTCATCTCTTTTCTATCCTCTTAAAGTCGGGGGATATACTTCTCCATACACATAGCTAAGGAATGATGGAACCATCATAGGTGGGTGCCTCTGTTGGTTGACACTCAACTGTGACCGCCACCACATTTTGGCGTTCCCTTGAAATGATAAGTCCAAAGCTCAACACCAAACCGTTCTACTAGAAACATCTGGTGTTAGTAGCTCATGACAGTCAACCAGAAAATCATAGGCATCCTCAGATTCAGACCCTTTGAAGAATGGAGTTTCAATTTACAGGAATTACTGAAAAGTTCTCTGATCATTTGTCATTAGAGGCCCCTGTGGTCAGACGAGGAAACATGCCTATTTCCAATGAGGCATACCCCATGCGGGGGAGCCATAGTATGCATGTTGTACCAGCGAGAACCTGAGGTGCTGGTTGCAGAAAACACTGGAGAGTGTTGGACCTGATCAGATAACCCACTAAGATAAGCAAGAACCTGACTTTATCATCCTGGGGTACGGGTAGGTTGGGGTTGGCAATTCCTCATCTCGTTTTTATGCACTTGTTGACAGCTCTTTCCATTCAATCACCCTCTATCACTACATTCCTCAGTCGCAGTGGAGGAGTCACGCCCTAGTGCCCCGAGGGACTGAGGTGAGCTGCTCGTTCCTCTCTACTCTAGAGGCCGTCCTCCCACCCGGCCATCTTGTCAATGCTCCTCCTCGAGCTACAGCAAACAGGGCTGGCTAGACGCACCACCATGGCCCCGCCCGGTGCTGGTGGGTGGGCGCAGCGTTGCTCTAGTTCGAACCACCGGCCCCGAAATAGGTGAGATGGTCAGATACACCAATTTGCTATCACCTAGATACTAATTGGATTCAAGTAATAGCAGAAGGCAAGCAAAGAAAGGAATCGAGTTTCTTTTCCTAAAGTCTTATAGCATCTCAAGGAAAAGCTAAAGGAGTCCCCTACGTTCCTTAAGACTCTACTGCCTGTTCTTGTGTGATGAGGCCCACCAACGAACCTAAGGCCTGAACCAAGTTGTCACGAACCAACCGGCGGCAGCGACTGGCACCCAACTTATTCCTACTATAGTGAGAGAACCAACCAATTCTTTTTCCAACGCTTTTCAACCATAAATAACAAATATAATGCTGCGAAGACACCTTCTTAAAACTCATAATGAAAACCAATTCAAAACTTCTAAAATCAACATCATTATTTCCCCAAAACATCGGGAAGTCATCACCAAAAGAAACATCTATGATCAACATACTAATCTAGATATCTAAGAAAGCTTAAAAAAATAAAAGCTAGTCTATGCCGGAACTTCCCAGTCATCAAGACATGAAGGATGATCAGCCAAGATAGAAGCATTTAGCTCACCCTAAATCCGGTGTAATGAAGACTGAGCTAGAGTTGCGGGTGAGTCGAAGACGATGGTTCGAGTCCGTTTGCTTGCACTCCACAAATAACAAAGAAAAGAACATACAGTAGGGGTCAGACAAAACCACAAAGACTGAAGGAGTAGGGATCATCGCCAACGTCAGAATAGAAAAACAGATATATCAGATAATTCAAAACAACTATTAATACTCAACATGTCTGCTAGCAACAACAAGTACTGTAATCGTCAATAAAAACGCCAAGTGCAATCATGAGGACTCAAGCCTCAATACCATACCCCTTTGGGAACAGGTTCATTAGTTGAGTATATAACAGATCTTCAAGCATTCATCATCTTGATCCTGGTGTCGGAACGTGACACTCCATCTTCATAAAATATCCTCGCGTGTCGGAACGGACACTTCCGATCCATATTCTATCCTGAGTGCCGGAAACGTGGCTGGCCACTCCGATCCTCATCATCCTGGTGTTATCGGAACGATTGGACACTCGACTCATCATACTATCTCTTGGTGTTCGGACGTACACCCGATCCATATTATATCCTGCGGGCCGAAACGTGGTCAGGCCCACTCCGATCCTCATTCTATAATGGTGTCGGAACGTTGACACGCCGATCCTTATTACTAACCCATCGTGTCGGAACGTGACACCCCGTCCTCTAACCTCCCTTCTTTTAGTTCATCAGCCTTCTTTTATTTACCAATCGGCATCATCATTAACAAGAGGTTTCAAGATTAACAATTCAACAGCTTTATCATGCTAGTTTCATCACAATTATATATGTAAACTCATCATGTTAGTTTCATCACAATTATATATATATAAACTCATCATGCATACACCAATTAAGATAAGAAGGTCTACATACTACTCCAATACCTATCATTCGCTATTAAGAGTTTACTATGAAAGCAGCACTAAAAACCATAACCTACCTCCACAGAAGAATTGTGATCAAGCAAGCGCGAATTCCCCAAAGCTTGCTTTCCTCTTCGTTCTCCCCTTTCGTTCGATTCTCTTCTATCTCTTTGTTCTTCTAGTGTCTTATTTCAGCCACTTTCTTTGACCCTAAGTAGCATATAATTAAGTATAAAATGATGGCAATAACTAACCCACTAATTAACTCAAGGTACACTCTTTGAACCCCAAGTAATTAGCACAGTAATCCTAGACTTATACATTAACCGACACTTTATAATTAAGCAGGGAAATAGTCCACCAACGCCCATTCAAATTACTACAGAAATCCGCCCGCATTGGGATTATGCAGCCTGTGACGGCCAGTCGCCGCCTGCGAGGTCTGTCATGATGCTCCATCACCAAAGTTCAGAGACTGATTTTAGTAAAAGTTCTTCTACGGTGACGGGCCGTTCTTGCCTCGACGTTCAGTCCTGCCCATTTCGTCGTGACGTGCAGGAGAGTCGCTCTCAGTTACCCAAATTTCTCTAAATTCTAAGGTTTGGAACGAGACCCCAATGACGGTACGTCGTGCACATGACCAGCTTAGTCGTGGGGTCAGCGACAAGCCCAGTTTTTCGAAATAAATCTGTGCCTCCAAAACGACTCTAAACAGGATGGTACAGTTGAAATGAGGTTAGTGATGGCAAAAAGTTCCTTAAATCGTATGTACATAGGATAAAACATTTTTTTTCAATTATCAATATTCAATTCAATGTAATGACTGGAATAATTTCATCATATGAAATATTTTCCCAAACTCACTATACCATCACTTTTTATGCCTCGTATTAACATCACTCTATCATATTCCTGATGCCTTAATAAGATTGAAATTATTCAAACGCAATCTTCACAAAATTGCCTTTAAAGAATAATTTGAATTCGTTTATGGAAAACGTTTTTGGCAGGAACAGAGATAACAATTCTAATCTTTTAGTAGTTGTTATATAGACGAAATGTTGAAAAAAATAATTAAGGCGGAATTTAGGGCGGTATAGTAACGGCGTTTTAGCGACTTTTAGGGGGTTTATAAAAATTTCCACTTAATCCTCACTTTACACAACACACTATAAACCTACACAATATATAATGTACATACATCATAATATGTATCCGAAACTTACTAATATATGAGATTTTTTGTAATTTGTAAAAGAATAGGGATAGAAGGTAATTTGTGTTTTACACTATGATTTGTATAATTTTTACTATATATATATATGACTCTTATCATTTATATTTGTATAATGAATTATTATCATTTGTATAATTAGCTGTTAATATTTGTGTTTGTATAATTAATTGTTATCATTTGTATTTGTGTTAGGGAGAGAGGATACAGTGAGAGGCGAGGAAGAGAGGAGAAGAGAGAGAAAATAGCGATAAAAGCCTAACTATAGTTATAAACTGTAGTATTTATAATGTATACATGGTCTGTATTCTGTATGTAATATGCACCATTCACAGTTTGCTAATTAGCATCTTTTCCCCTTTTTATTTGCTTAAATTTTGTGCTACGTCAAAACAAGACCCAAAAAAATTAGAATGGAAGGAATACTATTTTTGTTGTTGTTTTACATCTAAAACTTTTTATAATTTTTTTTCCTTTCTCACCGTGTTAAAAAATTTATATCTATTATTGGTACATATGATAAATCTCTAGGGACCATATGGTAGCTAATAAGAAACATACTATCTATTTATTAATTTTTGTATAACTTATATGACATTTGGTAGATATATATGAAAAAGTTATTTATGTATTAAATTAATTTGATGTTTGGTTGACAATTTAGAAATACACACAATTAATACATATTTAAGTTACGAGGACATGTATGTATCATCTTATGCAGGATAGAAGATGGATAACTAATATATGAATAAAAAAAAATTCTTGCTATATGTAGATCATATAAAAAAAAAAAAAGCAACCACAGTACAGTTAGGAATACCTACAATAACTGCCTAACTAGGTTACTAAACGACAAACTTATGAAGCGTATGAGAGTGAGATAAACTCATGATTCGTACAAACTTTTTAAAGGTTATATTAGTTTAAATCAAAATATGGATTAGGTAGTCATTTCAATTGATGCCTTATATGGTCCATACTCCAAAGGGGGCATCAATTCTATCTTAATTTTCTATGAGAAATTGGTATGAAAAAGCATATGCCTATTCTAATACAACATAGATATCCCAGCTAGTAGTAATTATTCAATGTTAACATCGACAAAATGTATGACTATAAATTTCAACAATTCAATTGCCTCCCTTGAGCAACCACCATAGATATATATATATATATATTATATATATATATATTCGATATATATATATATATAATTATATATATATATATATATCATATATATAGCAAAAAGACTAGATCAAATCATGGGGAAGAAACTGTCAGTTGTATTGATTTTCATGGTTGTTGCACTTTGCTTCTATGTTGGAAGCATTGAGTCGATTGAGAGTGATGTTGAAATCACTGAGTCAAGGGTCGTACAAGTATTATACTCAGTGAATGATGTTGTAACCAATGAGTCAAAGGTCGTACATGTATTATACTCAATGAATGATGTTGAAACCACTGAGTCAAAGGTCGTATCTGTATTATACTCGGTGAATGATGTTGAAACCACTGAGTCAAGGATCGTACCTATATTATATTCGATGAATTTAAGCTTACCAAGGACAAGGAATTTGCTAACTACGGTTGAGTGTCCTTGCCCTGATTGCTCTTGCATGGCTAGTTCTATTAATGAAAAAACTGGATGTCCTTTCCCTGATTGTTCATGCATGTCCAACACAACAACAAACACACATGGCAATTAAATAAGATGATCGTTATTATAATTCTGAAGAAAATGAAAAGAAGTTATATATGTGTTTGGTCTTTTTGTTGAATACGTTGTGGTACTTGACTGATGTAACACAAAATAATTACTAGTTGTACTTGTGTTTCAGTCATCTGCTTTTATAAATAAATATTGTGAACCCTAACCATTTGACTCCATATACTTAATAGGAAACTGTATATGAAATTAATAAATAATTTTCTTCAGATGACTAATTAGCTTTGCATTTCAATCTTATATATCCTATACTACATTTTTATCAGAAAGATGTGGTAGAATGGAGGTGAACAAAAGTATCGGATTTCTGTTGAAAGACCTTATGATTATCAACAACAAGCAGTACCAAATTGAAGAAACTATTCACGCTGCCCTCAACGAGTCATCAACTTGTATTCCATAGAAAGTTATAATCTAAATACTTTTACATCTACTATAAATTTGCCTTCACCCAAAGTTTAATTATATTCAACAACTAGCTAGTCACAACATTTCACAAGTGACCACACCCCTATAACTATCACTCAAATGCGGTGATATTAAGGTTTTTGGCGCTCACTTCGAGAAACGAAACACTACTATGCTATAATTTATCAATTATATATTAAAGATGCGTGAATTAAATTAACAAACATCAAAGGCAAGAGTTTGTTTTTATGCCCATAATGTCGGTATTTAATGCCTTAATTCATCCGAGATATACTGTAAATAGTCACAAGTTTCTTAAATTATTTACAGTCCCACCCTGTACTTCCTCATATTATTTTAAACTAGTATAATAATTTCAAAATCTTAAAGTAAAAATATACTTCTAAATTAGTCCAAATATATCATATTTCCTACACAAAAGAACCAAAAGCACTATTTTTTAATCAATTGTTGCTCTAACTCATATATCCACAACAGACAAAAAATTACAATCAAACTCATAAGTCACTCATAACCCTGGAGGGACCAACAGCTGATATCCGAATTTATTATATTCATGAAAAATGTGCAAGTGCCATAGAAATGATGGTGTCAAACATTTCTCAAATTTTAAAAATAGATCACTATATAAAATGTGTGAATGGAATATAAAAAACGATTAGCATATAGATTTTCCTGTCAAAATACAAAAAAAATTGCTCATAACGCGAACACACAGCTCGTTAAAAAATTGTGGAAAGAGAGGAGAGACGAGAAAAACTTTATTCATCAATTTCTACTTCATAAGCCCAGAGGCCACGGAATACTTCCATCAGCAAAGGTGTGCAACACAACACGAAAAATTGCAGATTTAAAAGAATTATTTATCTACTACTGCCTCTTTGTTAGATAATTCCATTGGGCTACGTAACTAGTTACAAGTAGATTAGATTTAAAAAAAAAGCCAAATGAGCCATAGATTGCTCTAAATATCAAGTCATGCAAAATAATATTTGGCATAACAAAGGACAAAAGGCCAATGGGTGAAAACAGGGAAACAACAATCTCATCCGTTAAAGAAAAATTGATCTGTGATCTCACTGAAAGGGTTGCTTCAGTCCTCTCCGACCTGTCAAAGAAGAAATTTAGGAAGATAGAAGTAAACAGCAATAACAAACAACAATAATGCATCCATCTCTAATGCAATTGCATGG
This sequence comes from Solanum habrochaites, assembly GCA_027704765.1. NCBI lineage: Eukaryota > Viridiplantae > Streptophyta > Magnoliopsida > Solanales > Solanaceae > Solanum > Solanum habrochaites. The sequence continues at coordinate 18,202,740 of JAKWJA010002499.1, forward strand.
CAATAGTACTCTGTAACCATGTTTCTCTGTTTAAATTAATTTCATCCAACATTGTACAGACAAAATTAATAATAACCAATGGTAACACAAAAACATAAAAGATGACGTGAACATTAGTAGTTACACAATAACATAACATTATGGTACATACTACAAACTCCATCCTTCCACCCTCACGCCCCTTCAACAAGAATATATGTGTACATTGGTGGACCCAACAAGAAGATAGTGTGAAAGAAGAAGAATTCGATGACGCATAGGATAGAAGAAAATACATGTTAGCATAGTACGTACACAAAAGGCATACTACAAAATCAGAAGGTAGACCAATCACCCTAAATATTCATAGGAAACATTCAGGAAACAATTAAAGCTTATGCACACCATTACTATTTCAGCCAATCCGAACAGGCTCTTAGTGGGGTAACTAATACAAATCCTCATTATCCAGTTTTCCCATTTGGACCTGTTCCTGTTCCGTTGCAATACAAAACAATTTGAGTTCACTAAAACTAAGAGGTTCCATATGTTTCCTACTGATATAAGTATTTCTTTATACACTAAAAGGACTCTAGGCAAACACTAAATCTAATGTAAACACACCAACATGATTAAACCATAACCCAACTAGTATGTATCACATAATTAGAGCCAATTTGGCCAAGCTTTTGGGAGGCCAAAAGTGCTTTTTTTTTGGTTTAGAAAAGGTGAAGTGCTTGGTCAAAGTTTTAGAGAGAAAATAACTACTTCTGCTGAGTAGCAAAAGCAGTTTTTTCAAAGCTAAAAAAAAAGTTGTTTATGCCTATTAACACTTGAGAAAAAACACTTCCAAGCACTTAAAAAAGTTTGGCTAAATATTAATTGTCTGAAAGTGTGTTAATTTTATAAACACAAATTGCTTCTCATCAAAAGTACTTTCTTGAAAAACAGTTTTGGAAAAAGGCTCTTTTCAAAATAAGCTGATCGTATAGAAGCTTGGCTGAACAGAAGTATTAGACCTTTGTTTACAATTTCTTCCATCTTTCAAGAAGTTTGCCTCAATTCCAAGAGATTGTACATCTTTTACGGAGTGTTTGGTAAGGCGGAAAAACATTTTCCAAGAAAATAAATCTAACTTTTTCATGTTTTGATTGGTAAAATTATTGAAAAACAAGTTGCTTAACAATGAGAAAACCCATAAGTGGGCACTCCACTCCTCACCATCCCACAATACACACACATCCCGTATAGGGCTGTTCATGATTATGGTTAGAAACCAAACCAAACCGCAATTCGAACCAAACCGATGAAACAAAATCAGATATTTGGTTTGGTTTGGTTAGGTTTGGTTTTAAATTTTGAAAACCAATACTTTTTGGTTTGGTTTTGGTTTTACTAAGAAACAACAGCAAAAATAACCAAACCAAACCGATAAATTAGATATATATTATGTCATAAATAAAATATCAATGTTGTTTTATTAAATTTACATTAACTTGGAGTTTTCTCTTGTTACATTTACCTATCACAGAAGCCCTACACTTAAATTCTAGTCTCCAAAATTACAACCCTAAGTCCAGCTCTATCAAAATTCAATACTTTACTCCTCTAACTACCTACCTCACTATCAGATGGATGGTCAAAATATCTTAATGCCGAACACTTTTGTTCGCGCGTGTTGTGATAGAACTCTTTGTATTGCTTAATGTTTAATTGAACTCACATTAAATTTATTGTAGTAGCAGATTGTTCATGTAGAGTACCAGGTCTCTGTCCAATGCTATATCAAGATACAAAGTCCTAAAGAATTTTATTACTTTCAAAACGGTTAAAAACAGAAAAACCAAACCAAACTGACGGTTTTTTTTTTTTGTTTAGTTTGGTTTGGTTTTAGAAATTTAAAAACCAACTTAAATTGGTTTAGTTTTGGTTCTAATCAATAACCGATCCGAACCGAACCGCGAACACAATCCCATATACAATCCTCCCATAAGCCCCACCTGCACCACCCCTACCTCTCACCCCCACCCTCTAGAGTGTTCGCATTGATTATATATATATGCTTTTGAGCAATATTTTATGTTTGCTTACCATAAATCAGAAATAAGTAAGAAAGCACTTATTTTCTAAGAAAATAGTTTCGACAAAAACATTTTCCTTCCTAACAAACACACCCTTGATATAACTTTCTTTCACGTGATTTAGATCCACTAATCTCTTTTTTAATACTTCAACTCAGTCGTGGGTTCAAAACTATATTAGGGTCTTTTGGAGTCTACCACACAATGTGTGTGATGATGACAACTATCTTACGGCTTGTTTCCAATTTCTATCCTTATTTGTGCTACTTCCATCTCAGTTTAGGATGATGTATTATTTATGTTCTCTCTTTGTTTAGATAGGTTTATAATCTGCATTTCATCGATATACCTGTCAAAATAAAATGAAAATAACCATGAGCAGCATTTTACACAGAAAAGCAGCCAAATTTTAGCCACACAGGGAAGTGATGTGCACGTCTTCCTGTTTCCCTCAACCCCAACCCCCATCCCCCACACCTAAAGAAAATATTATATATTTCTATAATATATAAAAGGGATTCACATCTGAATTTCCACGTAGTAAGTAATTATTCAGTGTCTACCCTCCTTTTCAGTTTCTGTTTATTCATTCCCTTATTTGACAAGACATTTTCATTTTATCCATATACCTCTAGTACTTTGCCATTACATTCAAACATTCAAGGAATGAAGTAGGAAAAGGACTACACTTCCTGGATATCATTGGAAAGCGAGTCACAGAAAAGAAAAAGGGAATTTTGTAAAAGCAAACGGAAACAAAGAAGAGTAGAAATGAGTGTCCAGTTGTCAACTATTCCTTATAGGGCAAGTTAGGAGTTAGAGACTAATCTGCTGCCACAGTTCCCTTCTTAGGCGGTTGTCAAATGGGCGGGGTTGAGTTGAAATTGAAGAAGAATATTAAAATGGTTTGAAATAGAAGTCGGGTTGGAGTCTGACCCGCCCAAGTTGTCACGTGGGCTCAAATGGGCTCTACCTAAAAACGGGTTGGGTCTTGACCCGGATTCTAATCTCAATCATATTAACATGTTTATATTTAACTTTTATAATCACAATTTGCACATTTTAGCACTAAGATGTTTTTAAAAATAAGCACAAATGGATTAATATTACCCTAAAAGACTTTAAATAGATAACAATTACAAACAATAATCATAGGAAGACTATCTAATAAAAAATTTTTAAAACGGGTTGAATCGACATGTTGAAATTGGAGACTTGAATGGGGCTCGAATCTCGAGGAGTCTCTTCAAAGAGTATGCTTGAATGGGTTGAGATTGAGATTGTTGAACCATTCAAAGTAGCTGAGCCCAACCCTTAATATTCTGAGCGGGTTACTTATGTTTGGATTCATTTTTGACACCCCTCGTCCCTGATTAACCACCTAAATCTTATGCACACTATATTTTAGGCAACCCTAAAATTATTGAGCACTTCTACGAACAAAAAAAACACTGGTGTTGCAAGCGGGGAAGTCAATTAATTTTAAGACTTTAATTATATTTTAGGTAGTATTTCATTAGTATTTTAATTTATATATTCTACACTTCTTCCTTATTCTCGTTTGTGCTTTGCCCTGTTACAATTCAGTAATGATGAACAACAGTACAAACTTTTCTCAACAGGAAAGAAAAAGAAATTTTAAAAAAAAAAAAAAAAAAAAGGAAAAGACAACTCACCACAGCTGGAAAGTGGCCATCCCAACCTAATGCCACCATTATTGTTTCTATATCGGATGTTCTGATATGGACATTTTAAAATACAAGTCTGTTGGCCAAAGGGACGTCAATATTCTAACAAGTTTTCATTGTATTTGTGAGGATCCAAACAATATACTTGTAGCAATAATGACCATTTGAAATTAGTAATTTGACACAAACAAAGAGCCTGAGTGACACAGAGCACCAAAAAAATGATAGCCTTGCATTGGTTAAAGCATGTTTTAGATGGTTAGCTATTGTTGTACCTTCGAAATAAACTCTTAGATACAGAACATTAGAGAACTAAGAACAAAAAGATGGATGTCAGGTATAGATCAGTCCATTTGATTCCTTGTAGCATTCTCCACATCATTTATCCCCTGATTAACTGCCGCCCTAATCATTTTTTAAGTCTTTAGGAATTAAAATATCTATTCTGTAATTATCCATTCATCAATGACAGAACAAGATTAACTGTATCAAAAGCAAGAAATAACACAGTAAGGTCAAGTCATTGCCAAGGACTCTTTTATAGCACAGGCCAAATACAACAGTAAACTGAATGTCAACAGCAGTTCAGGCATAAAGCATTAGAATCTAACGGACCATCCCTTGATCAGGGAATTCATACAGACATCTGCCTCTTGACACCAGGCCTAAGCAAAGATTTGATTAGAGAATCGACAGACATTTTCTTTGAATTGATTTTGAAGGTTTAAGGCAACTCATACATTTCCAAGCTCAAGCCCATGAGTTACAGATTTTGTAATCAAGAAGCAACTAAAACATAACCGAAATAGTAAGATTTATCTTTATAAGGTGGTGTATTTACCACTTTTCTGCCATTTATATATTAAATTCTGCAACAGGTTAGTTTTTCTACTTCTTATATGTACAATAAGGCCTCATTTGTTTACATCTAATGAAGATTCAAATCCTAATCTTCAAATCCCAGTCACTAAGTCTATGTATTTTTTAGGTCTGAATCTTAATCATCGAGATATCAATCAGTAAATGTATTTATTTCTTTTATTCTGCAACTACTTAATGGGTTCAAATAGATTTAAATGATTAAGATATGTAATAAAGTCTGAATATTATTAAGATGTTATACATTAAAAAATATTGCTACAGAGAAAGTATCTCAATATCATTCCATCACTATCACTTGCTAATTACCTACTAATACGTGGCTCGGCCGGCCGTTTCCTTTTCCCTTTTCCCACACTATTAACTACCACTACCCACTCCACCACCCACTAATCACCACTATCAGTTGTAACTACTAACCATCATTTGTAATTATCACTACCAATCATCACCATTATCTATCAAAATGATCCACAACATTATCACCTGCCACCACCATTATTGTCAGTTACCGTCACAGCTAGCTTAGGTATCGTGCTTTAAAATAAATGTGGAGAATTTACCATGTTTACTACATACAACCATTATTCCAGAGGCTACGCCACCCATCCAATAATTAGTCACCACGGCAGTCCAACCCACAATCACCACCAACCGCCATACAAATTTATTTTTAAATTTAACTACTTTTACATAAGAGTATTAGAGTAATTAGTACTTTATTTGAATTTTTGCATTTATTAATTTTCAAGAAAGAAATTTTTACATTCAAATATTGAGAAACAAGCAACATAATAATTTTGTACAATTCAGATCTTAATACATAATTCAGATTCATACGTGTTAACCCTAATACATGTCTTAATATTCATGTGTATTCAAATTCAAACATCTTAATGTAAATAAAAAACAAATAAGGCCTAAATGGAATCACTCGATATGGATTCAAAGCAAACAAACTTAATTCTGATCAAGTTTAATTAGACAATAATCTAGGTCTCATGAAGATTACTTACAAGTCACAATCTTGACCATATTCCATATCATAAAGGATCAAAAATTATATATCCTTCATAAACATTAACGCTGAAGGTCTTTATTTCATAAAAAGTATTGATAGATCTCTTGTAAGAAGAATATTTTGGAAAATGGAAATCCAAGATTTCAAAGTCAAACTAAATTAATCTAAAAGATGTGAAGACTCACACAACCAAATGCGAGCATACGTGAAAACCGTTTTACTTAACCAGCTAATACACAAGGACACAAGATTGCAGCTTCACAGCTAAAACATTGCAAGCTTAAATATTGCTTCCATCAATAGTTAAAAAATCAGAGATGCAAAATGGAATGCTATCCTTCTACTACATTACGACCCCTGGCTCCACAACAATTACACAGCAACACACCTTTTTTTATCAAGTCAGCTTTTTAATAAAAGAGATGTAAGCAGGGTTAAGTAACGAAAGCTTATCGGTAAAGAAGCTTAGAGACACAGCAACAGACTTCTAACCCCAAAAAAAAAGAAAAAAGAGAAACAAATAGGAAAAAAAAAGCAGGAAAGAGCAAAACTTTATTATCAAAGAAAAGAGCATAACTATACAAGCTATCATGTCCAATTGAGTATTTCAGGCTAGACACATGTAGCAGAACAACAATGCACAAGTTACAGGAGAAAAGAATGTTGAGCATTTACTGAATATAATTGGGGAAGGACATGCCTATTTGTATCATGCCTTCTCTTACAAGATTAAATTCTATCTCGGGAAGTCCATTTAACCCAAAAAAAAATAATCTCGGGAAGTAGCAATACATGCAATTTATTACCTTGGTAATAGGAGTCTCAGAAATACTAGCAGTTGATTTTCCGGGATATCCACCAAATTTCTGAGAGCATTCTGTGTATGCAGATCCTAGACCTGCCCCAGCACCAAATGCCGTAGATGCCCACCGTGTCACGGGACTCCCTATGATAATAATGAATACAAATGAATAAACTGATTACATTTTCTTCCTAATAGATTTTGGAGATAACTTGGAGAAACACGAGCAGGTACAGGTCATATTATAGCTACACTACTCATTTTACATATATCAAAGAACAATAAGAAAATTTTAAGCACAACTAGAATATACACCTAGACATCCAGCTAGAAAAAACTTCAAGATAGAAGGGGGATATTGATTGACAAGACAACTGTAAAGAGTTATAACATCAAAATCTAAAGTCTTGCATGCCATAGACTACACTTTGTCCCCTTTTTCTCTCCGCAATCACAAACTGTGCATATAGCTAAGCTTAAAAAAAATAATTATTCAAGTTCTCACAAACAATATGGAACCATATAGAATGAAGCTAATAAGAAACCAACCCGTAACCACTCCAGTGCTATTTTTTTCACAAGCGCTGCTCATTACTAACCTAGCCATACACCCTTCAATTTTGCCCTTCAAACATTGATATATTACTAAGAAAATGGCATCAATTCTCTCTCTTTCTCCCTCTCCCGTCTGATACTAGACCACACCCCACCCCACCCCACCCACGTACACATTTTTTGGGGGGTGGGGAGTTGGTGTTTCTCCTTTCTCCAATTTTTATTTGTTTACTTGCAGAGTGATACATATTTCAAAGAATACCCTTTACATCATTTACCACTTCCATTTGTGTTCACTATAAGATTACACAATCACTGCATCACACAAACTAAACTAAACTAAACAATATCACATCTGAAATGTCCAAGATAGTCAAAGCTAATAGAGCAAACTGACCCGTATAAGCATTTTCACACTGTGGTGAACTGACAGAAGATGCTCACAAGCAAAAGCTCTAAGTCCAGCTTCAATTTCTTGGTAAAATACACAAACTAAAAAATATTTCCAATGAAAAAGAAACCCTTTTCGGTATTTTCCCAATTTAATTCATCCAACACCAATTGCAAAATCAAACAGTACAAAGCAAAACAAGAACAAATTTGAAACATCCCATAAAATAAAGCAATAAAATGTGAATTTATGGGGAAAAATAAGCACTCACGGAAGAGGAGAAGACCAGCAAAGCCACCGATTAAGGAAAAGTAAGTAAAACGGCGAACACCCAAATCAAGACAAGCATCCCATTTTGCATCCAAATTGTATCCTGATGGTACAACTGATTGTTCTTGCTTGTTCTCTTCAGCCATTGCCACACAATCTCACTTTCTAGGGTTCTTGTGTTTGAATTGGATTGATAGCAGCGAGGGTTCAGTTTCTGTCTGCCCTTCTTTCTGTAAAAATGGTACAAACTTCCATATTTTCCAAGTCTTTTACCCAAATATCCTGAACTTTTGACTGATGTCTTATGAACTCCTTCTAATTATACTCCCTTAAATCCGAAAAGAAATGAAGACTTTAAAATTTATGGTCCAAAATGAATTATAGAAATTTGTATCGCTATAAATCATTTCATTAGACATAAAATAGATATTTTATAGTTTATTTCATTAAGAATAAAATAGACATCTTATAGTCAAAAATTTTACTTAATATAGGAATGTGTCTTTGAGATAAATTGGGAGAGAAGGAGACACAATATAAAGTCAATATTGAATGATTTTTAAATTCAAAAATTATAAATAGGAGAGACCGACTTTTGGTTTTTAACTTTTTTAAGTCACTTTAAACTTATTTAAAGTTATTGTTACTTTACCAAACACTCTCTTACTTATTTTAAGTCATTTTAAACTTATTTAAAGTTAATTTTATGTTTTTCAAACACTTTCATCAGTCAAAAACTAACTTAAAAGTAATTCTTTTTAAAGACAATCCAAACAACCTCTTAAAGTTTGTTTGAATTGGCTTAAAAGTTTATCAGACTTACATTAAAGTCATTTTTAGCTTTTGAAAGTGTATAGCAAGATTAAAAATGACTTAAAATAATTTTAAACTGACTTATAAATCAAAAGTAAGTCTCCCCTATGTTTTATTTCTCGACTTAAAAGTCATTTAAGTTTGACTTTTTTATTTTTTTGACTTAAAAACTACTTTATTTTTTAAGTCAATCCAAACTGGCTCTTACTCCAAGTAAGCACCATGCGCGTCACTCAACAACTTATTCACGATTCTTTCACGATCTTAAGTAAGCCCTTTCAAACTAGACTGCTAAGAAAATGAAGAAAGACAGAAGAGAATTTATAAAGAGAATTTGTGTTTTGCTTGAAGATTGCTTGCTTCTTGCTTGGTTTGAGTTACAAATGACCATCCTTCTATTTATACTACACATAGGGGCTAAAGTGCAAATAAAAATTACTACACAAGTCCCTATAAATTTACAAATAGCCTAGACTTTCTAACGCTTTCCATGAAATTCTCTTAAATATTCTAGAGCCTTCTTAAAACCCCTTACATAACTCTAGATTCTCCCAATAATGTTAGCTCACTTATGCTTCAATTTTATGCTTGAGTGGTATGACAAAGTCGAGCTTGTGACCGGTCCGTAGTGGCACATCGAGAGAAGTGCTGAAGGCAGTGGGAAAGTCGGACCCAGTGTGGGATACGGAAAGGTTAGGATGCGACCATCATAGCCACGACGCGTACGTGCTGCATGCGTTCGTCGCAATGATCAGAGAATAGTCCATTTCAAGAAGTTTAAGTGTTATGGAACGGAGACCCTCGACGGACCGTCGGGCTTGGAAAGGTCCGTCTACCCTACCGATTGAGGGATAAGAGAGAAGCAGAAGAATTTGTGAAGTATGGGCCAAGGGAGGCCTATGACGGCCCGTCGTGACCACGACGGGTTCCTCACGAGGTTTGAGGGAGAGGAAAGGAGTGGGTGGGACCTTTTCCTATTGTCTCTTTTACGTCCTCTATCTTAGTCTCCTTTTTCTAATTCCGTCTCTACCCTTCTTTGTCCCTTCCGTGGACCTCCCTCCCCTTTTTGGTTCTGCTCCTTTTCTGACCCACTTCTGGACTGCTTACCAGTGGTATCGTTGCACCCTTACTCCGGTCCCTCCTGGCTCTGTTCATCTCATATCTGCATTCGTCTATCCGTTTTGGCGTTTAAATTTGTTCGCTCATATTTTATCATCTATACTCGAAGTCTCTTTCCTCCTCCGGTTGGCTGTTTTCCGTGTGATTTCGATATTTTTCAGTAAATTAGAATCTTTTTTATTAGTTTTGGTTGTTTTTTTTTATTATAAATAGTTTGACAAACCTCATTGTGGGGTGCTTCGACTTTTTAATAAACTTTGAAATATACTTTTGGTAGTAGACTTTTGATAGTAGACTTTGATTGTCTAGACTTTTGGGAATCTTAGTTCTCTTGTTCAAGGTTATTGAAGGATTAATTTTCAGCAATTTTGTTCCACTTTTTGTGGAAGGATTGGTTGTGATTTTAGGATTAATCAAGTGAATTTGCGATTTATTCTTCTTATCAAAGTAAGGCCATTGAATATTTATATTAATATATAAAGTCGTTGTGAATATGACATGCGGTAACTAAACTCATAACTAGGGTCTGTGGGGGGACACCATGGGTGAATAATGAGGTAAACTTATATATAAAATAAAATTCTAGAATAGTGTCTGCAGGTACTGATAGTTCTTCGTTTAGAAGTCTTTTTTTTAAAGGATGACAACGTTAGAACTTCTCCTTAATGCTACTTGCCGGACCAAGGAGGAGAAAGGAAAAGAATTATTTCAACATAGAGTGTGTGTATAATATCTAATAGACTAGTGTCGCTTGTACGAGGTAATAACTTTAGTCAAATATCGAAACAATGCTTAATAGAGGGAAAGGTAAAGGGTTAGTATAGAAACACACATAATCGGATAAGGTGCGGAGTGAAATTTTTTAGATGCACGGACCAAGGATTTAGACAATTCACTAAGTTAATCACTTTGCAGCCCAACCGATACTAGGAAAGAATTGTCTAATAGGTTAGAATTATTCAAGTTAGGAAACGTGGGGAACACTTACACTTAGTTGCTATTATCAATTGACCTTAAACTCCAAGATTGAATCTGTTAGTTGTTTACTTAATTTAATTAGTTATTTTCATATAGAAATAACCCCACCCCCCTTTTATCGTCTTTTGTTCTAACAGGAAATAAGTTTAAAATAATCGTAGATACATAGATTAAAGTTAAGTATGAACTATTTTCCTCGTGGAATGATCCCAACATCAATTAGTGGGTGCTTTACTTGATACGACCGTTTAATTTCTATTTGAGAAGTAAGTTGGAGCCGTATCAGATTTTGGCGTGCTGCCGGGGAAAAGTGCCTTTAGATTACACCTAAACTTATTACTCAAGTGTAGCGATATTTTTTTTAATTTATTTTTTTATTTTTTGTATTCTTCCGGAATATCTTTTCTTGTATGCAAATAACATGGAGAGGAAGAGAACCCTTGGTTCCTACCGATCATGAATTAGAGCGTTTCACTCTGCAATATGAATCCGAAACTTGTGATTAAACAATGATTATTGAACCAACCAAGAAAATCCCAATCTGTTGATGTCTGGTTAGGATTACCCGATGACCTAGGGTGACAATCTAACAAAGGGGACACAAAATCCATGCTCCCCCGCCCTTAAGAATACTACAGAAGTTCTATGATAATATGCAGACTCTGATGGGCAACTTGTTTTCCCCTCTACCACAAGCCAACACCTTTGTGGTAACTAGTGTTTGCTACAAATTGCTCACGCTAGAGGTTTGTTCAGGGCTACCTTTGAGGACCCACATGCCCATATAGCTAAGGGTACAGGGTCAGTGTGAAAATTTGTGTAGGGGGGCTGATTTAGATTGGAAGACAAAAACCCGTAATAGGGCTAAAGAGTATTTCCTCTCTCACTCGAAGGAAAAGATGCTATTGTTTTGTTTCACTGAGCTCCCCTTATAACTCAATTTTCACTTGGAAACCAATGGAGTCATTAGTAGTTCTGGGATAGATTTCAATTCATTTACTGTAGAAGTTCCCCAAGCACCGCATAGATGATGAGTCAACCTGAAGGCATACTTCGATCGGGGACAGGATGATAATAAAAAAAAAGAGGTTATTGCCGGGATTGCGATAATATAACGGGTGGGTGGTGTCGTATGTGGTGAGACCTGAACTGATGAGAGATTGACGATAAGTTACGAGAAAATCCCTCTTTCCCACGCCCGCCGCTAGTATTGGGTTGTTTGTGTGGTTTTTTTGCTACGCTGTTCCCCTTCTGCTGTTACCGGACATAATAAAGTTGTAGTACTAGGAAGTCAGTACTGGAAGAAATACCTTTCGCAAGTGCAATCCACACACACCCCAGCACAAATGAGATTTTGAAGAGATGGCTCCGATGAGAACTGCGTTTGGGTGTATTAATTAAAACAGGTCACGGGGAGCACAAAAATAAAGCCAGTTAACTGACTGTGTCTAAACCACCACAACCACATAATGAATGCGTATTCTGAGGCTGGATTTCAACCAGAGTGCCAAGGCTAAACTCAGGAAAATTGGCGACCAAGGTCAAGGAAACCAGAAGGTCGGAGTATGGTAACTATAACCGTGAGGGTCCATTACATTATGTCCGATTATGGAAAACTATAACCGCGAAACACTCAACAAGTGGTAACTATTGTACAGATATGACTAGAATGGACAACATGTCCCTCCTCAAAATGTGAAGTTACTACTTAGGGATGGTGGAGATAGTATGGCGCGAAGATTGAGGATATGTTGCACAATAATGAGGAGGAGGTTCATAGCTAGTGATGAGAACATTAAAGGGTTACGGAGTGATTTAGAGTGTACTGGGGCAGAAAGTCGATACACATCGCAAATATCATTAAGCAGCTTGAGTTGCAAATGTCCCAATTATCTATCGGTCTGAGACCTCGTCGAACACCACTGGGCAAACGATAGCACCTTCCTAGCAACATGTCCAAAATCCACAAAAATGCATGGCACAAATGTATGACCCCCAATCAATACGCGCGCGGTGGTAAAGCAAACCATTCAACCACACCTACTGCCGTCTAATGAGGAAAATGTGAAAAAGAGAATTATAAAGTGGTAGACCCTTTAGAGGGTAGTGGCGCAGTAGAAGATTAACACCGGAAAAGATGCATCTGAAGTGCCTACAACGGTAACATCCATGCCTAGACCCACACCTCTTTCCTAAAAGATTAGTGAAACAAGACACTGAGGATTCTATAATATAGGCGTTTCTATAACAATGTTGAAGCAGTCTTTCCTATCCAATCGTCCTTGTGAGGAAGCTCTTCGAACCAAATTGCCCCGTTATGCAAGTTTATTAAAGATCTGGTATAAGGAAAAGATCGGTCACTTTTGAGGATCAAGATAGAATGCAAGCATGTCCTGCTATTGCGACAAGATCCTCTAGTACAAAAGACCATTGAAGATCCGCGGGCGTTCTTCCACGATCCCTCGTACAGTTTGGGCTTAGTTTTGCGAAAGGCATTATGTGACGAATGGGGGCAAGCCAATAGAATGCTCTGCCCCTCCTCTGATTTACAAGAAGTTGGTTTGGGGTGAGCCAAAGCCCACTCGCGATGCGGGCGCTACTGATGGGCCGATTTTGCTAGAACAAGTGTAAAGGACTATATGGATGACACTCAACGATGTGCTAGTCAAAGTGGAAGTCATTCATATTTTCCCGAGATTTTGTCATTCTTAATTATGAAGTCCGATCTTGACCATTATTCCTATTATCTCAGGAGGCCCTTCCTGTACGGGATAGAGCATTCAGTTGTTATGGAAAAGGGGGCAGAAGATGATAATTTCAGTTGATCCCTGAAGAAGCGACTGTTAACATTTGGTAGGTCCCAGTGCACTGGCAAGAGTGGTGAGCATCCCAATCGGGTACTGCTATCTCCTATAAAGAAAAGACAACGATCCAGTACCCATGACTAAAACAATGACAAAATGAGAGTTTATGTTTGGGGATTGTTCGTACCCGTTTTATACAATTCCCTAGGCTAGCCGCTTTTTCGGCAAGCTCAAGTCCAAATGGATTGGCACTTATTGGTACCCAAAAACCTCCCCCTCATGGAACGCAGTTGAGTTGAAAACCAAGGGGATGTCGGTTTAAGGTGAAATGAACTACAAATAAAAATCTATTTTGGCATGCTGAATCGGCGAACGAAGTGATCGCAGGCATACCTTCTGATGAAGTCTGAGTTATCACGTGTCTTCAGCACTTTGCCGCGACGGTAATCAGGCGCCTGAGTTAGGAGGAAGCCCACTACTTTATAGTTTCTTATAGTAATGGATAGCACTTCTCGAATAATGGAGCTTTTAAATTTGACAGGCACTCCCTATCACCAGGAAATTCTAGAAAATGACTATTGCCAACCAGTCACTACCGGGTACTCGGACTGTCCGTCACGCTATGCGATAGACCGTCGCATGAATCGTCGTGCAAGTATCTTTTTCCCCCATCTATTTCCACCAACTTACCGGGCAACAACGGAGGCAACACATGAAAGGACCATCACATTACGAGGAACCATCGTCGGGGGGCGACTAGTGGCGTCATTAACCAAATACAACACCGACCATCAACACGGGCTGGGAAATTTTAAAAAATGTACAACCATTAAAAAAACTACCCCACCCATTCATTTCAACCATTTTCCTCCTCTTTCTTTCCATTTTTCCCTCCCTTTCCAAACTTCACAACTTAATTAGACTGTCTTCTCTATTCAACTGATCACTTTCCCAAATCCCAATTAAGGGAATCTCCTTTCCACTGGTCAGATCTGCTGCTGGGGCTTCGGCTCTTGGATAACCAAGTCGCCTTATTGCTGGTTTTTATCTGTTGCAGTTATGTGTATCTGATCTAATCCCATGACATTTTTGCATTTTGTTTTTTTAAGTTGTATTAGACTCATTTTGTTTTTGGTGGGCTTCACATCTTTGATCCCAATTTGTATGACAGTTGACAATCCTCGAACTTGCATGTTAAAACGGAAATAGGTTGCTTTTAGCATTGCTAGGTTTGCTAGGTGATTATCTTGGTGGTTAGATGGTTAGAAACACGAGGTTAACACTCAGCTTCCATTTGTTGAGTAACAGGGGGATGCATCTGTGCACATCATCAATTTGTCAACTAAATGACCAGAGCGAGACCACCGATGACGGACCGTCGTACCCACAACGGAAATGTCCTAACGATTTGTTCCAACACCCCACCGACCAGACAATGCCCCGACGGACCGTCGTTCCCACGACTGGACCCAGTCCTGCACACAGACCGTTGGTTATCAGAGGACCTTATTCCTATAGGGTCTCCAACTTTTTCTTAAAGCTGGTCCCTGTCAGAATCTAAGACGGACATCCATTAAAACGACGGCCCAGTTCCTACAAAACCGTCATGGTTTCATAGCACACCTTGTCCTAAGGGTAACCCCATTTTTTCCAAGTGTCCCTCTGCCCCGAACATCTATGCCGGACTATCTACCCACGACGGTCCGTCCTGCAAACCGTCAGAAGGTCATTGAGATCCATACTTCTAGGGTCTTCCATGACTTTTTGTAAAGGGCCCCACAGATGGACATAGACGACGAACATTAATTATACGACGATTTTTTTCGTCCTGCTGACGTCATACTTGTCAGATACTTTCCTTCGGGATCTCCACATAAACACTAGGTGAGTAAGACATGACGGACCCACATTGACGGTCCGTCCATTTACTACGACGATGCGTCACCTGGTCCGTCGTGTTCACTGTTACTACAAAATATGTCATTACACTTTGCTATTTTATTTATGTTTGTGTCGTTTTGTTACTTGTCTTGTTCTGTCCTTCTCAGTACTAAATGATTTTTAAAAGTACTATCTCTAAGGGCACCCCAAAACAAGACGACGTTTACGCACTCCCGGGGGAGTTCAAAGTCAGTCGACCAGTCGGCCCCGGACTGGTATAGACTGATGATGAGCATGATCCCGCAGTACGTGTCCCCTAGGAACTGCCACTCCATCACGCGAGCTGCACGTGCAAACAAGAGCTCGCCAAAAGGTGGGAGTCTGGCATAGCTCAATGCATTTCTAGTTTGATGAGGATTGCGCACACCTGACCGCGCACACCTTCTGGGTCAGCACACATGAAGAAGGAGGTCTGGTTCTTAGGAGTTTCGTTGTTTGCAAGAAGCTCTTCGAGGTCCGAAGAATAATACAGTCCTACCAACCCCCCCCTCCCCCCCCACCATACACCCACGCAAGCTGCATAAGTCCTACCTCGGCCTGATGAGGATGACATCATGCTTCCAACTCCAGGCCCTCACCTGACTGGTGCTTCAAACCCCCCAGGGCCTGACCAGTCCAAACCACCGGTCGGTCCAGTTTTCTGTCTGTTGTCGATGGGCCTACCAAGTGATTAAGACCGCCAACGTTTATAAACTCGATAAAGGCGTTCCATGACACGGATACTCTACACTGGAGCAGATCGCGTGGGTTCTTCCAAGCGAAAGTCTCCAACCATCGAGACGAGATTCACATCTCTTCACCACGACACTCGGCATTAGAGGTGGAAGGCTCGGTCTTTATGGCCGCTATAGTGAGGAGTTGGTCACGAGAGTGTATGGCCATTGAGTGGCTTATCTCTGATCACCGATATAGATAGGCGTGGTGCCCCCCGCCAAACAGGCCCCTTGAGCACGTTCCCGAGTAAGCGGCATAAAGGTCGACATCTCCCTTGCCCTCCATCCGCCAGGTATCTTGGTACGGACGAGGATGTTGAGACCACAACAGACCCCTCCCACTCCTACCCTCACCGCGCTTCAATATTGGTCCCCCCCTCAATAACGATAGCGACATTGTAATTAAAACGACTAACGATTCTTGGCCGTGAGCCCACGCTGAGAGAGACCACCAATAGGTGGATGGCCACCTGCATGGTCTATTGTAGGGAGAGGGTTCCTTTTGCCGACTACGGTAACGGAGCCGGAAGGGAGCCAGCCCCAGAAGGCTAACTGACATTCACGACTTAAGTTCTTAGGTGATTGTAACGCCACCCTCTCCCGCCTTTCAACATATGATCCCACCTGCGCTAACAATCCAGTAACATGGGATGCATCAGTTTTGATGACGGGCCCCCGATTGATGCGCTGTGGTTGAGGTGGAACTTGCTTGGCTTCTACAGGCCGCCGGTTTTCGCGTTCATACACAGCAGATGGCTTTCAAGGTAACAATACTTACCCTTTTCTCCGGCATTGATATGTTTTACCGTTATATGACCAGGTGCCGCAAGTTCCTGTCCCAATCAGGAAATTGTCAGCCCAAAAGACGTACGCTGCGGCATGTTGACGATTGGCCTCATAGGGGATGCGGCCAACCCCAGAGTTGCTCCACTTGGTTGCAGACCAGTCTTGGCTTGATAACGGTAGCACATTTTCTTTTAGCACCTGCTCGCCCCAACGGATACGTAGGCTGTATTCGGAAACACCGACCACTAACCCGTTGCGTCGCGAGCTCTATCCCGGGTAGCCATGCAATCTTGCCCCCTCTTATGGCGCCTCTCTCTAAGCACTTTTCCCCCCCGATCGGGGCCCCGCTTTGCCCCTTGTCAGGTTTTTTTCGGCTCCAGAAAGCAATTAGAGGCTCCAGATGCCACACTTTTGCCAGAAATCCCGCCTTTGGATGCAAAGGTCTATTGCTGAGGCGAAGGTAAGCGATTTTGGAGTAAAATGGTCCATCAAGGAGTGAAGATCGTTGAGGTTCATTAGCGCCTGGCAGCATTTTGCAGTTGCGGTGTGGCTGTAGACTGGCAAGCACAATCAGTCCGTGCGACGCGGTTACAATTACAGGACAATCGGTTTGAGAGTTTGCCCGAGCGGACCTATTGATAGGAATCCTAGACCGGCTAGCGGTGTCTGAGTTTGTCGCCCGCCCCCTTCTGCCGAGTAGGCTGAGGACACCCTTTGATGGTAACTTATTAGCAACTTCTGAAGATTCCCACCTCCCCCTCGAGAGCATGGCCACGAGGCGAAAGGGCATGAGGAGGATTGAGGCTAGAGCACGGAAAAAGGAGCGTCGTGAGCTGGACGGCTGCGAGGAGGGACCTAGATATTGATGAGTAGGGGGGCTCGGAGACACCCCGCGCTTTTTGTAGAGCAGCTGCTGGAGACCCGCGGGCAGTCACTACTGATGTGATGTGTGATGAGGACATAGTGAGTGGCTTTTGGTCCAGACTAATAGCGTAGTGGTGCCCTTCCCGGGGAACCGCGACCCCCACACCTCTGCCTGATCGTCGGCGCCTTGAGCCACAGGTTTGCTTCCACCTACCACTCTCGTACTTCAGGTATTTTTTAAGGCATTGGGGACACCATCTCGCATATCCTTTTTGGTTCCCTGGGCGGTGGACGGTAACATGGAAAGTGTTTAGTGCTAGGGCTGAAGTCTTGAGGTAGCCCCCCCAACCTTCACGATTCTTTTGGGGTTTTCTTTCCCTGTGTCATCTTTTCTCCAATTTGAGGATGATTATTCTTTATTGTTTGAACCGTTCACATTTTTCTTTTTTGGGGTAATAATATTTCTGTACATAGTCCATAAAATTGAAGCCCCACTTGATGGCTTAAGTTTCCTCATAAACAACAAAATGATATCCTCCGATCTGTAATGAAAAATGATGCATGGCTCAGGCATAGTAATGGATAAAGGTGTGGCTCTAAAGCATGACCCATAGAGATTACACACTACATTGACCCTAAAGGCTAAGACTTGAACTAGGTGTCTGAGAATCTGTAGAGTAATGAGCGGTCAAGTGAGTTGAGGAAAACTGAACGAGCCACTATTTGTAATGCAGCTAGAACTGGCATGGTTACGTCCCGGACTAAAAGTAGTTGTAAATAGATACCGGACAAGGATTCAAAAAGTCCCTTGTTCAAATATTGCCATGTTAAATACAAAACGACCTTTTTATGAAATAAATCTCCTTTCTTAGATCACCAAATGATGTCGAGTATCCCCTTAAAATAGACCCCTTATTTCCCTTTCAACACCCAAATGATCTCCTTTCTGTGAATATAATGTGTTGCGACTTTCCGGCTTTCATGGACAGGTTTGTAACTCTCCAGCTTATGTCCACAAACGCATAGTTGAGGTAGCTAGTCACCGGTGAAACAACCATGTTCATGGCCCTGACACAATCCTTATGGTGTTTGCTGCACTTGTGGCCCCCTACTTGAGGATTCCATGCTCTGGAAAGGTCTTTGCGTTCTAAAGAACAAGACTTTGAGAAAGAACAAAATCGTCAACGTGATTTTACGCAATCAAGTGATAAAGGAAAAGTGAAAATAAATATAAAGACCAATATATAGTCAAGGTGAAAGGTGAAACAGGATATGAGAAACTTGGGCGAAAGGAGTATCGAGAACATTGGGCGACAAACTTCAAAACGACCATCTAATAAAGGGATAGTTTAGCCACATATCGTCAAGCGCCACGGGAAAAACGTCAATAAAGTATACTAAATTACCCCATACCGGCCACAACCCTGGACGACTATGCCCTTACAAGATACAGCAAAGTCCTATCGTTTGATCTACAGAGCTGTGCTGGCAACTTAACAGCGAGCACAAAATAAGCTCAAGCTTATGCACAATGTGTTTTTTTTTTAGACTTAGGAGTTGTGAATTTGTTCTTAGACGTGAGTGGTTGAAAAGTATAATACTGATACTCAAAGTATACCTCATTGTGTGAACAATGGGTATGTTCGTTTTAAGTGCAGGACACTCCCAGTTCCCAATACGAACATATGCGCCTCGTCGTGTGAGGATTCAGAATGAGAAATGTGCAGAGGCTAGCGGTCCAGTGCGTGGTGCGCGCCCTTCTGAGTCTGGTGTACATGTCTGTATTCACATAATTAAAGCCTAATATGTGTCCCTCGACCTACAATCATCCAAAATCATTGAGGCGACTGATAGAAATGATAGCACAATGATTGCAGAAATCTAAAACTGGAGGATGACGTACTTAGTGTACCAAAGATTTTGTAGACTGAGTCCCAAGTGCGTCCTGAGAAAAAACACACCAGAACTGCCCTATTTAAGTGAGGTCTGTCGATATATCGTGGTTGTCACGGTCTATGTTTAATGCTTCTTACTAAGTTTAGTGAGGGTCAAAAGCCGTTTTGTTACCTTGAGTTTCATGCAAGTTTTTATTTATTTGCAGGAAATACGGTCCCAACATAGATCGAATGCGGAGTTTTTGAGCGAGAAAGAAATGCAGAAAGAAGAGACCACCTACGGAGCCTGTGACGGTCCCTAGAGCTTGTTGATGGTCCGTTAGGTGGCATCGCAGAGAAGATGCTGAAGGAAGGAGGGCGAAGTTGACTAGTGTGGCGATTAGCGCAAGTGTATGATGGACCGTAATAGCCACGACGGTACGTCCGCTGGTTTGTCGCAATGGAGCAGAGGAGAGTCCAATACCCAATTGCCCAAGAAGTTTTAAGCCGTTAGGAAAGGGAGCGAACCTAGATGGAACGTCGTGCTTGGAAAAACGTCCGTAGACCTACCGTTGAGGATCACATGAAAGAGAGCCAACAGAAGAATGTGAAGTATGGGACAACAGAGGCCTTGATGGCCCGTCGGGACCACGACCGATCCGTCACAGAGGTTCGTCTCGACAAAGCCGTTGTGTATTTGACGATTTTCAGTATTAGATCCTTCTATTAGACTCTTGATAAGAGACTATTTGTAGTAACTTTGCTAGTAGACTTTTTTTGATTGTTAGACGTTTGCGAGATCTTTAGTTCTCTGTTCAAGTATTGAAGGATAATTTCAGCAATTGTACACTTTTTGTTGGAATTGATTGGTTGTGATTTTATTGATTATCAAGTGAAGTTCTGGCATTTTATTCCTTTCTCTATCAAAGTAAGTGCATGATATTTATATGAAAATATAGAGCCCTTGTGAATATGACCATGGGTTACAACTAAACTCCATAATTAGAGTTGTGGTGAAACATGCGGTGAATACTGAGGTTAAACATCTAACTAAAATAGAATTCTAGAAAAGGTCTTGCATGTACTGATCAGTTATTTGTTTAGAAGTTTTTTAACGGCGCACCCCCCCTTCCCCGCCTGACTCAAAGTCTTTTTAGAATTTTTCACGTAGAACCTACCGGAATGCTACTTGCCGGACAAAGGACCGGTATGATAATTATGGAAAAGACACTTATTCCAACACTAGACTGAGGGTCATACTATCTAATTATTGACTCCTAGTGTGTCGACCTGGTCCCTACGATAGTTCAAGCTCGTAGTCAATATACGAATACGAATGCTTAATCTGACGGTAACACGGTTTTAAATGGCGTAGCTTATAGCAACCACACACCATAATGGACTAAGCGTGCGGAGTCACGTTGAATATTTTTTAGATGCACGGACCAAGCGTTAGAAATTAATACCAGTATCCACTTTTCGCCAGCAAGACTACTTTAGGATCCCCCCAAGAATTGTTTATAGTTACGAAGTTTCATCACGTATCAGGCAACCTGTGCCGTGGGAACACTTAGACATTATAGTTGCCGTATGATACAATTGACTTAATTACCACAGTTTGCAATATGTTAGTTGTTTTACTTAATTTAATTTAGTTATTCATGCCATTCATCACTTTAGAAATAATTAAACACCCCATTTTATTGTCTTTGTTTTCTCAAGGAAATAATTGACTACCATATAGATATAATAGTTAAGTTAAGTTGCAACATTTTCCTCGTCCAGGGAACACGATCACACTCATTAGCCTTGGGCTTCTTTAACTGGATACGACCCCACCCGCTTACTTCTTATTTGGAACCGTAACGTTACGGAGCCCGAATAAATCCCTGCCACCAAGTTCTTTAGTTCTAAGCATCTTGTATAACCCCATGGGGCCATATGTATATGTTAGTGTAGAAACTATTCTTTAACCCTTGATAGCTTGGTGTCGTTTTTTATCAACTATCGATTTGATCGTTTCCACCCAACGCTTTCTTACCACTCTATACTTAAGGTGTCCCCACTACTTTTCGGGAGTGCTCCGTTTCTACCCTGATTTCTCAACGATAAACCCCCCCAACACTGTGTTCATGATCACACTCTCTTTCGCATTACCCAAGTACTCCTATTCTATGCTAAAGTTACCTTCCCCCTGTACAAACTTTCTTTGGTCTGCATGATGTTCATCCAATGGTCCTCAACCTTTAGCACTTAACTCTCGATCCTAGCCCTAATTTGATACCTATCCATTGAAATGGAAACAAATTCTTATTCATCAGTAAGTTGAGTAACAAGAAGTGAGCGGGTGTGAATCATTTCACATTATGCTCGGAGGCATTGCTGTTCTAATGCACGACCCCCTAAAACCGCCTTGTGGTCCCATTGGATGATGTTGTGCTAACAGAAATCATTTTTGTACTTATCAGATTCTTAATTATTGTTGATGGTACAACACCGCCATGCTCTTGTCTCACGACTCTTTTAAATTTGGATCCATGGCCATCTCCGATCCTAAAGGCCTACAATCATTCAAGAAGTGTTAATGTTGTTTAGGTTGTCACTTTGTTACACTTAAAGCAATTCTCCAAGGTCCAAAGAAAATTCTCTCCACCTGTGGGATTCCAAGAGCGACCTTTGTGTTATATCGGTCGGCTTGGGAGACTCACGTTGACTTCTCTATCATGCTTTCGGATGCTCATCAAATCCCAGCCTTCAATCCCTCTCCTTGACGTTGCCATTCGATTCATTATTCATGGTTTTCAGTTGGCTTAAATAATCATACAGCGGACCCTCCACAGAAAGTGATTGACTTCATTTACTTCAATAGCCTATGAATGACTTATCGCCACTTCCCCCCTTCTCATCTCTTTCGGGATGTTCGTCATCTCTTAAAGGTGTTGAAGTCTCAGAGTCTTGAAACTTGTTACTCAACCCAAGTCAAAGTATACCTAACAAACTCATCCATGTTCTGCCATGCCCCGTCTTCAACCCTGTCCCCAATTCATTACAATAATAGGTACTATAACAGGACACGGGCTACTCCACATATTCTTCATACTGCACCTTAGGATCCTCGATAATGTGAGTGTGAGTTAGTGTTTCACTCGGTGTAGGTCCCGTTACACAATTCTTATTACTATAACATTCTAATCTATTTTACGGGTTCGTTCCCCACGCATCCTTCTTGTACGTTCTGTGTGCCTAGTTCCCCCCCCCAGTAGCGTTAATAGCTCATCCCGCCGTTGCCACACATTCCTTATTAGTCAACCTTTGCTCCGACACCACTTTGTCACAGACTTAGACTCAAAGTAAGTACATTGTACAGTATTCGACAACTTATTCACTATTCTTTTACGATCTTGTAAGCTTAAGTAAGTCCTTTCAAACAAACCACTTAAAGTATGAAGAAAGACACAAAATAATTTATAAGGAGACTTTTGTATTGCTTGAAGATTGATTTCTTGTTGCTTGGTTGAGTTACAAATAAAAGATCATTTATTTATACTACACACTTAACAGTCAAAGTGAAAATAATAATTGATACAGAAGTCCTTACATATTTACAACTAGGTCCTTCTTCTAGAATTTTCTACAAGCCTAGAGTTTTCTAAGGAATTCCAATAACTTTTCTTGAATATTTTAGAGTCTTCTTACAAACTCTACACAACTCTACATTCTTCCACTAAGGCTAGCTCACTTGTGCTTCATTTTTATGCTGGTATGATAAGGTGGCCTGGTCACTGAACAATGGTAGGTAACACCTATGAAAATCCCGATTAAGTCAAGTGGGAAGAGGAAAGTGGCTTTCTTTCATGATGTTTTGGTCTACGAGTCCAACCTACGTACTGTAGGAAGAAAGTTTGCTTTAGGATGGTGTGAGTTTTGGAATGCTAATTCTTTGATGTAGTACTTACAATTTGCGGAAAAAGACGAGTCCCCACCCAGGGGTAATTTCATAAACCCTTCTGAGCAAATATGTGGTAGTGCTCTAGACTTAGTAAAATTTTGGGTTTGAATTTGGGTTTTACGGAAAGGGTCTAAGGACCATATAATGGATGATGGAACGTCAAATGGTTTTGTCGAATTTGAATGGATTTTAGGCCTAATAACAGGTTTTCGGGTTGATACTCTGATGACAGCGTAGAAAGATCTACAAAAACCACGTCCCGTCCAACAAAGGGACCTGCCTCCGAGTGATTCGATAGCCCTAAACCTACGTTTTTCACTGTGGGATCGATAGCTATTCCTATAAAAATGTTTACCTTACAACTAAGTCTAAATTCTCTCATTCACTCAAACTCTCCCAAAATCTCTCGAATCTTCTTCTACACATTCTCTTAAGAGGTTTCAAGGTGAAAGTTAGGGTTTCAAAAGCTTCAAGATCTCATTCAAGCTACAAGAGCTTCAATTGTTTATTTTCAATCTTATTGTGCATGATTTTGATTCATTTGTAGGGTTTTCAATTGATTTAATATGGACTCACGCCCATGTTTACTTTATGAACATGAATTATGTATTATGCTTATGAACTTATGAATTATGAAAGTTGTGCATGTTTTATGGATGATTTATGAACTATGGATGTTTTTGAGGTAATTATCAATGATTTGTGCAAGGTTTGTGATAATCCTGTTAACGCTTTCTAATTGACTTTCTAGCTTGTACAGATCTTTCTTGCCTTTTCTTTTTCATCAAGTGACAAATTTTCTCCTTTTTTTGTAAGTCTTCTTCTTTAGTAAGAAGAACTGCCTAAAGCAATGTGATTTAAATGAAATTATGATACAAATGCTTAGAAAGGTAAGAATTTATTATGAAGAAGCTTATGAAATCATGATCTTAAAGGAGCTACTCTATGATGACTTATGATTATATTGGTAGTTTAATTGTGTATTTTCAAGTATTTTGATATGGATATGATTATATATTTTCTGTTGGAATTTACTTAGCACCAAAAAGACTTTGAGATAATGGTTCTTCCATTAGTATAGGTCAGGTCTCTAGAAGTAATCTCATTGTCCCAATTTACATGTCCCGTAAAATTCTCTTAAAATGACCTACCTAGTGGATCCACATAGCAATTATAAATGAATGTAATGGAGTTATACCTTTGCACATAGATGTTATATTTCGATAAGAGGGTCATAGGAATTCCATGTTACTACTCATGTGGTCTTACGTCGGTTAACGGTAAATACCCTATAAATAAACTATGTTTTCTTCAAAGATTTTATGAGAACTTCTCAAAAGGTTTTAAGTATGCATTGAACTCATATATGATTTATGATTTCTCTTTAAAGGCTCTTACTACGTTTTACTTGGTCTTGCATATCATATTTAATATCATCATGTTATCATGCCTATGTTTTTATGCATTTCCCCATAGTTAGTACATTCAATGTATTGATGCATGGTTATGCCTATACTGTCTCGTAATATAGGGTCTAACGCTCCTCCTCCCGGACGTTCTTAGATCAAGATTGTTCAACTTGATCATTTGGATTGGTGAGTCCCTTTAAGATTTGGGGACAAGGCCATAGAAACTTTATTACTTTTATTGTCTTTTTGTTTCATACTTGTACGTGTTGTAAGGGTTACATTCCAACCACTCTTATAATGTTAGAAAAGTTTTTGTCAGACTTAGTAGTATTTCACGTATCTCTTATTTACTCTATTGAATGTTTAACATTTTATACTTTGGACTTTTACTGTATACTCTTAAATAGGCTATTTCGATTAATCATGGCTTATGTCAAGTGATTTGTTTAGGGTCTCTCGAGATTGTATTCACCATGTCACACTTAGGGGTTATTTTTTATCGTGACAATAATAAGGTAAAAAGTACATGTAAACTATCTCAGTTTTTTAGCTACATACCTGAGTTATTAAGAATGTGAGTTTCCTATATAAAATAATACATAATAGTTAGTGAAACACACCTCAACTGATTTTTGGTGATGTCTTTACACTCTCTTTTGTTTAAAAGTGTTTGACACTTGACACTCCACCACAACAACAACACACTAAGCGAAATTTCACGTGACACTCTATATAGAAAATAATTCATTGTGAAAAATTAAAATAAATTAATATTAAGTTAATAATTAAGGTTAAAGGTTAAAACTATCACCGTATAAATTAAGTTTTTCCAATCGTGACATTCACCATCTTCTTGTCCACCTTCTTAGTCGTGGTCTTGTCTTTGTCATAGCATCGATATTTAAATAGTCATTTAAAATTAAAGTAAAAAATTATTGTGTCAACAAATAGAGGCATTATATTTGTTAGGTAGACAAAGATTCTATAGAGAATACAGTTAGAAACATTTCTAGACAAAATTGAACTTAGGGATTATTTGATTGACTTTTTTTTAGTCACCTTATAAGTTAAAAGTTGGGAAAACCCAACTAAGAGTTGCTCTAAGGTCATTTATTAAAAGAGTAAAAACATAAATATATTGATTCTTTTGTTCACTTTTCCCCCCACTATTTCAATATTCTTATAAAATCAGCTCAGAATAATACAAGTATAAAGAGAAGAAGGCAAGAAATGTAGATAGAAGAGAGAACATTTCTTTTTATTCAACTGTGTCTTAAAATGGTGAATGATATCTCTATTTATAGGTTCAGAAATCAAACTAAATGGCACCATGTTTAATGCTAAATTAGTAGATACATTGTTGTCCCAAAAAAATTAATTTCACGTTGGGGATTCAATATTCATGATAAGGATAAGTTCATAAATAAAATTGGATAATTCACTTAGTTCAAGGGATTTATAACACTCTCTTGGATGTCCATATATAATGTACCTCGGTTTATAAGTAAATTTCTCATTCAACTTGTTCATAGCAATTATCATCTTGTAGACATTTTTTTTCAGTTGATTGCCTTGGTGAATAACTTTAAATAAATGCCCTTGATATTATTTAAACGTCTTCTCGTTGGGGATGAGCGAAATCTTGTTAAAACTCATTGCAAACTATTTTAATCGTTCATTAGTGCCTCCAATTGACTAATATATGAAGTTTCAGCATTAAGAAGTTGGTCATCCTTGTCTTGAGATCAAATGGATCTTTATTTAAATCAATCTTATAATCATTGGGGTACTCAATGTTGTGATAAGTTTATCTAAAATAGCATCAAAATTTTCTATGTATGTGGATTGATGGACAAATATTTCATTTGTCAAATCCTCAGTTTGCAAGTCAAGACAAAATTTTCTCTTTTTTGGATCCTTTCATTTTAGATTCTCTTCACAAACACTCAAGAATTTTTGAAAGCTAAGAGTGCTAATAATGTTCAAATCATCAAAATACACAACTATTTAAAAAATAATAATCATATTTTGACCTTTTCATAAAAATGCAAGGACTAGGGTCATTTTTTATTATTTCAATTCATATAAGGATTCTTGAAGCTTTTAGACACCTTGATTGCTTCAAGGATTTTCATATAACCTTCAATATTGTCTAGTTAGACATAATAATTATTCATTATATGCATTGAAGTTTCATATATTGCCATATCAAAACAAATCTCATTACATCCACCATAGGAGAAAACGTCTCTAATAATGCTAGGATTTTTGCGACAAACATATGTCCTAAGGCACAAGCCGTATTTGATATCTTATGATTATATCATTGCATAATAACTTTTTTATACCACACTGACATTGTACCTTGATTTATGGATTATTAATCCAAAACACAACGTTTCTAAACGAAACAAAATATACTTGAATATGCATTTTACTTGGCTAATAATTTATCTCTGCACAATATATGATAGATTTGAATTCAAAATCATTGTCATAATTATATCATTGAGCGCTACTTCATATCAAAGATGTCGTTGACGGTTAATTGATATCAATTCAAATATGACATAACTTATGGAGATCTCTTCAATGTTCATCATTTTTAGGTACCTGAACCTTTTTCAAGGTTTTATGAAGTGCTATATCGTGATGCTCTTTATAGCACTTGCCTCATTATCGTGATCATATTGATCATTTGATCCTCTCCTCTTCAATTTTTTTTTACATTTGGAACTGATTGAATTATTAAGCTTCATGTGTTTCATAAACTCTATTCTTCAAGGACTTCTCATTGGAGCATTTGCAGCTGAATTATAACATATAGTCAGTAAATTTACATGACAATAGATTTGCAACATTATGCAAAAGAATTATCCCTTGAACTTCAAGTGTACATAATATAATAATTAATAATATAATAATAAATAATAATTATATTATTATTATTATTATATTAACTATATCTTATATTATTATATTATTATTATGATTATTATTATTATTATTTATTATATTATGTTATTATTAGTTATTTATACGAGGATCTAGATAATTCATAATTCACCTCATATTTAATATTCAACTACCAATTAACTCTCCTCCTAATGTTAGAAAATCTAACATTCATCTCAACATCATTTGAAAATTCATCTTTGTGCGTGGTGGATCAATTAAATCATAATATGCACATTCAACGTTTTAGATAAAAATTATTTGGTTCCTGACCTTGAATCAAATTAGATAGGGGACCTTCGTGGCTTGATGCGTATAAATTTTGCTACATGTTAAATAAATTCATATCATACCAAATTACTTTTTAGGGGATTTGTTCTCATAACTAACAGTTTATCTATAATTGAGGCATACAATTTATGTTAGATCAATCCACATTATCAATATAATTTCATATTATGGAACGTGCTCTTGATCTAATAATTCGAGCAAACGACCTTACAAAAATCAATTTGTAAGTTGATGTTGAAGCATATGTGACCATTGCATAAATGTACTTATAAAAATGATATAAGTGTAGACGGTCCACATGTAGGTGAACAGACCCATATTCACATTTTTGTTATACATTCCAAAATTTTAAGGGATACAATCCCAAGCTTAAGTGGTACAATGATCATTTTATCATAAGAATAAGTAATATAAGAGAATTCTAGAAGAATATTTTATTTCTTGAATGTATAATCACGTGAATTTTCAATTACTTTTGCATCACATTTAAATTTGAATGGTCAACCAGTCATGCAACTTATTTTTATTTCAGTACACTTATAATTTACTTTAGCATGTGATTCCATCAACATGTTCATGTTTGTGTGCAACAAACAAGGGAAAATGTAAGACATTGCAGAGCAATAACGCAACAGAAATATAGAGTGATCGACATACCTCCAGCCATTGTTAGCGATATAGTCGGAGTCTACAATTCTTCTTTTCTTCAAAGATCTTCTAAGCAATCAAAACCTCGGTCTTAGATGGTATGGAGTTTTTAGAAGTACTGTGCTTAGGGACCTTTGAACCAAATGACATATTTATAATGTGCTTCCATCAAGAACGGTTAAGAGGTTATGAGAAGTTATCAACCACTAGAGTAGTAGGATAGTGGATCCATGTAGTGGAATAATGGGTAGTTAATCATTATCCCATTAGTGGGATAATGAGTAATTAACTACTTTTTCATTAGTGGGATAATGAATAGTTAACTACCTTCCCATTAATGGGATAATAGGTAGTTAACTACCTTCCTATTAGTGGGATAATGGGTCCATGAAGTGGGATAATGGACTCATCTAATACAGATAATATCAGCATTAACTAAAATGCTAACATTCTCCCATTTGGTCTGTATATTCTAATCCCATTAATGAAATATAATACACGAATCATTGTGATAGTTTCCCTTGCAGTGAGTAGTATCTTCCCTGTATCACAATGGGCACTATATCTCTAAAATTTACCATGAAATTAATGAATAAATCAAGATTTATTCAAAAGGTCCATACTTTTTAGTGACCTTTCTGGGGGAAAAAAAGACGGTCGAATGTGCCACCACGGAACGAGAATATCATATAAATAGAATTTCGTAAACATCATGTTAGAGAATGAAATTTTACCTCATAGTGGGACCTAAGTTCCCTCTGACTAATGATCTTAAATTTTTGTAAGTGGCATGCCTTTAATTAAAGGATCAAACTAACTTACTTCAATGCTAACGTGTTCACTGACCATTTTCTTTTGTCTTTAACACGTCGCTTGATGGCTAGATTTTGATGTCGAATGCTGGTTTAGACACTACCACTTTTATTTTTCTTAGCCATTAAAAGACAAAAGCTAAATTTTTCACAATATACCTGAAGGGCTAGATATTAGAGTCTCAATTCTAATTACAGAAAATAAAAAACTCTTTGACCTTACACCATGTGAGGTAGCCTCAAAACAAGAAAAGAACTCCGACTCCATATTATATGTAATGACTAGAGTCTGTTTGGTAATTCTCCAAGATATAGCTCCACCAGCTAACATAAATATGTATCCTGAAGTTGATTTCAGTGAATCATCACAACCAACAAAGTTTGAACCATAGTAGCCAATGACTTACAAGTAATCTGATCGTTTGTACATAAGCATGTAGTCTTTTGTTCCTTGAAGACATCTTAAGACTTTCTTTGCAGCTCTCCAGTGGTCAAGCGGGATTGTTGGATTTTCCTAACATTCTAAACAACAAATATATGTCATGTCTGTACAAACTTGAGCCATTAGATCAAGCTTTCGACAGCAAAAATAAGGATATGTCCCTCATTTGTTCCCTTATCAAGACGTTTATTGGGCACTAATTCAAGTTGAATTTGTCACCCTTTCTACACTGGTGAATAATTTTTCATTCGGAACTTCTCGCTAAAATTTTATTGATATAGGTTCTTGAGATAACCTAAGGTACCTGATGTCTATCTCGGATAATCTTAAATCAATACATACGATACATCACCTATGTCTTCATACCAAAACTTTGATGAAATTGTTACCTCATGTATGCGTTCCCTTGTCATTGGATGCAAGTAAGATATTCATCCACATACAG
Organism: Solanum habrochaites; assembly: GCA_027704765.1. Classification (NCBI taxonomy): domain Eukaryota; kingdom Viridiplantae; phylum Streptophyta; class Magnoliopsida; order Solanales; family Solanaceae; genus Solanum; species Solanum habrochaites. The sequence continues at coordinate 18,233,249 of JAKWJA010002499.1, forward strand.
AACTAAGACAACATTTTAACTCCCACTGATCTTATGATAATATATGATTCCATCATGTTCTCAACAAAGTTGAATGAAGATAATAACATGTATGAAATTTCAGTACATGACGGGAAAGCTGTTTTAGTTCATATATGGATTCTGTAAACTTGCATACCAAGTGTTCACCATTACTAGAGGAGAATCGTCAGGTTTGTTTCTTTAAACCTCTTCATCTAGATCACCATGAGAAATGTGGTTTCACATCCATCTGTTGCAATTCTAAGTCAAAATGTGCTACTATGCCATATTATGCGCAAGGAACTTTAGACACAGGAGAGAGGAGGGAACAGGTCTCTGTGTGTAATCCAATTCCTGCCTTTGAGTGAAATATTTTACAACGAGTCTTGCTTTATATCTTTCTATGTTGTCTGATGAGGGTCCTTTTTAGTCTTGAAAAATCCATGTACATTCATGGTTTTTAACATCACTAGGCAAACTAGACAAGATCCCAAAACTAGTTACTTTTATAAAATTCATCTTTCTTTCGTGACATTGTACCATAATTCAAACTCTTTAAAATTTATGGCTTGTGAAAAAGACTAATGATCATTTTCAACTCCAATATCATATTCTTGAAAATATACAACAAAGTCACTAGGAATTGGTGATTTTCTTTCTCTTGTAGATCTTCTCAATGTTGCACCAACATTTTATTGTGGATTATGTTGTTCAATAATTTCAGGAATTACTTGAAGACTTGATTAGATGCATGTTTCAGCGTTGTGGATTCTTCATTGATTGGTTGCTCAAACACCAAAATTGAAATGAGGGGGGTATTATGTACGATAATCAATTTTGACGTGAAGTGGAGGTTGATGTCTTATAGCAAATTGTATTATGAATTTGATCACTCCAACTAATTTAGTCATTTAAGAAAATTGGGCATTTCTGATTATAGTAGAATTTTATCCTTTTAGACCTTTCTACATATCAAATGAAATATCTACTAATGGTCCTAGTATCCAGAGTTTCTTTTAGTGTGGTGGGTGTAAAATTCTACTTCAGAAAGTGGCATCCCCATGCACGTTATGTGGCAAATTAGGGGTCTCTACCTTGTTAAAATACTCACAAAGGCTCTTTGAACAACCTTGTTAAAACTCGGTTTAATATATACGCTTGCGTCTTTGGATTAAGAGTTCAGTCCACAAGGACTTAGGTAGCTTAGAGCTACTTAACATACTACGCACCATGTCCAATTATGTTTGGCTTTTTCTTTCTACTACACCATTCTGATATGGAGAACCAGGCATAGTATATTGGGCAACAATCCCATTTTGTTGAAGAAACTTCGCAAACGGACCTTGTGCTTGTCCATCTTTTGTATATCTACCATAATATTCACTACCTCTACCAGTTCTCACAATATTAATTTGTTTTTCGCATTGTTTCTCTACCTCAACCTCGAAAACTTTGAAGGTTCTAATGCGTTGCTCTATTATGAAGATGTATATATCTATATATATATATATATATATATATATTAATTCGTGAGAAAAATTCATCTATTAGAAGTGATTAAAGTATTTCTGACCATATGCGTCTATGTCTGGACAACATATATTTGAATATTGATTTCTTAATACGGTTGAATCCTTTGGACACCTTTCTGTGACTTGTTGGTCTGCTTGCATTTGATGCTGTTCGTAAAAGTATCAAAATCAGTAAAATAAAAGTACTAAGCACGTTCATCATTTACTAATCTCTTAATTACTATTCGATTGAGATTGTCCCAATCTCGATGTTATACAAGATAGAGAATTTTTTCATCTATAAACAAATTTTTTGGACAGTGTTACATGCATAAAAGTATGAGTCGAATACTTCGGAAATAGAGAGAAAATACCAGTAGACCAATGTACATATCCAATAAGTTAGATCTATAAAAGTTGGAATCACCATTCTAGAAAGAAGGTTTATCCCAAAGGTACAAGTCTCTGCATACTGAAATTAAGTTCCTAGAATAATTAGGAACATTTAAAAATAGTCTTTTCAAACTTAAAACCCCACTACTAAGAACTAATTGCATTTGTCCCCCACATAGCTTTCCACATGAGATTGCATTCTTGTTTTCCAGAAGGGATGCTCTCGCCATCAGCTCACAACGGCTTTCCACAGGTTCTTAAATCCTGCATAAGGAATTCGTAATTATATATTGTTAGAAGGAGTAGAAGTAGAATCCAATCAACCCAAGTGTTATGATTAACATCAATCATTTACTTCATTACTAAACAAGGGAGACGATAGAAGCTATCTTCTTTTCAAGCCTATTGTTGAATTTGACCAATATTCCTGCCTTATGTGCCTCTTCTTTTATCGATAGCGACACTTGTTGGATTTCTTTTTTATGTCAGTAGTTTTTCAAGTGGTTTGCATTTCCTTTTAAACCTCTGTTGTCTTGATTGGTCTTCTTTCCTTCAGTAGTATGAATGCGCTTTTCCTATTTCCATCAGTTTTAGTCGACCTTCCTCTCTGAATGAAAACACATGGTCATGGAAGTTCATTAATAGACCATTATCTTTATGTGTGTTATAAGAGATATTAAAGGGGACCATTACAATGCAGGTAGTAGAGTAATCAAGTATTAGTGCACAAGAAAAGTTTTAGACATTTCGACTTCAAGGAATTTTTAGTTGAGTCGCTAAGTGATAGCATTTTCATAATGTGGCACACTCACATTTCTCACCACTAGGAACCTCCTCGATTAAAATTTCATAATTAAGGTGCTGGCAAGAGCATTATCTCAAAGTCCGAATGTTCTGTCAATAGCCTTCAGAATGCCTTACATTGTTATGCTGTTCGACAGAACCACAAATACCAGCAGAGATTTTGGTCTTAATGAACATAACACTCAAACAGTTAGGGCTGTTCCCATTGTTCATAAGAACGAGAAAAAATCTCATCTTACGTGATGATTCATAATAGGTGGCTCGTCTTTCCGATAGCATAATCAATATTCCATAAAACTTAAGTGAAGGAGGATCTCTCCTTCCAAGTCTATAGAGTACTCACCATTTCGTTCGGGGAATTCACAACTATCAGAAATTGCAGTTGCATTAACTGCAAGAAAATTTTTAAAATACAACATACTAAGCATAAATTTGAGGCAAGTAATATAAAGTTGAATCTACTGACATAATAATTGCATGTGGACTAAATTTTTAATTCAATTAGATTCGTATTTATGATAAAATTATCAATTTAATAGTATGATATTTTATCTTTATAAAAAAACTATTAAACTCTCATTAATAATTCCTCTTGGTAATTATGAAAAGTATTTAATATTTCATCTTTATTAATTATGCAACTTAATAATAAAGAAATTAAGTTATCATATCATGCATAATTAATTATAATTTATTTAATTAAAGATGTTGTGACTAAACTTTAATCAAATAAATTCTAGATCACTTAGACATATATTTCTTTAAGTGATCCAAAATATAATATATAATGTCATTTCATTAAGATTGTTGTGGCTAAATCTCAAAAAAATAAAATTATATGAATCATTAAAGATTAACTCAAAATCATATTCAAGATTATTGTTGAACATTATGCGACAAAACAATAATCTCTTTGCTTTTTATTATTAGAAAATGTTTTCAAAAATTTCAAAATAAGATCTGAATTTTTAAGAACCATTTTGAGTGATTTTAGAAAATTCTGACAATTAATAAATCAGAGGAAATTTAACGGCTCTGATGCCAAATGTAAGACATTGCAGAACAATGACGCAGCGAAAATATAGAGTGATCGACATACCTCCAGCCATTGTTAGCGATATAGTCGGCGTCTGCAATTCTTCTTTTCTTCAAAGATCTTCTAAGCACTCAAAACCTCACTCTTAGATGGTATGGAGTTTTTAGAAGTAATGTGCTTAGGAACCTTTGAACCAAATGACATACTTATAATCGTGCTTCCATCAAGAACGGTTAAGAGGTTATGGAAAGTAACCAACCACTAAAGTAGTAGGATAGTGAATCCATGTAGTGGGATAATGGGTAGTTAACCATTATCCCATTAGTTGGATAATAGGTAATTAACCACTTTCCCATTAGTGGGACAATGGATACTTAACTACTTTCCCATTAATGAGATAATGGATAATTAACTGTACCATTAGTGGGATAATGGATAGTTAACTACCTTCCTATTAATGGGATAATGGGTAGTTAAATACCTTCTCATTAGTGGGATAATGGGTCCATGAAGTGGGATAATGGACCCATTTGACACGGACCATATCAGCATTAACAAAAATGCTAACAAAAACTGGATAATCTTTTACATAAATCTGTATAACGTTCTCCAATTGTAGTAATATTAAATCTTTTCATAATTTATAGTCTCAATATGATAAAAAAAAAAATTCAATTCATCCGAAACTCAAAAAGTTTCTTTTGAGACTTACTACAACCTCATTATTCCTCCGATAATAACACGACTCATTAGAGCTTACAATTAATTTTGTATACTATCACATATTCCTTGATACCATCCGTATAGTGAGAATCTCCTTCAAAGAGGAAATTATATCATTATTGTCATGTCAAAATTATTACAATCAAGACACATTTCTTGCTTAACTTTTTTTCGTACCATAGGTACACAATCAATGAAAAATTGTATTGCCACACAATAATATTATTTTTTTCATGACCACAACCTTTATAGGAAAGAGTTATTTTTTTCGTTTTTCTTTCGGTAGTTCACAATAAACACACTATAATATTTATGACGTACAAACGTACACGACCATTGAATTTCTTCCAAATAAAATTTATTTATTTTTCTCAAACCTCCCGTAGAGGTGAGTTGTGTCATATTTTTAACCATACATGAAATATGTTCTTATTCATACTTTGACACATTCACCTTAAAGAATAAACAAATATCCATGATGTTTATTGCAAGTCACAATATCTTCATGAGTTGGCCATAATCATTTTACATGTCATATCTTTATATTTAATATATTTACATGACTCATCTCTATATTACTTTGAAAGATAAAGAGCACCATGACTTTATTCTTTTATTTTGATAGAAGATTTATAAAATTTATCAGACTAGGTCCGCAAAAATTGAGTGTCAATGACCTTTCATATGAAATCACAATAACTACTTTCAACCTTTGAAAGACCATTTGAGATGATAATAATTACCTTCAAATTTTTAAATATTATTTGGAGAACTCATATTGTTCCTTTCTAAATTATCACAATAGTAACTATTATAATTATGTCATTTCACGTCCTTATTCACACATTTGATCACTTGTCATCTTTCATTCTTATTATTCACTGCAACCTCATTCACATGATAGAATGGAGCAATTGGACAAATTTCAAACTTATTAAATACTGTTACTACATTCGCTTTAGGGAATGGAGCAAATTCAATGGGACACATTTCAAGACTTTTCATAAAAAATAGGGATAATGCACAAGTAACCCCTCAACCTATGCCGGAAATCTCAGAGACACACTTATACTATATACTAAGGTCCTATTACCCTCCCCCCAAACTTATTTTATTAATAATTTTCTACCCCTTTTTTACCTACGTGTCACTATCTTGTGGGCCCAACGTTGGTTGACTTTTTTTTTCAAGTTACTGTCACGTAGGCCGAAAGGGGGTAGAAAATTACTTATAAAAGAAGTTCAGGGGGTAATAGGATCTTAGTATAGTATAAGTGTGTCTCTGCAATTTTTAGCATAGGTTGAGGGGGCACTTGTGCATTTTCCCTAAAATATATATCATTTTTCCTTAGTTATTATTTTATCATCATTATTGTGCATTGAGACCTAAACTCAATGTCTATCTTTATAAGATGTGTTAGGCCATAATTCTATGTGACTCAAACCCAATACCTTCTTATCATGGTAAATTAAAATTCAAATTAATGTCTTTCCCTCTTGTGCGATATAACTTGAATCACCGTCTTATCCTCAAATATTTTTCATTATGTGCATCCGAACTTTAAAATTATGTCTTACCTTTTTCGTGCGATGGGACTTGAATTTATCATCTTCGTCTTATCCTTCAATTAATATCATAGAAGTCAAAATCAATATAACTCATCCATGAGCCTATAAAAAATTCAAGAATTATAAAAGTAAATTTAGTCAAAATAAGACTTTGATAGTTTTCTTACCTTTAGAATTATAAACATTAATAAGTTCCTCAAAATTAAAACTTAGAAAATCAACATGAAAATTTACTTCTTTGATCTTCCGTACTTTTCTGAAACAAAGAATTGTTAGTATATCCATAAACCAATATATAAAAATGTTAGAGTAAAACAAATCAATGTTCTACTTCTTATATAACATATATACTAAAACAACTTATTAGATTAAGAGGAACTTTTGAAAATATTAATGTGTAACAAGAAAAAATAATAGAGCATGTTCCTTCTCACAAGTGTTTCAGCTACAACTCTTTTACGAAGTACTACAATTTTTTGGAGTATATTCGTGTTGATAACCTCTTACAAAATAAGGCTCAGAATGATATAATTATAAAGAGAAGAAGCCAAGAAATATAGATAGAAGAGAAAATTTTCCGTGTTAATCAAGTGTGTCTTAAAATGGTGAATGAAATATGTATTTATAGGTAAAGAAATCAATCTAAACGTTTTATTGCATATATTACATAGAGGATCGATGTTTATTCCTATATAATGTAAATATTTTTGAATTGGTAATCTACCACGTTGGCAAAGTAAATTGAAGTATTTTATTTTGTTTGGACATTCGAGGGCCCATATCCAGCTAAATTTGTCAATTATTGAAACATTATCAGGTTCAACTAAAAATTAGTATATTGGAGTTATTGACTTGACCTCAATATAGCCTTGTAATCTCTGTTATAGGAAGTGTAGATACAATTTATTTGGAGGAGGATATTGTTTGGGAGTTCAAAAGATAATTTATTTAAGTTCACTCGGTTACTTTCCAGGATGATTTCTCCTAATTATGTATTGTTTTCTTATTCATGAAGAGGACCTTGTATTTTGTCACAAATTGAACTCCTATTTCTCCTTCATTTTTTTTGGAGGTTACCCTCTTCCATTTTGTGGTATGTAGTCTTCTTTTCTCACCAGTAGATCCCTAGATGTAGTTACATTGTATTTGGTAAATTTTTCTTTATGATGACTTTTAGGAGTTTTATCATTTGCATAATGTTGGTGGGATGTTATTAAGACAGGGTTTCGCTAGAGTAATTCGTCCTTCTAAATTAAGGAATCTTGTCTTAAATCCTGCTAAATTGGATTGTAGATTGTCGATAATGAACCGGAAGTCATTATTTGTGACTCTTTTATGCACAATTAGGAAGGATAAGTATTTCCCAAAGTGGTTATCATATTTATGTTGAGTTCCTTTAAGATTGTGTTATGTGTAGTCTCAGAACAATTTTGGGAGCAGATTAATTTTGATTTATTGGTGTTAACTATTTGTCCAGAAGATTTACAGAAGACTTCCTTTACTCCACGGATTCACTCCATTTGGCTTCATTAGCTCTACTCGTAATCACTAGGTTGTCCGCAAAAATGGGTGCGAGATTGAGGGCCCTTTGTAGGAGATTTTTGTTGGATTGCAATTTTTCAATTGAATTTTTGGTCTATCTTCCTAGAAAGAACTTCCATGCAAATGAGTCCCCTTATCTTATTCCCCTTGTTGGCTTAAAGTACTATGTTTTATTTCCATTTACTAGGATTGCTATTTTGCTTGTCATAACACATGACATAACAACTTAATAATGTTATGAGGGAAATGAAAGTAATTGAGTTTTTCTTTGATAAACGACCACTCAATTTACCAAAGGCTTTTCTAGATCAAATTTTAGGATCAGTGTGCCTTTTCCCCGTTCATTTTCTTAAAATGAGAAATAAATTCTTGAATAATAATGGCATTATCCGAGGTCTGCCTATTTTTTAGAAAGCTTAACCGACAAGACACAATTAATTTATCCATGAAAGGCCTAAGACTTTGGGAGATTATTCTTGTTACTTTATAAGTATTGTCACAGAGGCTAATGGACCTGAAGTCCTCTAGTTTATTTGCATTGATCTTTTTAAGACTACACATATATGAGTTTCATTGATTTTATTGCGATGTGACCTTGTATAAACAAGTTTTTACATAAAGACACTACAAAAGTTTCCTACTATACTACAATTATTTGGTAGAAGAGATCCGCGGAGGACCATCGCCCCGGTACTGCTCGAGACGATTAAAGAAGGAAAGATTACTCCTTGCAACGCTCTTGATTAAGTTCTTCCCACACAAAAAAACCAAGTTAAGGGAGAGTTTAAATGATTGTGGTCATTTGAGCTACTTACATCCCGATTTGATATGAGATGAGAAGTATTGAAGAGTTTTTTAAAGTAGTTATAAGTGATCCTTTTGATTTCTTCTTGGTTGCATATCCATTCTCCTTTATCCTAGAGTAGAGCTACAATTTTATTTCTCCTATTTAATGTGGTTGTATGGAAGAACCTAATATTATCATCTCCTTAGCCAGTTTACTTTAGACTTTAGTTTTCAAAATTCCTCTTCCATTTTTAGAAGACGATTATACTCTTTGATGAGGTCCCATTCAAAATTTTTGAGGAACATATTACTAGTATAATTTGGGGAATGTTGGATCCCTCCAATTCTTCTAATTAGTTTTTTTAGAAAATATTCCCATAAGATGCACGGTTCCATTTGGTTAATCTTATTTGGAAATTTGAAAAAACATCTAGGATATTTGTCTCCTATTGTATGATTATCTGATAATATTTTGTAGGTCTAAATGGGGAGGCCCCATTTTTTTCAGATCTAAAATTTGGGTCCCGTTGTTTTTTATTAAGATTGAATTATAAAAATTTTCTAGTGGGAATAAAAAAAGGAGGATAGCAAAATGTTCAGAGTGGGTACGTAGTAAATGATGTACTTGGGTGTTAGGAAATTTATGGATCCAATTATCATTCCCAAAAAATCTTTCAAGTCTTTCATATATCGATTGAGATCTGTTTTGTAGTGTTTATTTAGCCACACATATTTGCTTCCTTTGAAGCCCATATCAAATAAGTTTGCAATAATTGACGTGTCCCAGAACACTTTTGTACTACCCTTATTTAAAAGTCTACCTCGACTTTTTTCTGCATTACTGAGAATTGTTAGAGTAACCTCCTAATAGATAGTTACCCTCAAAATTTTCTTTCGTAGATTTTAGATTTTTCCATAGTATGTTGTGAAAGCTTCCGTTTGTACTAGAATACATATTATTAAAAATCCGTGAGTCATTTGTTCGTCATACCATAATCTTTGCATGGATTTCTTGAACTATTGTTGCTACATCATCTAACTGCAGGATATTGTCGTCCCATAACATCGCTAGACCACCTGAGTTTTCCACAACTAGAAATTATATCATATTATTAAAAGAAAAGTTGTGAAGTAGGGTTTGGTGGTCCTGTATTTTAGTTTCAACGAGATCTACCAGTTAGGGTTTATTTCAATCATAAGGTTCGTAGAATTCCTCTTAATGTCCTCTCACATACACCCCCGAAAATTCCAAACTATTATATTCATGGATCTGTTTATTGTGATTGTCGTGATCTCCACTTATTTCGGTGTTTCTTCATTCTCAAGGAAGGCTACATTATTATTAAAAAAATTCCAGATCATAGGATTTGTTGGTACTTGTATCTCTTTGTATATTACTATTTTTATATTGTTTAGTACTGATATTTCCGATCGTGCCTCCCTTATTAATGATATTGCATCTTCTATTTCATGTAAATCTACTTTCCATCCTGGAACTTAAACCATAATGGGGGAATTATGTGATGGGGATTTACTTGTAAAGTCAAAGCCGAGATGTTAGGGACTAGTTGTTCGGGATCATCCCTCACTTAATTATGCACCATCCATGAGAAGACTGGGTCTATCTCTACAAAGTGCCTCGCATGTTTTGGGCCGTTCTTGAGAACCTGGTGCGGAAAGCAAAAAAAGTGGGGGGGGGGGGGCAATAAAGCTCCATATTAATGGGTGGACTATGGGTTTAAAGGGATTATCCCAAGTTGTGTGGTATGGTATCAAAGAGCCTTGTGTAAGTCATGAATGCTCAAGTGGTAGTAGGATTGTTGACAACCATTTATATTTTCATAGTTAGCCACATTTCCTCCAGACTACCTTTGTCAAGAAAGTTGGATTCTATACTAAGATTGTTACTGACCTCTCTTCTACTTACACATTGAATGACAATGCTTGTCCCTGCAAGCTCATTTCCAACCATGAGTGAGGAGACAAGTTAGGCTTCGACGCGTGGGTCGCATAGAAAGTTTGTGTCATGAAGTTACTGGAAGGTCGAAAAGGGAGAAGTTGGGGACGAGTTCATTCTCAGTTGGTTTGTCGTAAAGGGGATCCTTAAATTTAGAGTTTGAGATGAGCATCAAAGATTTGCTCTTACTTCTTCAGGAGGAAATAGGAATCCTTGGCATTTAAAGGAAAACTAGGAAAGTTTATGTAAATAGAATGTATTGGAATTGAAACTTGTTTATAATGCTTATATTAGAAATATTTTGAGTTAATGTAGTAAAAGTTATATCTCCTTTTAAAGGAAGATATTTTTATTTTCATTCTTTGTATAAGTCGGTAGTAACGTAGTATGTGTAGGGGGTTGTTAAGACCAATATTTTTCCCAATGCATGGGTTGTGAGGCTTTTAATTTTGCCATCGAAGCAGTTTATGTGTTTAAGTGGACATGAGTTACCATTGTAGGTCTATTAATATTAATTTGGGGGTTAGTGAACTCCTCTTTGTGTTCCAAGGGTTGTGGAGGAACAATCTTACTAGCCCTTTTAGGGGTCATCTAGGAGTATACAAAATAGTAGTTGATTCTTCCAATTTTCCTGTGAATTTTTTAAATATTATTATTTATGTGTTTGCTGAGGGGGTGATGTCATTTAATGTAAAGTCTTCATTAATTTTCTCTAGTGCTTGTTGCAGGGTAACAAGGCTCGCATCTAATGTTTTCGGCACTCGCTGTTAAGTTGACATGAAATAAATTGACATGGATACCTTTGTGTACTTTTGATTCCAGCCTTGTGGCTCCATGCTCCATTCTCTTGCGTTGATTTTACATCTTTGCGAATGATACTTTTTGTCATGTGTCATCTTGCATTGTTCGTTCCCGTATAGTTTGTGTTATTTCATTTGCACTAGAGATCTTTTCTGCTTAATCTGTTATTTTCTTTCATTGTTAGAGTTTTTGGATATAAATTATTTCTATGTCCAAGGACTCCGTGGGTGGAGAATAGTATGATAAAACCTTTTTAAACAAGTGGTTGTTTGTGATGGCCAATGCATATATAGTTTTTAACTAGTACTCCTATAAGGACTTCTCCACATATCATTGCATATCTTCCCCTTAGTGCCCCAGATGTGCATACATCAATTTTGACGAGCTTCCTAAGTTTTTTGACTTATCTTTGCTAGATCAATTGATTATAGAACACAGTAGGCAACTCAGGGAGCCTTATCCAGATTGGTCGATTTTGTTTCTATCGCCTTAGAGGCTACGAAATTGGGATGTCATCTCTTGACTGATAGAAAAAAGCCTTAATGAACCAAGGTCTTTGTTGGAGAGTTTTTTTTGGAGATTTTTTTATTTATAGAATTTAATTATATAATAGTAAAAACCTAAATCTATTAAGATAATTTCCTCTGAGACTCTCCACAACATTGCCAATTTCTTTTTTAGATATAGATAGCTATTTTTTTACTAAAATTTTTTATGATGATGGAAAAGGTCCATGATTTATATATCCTCTGTTTGTCTTCATCGGTTAGGTGTATTCCTTCTTCTTCAATTATTTCCTTGTCTGTGAGCCTTGGATTCGTCGAGTTTGTCATTATGCTTTCCAAATGTTCCACTACCATCATATCCCCATCAAGGTATATGATGTTTTTTGTAGTTAGGTTGCACTTGAGTAAAGTGGTGACAAACATGTCTTTAACGGACATGTTTTTGTCCATGTTTGGGGGGTTTGCATATTCCACCTACCTCATCCTTTGCTAATATTTGGTTTGATGATATCTCCTCTTTGTCCGGTGGTACATGGAAGTTCAAGGTTTCGCGGGTTCATCCCTTGCTTCAGTGGATGATGTTCCATAGTTTTATTTCCTTCGGATTCTAATTATTGTTTTCTAGCCATAATGTTGAGATTGTTAAGTTCTCGAGTCAATAAGAAGTTGAATGAATGTGCAAACAATTTCACTCCTAATATGTTGCCTCATTTAAAAATCATGTTCACTTTTATGTTGTTGGGTGCCCTGTATATGATTTTTGTCACTTTTTCTATATATATGATAATATACTTAATTTCAAGCTAATTAGGACTTGACTTGTTATAATAGCGATAATAGTTTTTTTAGATTTGACATTATTGCTTTTTCATAGAATTTACCCCAAAAAAATTATTGGCGTTTTTTTATTTGAAAAGCTACTCTAATCGTTCGGTACAGTTATAGAATTACATTGAAACCTTCAATTTTATTTAAATAACTTAGAATCAATTTTGGTAAAAATGGATCTGATCGTTAATATTTTTTTAAAAAAAAATCAATGCCTCCTTCTTGATAAATTTTTGGTGTGGGTTAGGTATGGCAAGGGGACCGGGTCAGCCCATGACTGGATCGAGACCCGTCTCCCCGAAACCGGTCCTGTATAAATTCGCGGGTTGGGGGGACTTTGGGATAGGGGACCGGTTAGGGGCCGGTTCAGGCTTTGGTCCCGGTCCCGACCTAGCTGAACCGATCGGTTTCATGGGATCCCTTGCTTTTTTATTTTTTTAAAAAAATTATATCCGTTGGGACAAGGCTAATGCCCCTCCCCCCAAACGAATTTATTCCCCTTTTTCACTTCCCTACCACCCTTACTTTTAATACTTTAATTTAAACTCTCATGCTATCAGAAATACACTTTAATCCATTTTAATATTATAAATACCCCTCTATGACTATATCCCTTATTATTTCTTACAAAACCGTCTATTCTCTCATCTATTTTCTATATCCTCTGAATCTTAAGTCTTAATTTTTTATTCCATTTAAATCTCATATTATGTTATAAGCATCTATTTCAATTCTAAATTTTCATATTATATCATAATATATATAATTCTCATATTTGTATCAAGTATTGAATTTACAAGCTACAACAAACTACAAGCTTAAAGAATTGATTTCTATTATTAACGCAAACATTTGGTACATTCATTTCATAATGTTTATATTTTATTTTTTGTCATTAATTTTTGTGTTATTATAATTTTATATTACACCTTAACATATAATTAAATATGAGTTCTAGTAAAAAAGATACCGGTAAAGGAAAAGAGAAAGAACCAAGCACCATTAGTAAATTATTTAATTTTATTAGAAAAAGTAGTAAGGAAAAAAATAAGAGTAAATGTGATGGTACTTCTTCTAAATCAATGTCTAGAGTTAGATTTAATATTAATGATTCTATTTATGTTGATGATACTTTTATGATATTGATAAATGTTCAACTCAATCATGAAATTTTAGAACGACGTTGTGGTCATATTAATTCTAATCTTGATGAAAATCAAGTGAAGAAGTAGAAGTTGATTCACGAGAGGATGAATTAGAAGATACACCTACTAGTTCGATGACAGAAGTTCCAAAATAAAACTACAAATTCGACGGAGCAAAATTGTGGACGTCCACCCCTTATACCTTCTACAAAGGAGAAGGTGAAGTATCAATGCCCTAAAACTTCTATTGTGTGACAATTTATGACTTTTGATAAGGAAAACTCTATTGATTTTTATAATAAGTATAAGAAACTTTTTAAACATAAACAAGGTGGAGGTCAAGGTGGGACGGGGGGATTAAATAAAAATTTGTTATCTTGTGTGCCAATTCAATATAAAGAAGCTAAAGCTTTAATTGATAGAAAAAAAAGAATTCCAGTTAATGATGTTGATACTAATCAATCGGGGCTTCTAACATGGTTCAAGGAACATTAGATTCCTCTAACACTAATGGTCCACTAACACAGCATAAATATAATAAGAAAAGATATCACAAAAATTTAGATAAAATGGTTTATGTTTGCGTTATAGTTTTCCTTCACATCCCGGTTTTATTGAATATATTCAACAAACTTATAATCCTTCTTTTAAAAGTTATTTCAAGAAATATTGTTAAAGCTGATTTATTTATATCAAGGTAAACATTGTCAATATCTTTGTTATTTGTTTAGCATATTAGATTGTAGAGTGTGTATAACTTCAGACATGGATAGTAGTGTTAATGGACATTATTATTTAACTATTACATCACATTAGATTGATCATAACTGAAATTTGCAAAAAAGAATTTCAAGTTATAAAGAATGTGTGGAAAAAAAAATTGGTGCATGTTTAGCTTCAAATATTTTGAGTATTTTAGAATATTACATGCTTATAGATAAAGTAATGTATGTCGCATTAGATAATGTATCTAATACTACAGATGCTGCTAGTATGTGAAGAACTAGATTATGTACAATTGATGTTAATGTTTTTCATGTTAGATGTGTTGAACATGTATTAAATTTAGTTGTACAAGATGGTATTTCATTATTTGATTATGATTGTATGAAAATTGAATATGTTGTTTCGTGGATTTTTTATGCTCATAGAGCTGCTAGAATTAGAAAATGTAATGAGTGTTGTGTACTGTGTGATATGCCACCAAGAAAATTTCCAAGATATATTAAAACAAGGTGAAATTCTTTTTACAAAATGCTTTCAGTTTATGAGTATAAAGGACCTATACAAATGGTGTTTAATGCTCATAATATTGAATCATTAGATAGAATTTGTGACGAAGATTGGGAAGAAACTAATGAACTATTAGAATTTTTAAGACTTATTCATGATGCTACAACCATGTTTTCTAGAATTTATTATCCTACTATTTCATCAGTATTAATAAATATTTGTGCTATTACAATTTCAATTTTCTAAATACAGAAAAAATAAAAAATTTAGAGTTGCAATTGACGGTATGATTGAAAAATTTTTAAAATATTTTTTTTCTATTCTCAAATTTATTTAAATCCTACTTTACTTAACTTTGAATATAAATTATGAGGTGTGCAGGGACTTGTTGACACCTTTTATGATATTTTAGAAATTTTATCAGAAGAAATTTCAACTTGTGAAATGAGTAAGTCTAGCATAAAGTAGAAACAATAATTTTGTATGAAAAATATAGAACTATAGGAAATACTCAAGGAGAAGTTGGTCAAACTTCTAATCCTGAGAATAAAGATCGATTAATAGTTCTATGCGAGATTTTCTTGGTCTTAATTCTACTAACCGTGATGATTTTGAAGAATATCTTTGTCACATTTCGAGAGAACACCCTAGAAGTTATGACACTCTCGGAACGCGACATGGCATACTTAACTTCTCGTAGGTCTTGTACAAGTCCTTTGACATCATTCATTGCATACATGTATGAAAGTAGTGTGGAATTAAAACTTTGCACACGAAATATCTTAAAACATCTTTCATATAAAAATCATAGGAAAATACTAAGTATCAATATATGTCAATCTTAGACTCAAGAATACTTGGGACACGACCTATATAATATTAATATCGAAATGCATAATCTATTACAGTACTTTGAATTAAAAAACGCCCTCAAGTCAAGTGAGGACATACTCCAACTTGCTTGAAAGAATCCTAGTTTCCAAACTTTGCTTCAAAACGCTTCTCACCTTTCACCTACACCTTTAGATATAACAAAATGTATAGAATTAGTACAATGCGTGTACTAAATATGACTTAATGCATAAAATTATGAGAAACAGACATCTATGAGAAATATGTTCTTTTTTTTTTATAATTAAAACTCTATTTTGAAAGTACACGAATCACATTTAAGCACCAAACAACACATTTTGAACACAATACAAGACATATGCCATTTATATCAAATTATAGTATGTTATATTAATATTACAATAAGCTTATAGTGAACTTTATTGTAGTTTCCAATAAAATTTACACTTTACAATATAGCATCAATAACACCCACAAAATACATAAACATGAGATCCTCCCATCAAAAGTGATTCGAAGGCTCACTTGAGTGAGTTATGAAGCGATCGCCCATACAATCCCTTTACACACACCAAAGAGATCCTCTAGACTTCCTAAAGAGAATGGTTACTCTTCATTACAACACAATATATATATATATATATATATATATATATATATATAATATATGACACTGTCCTTGCAAAGGTATCAAAAGACTTACTTAAGTAACTCAAAGAAAAGACCACCCATACCCCTCTCCAAGATACCTACAATAATCTTAAGTTATATTTTAGTTTAGATATGTCTACTTTATCAATTTTAATTTTACTATATAGAGTCATTTTGAAGACTTCCTAAGTAAGACATGAAGGTGACATCATATGCGCCTTCACACCTAACTAGGTTAAACCTGTAACATTACTCTAGGAAGTACCTTATCATTAAATATTTCTTAACTTAGGTCGTTATATTCATTACGTTCCAATTAAGAGACATTCCAACATATAAGAACATTCAAGTAGTGGTCATGTAGAAAGACCTAGGGACTCACTCACGAAATCTTTCAAAGCCTAATAGATGCACTGTCTAGATAAAGTTTTCGCATAACAACCCACCTAAACTTATAGAACTTCTCCAACCACTAGTAGGTACCATTGATGAGGAATATGCAATAACGACATAGACCATGGTAGCTAAGCAGGGATCAGAAGTCAACCATATCCGAATAAAGGTGTTATACGTGCCAATAGTAGAACTTAGGACACATCCCATGTAGGAACATGTTTAGGAATATGAAAGGTTTCTGTATACGCGAGCCTCAATCCTAAATAGAAGTTATCCCACCAAAACCATAACTTAGTCGGTGCTTGCTAGCCTTTGTTCTCTTGAGTATTGAAATAAAGGATAGTCTGTAGAGGTTATATATCTTGTTAACAACCCAATCACATTACGCCTTACCAGAGGGTCCCTAGGTCTAGTACAATGGCTAAAAGAGGATAGGCGCAAGAACTTTTCTAAGGATGATTTCATGTCGTTCTAGCCAACCAACCCTAATTCCTCATTTCACACAAGAAGGATACCATTATGACTTTCAATTCAAGGCATATCATAAACCTTCCAATAGGTTGAATGTTCTACATAAAGACCTCTTAACAAGGGTCAAGGTCCACATGTCAATCACACATACAAGACTAATAAGGTGTTTATCATAGTAGGTCAAGAATTCATATTTTCCAATTGGATTGTATCAAGTAAGGGACACAAGTCTATCAAAACAAGACACACACATACTCCACATATAGCATATCATTCAAGAAGCACATAGGCACAACCAAGATCATTCATAGGTCACCCTAGTCACTACTACATAATCATCAATCTAAGTTATCACAAGTATCATATAATTCATCAAGAAACATCATACTTCAACATCAATTAATCCACATAATGATACATTATAGTCTACTAGAGACACGTCATCAACTAGAATAACTCATTCTTTGACTCCACATAACCACATAAGTCACCAAGACATTCATAATATTCACATAATCAAGTTATAACATGATAAAACCATAATAAATAAAGTAATGCCGATGAGGCCACATTGATTCACAATCCATAAAGTAATGCTAACAAGACCACATAATTCACAAGTATAACACATAAGCACCGCCACCATAAGTGAACCATACCAACATCATTATTATCTTAAGTATATACTACACAATATAAAGAAAGTTAGGTCAACATACCATTGATCCGATCTCACAACTTCAATTCATAGCCAATTCATCCACACAATATACCAAGGCTCTTACCAATAGTCATAGTTTACAATTCAACCTAACAATTACAATATACATTGAATCAAAGATAATACAACATAATTTATGAATTTAGGTAAGATTACTAACGATTCTAACATGATTGTATCATAATTCAGTAGCCTTAATCAAACTACATAAAAATTAGTACCAGTAAGACATAATCAAATCACACAAAGTAGTTAAATCTAGGGTTGCATGAATTGCATGGGTTCATAGAGTTTTTAGGTTAAAATCATCAAATTAAATTCAATTTAATCAATATACAATGATTCAAAATGTTTTATGCAAGAACCCATGACTAGATATCAAAATAGCACAAGTTCATATTTGAAAGACTTTGGAAATCAATTTCAAGTTTGGCTCCTTGAAGAAAAGAGATTCAAGGATAAAGAATCATACCTCAATTGATGCTAGACCACAAATTTGATGAATAATCACCACGGAATATTAAATCCAAGATCTATCTTGAGTTTTGGCTATAATGGAGTTCTAGAGAGTTCTTAGAGATTTTGGATTTTGATTTTGAAGAGTGATTCATCTAAGCGTTTTGGACTTATAAAACTATATATAATACCAAAATAACCTTAGAAAACTGCCTTTTTATTTATTTGGACGTGGATTGAATTGTACTTTACAATGAACTTGCGCACAGTTGCAGGCACCATCGACGGTTGCACATCAACAGGACCTAGGTCCATAGACGGGCCGTCCTGGCTGACCATCGATGGGTTCAGAGACTTGACTTTGGGAGATTAAGCTCCCTAGTCTAAGTCCTGAACTACGCCTCCCACTTACGAGGCGTCATTCCACCTACTGGGCGTCAATGCCCTCCATAGGTGAGGTTGGTCTGGACAACCTTGGCCAAAATGATGGGTCCGTCCTCAAGGAACCTTGGTTGGTCCTTGGGAATTCTCCCGAACGTTTCCAATCCGAATATGTTTGTATACGAGTTTAGTACCTTTCACATCAATTTCATCCAAAATGAATACGTGAAACTCAACGAAACACACTAAGACACACAAGGATGTTTCAAGGAAAACCTTTCGAATGTCATGGACGTTCTTGGAAGTTTGACCTCTAACTTCATGAAACTTTAACCGCTGCCTCCTAACCTCATTATAACCCTTTTTAGGACTTCAAAACATCAAGACACAAGTGTTAGACTCTAGTTTCACCTAAGTCGTTTTAGAGTTGTTACAATATTAATCAATCTTTTAGAAACACTGGACGAAAACACTAACAATGTAGTAATATTAGCATGGTGGAGGAGGCGGAGCGTTGCATTTCCAACTTTGAGCAAAATAGTTCGTGATCTTTTAACTATTTAAGCCTCATTAGTTGCATCAGAGGCTGCTTTTAATGCGAAAAGGTTTCAACTTGGCGATCATAGACATTCATTGGCAGAAGATAGTTTGGAAACATCAATTTTATGTAGAGATTGAGTCAATGCTGAGAGAAGGAATTATAATTTGCCAAAGTTAAGTTCCAAACAAGAAGCTTGGATTAATGCGGTAATTGGATCTAGTGACGATGAATTAGAGTTACAAGAGTTTCTACCAAGTTGGTCAACACTGGAGGATGTTAACTTCAATATGATACGACAATTATAATTGAATCTTAAAGGTGAATACAAATATTAGATTACATATGAGAACTTATTGAAACAGAACTTTTCTTAGAAGATGACATCGTAGATTAGTTACTCCACTAATATTTGTATATTGTAAGTTAAGTTTTAAGTTGTATATTCGATTTTATTGAAAATGTGAAGGCTTATTCAAGGATGTTTATTACAACTAGTGTGTTGAATTCAATGTTAATTGGAATACATCTAGGCGATCTATCTATCCGATCCCCATATATATATATATGCCATATTATAGATAGATATAGATATATAAGATATATATACCCCCGACGAATTATTTATGTCATTTTATTGTCTTTCTTGTGTCAATGCAATGGCTTTATCATAACCGCCATGTGGGGTTAAATATGTCACAACGCACACATATAATATTGAAAAATAAATTAAAATTTATTAATGTAGATAAGTGTAACAAGTTAATTCATCTATAGATTTTTTTTTTTGTATACTTGCCTTTAAAGATTAAAAGGGGAAAGTGAAAGCTTTTAACAAATTATTAAAGCTATTGAAAGAACACCAAATGTTGATGGTGACGAAAGAAATGTTATTGTCCTGGGTAAATGACAAATTGAGTAAACTAATTAGGACTTTGTGTTGAGTCCATTATATTAGAAATTGATTTTGTAACATTATCTAACTCAAAGATAAAATAGGTAAAAAAATATAATGAATGAAATTAAAGAGCATCTTAGAGAAAATTTATCATATTAAAGTTTAAGAAAAAGTTGATCCTATATGCTATAAAGTCATCCAAAAATCTTTTTATATCTTGTAAAATAATATAATCAACGATGATGGCTTGGGTTTATTGACTCCAAATCTCCAATATTGTTTATTTATTTGGGATAAATTTCTATTGGCATGCTATATGTATCGAATGATAACTTTAATACATGATACCTTTTTTTATCATTTGATCGAAAGCAATTCATAATATCTTAATTTGATTAAAATTTACTCTATGATGAAAATATGGATATGCAAGATGGCAAGATTTTGATATTCAGTAGACTAACTATATATAGTCAAACTAACCTACAATCAATTTGTATATGACTTACGAGCAAATAGAGTTTTGAGTTATCAAATTCAATTGAATTAAAATATTTTTAACGTAAAATATAAATTCGCTAAAATTATTATATAAATATAATAAATTTAAGACTAAAAAAAATCAAAGTTTATACTCATAAAATTTAAATTATGAAATCTATCTTATAAAAGAATTTTTGTTTAATGTTGAATAATGGACTACCCTTACTATTTCTTGATATCTTTCCGTTTTTCTTTTTGTTACTAAAGAAATTTCATATGGGCCGAGATATCCTGACTTTAGTTACATATGAATTTCATATTTTAGGAAATATAATGAGCTCATTTTTTGTTGGTCTTTTCTGCTTTCTTGTTTAACTACACCTGGTTAGTTGTAAATTTCTCTGAATTTGTTTAGAGTGTTCAAAAAGTTTAGTATCAATCAAAAACAAAACGATCAAGAGCTCAACATTTTTTCATGTATTTTAATTCTTAAATGCTTTTACTTTTGAAATTATGCTGTTGGGGTGGGTGTTGGGGGGGTGGGGGGGGTTGCTTCTCCCTCTCCCCCGTCATGCGAGTAGATTTTACAGTCCTTTTCTACTAACCTACTTTTCAACCCATTGCTTTAAACCATGTTTTTACCTAAAACCGTTTTTCACAAATGTACTCTCGCTCTGCATCATCCGCATTTGCCCATTCGAGGATATAGTGCTACACCGCACAAAAGGGAGGAGAGGTCGAGAACGAAAAAAAGGAAGAAAAAAGAGGAAAAGAGGAAAGAGAAAAAATATGGTGAGAGGGGAAAGGAAGGAGGAGCGGGAGTGTGAAAGTGATGAAGTATATGAAAACATGGGGGGCACCACGGGGGAAATGTACAAAAATAGACCGATTGGAGGACCAAATGAGATAGAGTGAGTCGAATTACTGCCACATCATAATATAAACCTCCCCCCTCCTTAAATTAGGGCCACTCGTCTAAGTATATAAATAAAAACATTAAGAAAAGAAAACTGTTGAAAATTAAGTTAAAGTATATTTCAATCATGTTATAAAATCGGAGGTATTATTAACTATGGTTTCAATGCTTTTCTCCATAATTTTTTTTTTAGAAAGATGGCATGTTTTATGGGTACCTAGGATTCCCACATTGTTAACAAAAAAACTGCAGACCCCTAAACCCTTTCGTGTCAACCCTTAACCTCAACAGCTCACAAGCAAAAAACAGCATCACTCTGCTTAGCCGTTTGCTTTTTTTTTTGTCCAAAAAGGTGCCTTTATTTCTCTCTGGAATGAACTGAAAGCTACTCTTTCCCAGCTGTAAGTAAAGACTAAACCAAAGCTGAAAGCACCATAAACATTTGCTTTTCTTTGCCAACAATGGCTGAAACAGAGCATACCCATCAGCCCCCACTCCCGGCTGAGGAAGATATACTATCTCCACCTTCACCAGAACCACTTCTTGCTTCAGTTGAAGTTGAATCAGTTGTAGAAGCTGTAGAGGAGCATCACTCTGTTGTTACTGTTGTTGAAAAGGAGGGTCCTTTAACTGAACTTCCACAAGAACCAACAACAACTCTAGCTGAGGCTCAACAGGTCTCTATTACACTTTCTGAGAAAGAACCTACTGAATCTGACAAATCTAAACCTGTTGAAGAGAAAAAGATCCCTCAATCTTTGATTTCATTTAAAGAAGAAAGCAATAAAGTTTCAGATCTATCTGATTCTGAGGTAAAAGCACTTGAAGATTTTAAATTTCTTGTTCAAGAAGCTGTTAAAGATCAGACCTTTACTATTGGAACAACAGATTTGCCTCAAGAAGTATCTATTTGGGGTGTGCCATTATTGAAAGATGATAGGAGTGATGTTATTCTGCTTAAGTTTCTTAGAGCTAGAGATTTCAAGGTTAAGGAGTCATTTGCTATGTTAAAGAACACAATTTTTTGGAGAAAGGAGTTCAATATTGAAGAACTAGTAGATGAAAATCTTGGGGATGATCTTGAAAAAGTAGTGTTTATGGATGGTCATGATAAAGAGGGACACCCTGTTTGTTATAATGTGTATGGGGAGTTTCAGAATAAGGAATTGTATAACAAAACATTTGGCGATGAGGATAAGAGAAACAAGTTTTTGCGCTGGAGGATTCAGTTCTTGGAGAGGAGTATAAGGAAGTTGGATTTCAGTCCTGGTGGAATCAATACTATATTTCAAGTCAGTGACCTCAAGAACTCACCTGGTCCAGGGAAAAGGGAACTTCGAATTGCTACTAGGCAGGCCTTGCAATTGCTTCAGGATAATTATCCCGAATTCGTTGCTAAGCAGGTATCATAATCCTTTAATTGTTGATTCAACAGGTGTAAACTTTTGTTCGCTTGTGTGGCATTTCTATAATTGGAGCTTTCTGAGTGTCGTGAGTTTAACTGATAGAAAATTTTAATTGTCTAAAACTGAATTTACCAAGTAGTGCTGATAAACACTTGTTTATGATGTGATTTCTGGCAGAGAAAGTTTATATGTAGGTTGATTTACATGTATGGAAGTATGTTTGATAGGATTAGTTCTTAATTGATATCTATTACTTTTAAGACATTATCATAGTCTTGTGTGCCATAGCTGGGGTATCGTAGAAGTTCCCTGTGGACTTCCCGCTCAACTCCAGTCGACACACTTGTTCAGAACTCTGAAGATTCTGGACAATCAACATCATGTGCTGTATCCTTTCTGCTGAACCAATGCCCTAACGGGCTGTTTGGTTACTGGTTAGAGTTATGCAGGTATTAGTTATGCAGGTTTATTATATAGGTATTAGTTATGGAGTGTTTAGAGATTACAATATATGAATTTTTAACTATTGAATATTAAACTTGTTGTAAATTATTAATATATATTGTTCAATTAATAATACCCCCCATGCTAATAAAATGTGAAATATATTGAATAATGTATTAATGCTTAATATTTAATTAGAAGATGTACGTTAAATATTTTCCCCCTAAAAATATCCCCCCACAATCAATTTTTAATATTAAAAAATATTTATTATTTGCATACATCAATCAAACGGGAAGTATTATATTAAAAGAAATGAAAATAATCTATATATAATAAGAAATAAAAAACACAACAAATATTGATAGGAAATCAAATAAAGTTTTCAACTTAAAAACATAAATAAAAATGTTTTTCTAAATATCAAATGAAAATAAAAATACACAAAAAACTATAATCGAGAAAACTATAAAAGTTTTCAATTAAAATAATATAATAAATTAAAAAGGGTAAATATGTAATTTACCACTTCTAATACAGTATAACAATACTCAATTAACTATTCCACCTTCTACCCTGCATAACTTTTACATAGATCCCTCATAAGTTTGTTGAGTATGAATATGTAGGACTACAAAAATGCCAAGCCAAACATGGTATAAGTTTTCGGTAACTTTTTACCTAAACAAAAATTTCTACCAAACATAGTATAACTTAATACATTATTTTATGCATGAATAAGATATCTCTTGTACCGTAACCAAACGGCCCCTAAGGGTCCATACCTCTGATTATTACTTTTCTTTTGGTATTTTGGTTATTGTTTTTTTGTTTGTCTTGCTTAGTGGAAGTTCAAATATTCTAGTCTGGCACAAAGCTTATTGTCGGTGTTTGGATTTTCGAAGGTGTTTATCAATGTCCCGTGGTGGTATTTAGCTTTCTACACAATGATCAGCCCATTCACGACGCAGAGAACAAAAAGCAAGTTTGTATTTGCTGGTCCATCAAAGACTGCAGAAACTCTTTACAAGTGAGATCTTTTTACTGTAATTTGTATCAAGTTTCTGCATGCACATTTTTATGGCCGTTACCTTTAACAGTATGCTAGAAGTGGAGGTAATCATGTCTGTTTAAACTGGCTTGGCACAGGTATATAACTCCTGAGCAAGTACCTGTTCAATATGGGGGCCTCAGCGTCGATTACTGTGAATGTAATCCTGAGTTCACTTCCAATGATCCAGTCACAGATATCATTGTTAAACCTGCAACAAAGCAAACCGTGGAGATCATTGTAAATGAGGTAAAGTTACAATGCATTTAGAATAGTTTATGCGTTCCTTTCTATGGAGGAAAAAAATAGCCTACTCTGTTGGAATAATAAAAACCAGCTTAATCTTTTTAGTGATGATAATTCACCATTGATGCTTCTTGATTGCAGAAGTGCATTATTGTCTGGGAGCTACGTGTATTGGGTTGGGAGGTGACATATAGTGCTGAATATGTGCCAAATACAGAGAGTGGATACACTGTGAACATACAGAAGCCTAGGAAGATGACGACAGCTGATGAACCTGTTGTTAGCAGCAGCTTCAAGATTGTCGAGCTAGGTAAGATACTGTTGACGATTGACAACCCTACGTCAAAGAAGAAGAAGCTTCTGTACAGGTTCAAGGATAAGCCCTATTCTGATTGAGTGAGATACTCTAATCATTTCATCATGGGATGACTGGATATGAATTTTGACATGCACACATCTTTATGTATGAGGAGGTGGAATTTGTGTTGATTCACTTTGTTAGTTCATGGATATTCTGGGTTGTTTTTATTTTTTTTTATATGAATTTCTTCTTTGTAGCTGAAATTGTACTGTCCTTTCTTTGACCTGAGGGCAAATGTTAGAATTCTCCCTGTAACTTTGGTATTTGACGATGTTGTAGGCTTCTGGCCAAGAATGAAGAATTTGAGTTGCAGCGGATATGTATGTACGTTGAGTTGAAGAATTTGACGATTTTATCAGTTACATAATAGTCATGTCATGTACAATATATTTGACTAGAACACCTTTTGGTAGTGAATGTAAGCATGGGCCTACTTAATCTGGTAAAACAGCTAAACTTTCTGGTGTTGGAGTGCAACTTTTTGAGATGAAGGATGAGGTTAAAAGGCTGTTCACTGTTAATATACTGTATAGTTATATATGTAATATCAATTTGACTAATGTGTCAATTTAAATTAGATTAGATTAACCGAATATAAAACAAGCTAAGACAAAAAGAGCGTAGAGATAGATTATTCATGTTTAAGTTGTATTGTTTTTTTCAGAGAAAGACAAACTTTTGATGCACTTTCTTCCAATTTCTCTGTTCAAAGGTAGTGGCAAAGAGCCTTGTCTCACAAATTTTCCAATTAACTTCCACTTGATATAGTAATTAAATAAGAATTAATTTTTTATAACATAACCTACTATTAGAAATTGTATTGAGTTGTATTGTTAGTTTAAATATAATGATCAAATACATAAACGTAACTCTAAAGTAATTGGATTTTTTCCCTTAGGTACTTCAGCTATGCTATTTTCCTATTAAATCATTGAACAAATCCATAATTTGTTCCTTTTAAACACTGTTGGTTGATGTGGACATATTTTGTGGGGGGTATTGATAAAAGATACATATGTTGTTTCAGAACTCATTAGTCCAATCGATAATAAGACTATTCGAGAATAATTGTGTTTTACTTCAAGTCATTTGAACACATTAGAAAACAAATGAGACAAACACAGTCTGTCTTCATTTCTTCAATCAAAATTGTTACAATACGAACATAATTGAAGACATTTACAATACAAAAGTCCATCAAAATCAACCAACAATGTTTAGAAGGAACAAATTATGAGTTGTTCAATGATTCAATAGGAAAATAGCGTAGTTGAAGTACCTGAAGGAAAAACCCAACAAATTTAGGGATCTGTTTATGATTCGGCCAAATACAACTTTTGTTTTGCTTGTAAATTAAATTCTATTATAGCATATTGTTTAAATATCTATCATTAGATAATTAACGACAAAAAGATTCATTTTATGATACAATCGTTTTGGTGTGATTGCACAATTACCTTAATATTATTTCCTCATTCTGTATTTATTTATTATTTAATAATTATATTTCATCTTTTACTAGTTTTTTCATAGCAGCTTTACTCCGTACTATACTTTTCTTGTAGCTACTAGATATGTCATGAATGTATGACATTATATAAAGATGGAGAACGATACAATCTATTCAAATACTATATTCATTCAAACTATACAACACACAATACATTATGAAACAATAAGTAACAACCCTTCAAAACCGATGTTTAAATGGGTGAATAAAAGTAATTAGGTTTCGACTCATTCTTTATATTGTTCTGTGAATCAATGAACTCGTATACTGTCAATATCGATGAATTGATAAACGCAAAATGTTTTATCTATTTACCTTCGTACCAAACACAGTATAACATTATAAAGGCTTTTTGTTGCCTTCTTTTTTTCTTCCTTCTAAATTCGTATATTTGTTATTTTCTACGTTGCTTTGTCCTAAAATTTACTCATCTTTTTTATGTTGTTGCTTTTTCCTAAAAAAAGATATACAAAAATAGAGATATTTCTGAACTACCCACTCAAGAAAGAAAAAAAGACATATAAGTGGCATGAACTTTCTAAGTTGCTAATTATTACATATGGTTATAATTGTTATTGTAGACAACGAGTATATAAGGAGTACTTATATAGATCAATCAAATCATTGTTATAAATTATAATTGTTCATCCACTTTTTGCATTCCAGCCCAAATTAACATTTCGCTAATTTTGGGATCTTACCAATAAAATAGAGTCCGAAACTTAAACGGTACAAAATATTAACAAAAAGTTTTAAAACGGTATATAAAATTTTAATAACCACACCGTAAAAATCGCTGCAGTGCAGAGGGACTTACCTCCCTGAAAAAGTTAAAAGCGATGCCTCAGCAGCGAGGTTTGCAAAATTTTTTTTTGCTTCTTACAAAAAGTCGCGGCTTTGGCAGCGATTTCATTTTATTTTTAATATATATATTATTTGTTTAAAAATAAGGTATATCGCTTCAAGTGCAGCGATTTATAAAAAAAAAAGTATTATAAATCGCTGCCAGGGCAGCGATTCTAATTTTTTTTTTTATAAAAAAATCGCTGCCAGGGCAGCGATTTAAATTTTTTTTTTTTGATTTATTAAAACGCGGTCCAGTACAGCGATTTTTATCCAAATTTTTTTTTATAAATCGCTGTACTGGCAGCGATTTGTAAAGAAGCAAATTTTTTTTATGAAATTTTTTTGTTTTTGCAAAACTCGTTGGGGTGACGGGCAGCAAAAAGCGATTGTCTTTTTAAGTCGCTGACACCTGCAGCGAGGTGTGTACCGGTTGGGTAAGTGATAAAAGGGATATAAAGTTTTGAAATTTTTGTTAATATTTTGTACCCTTTAAGTTTCGAAATCCAATAAAATAGCGAGGGGAATATACTTCTAAGAAAATGAAAGTTTAAATGAAGGGTGTTTATTCAGATTAAATTGAAAAATCTAATTAAATTGATTTATTTTGTTATTTGGTTTGATTTTGAGTTTAAAATTAAGATTTTTTTTACAGTTTTGGATTTTAAAAATAATAGGAGATTTAGTTTTATAATCTTTTTATAAACTTGTTTTTAGTTTTATGTCTTTTACAAGAGTTCTTTATTTTTTTAACACACAATATAATATATTCATAATTCATTTTACGCATGAAAAATCTAAAAAGTACTATTTTGGTATAAGAGATATTCCATCCATTTAAAAATGAATGATTTCCTTTCCTTTTTAATCTGTTTAAAAAAGAATGATTTTTTTTTGTAATAATTTTCCACGTGGCATGTTTAAGACAACAAGATTAAAGAATAATTTTTTATATTTGACATAACTTTAATTTAGAACCACATGATTAAATTTTTTTTTTAAAAACTCCATACCAAGTTAAACTAGACAATTCTTTATAAAACGGAGGGAGTATCATTTTTTTTTAAAAATTAATTCTTTGTTGACTTATTTCATTATGCTTTTATAGGAGAGTAGGAGGTGTTTGGTTATCTAATCATATATATTGCTATCTTATTAGTGATGTTCATTACTTGAATCGTCTGAATTGGCTCAGAAAAAAGTATTAATTTAGTTAAGAGATTTGACATACAACTAACCAAACGGTTATAGGAGTAATAGTGGCTGGTCAGTAAAATTATCTGTTGATTCATCTGTCAGTTTGTTATATGGCACAATCGAAAAATCTTTCTAGTTCAGTATTAATTTAATTACCTAAATTTTCATTTTATTAATAATGATTCGAGTGTTCATCTTAAGTCCTATTTTCTCTTTTTCATTTCCTTTTTTTAATATACTGAAATAACCAAAAACTTAAACTAAAAGTTTCAACCAAAAAGAGCAAATCAAACCCAAATTAAATTTATTTCGTGTAGGTGGGATGTTATTTTACACTACAAAGAAACACCTTAATCGTGAGGGTTTCAAAGTGAAGGTTAGCTACAACCCCCATAAAGGACACGAAAGAAAAGGAGGGGCGAGCGGACGAAAAAGAAAAAGAAAGAGACACAGGGAAAAGCGAGAAAAAAAAGGGAAGGGAAAATAAGGGGGGAAACACCAGCGAGAGCAAAGATGAGGGGGGAGGGGAAAGGAGAAGAGAGAGAGGGGGAAGGGAGGAAGAAGAAACACGCACAACGGGGGGAAAGAGGGAAGGTAAGAAAAAAGACGGGGAAGGGAAGGGAGAAAAGTAGAAAATAAACACAACTTTTGATAACTTCCGAATTACTCTCTCAGTGTCACTCTTCTCTCACCACCACACTCTCTATAGCAGCACTACTCCGTATAAATTATTGGTTGTATTTACTGTTTGTATAGATGCATGGAGGTAAAATTAGGTTAATATTGTTGTATTTATCTTGGAGGAAATATTTGAAATATCAAATTTGAACATGTATTTTGCGATGAATTAGTTTCTTTGTTATAATTGCATTACAAATTTGCGAGAGATTTTGTGTATACCAATTTTAATCTCATTCATGTCGCTCAATATGTGCCTTGTTTCTTTGTAAAATTTGTTGTCTACGTCGATCCTTGTTTATGCTGGAGTAAAGTGTATATAGTTTCTCTTTGTTTAGCTGCTACATATGTCCTCGATCTTCACTTATATCTTTATACTTGTATTCATACATTATATTCTTATAGGTCTCTAATTCACATGTTCTAATAGGTCTTTACAGGAAGTCATTTGGTCCACATGTATTTTGTGGTAGAAGATTTTTGCAGGAAGTCCTTTAGTTCACATGTTTTAATAGGTCTCCATCTTCTGATCTTTGAGTCTGGATGTATTCCTAGGTTGAGATCATATATGATGTTCTCTTATATCTCTATCTTTTAGCATTTTATTTTATGTTTGTGATCCATATTCTCATTGAATTTTGACAACAGTTTTCTCCTTTTAACATTTATTGCTTATGTAAGAACTCCAGTGAGGGTTTTGTTGTGAAATTTCCATCAGAATTTGGTTATGAGTAGCTTGTTGAAATGATCTTTCTCACTTATGTTCTTTAAGGTCCATAGCTCTGTGTCTCCATACAATATGATTTTTGAACATTGTTTAAGTTCTTTTTCAGATTATGGTTTGTCTCGAATCTCAATGGTTGTTTAAATTTTTATGCTTATTTTAGCTCTTTAGCCTACTGTAGTTATCAGGGTCAATTTTATTTTTCTTAGCTACTCGTTAAATTTTATTTTTTTATCTACTCGTTATCTTTAAATTAAATGTCTGGATCAGTTCATTAGTTGTTCATATTTTCAGAATCCATGTAAAACCTTTTTATCTCTGTGTTTGTTTTTCTTATCTACTCGTTATGTTTGAATTAAATGTCTTGATCAGGTCATTAGTTGTTCATATTTTCAGAATCCATGTAAAGCCTTTTTATTTATGTGTTTGTTTTTCTTATCTACTCGTTATGTTTAAATTAAATGTCTTGATCAGTTCATTAGTTGTTCATATTTTCAGAATCCATGTAAAGCCTTTTTATCTATTTGAAAGAAGAAAAAATTTCAAAGGAAGAGGTGCTCCATTGTTGCCAAAAAATGCTCATACTCTGTACTCTGCATATTTTTCTCAATAAATCACTTTCCATATTTATCATAATTCTATTAGAACAGATCAACAACTTATGTCATGAAATCCAACACGTCACGGGAAAGACAAGAAAGAACATATCTTATAAAGAAACAGAGTGTCCCCCATAGTACCTTTAGCTTTTGCAGAAGCCAATATTTGGTTGGAAACAAATATTCACTGAAAATCTTATTCCCTAGCAAGCTTGGTCTATCAGTTCAATAGACTGTTATATTAAAATAAGTTATCAACTGACTTAACCAACACAAGATGTCCTCCCTAGGTTTAGATTAGATCCACTAGGCATAAACCATCCAGTCATAACCTGGGAGTATGCCCTCCTTCTTGTACATTGATATTGAGTTTAAGACTCCTAAATACTTACTATGATATGATAAATTACTCTATTGCCCTAACCATGGTAATATCCTAGACAGAGGAACTAACGGGTTAAACAAGAGAGTAAGAGAATTCAGGGACATAATTTACCATCTCATGATGAATACTAACTGGAGTGACATATTTTCTAGTGATCTGGCTGGTTCATAACTTGAGTTTTCATTTATAGATTCTTAACTTAAGTTAGTCGTTCTATATAAGCAAATGTTTTGACATCATGACTATTGTTGATTGATTTCCTTTGTAGTGAATTTAGGCAACATATTAAAAGGAGTTCAAGAGGCATAAAACCTTCAGTAACAGAGGTCGAAAAGAGAAGGTCCTGTACTTGGAAATCTCATTTAATTCTAAAGAATGATAGTCCAAGTCCTGCTAAATAGGCACCAGGTGGCATGGTTCTTCTCGACTATATTTTTCTCTGCTGTCATTTCATTTATTTTTCTCTATTACAAATGGAAACAAAAAGAAACTCAAAGTGAAAGTTAAAGAAGTGCTAAATTTATCTGGAGAAGATCGTATTGTGATCAACTTTAATTACCAGATTCTCCATTTGGAGAAGCACAACCCCTTCTT
Source organism: Solanum habrochaites (assembly GCA_027704765.1). Taxonomy (NCBI): domain Eukaryota; kingdom Viridiplantae; phylum Streptophyta; class Magnoliopsida; order Solanales; family Solanaceae; genus Solanum; species Solanum habrochaites. Next base: position 18,264,883 of record JAKWJA010002499.1, read on the forward strand.
TCTGTTGTTTTTGTGGAATTTTAGCTGCTGATTCTCCTCCTATGTCAATGCAACCTTGAGCAAAATGGTCAATATGCTATGTTCATACTTGTTGTGAAGGATATTGATTGTATTCAAGTGTTAAGGGAATACATACAGATATATATAGGAGATATGGAAAGATCCTAATCCTAATAGGACTAGGATTAAGGAGTCTAATCCTAATAGAACTAGGTATTAGTACCAGTAAATACTAATCTTATTTTTAGACTATTTAGTTTAATACTATCTGTTATTATCCCCCCTCCAAGCTGGCTGAGCCGGAAGCAACGGAAGCTTTGAACTGCGGTAATGTGCTGTCGGCTAGGGAGAGGCCTGGTGAAAATCAGCCGTTGTTCGCTTCAGTGGGTACATACTGCCATTAGGTATGTGCCGACTGAACTTCATCGTCGAACAAGAGACAATCGGTTATAAACATGCTCATTCGGGTGTGTAGGACGAAATTCGTGGCCACACAGAGGGTTGATGTGTGTTGTCACAATAGAGATCATGAACAGTGTGAGTGGCGCGGAGGTTCGCGAAGAATATATGTGACCCCATTGGCTCACAGCAAGAAAGCAAGGGCGCGATATTCAGCTTTCATTCCGAGACCGAGAGACCTTGGGTTTTTTTTTTGTCCACCAGGTATCAGTTTGGCCCCAAAAAAAATAGAACCCCCCCGATGTAGATTTTCTGTCATTTTTATCAGTTCTGCCCATCTGAATCTGAGAAAACCCCATCTCCAAGTCCCCGTCGAATGAGTAAACACGACCAAGATGCCAAAATGTACTTGAGAATGCGTTTTAGACAATGTAATCATGTTCACTTGGTGGAGCATGCGTCTATCTGCACCAAACTCGGTTGACAGCAAACTTGAATGTCAGGACGGGTATGCCAGATACTGTAGAGCCCCAAATGAGGCTGCGAAAGTGTGTGATATCGGCAAAGGGGTGTCGCTCCCAATCGTAGACAAGAGAACTGCCATTCTGTGTGGGTTGACGGTGCATTTTTTCTTCCAGTTCAGCTTTCTGGCAACAGATCTCGAGCATATTTTGACTGATGAAGAAACAAGCCGCGGCCTGTCCGAGAACCCTCCATTCCCAGAAAATAATGTAACTGGCCAAGGTCCTTCATTTTTAAGGTAGTATCATAGCTCGAGTTAAATCCCTGAATGAGAGAGCAGTATTCCTGTAAATATATCATCTACATCGATAAGAAGAAAGACTGTACGTGTGCTGACTGTCGATAAACAGACTCGTGTCGTGTTAACGCAACACGTGAAGCCGAGTCCCCTGGAGAACATGTTCAGACGTGTGTAACCAGCACGTGGGGCTTGCTTTGAGCCCAACAGAGACTTCTGTTTCTGGAGTTTGCAAACATGTTGAGGGAAGCGGGGATCAACATACCGTGGTTGCGTCATGTAGATAGTTTCCCTCAGCATTCCATGAAGAAAACATTGGAAACATCCAATTGATTGTGAGCCATTGTTTTCGCACCGCGGGTGACAGTACCAGGCGAATGGTTTCCTCCTCCTGCCGAATACAGGACTGAATGTCTCGGATAACAACCATAACTCCTGATTGTAGCCTTTAGCAACCAAACGAGCCTTGTACCTGGAACTACGTGCCATCTGCACTTGTGGTTTAATTTTTGTACACACCCCATTTACACAAGCCGCCACTGGGTTCCGCCCATAGGGCTTAGGTACAAGACCCAAGTTTTCTGATCATCAAAGCTTAAACTCGTCATCCATAGCAATGACGCAATAAGCATTTTTTGAGGCAAAAGTAGGTTTGTTGGCGTTCACTAGTCGGGAGGGGTTGTATTGGTAATATGGTACCTGAAAAGTTTTGGGTTTAAAAGTACCAGGCTTGGCCACGTTTAATGGGAATGAGTATTGGGGTGGCATCACGGGCGGTGGTGATCGAGGGTGGCCGGAAGACCCAAACTGTCGGGCCTGGATGATGTTTGGTAGGGGGTTGGTTCGGGTTGGTTGTGAGTGTGGGGTGGTGGTTTGCGGTTGTATTGTTGGTGACGGTCGAAGGGTGATGAGGGGTGGTTGTGTAGTGAGTTGGAGGTGTGGGAAGGGTGAGGGACCCTGTGAGTATGTTTGGAAAAAGGGGAAGGACGCCAATGCATGATGTATTTGTGGAGGAGGAAATAGACTCGGATGGACTCATTTTCGACAAAATTTGACATGACGAGATAGTAGAGCTTTTATTAGTTGGGGTCACCGAAGCGATAACCTGGGGTAGGATGATAGCCCCAAAAAAATACAAGGACCGGATCGGGGTTTTAAATTTGTGATACTATGAGGGCGTAGCCCAGGTTAGGCAACGACACCCAAAAACGCTGAGATTTGTATAATTGGGAAGTCTTGGTAAAGGAGTTGATAGGGTGATTTGGTTGAGAGGGTGTGACTGGCATTCTGTTAATGAGGTAGTTGCGGTGGCTAGAGCTTCTACCCAAAAGGAGACAGGGAGGATGAGATTAGAGTAGAAGAGTTAACCACCTTTCAATGAGATGGCGATGCTTACTCTCACCACCCCATTACTGTTCGGGAGTGTATGGACATCAGGTTTTGACTTTATAATTCCCAGGATTGCAGAAACGGCCAAGATGTGATTGTACATTTTCCTTTCCATTGTCACTTCGAAAAATTTTAACTAGAATTGAATGTGTTTTGTCACCATTTTTCAACATTGACAAAGGTGTGGTGTATGCCTGTGATTTGGGTGTTTAGTTGGTACAACCAAGTGTCTTTTGTAAAATCATCCACAAAACAAATATAATCGCGGAAAACCAAGCAAATGCAAGAACAACAGTAGAACCCCATCTAGGTCCAGATGATAAGTTGAAACAGGTGGCAGTTGTAACCTTCTCAATAAAGTAAAGAGGGGGGTAATTTATAGATTTTAACAATGACCAGGAGTCACAATTGTTTCATGAATGGAAGAAAAACCTCATTGAACATTAAAGAATTTATTATTTGAGTATACGGGTGACCACACTGTGCCACACACAGACTGTGGTCCTCATGCCGAACGACCACGGAGCCACAGAACTCTTTCTGGAAAAACCTGGGTGGGCCGACAACTTTGCCATGGGGGAGGGGGGGGGGGAGGAAGAACGCTACAGAACCATGCTCACAGGGTGCCCTGAAAAATCACACCCTCTTGGGTAGTATTGTCTAGGATCTGAAAATCATTAAGTGAACAAGAGTGAGCAATTATTGTCCTTGTGTGATTGGGAACTGAAAGGATATGGTTTTAATAGAAGGCGTTGGTAAGGTTACCTAGTGAAAGTAGCGTGGGGTTTGTAATGGTACCCGTGCAGTGTGAGAAACATTAAGGGACTCACCGTGCAACATCATACCATTGGAGCCATGATATCGATTTGGCGGCTTTAAGTCTGGATAGATCAGAAGTCGTGCATGTTGGCCCCAGTTAAATCCAACATCCATTAAAAGATGGCCGGCTTGAGATGCATACTTGGCATCGATTATCACTATTGCCGGCTCTCCTCATACCGAAAGCGCAACGACCGCGGTGTGTCCTGTTTTCTCTGACAGATTTGACAAGTTGGACGATCCCGCTCGTAGTGCCACTGCCCAGCCGCTAGAAGATGACTGCCGCGCCGCTGCCAAGGAGTGCAAGCTGTTTACTGCCGTGCTGCTGACCGGCCGTACGGCGTCACGACTGCCCTGCCGACCGCTCCGCGCGGCCCGCGGCTCCGCTTGTTTCTTCTTCTTCGTAGCCCGTCCGCCCACTCCCCCCGCGTAGTTCGGCCTTTCGGTGAGGGCGGTGCGGCCGGCTCCATAACAGCGGTCTTGAGAAGAAGTTTGCCTCTCCAGATTCACGTTGATTCTTCACTTTAAAAAGCCACGAGGAGAGAGTATCCAGGTTAACGGCGTTTTGGACTATCGACGCCGCATGTTTAATGGAGTAGTAAGTTGATGGGAGCCCCCGAACGACGCAACAGACAATCTTTTTTGAGAATGATTTCGTTCACAGTGTCGAGGGCTGTGAATGATGTGAGACCGCGTCTAAATACTCCGCCATATTTTTCGTGCCTTGTGTAATTGTGTGGCCGATCAAGCAGTGGAAAAATATGAGAGTGGGCACTTGATGCATAGCGTGTTGCAGGGCCGTCCATAGTCTAAGCATTGTGTAGGCGGACGTGTTTCTGAACCGTGGGAGAGATGACCGCAATCAACATGAGTCGGATCTGGCCATCCACGGCTTTCCGTCGGCATGGGCCGGAATGGTTTTTTCGTTTGTCCGTGCGGTGATTACTTGCCCGGCGGCGGTTTCTGTCTCCATCTACATAATTTTGAGAAGGTATTGCCTCCAGGCTGTAAGAACGGGGGATTTTCCTTTGGTAATTTATGTCTGATGAATTTTTTTGGGAATAGGCATGAGATGCCTGAGAAGTAGTTTAACGCCAGAAGAGAGTGAATCAAAGGATCCACCTCTTGTCATGGCTGCCGCCGCCCAAGCGAAAGGAGGTGAACGATCGTGCCCTAAAGAGAGAAAAAAACCTAGAGAAAAGTAAATCTAGTTTTCTGGCTCTTGAATACATGAAGGAATTTGTTGTATTCACGTGTTAGGTAATACATTAGCAGATATATATAGGAGATAGAGGAAGGAGACTATACTCCTAATAGGACTAGGACTTAAGGAGTACTAATCCTAATAGGATAGGATATACACCGTAATACTAATATTATTTTATAACCTATTTATTTAATACTATCTGTTATTACTTTGATTGGGTATTTGATCAAATTATAGCTGGTATAAACTCTATATTTTAACTATTATACATATAATCTTTGCTTGGACCTTTATCTTAGGATTTAATATATAAGCTAACCAATGTTTATTCTTGAAGCCTCAATTCTTTTTACAAATAAACGACTTAGTTGCACGACGATATGTTTATAATAGTATCTCGAAGAAGTGGAGTGCAAATAGGCTAGACATATGGAAAGTGTCTAGTAATCCACTTAAGAGCAAACTCAGATTATGGATAATGTTCCACTTCTTATGTTGATTATCATTATAAAAACAAACACATGTATATATTTTTAATTGGTTCAACTGGTATGTGTAGTTATTTAATTATTTTTAATTGAATATCATGTATCTTTTTGTAAGGAATAGTGCAACAGAAATGCTGAAAATTGACAGAAACAAATCATTCCACACACATGTGGATTCAAAGCTAACTCTAGAAGAAGGACAGATATGGTTAAGAATTAAGTTCATTTCATTTAACTTTAGTTATAAATTAACTTATTGTATAATTATTTAGATTAGTTCAGTTATTCCGAGTTGATTATTTTTTGACTGAGACTGGTCAAATACCTGGACGAGCACAACTTTATCTTGCTACTCATAAAAATGCAAATGGAGCATATGTAAATGAAGCAACAAAAGTTATATGTGTAAGTTTTTTAAGGGGAAAATAGCACTCCGATTCCTATGTTGTTTCAAGTCAGTCTCTTTTAAGCCAAGTAGTATTTGCTGAATCTCTTATTTGATTTAAACCGGAGCTACTCTATTCATGTTTTCACCATTGCTAATATTTATTCAAATTATTTTGATGGTGCATCTTTAGTAACTTTTTGGTTTCTTTTTGTATATTATTCACCTATGAAAAAGTTATTGAATTTGAAGAAAGAAAGAGTTTACAGTATCTTTGGATTAGTTTGTTCTCTTTCTTTATACCCTTTCGTTTGCCTAACACTCTCCCCGAAAACAAAGTATGTCAACAAGTTTAACTAGCTCTTCATGCTACATATGTTGACAATTCTGATCGTGAATAATAATTGATCTAAAACATTTTAAGGTTACATATTGAGGATATATTAAGTTGCACAGGTCCTTTACAATGCATTGATTTTGGAGGATTCGACGTACTTGTATTTTATTGAACACTATGTCTTTGTGTCTGTCACTTGTGATTAGACTAGGCTGGTTGTAGCTATGTAGAATTTACCACATAGATTTTGATCATTTTCATATCAAAAGCAAGACTGCTTTCGCTGGTATATTATACAATGAAAACCTTGATACTTTTGCCTAATTAATGAAGTTAAATACGTATGTTGTTGTATTAACTTCAAAATTATCTTATCAAAGTCTTGATTTATTCTCATTAAGCAGCAAGTTGAGTTTATTACATCTTACAAAACTGATCACTACTCATTTTGAATATTTGGGCTGGAGTTTTAGATTGATATACATGTATTTGATTTTAAGTGAGGTAACCAAAATCTGGAAGAAACTGTAACGTATTATAAAACTATAGTCTTTGTGATTTTTTTTTCTAGGGAATCAATTGTTCTAATGACAATACATTACTGCATAACATGTAGGTCGTTAATTAGATAACTAAGTGTGTATTATAATTAGATGTAATACATCTCTATTCTCGACTATTTTTTAATATTTTGATAATGTATTTTATGTATGTACTATATTCAGGAAAAAATTCAGTAGACTTTGAGTCAAATCACTATGGATGAGCCTGTAGTATCACTAGATGATGCAGTTGGTAAAGTGCTAGGAAAAGAGAACTCTGGAAGGGAAAGGTGTTTGGGATTAGAAGTTGTACCCACTAGAGTTTTTAACCAAGCAAAACCTCGATTCAGTGGTATGAATATTGTCAAGGGTTTCATGTTCATCCAATTTCCAAGAGAACTACGAAAACTTGTTCAATGCTCACAATCAAATGATGGCTGCTTTCAAGTCATATATGATTATGAAGAAGGGAAATTACCAGAACAATTTGAGGGGTTATTTACTTCTCCTCCTACAATGGTAAATATAACTTTTACATTCTCTTTTTGAATAAATATAACATACTTGATGATGTATGTCATTATTGTAATACATTCTTGTCAACTAACATGTCTCGATGTTTAACTATGTCACGCCCCGAGCTATCTCCGAGATGCAGACACAGAACTTAGGACCACAAGTGATCCCAAACTAACCCTGCTGGCATGATCATGAGCATACTAAAGGTAATAAACTGAATGTGAAAGCTAAATTATAATTTAAACTTAAAAGATGGGGAATATCCATATTCTATAACTGAGATAAATGAAATACTGATAATTTTAATATAAAGAAGTTATTAACTCAATACTAAGCTGAAACTAACTGCGATAAATAGCCGCTAACTGACTAGAAATGATGACCGAGCCCCACAATCTAGAAAACACTTAAAATAAAATGGCTAAAAGACCTACAATAAACTCTGACTATTGTCCTCGGGAAAGAGGACTCCACCACTGGATTTGCTAACTGGAGATCAGAAATCGATGCTAAGCGCGATCTAGATGCTGATAGACCTGAACCTACATCACGAGAAGTTCGCGCATGTATGCGTCAATACTGAATGTACTGAGCAATGTGGGATATGTAAAGCTGAAATAAAACATACTGAACAAGCAATAAAAGCGAAATATAGTAATCTAAAAATGACTACTGAATTCTGAGCAAACTGGATGTAGTGACCAACTTGAAAACATGCTATATAAATATAACATGATATGTAAATATGGTCATGCAAGAGAGTCGACTGACAACTTTGGGATCTACTAATAACGATACTAAAACTACTGCTCTAATGTTGGAGTCGATGTATACGCCCATCGATTAGGACAATATCCATGCCAGATGTATAAAAAATACTACTGCCATGCCCAATCTAGATCATCAATGGACCGGCACTGGTCCTCCGTGGTCTGTCATAAGAGTTTGTTGAATGGGGTATTTATTAACGGACACAAACTACGGATTGTAGTCTCACCTACGGACCGTTGGTCCGTTCGTCGTTCGACACTTAGTCAAATCTTCTGGGCTGATTTTTTGGAGGCTTCAAACTCAAACGACGGATGCACAGTACCGGCCGTAGATTAGACTACGGTTCGTCGATGGTAACCTTCGGTATCACCTGTAGATTTCTGAAAAGTTGATTTCTTGTCTATTTTAGAAATCCAATGTTTTACTTATCTCCTCTTGGGAACATCTCGTCCTCGAATGAAGACTAAACTAGCTGAATAGAGGAGAGATATGCAATCCTACGACAAACAACTGAGAACTGAGTTTCTGCGAATGAGTTTTGAGACATGCAAATACGCTGACAAAATTCAAGTACAAACTGAGGGAACATGATTCTAATACTGAATTCACGCATGAATGACCGAAAAACTGAAGAGGAATTATTACATCAAGTTGGAGTGGAATCGGAAGGAAAGAGATGAGACTTAGCTTTCATGGCTGCTTCTTTTTCCCAAGTAGCTCCCTCTACGGACTGACTTCGCCACAAAACCTTGACTGAAACGACTTCTTTTTTTCTAAATGTTCTATCCTGAGGATGAAGAATATCAACTGGTACATCCTAATAGGAAACACTATCTTTCACCGCCACTCTCTAATGGCACTACAGAGGCTAGATCACCCACACACTTCTTCAAGAGTGAGATGTGGAAGACCAGAACTCATATTCCACATTGCCAACCCTTTTCAAGATCTTGTAAGGGCCTACAAATCTAGCAACCGATCTTTCCTTTCTTGACAAATCTCATCACCCTTTTCATACGTGACACTTTCAGGTAAACCGAATCATCAACTTGGAACTCTAGTTCCCTTCTCCTTACATCTGCATAAGATTTCTGATGACTTTGGGTCGTCTTATCTAATACTCTACTGAGTTGAACTTCTCTTCATAGTAACAAGGACTGAATTAGCCCTATCAAAACTGCTTCATCCTATTTCCAAACCACCACCAGGTGATCTACATCTACGCCCATACAACGCTCCATAAGGGCCATTTGAATGCTTGAATGGTAGCTATTTTCGTATCGAACTCAATCCTAGGAAGGTGATCATCCCAACTACCCTTGACTCATCAGACAAGCCCGCAACATATCCTCTAGGGTTCCAAATGGTACACTCTGCCTGTCCCTTCCCTTGTGGTCATATGAATTTTGTGCTAAAGGTTAAACTTGAGGAACAAGACCCTTCTGAAATGACTTGCAGAATGATAGGTAACTGAGGACCTTTATTTGAGATAATAGACAAAGGAACCCCATGAGACCTCACAATTTCATTAATGTAAAGCTTGGCATAGTCCTCTGCCGAATTTGTAGTCTTGACTGCTAAAAAGTGAGAAGACTTAGTCATCCTATCAACAATCACCCAAATTGAGTCATGCTGTCTACGAGTACGAGGTAAACCTGTGATGAAATCCATATTGATCACATCCCACTTCAAAGTAGAAATATCGATATCTCGAGTCATACCTACTAGTTTTTTTATGTTTTACCTTGACTTGCTGGCAATTGGGGCACTTACTCACAAAATTTGCTATATCCCTCTTCATGCCATTTAACCAATAGACTTCGCGCAGATCACTGTACATCTTAGTGGCACCTGGGTGAATAGAATATCTGGAGTTATGAGCTTCTGCAAGGATATGATTTCTCAAACCCACATCATGAATACAATCTACTCTGGTAGCGAAGTACACCATCTCCCCCTTTGGAGAAAACCTCCACTATCTAATTGTGGACTACACCCTTAAGTTCAAGCAAGATTGGATCACTGTCTTGCTTTTCTTAATCTCCACTACCAAAGAATTCACACCATTTTCTGATATGATCCTAAGGCGAACTCCTAAGTGAGCAAGCCGGTGAACATCCTTCACTAGCTCCTTCCTTTTTTCTCAACATGGCTACACTAGACATAGATAATCCGCTAAGAGCATCGGCTACTACATTCACCTTACAAGGATGATAATGCACCCTCATATCATAATCCATCTCCTCAGGACGAGATTCAAATCTGTCTGGGTAAACACATTACTGAAGGTCTCTTATGATCGGTGAACACATCCTAAATGAAAACATCTAAGTGTGTCTCATGTCTTGAGTGACAAACACCACTGCTGCAAGTCGAGGTCATGAGTTGGATAGTTTTCTAATGCACCTTAAGCTTACTAGAGGCATTAATATAATAACCTTATATCTTTGCATCCATACCAAACAAGGCAACTCTGGATCATCGCAATAGATTCCATAACCATTGAACCCTCTGATTTTAGAGTCAAGACAGGAGCTGTAGCAAATCTAGTTTTCAATTATGCTAAATTTTCTCACAATCATTTGACCATTGGAACTTGACCACTTCTGAGTTCAACCTAGTCATTGGTGAGGCATGGACTGAAAAATCCTTCCACGAAACCTCTTTGTAAAACTTGCTAGACTAAGAAACTTGATATATGTGTTGAGGTAGGTTCTTGGGCCATTGTTTCACTGCTTTTATCTTTGTGAAGATACCCCGCGGATCCATTGCACTGATACATATGACCAAGGAAAGCAAAGATTGCAACCAAAACCCACATTTACTAACTTAGCGATAATGGCGATCTTGAGAGTCTGCAGAACAACTCTCAAAATGACTGCATGTTCTTCCTCATCCTAGAGTAGTGTAAATGAGGATACTCATCAATGAAAACGATAACGACCATACAGAGTTCTGAAGTCTGTTATCGGAATGTCACTATCTCTGACTCTGAGCTAATGATAACCCTGATGTTGGTCAAAAAAGTCATAATTCCTGGGGATGGGATACTTAATCTTGATGCTGACCTTGTTCAACTGTCTATAGTCAATTCACATTCTGAGAGAACTATCTTTCTTCTTTACGAACAACACTGGTTCACTCCATTGTGAAACACTAGGTCTGATGAAGCCCTATCTAGAAGGTCTTTCAACTCCTTAAGCTCTATTAGAGCCTTTCTATAAGAAGGAATATTAATAGGCTGGGTATCTGGAAGAAGATCAATTCCAAAGTTGATTTCCCTATTGGAAAGGACTCCGAGAGAAGAGAAGCTCTTTTTGAAAACTCTTAGACTGGAACTGACTCAAAGGGAGTTGGGTTCAGCGGGTTAGAGCCTTAACCCAAACTAGTGATGAGATAAAACTTAAAGATTATCTTTTTGCCTTAGGTAAGAATAAATCGACCCAAACGCTAAAGCTACTTACCCTTCCATTATAAGATTGGTTCTATGGACAATGAAAATGGAACACCTGTTCTACAATCGACTGAGGCATAACAGGAATGGAACCAATCCATGAGAATTCCATCGAATTTTACTATTTCAACATTACAAGATTGGCTGAGGGGACTTTTTGAAGAGACCGTGATGGGAAATTTCTGTTATACCCGTCTAGCTAAAAATGGGGTCACCGACTGGAGTTGAGACTGAGAAAGGTTTGAGAGAGTTTCTGGAATAACTAAATTGGGCTATGTAAAAAAGGGGGAGTTTACAAAGAAAGAGTTATCCCCTGATCAACAATGCATAAATATCAAGGTCAAAGACTCGTGCGAAACAGTGACTACATCAGGAGAAATTATGCTCCTGGTGAGTCTGAAGAGCATACCAACCTGTTCTGGGACCACTGACAGACATTGTACAAGATGAGTTACCCGGATGATTGGGGTGACTTGTGGTGGTGCCTGATGAGCGGGTTGTTGACTGAGTTCTACCATTACCACCTCTTGACCCTGTCTAGAAGGCAACTCAACCTTGTGCCAGATCTGGACCGCACCCACCAAAACATCCTTCATTTCCTGCGAGACACTCGCCCGGGATGTCTTACCACACTTTAGGTAAAATGGGGTAAGTCTTGGTGCCTGAATGAAACACTTCCCTGAGAACTTCAGAGGCATGGTGTTTAACCTTCTGGTCATACCATTCTTGAAGGTGGAACCACTAGCCGATAAGAGGCTGGAGCTAAAAACTTTTTGCTGACTCGGTGAGACGGCTTCCACCATCTAATTTCTCTGAAATAGTCCATAGTTCATATTCCTAGCCTTCTATTCTCCTTAGACTAGTCACTAAGGATTATCACCCACAACCTGCTGAAGCATGAGTCCTAAGACAACTAGAGAGTCGTTCTCAAAGTAACATGAACTCTGCACGTAGTTTTCATTAATCCGACCACTCATTACAAGGAAACTTAGTCATAGTTATCAAGACCTGAGTCAGCAACCATGTGAGGAGCATACCTAGAGAGTTTTTTTAAACTTTATCCCATGCTCTTGGACCGTCATGTTTCCTTGCCTCAAGTTCATGAATTACTTAGCCTTTCCTTCTCTCAACTCTATTCAGAAAAACCTGTCCGGAAAGGTCTCGCTAAAGCAATCCCAAGTAATAGGAGCTATATTTGTACCCCTATTTTCCTTCCAGTGAGTGTACGAGATATAAGCAAACATCCTTCAACTGGTATGATGCAAACTCAACCCGATAATTCCTAGTGACTTGCGTTACCTCAAAGATCTTATTGATCTCATCTAAGATATTCTGAGGATCCTCATTAGTTTGTGATCCTACGAACTCAGGAAGATTCATCCTAACAAAGTCACGAACCCTTGCTGCTGTTGATCCACCATTTGTATGCACAGAGCATGAACCCGATTGTTCTAGTTGGTCATTCTCTAAGTCAACATTTGTATGAAATTCCTCAACTCAACATTGGATACTTCCTGATCTGGAACTGGAGGAGTTTCGTTTGAATTCCTGGCATTCACATTCCTAGAGTTAGCTCTACGAAGAGGCATGATCTGAAATGTAGAATGTCGAGTTAGAATGGAATTAGATCATACCTTACTGATATGCCATGGTTTCACGGTATTTTTAATGCGTTTTCCTTAAGTTTAGTGTATCCAAAAGCCTTTTTGAATTAATTTTTATATAAGTTTTTCTTTATTTGCAGGAAATCTGTCTAAATCTAAAAGATGGAATGCAGAGTTTTTGAGCAAGAATGCAGAAACCCTCCCCCCCAGTAACCTACGGAGATGGTAACGGTCGTTGTGCCCGTGCGGTCTATAGGTGGCAATTGTAGTGGATGTGAAGGAATATGGAAGTATGACCAATGTGGGTTACGAAATTGGCGCCGTGACAGAACAGTCGTAGCAAGGACGGTACGTCATGAAGATCAGCGAAGTTAGTCCGAAGAGTAGTACTTGAATTCCAAGAGTCAAGTGTTATGGACACGAATTTCCGACGGACAGTTGTGCTGCATTCTGTGACGTTTTGTCATACCTGCCGCGCTTTTGCCGTCGAGGGTAATTGAAGAGAGTAATAGAAGAAATTGCATTAAGTATGGGACGACGGAGTCCATGACAGCCGTGTGCCACGACGATCCGTGCGAGGTCCGTCGACCCCGACCGCGTTTTGACAGATTTCCAGCAAATAAAGTACTTATAATTACATTTTTATTTTTATTAAATAGCAAAAAACCCCATTTTTGGGTAGAACTCTTGCATTATTTTTAGACTCGTTATTAGACACTATTGGTTATTGAGCTTCTTTGTGGATTAGATTTCGGTGATATTGTACCAATTTTGGAGAATTTTACTTTGCAGTTAATTTTAGTAATTGCGCTGTTGGTGATTTTGGTTGATTAATTCAGGGAACTTTGGATTTTAGTCTTTTCATTGATGTAAGTGCATGAATTCTTATGATACATATTTGAATATGTGATTATGACTATGGTGTAACAAACGCCATAACTAGGGTTGAGGCCAACCATAGGTGAATAATGAGGTAAAACCTAAACGAAAATAAAATTCAGAATAGTGTCTTGCATGTATTGCTAATTTTTTCGTTCTTAGCAGTCTTTTTAACGGATGCCAACATTAGAACTCTCCTTAATGCTTACTTGCCGTACCAAGGACGTAGATAATAGGAAACGAATTATCAACATAGATTTAGTGTATACTATCATAGGATAGTATTGATTGGTACGAGGTAATTACACTTAGTCAAATATCAAATACGATGCTTAATATGAGGTAAAAGTAGGGGGTAGTTTATAGCAACACACCGTACCGGACCCAAGGTGCCCCGGAGTGGGAAACTTTCTAGATGCCGGACCAAAGGATTTAGAACTGCATAACTTATCACATGCATGAAGACTAGGAAATAATGGTTATAGTTAGAATATGAAGTATGAACCTGTGGGGAACACGTAAACCCTTAGTTACTTTTATCATTTTTTTTCTTTTCAAGGAAGTAAATTGACTGAAACAATAGTAAATAATGAGATGGAATTAGTCTACTACAACTATTTCCTCGGGGGAACGATCCCAACCTCAGTAGTTGGGTTTTTTATTGACACGCCGCTTATTCTTATTTGAGAAGTAAGTTTGGCGTATCAAATTTTGGTGCCGCGCCAGGGTGGAAAGTAGCTTTTTGATTAACTTAAAATTATATATAGTATTGTCGATATTTTCTGATTTTACGTTGTTTTATTATTTGGATTCTTGCAGAACCATCTTCCTTTTATGCCAAAATTACACGGAAGAGGAAGAGAAAGAGAAATCCTTATTTCCCTATGATCCACGAATAGAGCTTTAAACTACGAAACAATGACTCGAAACTGGGGAATTAATGATGTTGATCCTAAAACCGAACTACAGCTCCGGTTATGTTCATGTTCCGTTGTTACCGTGCTCCGGGTGGAAAACGAACAGAGGGGAACAATCCCGCTCCACGGCCCAAGAATACTATAGAGGCTATGACCATAAGCCGACTCTGGTATGGACAACTGTGTTGCCCCCTCTACATACAGGCCACACCTGTGTGGTAAATAGTAGCTTGATGCAAATGCTCACTGCCAGAGGTTTGTTTTAGGGCTACCTTCAAGGACCCCCCCCCACATGCCCATATAAGCGAAGTAAGGGCAGGTGTAAAAAACACGTGTCGGGACGATGAATTGGACTTGGATGTAATAGGGACTCAAGAGTGTTTCCTCTCTATTGACGGGAGAGTTTTCTTTATGTGTTCACTGGCCCCCGTATAAATCAATTTCCTTGGAACCAACTACAGGGACGTTTTCTTAGCACGTTCACACGGTGCTCAGAGGACAAACTAAACCACAAAGACAGAGTGAACAACTTTGTGTCACTACCCGGAGCAGTCAATTAGTAGAAATATCGGCCATAGTTTTATAACAATGTTGAAACAAATTTCGTCAATGTCCCTTGGTAGAAGCTCTAGAACCAAATACCCGGTTTATGCCAAGTTTGTGGAATGGTATGGTACAAAGAAAAAGATCGGTCCATCACTTTCGAGGATGATGATAGCATGACAGCAGTTGTATTTTTAGTGATTGCCTACAAAGATTGCTCGTACAAAAGAAAAGAAGTCCGGGTGCATTCACTATTCCTTGTAACAGTCAGGTCATCTTGCATTTGCGGAAGCATTATGTGATCTGGGGCAAGCCAATAAATTATGCCTCTTGATTTACAAGAAGTTGGCGTTTGGGGTCCCAATCCCACTGCGCTGGAGACTTACTAATGGCGATCAAACAGTGAAAAGGCCTATAGGGGTACTCCACGACTTGTAAGTAAAAGTGGAGTCGTTCAAATCCTAGAGATTTGTTATTCTTGTGTGAAGTCGATTTGAAGTTGCTTATATTCTTGGGAGGCCATTCATTGCTAAGTGTAGGCCTTAGTTGTAGGAAAAGAGGAAAAGATGAATTTTGGTTGAACAATGAAGAAGCGACTTCAAAATTTGGTAGGGTACATAAAGCAGATGGTGATACTCCAAAGGTATCTGCCATATTCTAAAAGAACAGTGAAGAAAGAAGCCATCCTACAGAGTGACAAACGAGAGTTATGATGGGGGATTTTGTGGTTTTATACGATTATAGGTCGCGTTGGTTCAGGGAAAGCTCAAGCGAAATGGACTGATTGCCCCTACTTGATTACCTAACTACTCCCTCAGGAGCATTTGTGTCGAAAACCAAGGAGGGTGAGTAGTTTAAGTCAATGGACGACGAATGAAACCCTTAGTTTGGGCATTGCTGAGTCCGGAGGAAATGAAGGATCAAGGCATACATTTTGATGAAGGCTGAGTATCAAGTGTCCTAAGTCAGCCGCGAGCGTTAAACTCAGATGACTTGTTGGCGAGGCAAACCCAATACTATAGTTTTTCTTTTTTAGTGAAGGTAGCATTTTCTATAAGGGGTTTTGAATTTTTGCAGTCACATCACCAGGAATTTTGACAGAAAAAAACTCGAACAGTCACTGACGGAGAAATCGAGGATCATCATGCATATGATGGACCGTGCATGAATAAATCGGCCTGGTACGTCTTTATGTTATTTTCAAAACTAGCGGCAAAACACGATGGAACAAACGACGGTCCATCGCAACCTGCGACGGACCATCATGGGAACTGTCGCATTCATTAAGAAAGTACCCGAATCGAACTACGTGTATTGGCGGTTGTAAAAAAAGGCGGCACACAGGGGAAAAACCCCCACCCCCGGCAGCGTCACCCAGCGGCCAGCGGGCGGCCAGGGCCCGCCATGGGAACGGCCAAGTTCATAAACCCCCTCTCTTCAACGATCATTTTCCCAAATCCCCAATTCCTAAAAATTTTACTATATACTAGTCGAAGTCTGCTGTGGTTCTCCTATCGACACAAAGTACATTCCTCGCTTGTTTTTTATAGTCTCCAGGGTATGGGTCTCTGTTTCTACCCATTTACTTTCAATTTTTTTTGATCAATTCAGTAATACACCTAGTTCTTATTGATGGGTTGTTAATTCTTTAAACAAAATTCTGTTGACCTAGGTTGAGAATCCTCAAAATTGCCGTCTTTAAAACTCAGAAATAAGGGGCTGTAGCATTGCTAGTTTGCTTGTATTGGTTAGACAAAGTGTAGGCTAAAAACTAACAATTCCATTTGGGTCAAGGGGATGAATGGGGCATCCCCAGTTCTATAACTTAATGGACCAAAACGAGACCCCGGGATGACGGAACCGTCAACAACACGAAAGACGTCATGGGGTCCGTCCCAACATCCCTAACCACCCCACTGTCAAATTTTCTCACAGTGTCCACCAACGGAAACTATGCGACGGACCATCGTGTCCCACGACGGTAACCGTCCTGCACAACTGTTCTGGTTGTCAGAGACCCCTATTCCTAAAGTCTATAACTTTTTTCTACAGTGTCCTCCAACGGGACACATGCGACAGGACAGTCATTACCAACGAATGGTCAGTCCTGCAAATACCGTATGACGGTCACACCGACACTATCCAAGTGTCTCTCACTTTTTCTAAGGTCCTCCAACGGGAGTGGGATAAATGGAAAGTTAGTGCTAGGGTGAAGTGAGTAGCCCAATTCCCACTATACTCTTTTGGGTTTATTGCTGTTTTCTTTTCCCCCAATGAGGGACTGCTTATTTTTTCTGTTGAACGGAATGTCATAATCTTGTGCTACATAGTATATTCTCAAAAGCATGATGGCTAAAATGATTTCTGATTTATTAAAATGAAAATGATGATGGAATAGGCATAGTAAATTGATTGATAAATGTTGTGGCTCTAAGAATGACATAGAGGGACACCACTGCATGACCCTAAGGTCTAAAATTAAACTAGGGGTGTGGATAATCTGGTAGAGTAACTGGGATGGCAAGTGAGTGTGAGGAAGATTGAATAGTACACTATTTGTACTGAGCTAGAACTTGCCTGGTTAGTCTGCTAAAAGTAAGTTGTTAATAGACAATTAGGGAAAGAATCATAGGCCCTTGTTCAATATGCCCTTTTTAGCCTAAATTAAAGAAAACCACAATGAAATTATCCTTCTTTGATCCAATAATTTGAGCTTATAACTAGACCGTTCTTTTTCACCCCAAACTGATTTTTTCTGCGAATAATGTGTGGCCCCTGGTCCCTCCTGGAATTGCACCTCAAATTCTGCCAAAAGCATAAGTTGAGGGTGGCTAATGTAGTTAAACAACCCTTTTTATGGTGCCCATGACCCAAACTTTGGGTATTGTACTTTGACTCATGGCAAAGCCATGAAGTGGGGTTGTTTATGGGGAATGCTTGGAAAGTCGGTGTTGAAAGAACAAAGAGGAGAGAAAGAAAAAAAGTAGTTTTAAAGAATGACTCAAGAATCAGTTGAAAGAAAGTGAAAAAAAATAAATTAAAAATACAAGAAATTACAAGCAAGAAAAGAAGAGAGTCACTTACACAACATGAAGAAAGAAAGAAGAAGGGGAAAATAGCAAGGTGAAAAATATGAGAAAATGGGCGAAATAAATGATAAAAAAGTGGTATGTTTAGCCATATGTCAGGAGGGGCAAAAAGGTCACTAAGTAACTAAATATACCTACAGAACCGAAGCAGATGTTAAGAGCTAAAAAAAAAGTCCTATCGTGACTTAAGGTGAATAGCGAACTAGAGCAGTGAACATAAGGGAAAAACTTATGGCATACGTATGAATGAGTGTGAATTTGTTCTGAGAGTGAGTGTTACAAAAGTAATCCTATACTAAAAAAATGAAAATTCATTGTGTGAAAACTGAGGATATTGTTTGACGTGAGGAGGACACTAGTTGCAATACTGAAAATATTAGCACCTCGGTGAGAAATCTAAGAGGATAGATATTAGTGATGGTAAGTCTGTGTGTCATGGTTGATTCCACATAATCAAGCTTATAGTGATAGCATGCATAAAATTAGATGAGACTGATCGGGATTGATGTCCAAATGAATGCGAAAGCAATTAACAGGGATACTACTGTACAAAAGATTTGATGGAGTCATAGTGCGGCGCTCGAGGACAACAACAAATTCAGTGAGGGTGTTTGATATACCGTGGTGTCACGGATTTTATAATGTTTTCCGTAAGTTTAGTGATGTCCAAACGCATTTTGTATAATTTTTATATAAGTTTCTCTCTATTTGCCAGGAAATCGGTCCTAAAAGAGGAAGCAAAGGTTTTGAGCAAAAGAAATGCAGACAAAATATCACCTACGGAGCTTGGACGGTCCGTCGTGCGGGGGGTGGTGATGGTTCTGTAGGTGGCAATCGTAGTGCAGTTTTGTAAGGAGATGGGGAATTATGACCATATGTGGGGTTTACGGAATGCGTGACAGGACCGGTCGTAGCCATGAAGGTTCATCCTGCTGGTTTCGTCAGAAGATCAGAGAAGTAGGTCCCGTGACCCAAATTCCACAGAGTTCAAGGGTATAGGAAAGGATACCCCCGATGGACCGTTGTGCTTGTGACGATCCTTCATTACCTGCCGTCGAGGGTAATGAAGAGAACAGCAGAAGAAAATTGCATAAGTATGGAGTCAAAGAAGTCCATGACGGCCCGTGTGACCACGAAGATCGTTCACGAGGGGTCGTCGACCAGCTGGTTGTGACATATTCCAGCAAATAGAGCAATTTAATTAGGTTTTATTTTATAAAATAGTTCGAAAGAAAACCTCATTTGGGGTCAATCTTGATTATTTTTAGACTTTTTGTTAGAATCTTTGGTTATTTGAGCTTCCTTTGTGGATTCAAGTTTGGTGAATTATTGTACACTTCGGAGAATCTTTACTATTCCCAAATTAATTTCAGTTAATGATGTTGGTGATTTTTGTTGATTAATCAAGGAACTTCTAGATTTTATTCTTTCTCATTGAAGAGTCGTGCACTAATTCTTATATTTACATATTTGAATATGTGCATCTATGACTATGGGGAACTAAACTCAAACTAGGGTGTTGGACCCGATAGGTGCAATATGAGGTAAAAACTAACTAAAATAACCATTCTAGAATAGTGTCTGCCATGATGATTAATTCTTTCGGTTAGGGTCTTTGAACGGAGGACAAAAGTTAGTATCGCCTTAATGCTATTGCAAGACCAAGGAGGTAGATAATAGGAAAAGAATTAACAGCATTAGATTAGTGTATACGATCAATTGGCTAGTATTGATTATACGAGGGGTAATAACTTAGTAAATATCGAAATACGATGCTTAATAGGAGGGTTAAACGTAAGGGTTAGATAGCACCCACACGTAGCCGGACCCAAGGGTTGCGGAGTGAAATTTCTAGATGCGGACCAAGGGATTTAGAAAATTACATAACTATCACTTTGCATGCAGATAACTAGAAAGAATTGTTATAGTTCGAATTATAAGTTATGACACATGGGGGAACACGTAAACCCTAGTTACTTTTACTAATTGATAAACTCCAACATTTGAAGATTCGTTAGTTGTTCCTTTAATTTCGCTAGTTTTCATTTAGTTAGAAATAGGAAAACCCCCCTATTTTAATTTTTTGCTTTCCAAAGAAGTAATTGACTGAACACTAGTTGTTTTGGTATAATAGATGAAAGTAAAGTCTAGCTATTTTCCTGTGGGAACGATCACCAACCTCATTAGTGGGTTATTACGTGCAGAGCCCGCTTTACTTCTTATTGAGAAGTAAAGTTGAGGGTATCACTACGCACGATAAGATTAACAAGAAAGTGAAGTTTTCCAAAAACACTTTTTAGCCTCTCTCTCATTAGATGTGACACACTTCAAACCCATGAAAAGGACTCTACTTAGTGCGCCTTTACAGACATGCTAGTACACTTAAACCTGTCTCTAATAGCAAGTTTTGTCATGCCCCGAGCTACCCCCAAGATGCGTACACGGAACCTAGGACCACAAGTAATCCCAAGCTAACCCTTTGGCATGATCATGATCATACTAACGATAATAAACTAAATTTGAAAGCTAAATCATTATTTAAACTTAAAAGAAGGGGAATAACCATATTCTATAACTGAGATACATGAAATACCTGATGAGTTTAATACAAAGAAATTATTAACTCAATACTAAGATGAAACTAATTATGTCTGTAATAAGCCTCTAACTGACTAGAAATGCTTGGACAAGCCTGATGTAGCGTGGTTTCACGGTACTTTCAATGCTTTTTTCCTTAAGTTTAGTGTGTGGCTAAGGCTTTTTTGTATAAATTTTAATGTATTTTTATCTTTGTTTGTAGGAAATCTTTCCAAGATAAAAATGTGGAAGAATTTTGTTGAAATTGTAGAAGCGACGACCTACGGAGCCATCGACGGTCTGTAGGTGGCCACCGTCGTATGAAGAAAATGCTGCTGAAGGAAGATCGGGTAATTCTGACTAAGTGTGGGGCTACGGAGGCTCTCGAAGGACCATCACCTCCATGACGGATCATCCTGTACCCTACTTGAAAAGATTCTAAGTGTGGAGAAATAGAAGCCATTGACGGACCATCGTGCTCTCAACGGAACGTCATCCTTGTTCGTCGATGGCAATAGTGAGTTGGAGAAGAAAGTAGCTTTTAAAAAGAGCTATTGGAACGACAAGGGTCTGTAGTTGCGCTCGGCGGTTCCGTCGTGATCGTCGACTCAGACGTGTTTTTTGTGCAGAATGTCCTTTAAAATAGATTCCTTTTATGTTAGACCTTCTTATTATAAATAATGGTAAAACCCCCAAATCGTTTTTGAGGTTAGACTCTGGGTTGTATTGTAGTTTTAATTTTTTTAGTTGTCGAACGTGTGATTCTTGAGAAATTATCTATTTTTTTGAAATCGCTGTTGCAAGAAGTATTGATAATCAAGTAATATTTTGGATTTTCTTCAATCTCACAAAGGTAGTACATGAATTCTTATCAAACTAATATTATTGTGTGATATTAACATGGGTTAACTAAATAAATAACTAGGGTTTTGGGAAACCATGAGTAATTAACACAGTAAACTAGTAAAATAAATAATCATAGAATAATGTCTTGCAGTCTTGATTAATTCTTTCATTTAGAAGTCTTTTAACCAACGAGTGCACGCGTTAGAAGTCGCCTTGATTTCATTGCCAGACCAAGGAGGTAGATAATAAGAAAAGAATATCAACATAGATTTAGTATATACTCATCTAATTGCTAAAGTGTCGATGGTGGGAAAGTAACAATCAAGCAATACATCGATTATGAAGCGTAATATGAGGTAAAGTACAAGGTTTAGTAAAGCACACACACGAGCAGGATCAAGGTTACATAGTGACATTTCCTGTATTCGGACAAAGGATTGAGATACATAAAACTGCAAGTTGCATTGCAAGATTACTCGGAAAGAATTGTTATAGCTAGAATTACCGCGTTATGAACCTGTGAGGAATACTTAAGCTCTAGTTACTTTCAATACTTTATAAAATTTAAATCTTTGAAATTGTCACTTGTTTACTTAGAAATAGCTTATTACATTCATTACTGAAAACCCCCATTTTGTTACTTGTTTTAGGAAAGGACTTGACTAAATAGAGGATATAGTAGGCTAAAGTTAAGTCTAAATTATTTTCCTTGTGGGATCGACCCCAACCTCATAGTTGGGTTCTTTACTTGATACGACCGCTTATACTTCTTTTCGAAAATTAAATTTGAGTGTTTGGCGCTGCTGTCGGAGAAAGTGGCTTTTAGATTAACTTTAAGAATATAACCAAAGTTTAGTCAATTTTTTCCTAATTTTACTTTTTCTCTTTATTTTTGTATCTTGCAGATCTAACTTCCGTGTATACCAAGTACGCGGAGTAAAGGAGAACCCATACTCTAACCCGACCCAAAACTAGAGCGTACACTGCGCAAAATGAACCGAAATTTAAGGTATTTCTAGCGTGAGATGAACAACCATAACTTCCACCATCGGTTGACGCTCATGATCAATTATTACCTGAAAATCTTGGGGAAGGTGGAAATACATAGGAAACCTCCCGCCCAGCCCTCAAGACTAATTAGGGGATATGATACTATTACCGGAATCTGACGGGGCCACTTTGTCATTGCCTCCCTACCACAAAAACCATTACTTCGTGGTTAACTTAGTAGTTAATACAAACGCTACCGCTAGAGGTTTGTTTTGCGGCTTACCCTCCTTGGATCTACAGCCTAAAATCACAAAGGTAGGTCGCGTGTGTAAGAGTTAGGTAGGGAGGCGTTGATTTGATTATGGAAGTAAGTAATTGGGTGAGAGTGTTTCCTCTCTCACTGACGGGAAGAGCCGCTATATGGTGTAACGAGCTCCCCTGAACTCAACTACACTTGGAAATAAATGAGGGATGTGTTCTTAGCACGTTACTTCCCGGTGGTCGAAGACAAGAATCTACAAACCACAAAGATAGGGTGAACAAAATTTGTGGAATACCGGGAGAATAAGTCAGTAATTCTTGGGAAGGTTCACTTACGTTATTGCAGAATGTCCCTACTAAGCCCATCGCTGATGAGTCATTGAAATAGTACTTTTATCGAGGGACAGATGATAATAAAAAAGCAGTAGAGAAGTAAGTAATGGATTGCGAATGGCGGGTGGTTCTTATGGGGAGTGTCCTTATGCTGAGATTGCTGAGAAGTTAGAGAAAATCTCCCAAAATAATAAAGCTTTGAGCACTAGGAAGTGAGATACTGGGAGAAACACTTTTGCAGTGCAATCTGCACACAACCCAGCCACAGATGAGATTCGTGAAGAAATGTCTCAAATGAGAACTGAGCTTGGGTTGGTGTTGAAACACGTCACTGGGAGTGCAGAAAAGGTAAATGCGATGAACTACTTGTCTTAACCACCACCACCGATTAATGAATATTAGTATTAGGAGCACTCTTATGTGATAAATGAGAAGACGGGGGTTTTCCAACCAAACGCCCAAGGCTCCAATCAAGAGAATTGATGCCAAGGTCAAGGAAATCACGGTCGAAACTATGTTAATTACAACCGAGAGGGTCATTATGTCTTAGATGGAAATTACAACCGCGACAACAACTTTAATCGGGGTAACTATGGTAACAAAAATGATATGAGTGGGCCCTATGTTCCACTTCAAAATGCTAAAGTTTCTCCTAGGGATGGTAGATGTAGTATGGCGCGAGTTGAGGATATTTTGCAAAAAAATGATGAGGAGGTTTGATGCTAGTGATGAGCACACTAAAGAGTTGTGGAGTGACTTATCTAGTTTTGGGCAAAAAGTTGATGCACATGCAATCTCGATAAAGCATATTGAGTTGCAATGGCCCAATTGTCTTCGACTGTGAACCCACACCAATCGGGCACTCTTCCTAGAAATACTATCCAAACCTTTGACCCACCGATGCCTTGTGGTATAGAAAATATTTTAAGAGGCGATGATGAGGTAGTGGAGGTTAGTGGTGAGTTAGAAGACAAAACGGGGAAAGAAGCTGAGGTACCCCAAAAGGTGACCCCCATGCCTAAACCACCACCTCCATTACCACAGAGGTTAGTGAAAAAGATCAAGGATGGTAAATACTGTCATTTTATCACTATGCTCAAACAACTTTCCATCAATGTCCCTTTGATAAAAGCTTGAACAAAGCCAATTATGACAAGTTCATGAAAGATATGGTCCCTAAGAAAAGGATCGGTAAAGTTTTGAGGATGACTGGTAGAATGACAACCATTGTATTGATATTGCTACAAGGTCTCTAGTGCAAAAGAAAGAAGATTCGGGTGCCTTCACTATTCCATGTACAATCGGGTTATTACACACTGCGAAAGAATAATGTGATCTTGAGCCAAGCATAAATCTCATGTCTCTCTCTATTTACAAGAAGTTGGGTTTGGGTGACCCAAAGCCCACTACGATGCGGCTACTGATGGCCGATCGAACGGTGAAGAGACCTAATGGGATACTCTACGATTTTGTGATTCTGGATTGTGAGGTTGACTTTGAAGTACCTATTATTATATGGAGGCCATTCCTTGCTACGGGTAGAGCCTTGGTTTATAAGGAGAAATAAAAAATGAAATTTTGGTTGAACAATAAAGAAGTGACTTTCAACATTTGTAGGTCCATGAGGCAGAGTGGTGAGATCCAATCGGTATCTTCCATTATCTTACAGGGTTGAAAAGTCATCTGAGGTACAAATAGAAGAGCGTTCTGGTTTAGAAGCATGGGTCATGAATTTTGATAGCGATTACATTGAAGAGTATGGGTCATTGGTCGCGACACTTGATCGAGGTGATGTTCTCTTTAAACCAAAGAAGTTGAAGTTAGATATGGAGCATTGCGAGTCTCCACCCACGAAACCATCTATAGAGGAGGCTCCAAAACTAGAACTTAAGTCTCTACCACCTCATATGAGGTATGTATTTTAGGAAAAATGTGACACTTTGCCGGTAATTATTGTATCAAATTTGAATGTACATCAAGTTGAGAGTTTGGTGGAGGTTTTAAAAAGGTTCAAAAGAGCTATTGGGTAGACTATTGAAGACATTATTGGGATCCCTCCCGGGATTTTTTCACATAAATTCAACTCATGCTTGATCATAAGACAAGTATTGATCATCAGAGACGTTTAAATCCACCTATGAAAGAGATGGTGAATAAGGAAATCATTAAGTGGTTGGATGCTGGAGTGATATATCAAATCGCCGATAGTAGTTGTGTATGCCATATTCAGTGTATACCTAAGAAAGGGGTAATGACTGTGGTCCCCAATGAGAATAATGAGCTTGTTCCGATAATGCCGTTGACTGGATTGAGGGTATATATGGATTATCGGAAATTAAATGCATAGACCGAGAAAGACCATTTTCCTATGCCCTTCATGGATCAGATGTTGGATAGACTTGTATGAAAGGGGTTGTACTATTTTCTTGATGGCTATTCAGGTTATAATCATATTTCTATTGCCAAGCAATTTGCATCCAGAATATAAAAGAAAACCCCTTTACTTGTAACTTATGTGCCTTTCGCCTTCAAGAGATGCCTTTTGGATTAGTATGGGCACCAACTACATTTAGAGATGTATATCTCAATTCCTCCGATATGAGAGTAACACTATTGAGGTGTTTATGATGGATTTTTCAGTGTTGGACTCCTAGAGGCAATGTTTTAAGTCCTTTCTTCTTCGAGTTTCTTAAGAGGTGTGAAGATTTTAACCTGTTCTAAAAAATTGGGGAAAAATGTCACTTTCATTGTGAATAAAGGTATTATATTGGGACAATTCACTTTCAGAGAAGGGTATATTAGGTTTGAGCGAGCTAAAGTTGAGGTGGTAAGAGACTTCCTCCTCCACCCATCTTGTAAAAGTTGTTAGAAGTTTTCTTAGGCATGCCGGCTTTTACCGGAGGTTCAATCAAGGATTTTTCAAAGATTGCACATCCTTTGTGCAAGTTTCTTGAGAAAGAGTGTAAGTTTTATTTTTGATGAATCATTCTTAAGGCCGTTGTGAGTTGAAGGAAAAGTTGGTGTCCTGCACCTACATCATTCTCTAGATTGAAAAAACCATTTGAGGTGATTGTGTGATGCGAGTGGGGTTTGCTCTTGGTGTGGTATTGGGGACAAAATCCTTCTGCCCATTATACATTCTAGTAAAGCCTTATTAAGCCCAACGAACTACACCATGACACAACAATAGAATCCTTACAATAGTCTTTAAGTGCGGAAATTTTCGCATCCCTTATTTTTGCCTAGCACGCGGTTTGTAGTGTCAATCTGATCATTCTGCTTTTGAGATCTTTGATGTCAAAGAAAGATGCAAAACCGAGTTGAATCCATTGGGTATTACTATTGCAGAATTTGGACTTTGGGAGGTGAAAGATAGAAAAGGGACTGAAAAATCAAGTTGCTGAACACTTTTCCCAATTAAAATGAAGCACTGAGGGAGTTACGTGAAAAGGATGAAATTGATGACCTTTTCCACCCCTGATGAGCATTTACTGGATCCGCCCCAGACTTGATTCCATGGTTATTGCTAGTGATATCGTCCTAACTAGACCGGACTTGTACTTTATCAAAGGAAAAAGTTCATTGCATGATTTGAAAAAGTTTCTTTTGGGATGTGAGCCAACTTACACAGATTTGTGTTGCCGATGTGCTTTATTCGGCGTGTGTGCCCCTGAAGTTGAGATGTTTGAGTGTTTTGGAGGCAAATGCGATTTTTTGGCCTGTAGGTGGGCATCATAGTGGACACTCCGAACGCTCATCACAAGATCTTGCAATGTGGCTACTATTGGCCAACCATCGACCAATTGATCCTTATTCGCCAAGAGGCATGTGATGACAGAGATTGGTGTGGAATTTTCGATCAAAGCAAGAGCTCTCCTTTAAATCCCATTTTTTGTGAATGAATTTTTTTTGATGTTGTGGGGCATTGACCTGTTATGAGTCCTTTGTGATTTCTAATGGGATGAAGTCATTCTTGTGGCAGTTGAATAATGTGTCAAAATGGGTAGAAGCTATACGCACTAAACTATCCGAATAATGAGAGGAAGAGTGCACCAGCGTTTTCTTTGAAAAGAATATAGTTCTAGATTTGCAACCCCAACCCCAAGGGCTATCAATAGTGAGGGGGATCCCACTTTTGCAACAAGTTGTTTAAGTGGATTAGTGGATCAATTGATGGGGTGTACCATAAATGGGTCCACTCCTTACCATCCTCAACTAGTGGCAAGTTGCGTGTCAACAGGGAGATTAGCAGAATTTTGGCAAAATATGGAAATGGCTAGTAGAAACGATTGTTCAAGGAGCCTTGATGATTGCTATTTGGGCCATTGGACAACATAGCAAAGACTCGCCAGTGGAGGTATGTCCCCATACCAACTTGTATATGGGAAGACTTGTGCTGATGCTGGTTCGAATTAGGCATAGCCATTGGGCATGAAGATTGAAAATTGATGGAATGAGGCTGTAGAACAGAGGTAACTGGGTTGAAATGAAGCTTGCTTGAGTTTTTCTTTGAATTCTAATAAAGTTCAACAGCCCTCTACAAAGAAAAGATGAAAAGGAAATTAACCCCCCATGACCAAAAGATTAGAGTGCGAGTTTTAGTTGGTGAGTTGGTGCTTGGGACAGGTCCTTATTTGATCAACCAACTATTCTCTCATGGTGTAGTCTTGATTTGTGAAAATAAAGGAGGGTGGTGAGGTTCCAGGTGACACGGGCAGCGAATCAAAATCTGTTCTAGGGCAATACTTAACGACGAATGCATGACGGGCATACAAAACACCATCTATGATAAGTCGAGAAATCAAGATTATATGTCGTGTCCGCACGTTAAATCAAGCGTTGATTGGGAGGCAACCCAATATGTATCCTCTAACCAACTATACTTTTTTCATGATTTTCTAGGCATAGTTGCATTATTTTTGCTTTTATTACTTATGTTGCGTCTGAATGTTCCTTTGTTTTTCTTTAGAAGTATTGGCTAGAGCATAAAGTAGGGTCTGTGTCCAAAATGTGTCCAGAAAACAGAAAAATATTAGATTGATGGGTGTTAAATGTTCAGGGACCATATCACCAGAAATCTGCAAAAAATTGGTGTGGTGCACCCATCGACGAACCGTCATCCCTTCGACGGGACGTCGCTAGGATCTGTCGTGCCCAAATATGTTCTTTTTTGTTTTAAAATTTTTTTCTAATACTGTAAGGCACTGTCAATGAAAGGGTCCGACGACCGTCGACCCTCGATGACCGTCATTGGGGTCCGTTGATACCTCACACTTACTTCTCAATAAGAAGTAAAGCGGATCGTGGGAAATTACTAAACCCAACTAAAAACCCACTAGTGAGGTTGGGATTGTTCCCACGAGGAAAATCGTCTCGACTTAACTTCACACGTGTTATTACTACAACTATTGTTGGTCAATTGACTTCCTTGGAAAGTAAAAACATATAAAAAGTGGGGGTTTGTAGTTCTAAATGAGTGAAAATAATAATGCAATTGTAAGAGACACTTAAAGCAGCTTTGAATGTTGGATTTTAAATCAATAATCAAAGTAACTACTAGGGTTGACGTGTTCCCATAGGTCACAACTTAATAATTCTAACTACAAAACACTCTTTCCTAGTATCTTGCTGCAAGGTGATAAGTTATGTATTTCTAAATCCTTGGTCCGGCAGCTAGAAAATCTCACTTCACTCTCCGCACCTTGGTCGCGGCTACGTGTGTTGCCTATCCTAACCCTTATATTTACCTCATTTACGCATTGTATTCGATATTTTGACTACGTTATTACTTCATACCAATCCATACTATCCTATTAGATAGTGATAACACTAATCTATGTTAATATATTCCTTGTTCCTATTATGCTAACCTCCTTGGTCCGGGCAATAGATTAAGGCAAGTTCTAACGTTGGCCATCCCTTAAAAAGAACTTCAAGCAAAAATTATTAAAACATGCAAGACACTATCTAGAAATTGTTATTTTAGTTAGGGTTATCTCATTATTTGCCCAAAAAAGAAAATGGTTACAAATCACACAAAAACAACCAAAACAATAAATAGTATCACAGACAAAAAAAAAGTTAGTACTCATGGCCTAAACACAATATTCAAATATATTAAATCAGAGTTCATGTACTTAATTCATGAGACAGAATAAAATCCAAAAGTTTGCTTGCTTAATCACCATAAATCAACTCACAATCATGATATAATCACAAGTTAACACTAATAAAACAACAAACGAGTCATCATAACTAATGAATGTCAATAACTATCTGGTGTCCTAACTAGCAGGTTCTACCTCAAAACAAGGTTTTCGAACTATTTATAAAAAAAACAAAAACCTATTAAACAGGATTCTAATTTATGATTCTAATTTGCTGGAAATCTTGCCAAACTCGCTGTTCGACGGACCTGTGCCGGACCGTCGTGGACACAACAACCGTCATGGACTCCGTCATCCCATACTTGTGCAATTTTCTTCTGCTGCTACTCTTCAATTCCCCTTGACGGCAAGTAATGACGGACCGTCATAGGCACAACGGTTCCCCCCCCCGCTTCGAGGGTCCTTCCATCTCCAAAACACTTCAACTCTTGGATCTTGGGTACTGGGATCACTCTCTGAACTTCCATGAACCTGCAGGACGAACCGTCATAGCTAGCAATGGACCCTTCATAAGCTTCGGATTCCACACTATGGTCAACTTCCCCATCCTTCCTTCCGCCAGCTGCACGAACGCTACCACCTATCGGACCTTCAACCCACAACAGCACGACGGACCGTCTTAGCTCTCCGTATGTGGTCTCTTCGGCATTTCTTCGCTCAAAATCTCTCCGCATTCAGCTTTGGACAGATTTCCTGCAAAAAAGAGAAACTTATATAAAAATTAGGCACAAAAGGCTTTTTTGGACACACTAAAACTTAAGGAAAAAGTATTAATTATAACCGTGAACCACAAGTATATCAACACCCTCAACTAATTCGTTGTTTGTCCTCAAGCGAATCACTATGAATCACTACACAATCTTTA
Organism: Solanum habrochaites; assembly: GCA_027704765.1. NCBI lineage: Eukaryota > Viridiplantae > Streptophyta > Magnoliopsida > Solanales > Solanaceae > Solanum > Solanum habrochaites. The sequence continues at coordinate 18,295,024 of JAKWJA010002499.1, forward strand.
TACAAGTCAAATCCATTACCTGTTTTATCCTTTGCAATCATTTTGGCTATCAATCCGATTATCTCATCAATCCTATGCATGCTATCACTATTAGGCTTGACTTTGTGGGATCAGAACATGATCACAGACTCAAATGCATTACAACAACCCTCCTCTTCACTTTCCAAAATCACCGCGGTGCTACAATTCCGGTATTGTCACTAGTATCCTCACTCTTAAAACAATCCTCATTTTTCCCACAATATTAGTTTGAGTATACGGATTACTTTTCAACACTCGTTTCTCAGAACAAAGTCCACACTCATTCATACCTATTGCCATAAAGCTTCGACCATATTTTCACGGTCTTTAGTTGGCTATACAACCCTTAGGATCACGATAGGAACTTTCTTACTGTAACATAGGCTCAAGGGTCAGGTAGGGTATATTTATGTATACCTAGTGACTTTTTTGCCCTCCTTGACAATATCGGCTAAACTTTTACTTTCCTATTATTGTTATCAATATCACGCCCATTTTTCTCATAGTCTTTATCACCTACTAGTTTCGTCCTTATTTCTTCATTTGCGTATGACCTCTCTTTTTCTTGCTTATTTCTTGATAATTTTTTTTTTTTTCCTTTTTGGTTTACTTTTATTTAACTATTCTTGATTCCCTTTACTTTTTATTCTTTCATTCTTCCTCTCTTGTTCTTTCAACCCCCTTTCCAGAGAATCTCCTATAGCCCAACACCCTCAACTCATGGCTTTGCCTGATCAATGTACACAATATCCCAAAATTGGGTCATCAGGGCCATAACGAAGTTGTTCATGCTATGCTTAGCCACCCTCAACTTATGCTTTTGGCCTAACCTGAGGTACACATGTCCAAGGAGGACCAAGGGCCGCCACTTTGTTTCCCAGAAAAGATCAGTTGGGGTGAAAAAGAACGTCTACTTTTTTAAGCTCAGATTATTTGGATCCAAAGAAGGATTAAATTCATTTGGTTTCTTTTATTTAGGCTAGAAATGGTCTAATGAATAAGGGCCCATGATCCTTTCCTAAATTATCTATTACAACAACTTACTTTTTAGCAGGACTAAGCAGAGGCAATTCTAGCTCAGACCAATAGTGGACTATTCAAATTTTCCTCAAACTCACGTTTGACCATCTCATCATATAACCATATTTTCAGACACCTAGTTCGAATTTCAGACTTAAGGGTAATGGCAATGGTGTACTCTATTCATGCTTAGCGCCACAACAATGATCAGTTACTATGCCTAGTCATGCTTATTTTCCAGTTTATCAGGAGATCCTTTTAACCTCATAGCTCCACCAGAATTAAATAACTATGTCAAAAGATATAATAATGCCGTTCAACAGAAAAAGTTAATCAGTCTTTTGGGGAAAAAGACAACAGGCAAGAAAACCCCAAAAGAGATAGTGAATTGGGCTACTCACTTCACCCTCAAACTCACTATCCATTTACCCCACCCCCAACAAAAAACCCATGCAATTGTCCCCAATGATAAAAATCTAAATAACTAGAGTTGTAGGTGAACAAAACCTGTGCGCAAGCGCCGTCGATCAACAAGATGGTGGTGTGCCCGTTCCCCTTAACCCACGTCCTCTGGCATCTGACCCCTCAGTGGTGTCCTCAGCAACAACCTCACCATCAGTATTGCCTCCAGCGATATCACCGTGGAGCTAGAATGCACCGGGCACGGCCGCTAACTCTGCCGCTCTCATCTGTGCAAAAGCACAGTCCTCCTCTTCCGTCACTTTCGTCTCCCTCTTTCATCCTCCATCTCTCGGTGCTCCTTCTTCCTTGCCTCGACCTCGTCTCTGCTCGACCCCTACCTTTGGCACTCCTCTTCGAGGGGGAGGTGAAGGAATGTCAGAAGTACAAAAAGGCCGCCACACCGTGTCCTCAGCATGCTCGACAGGAGGGGCCACAAACTACTCCGGCACCCTAGACTCCTAATAATCGGTCGAATGGTCTGTACCCGAAGACTGTCGACTGCAAGAAGCCTGAAGATTCAGCCACATCCCACCAGAGGGGCTGGTCGGGCTGCCACTCCTCCAACTCGCAGGCATCCAGGAGCTGGTAACCTCGTGATCTTGCCGCTCTTCTGTAACTGCAACCATTTGTTCCTTCTCTAGGCGCCTCTTCCGACCAGCAATCGACTTCTGCAATCCATGGCTGGCTATGATGGCAGAAGGTGGCCTTTGTGCCTCTAGTTTTTGGAACCCTTGCAAAGCGGGACCAGGTGGTCGTAGAGGGTCTTGTGCGATAAGGAGCTCGGGGTTGTGCTATACTACCCGGAATAAGACTCGAACCGGAGGTGTGTCAGTGGATGCCGTGGTTAGCTATGCGGGCCCTGGCTCCGTATCATCAAGATCATCACAAGTGGTGGCATCTTCTGTATGGGGAACCTCTACGTGGGCCACTCTGGGAGGCCTCATCTCTTATGAAGTCAACGGTGCCCTGGCGGGGTCTTTAGCTGATCTAAACGTGCCATATGGGCACACCTGCGGCCTGCCACATGGCCAAATATCATGCACGGTAAAGGGGTAGGTGGTAGTGACCTTGAATGGACCCTCTCGTGCATGACTGCCTGTAGAAGCCATGCGAAGTCTAACCCTCGAATCCGGCTATCATCGCCCCATCAAACACTGCTGCTCGATTTTCCAGGTAAGATGTTGCAGGCAGCTGTTGGGGCGAGGTAGTTGACCGGACAAGCAAGAAACCACAAGAACTTTGTTGTGAACGTGAGGTTGGCCTTCTTGATGGCCCCCTTCAGCTCACTAGTCACCCAAGTCGCACCCTCTCCATCTACTACTGACAGGTGCAGGGCCATCCACCTCTTGGTGTCTCTCTCAGTGCGGGCTTGCGCAAGAATTGCCATCCCTTGACTATCTTCCAGCGGTAGTCAGAACGTCGGCGTGAGGGGGTCCAAGAAGCATCAATACTTTCGCTTATAGAAATCGTCGGATGGGCAAGGAAATGTCAACCTGTACGCCCCGGACTCGGACCTGCTCCATGGGGCCTGTTTAGTGAGGGGCAGATCGCTATCGCTCTGTGATCGAGAGTCCGCTACGTAGGCATGCGTAAACTCTCGGAACCATTCTTCACTGTATCGTCCCAACGGACGTGCTGTCCCACTCCAAGCGATGCTGGTGAGAGTTTAATGATCTCAGTCATCTATGGTAGGCGTCCCGTAAGTACCACCCCCACCGCCGCTTCCAAGTGAGTGTTTTGAGCATTACTCTTTATGAGTGAGGAACTTGGCGTTGGATTAGCCTCTGAATATGCCCGTCGACACACCACGGTTGGTCTGGTCCATTGGCTGGGTGGGGACCTTAGCTTGTGAGTTCCGGATGTAGAGCCTGAACTATCAGCCTCATCAGCACGAGGCCAACGCTGCATTAAACTAGGCGGTGGCGCGGGCGTCGGGAAACCTCAAGCAGAGCCAGAGGCTTCCTCCTCGACCATGGATACTACTCTAAGGAGGCCAGACGCTCCTTTTTTTTCCTCCTTTGTGGCTGACCCTAGGGTGTGCCGGTCAGTGTACGCTCCTCATCAGACTAGGCGGCAGTGACTATGCGTACGCCCTTTTTGGGTGTGGTCTCCTGGGAGCACGCGCACACGGGAAGGGCGGAAGTGCCTGGGGGCACTACTCAGGGTCACGCTCATCATCAGTGCCGGTGACCTATCTGCGGCTACTGGGCGACACTTCGATCGCCCCGTGCGTAGATCGGTTTGCCTATGTGCCATAGTAGATAGTCCTGTAAATGATCGATATTAGTACGAGAAGTGGGCAAACATCCAGGCAAAACCATACAAAATAAAACATTAACATAGTGTCTTCTATTGAAACTGTATACCCACCACGTGCCTGGGTGATGACTCTTCGTGGCTATGACGGACCTCATGAGGTCCGTCGTTATTTTACTTATTCTATGTATATATAAAGAACTTTGAAGGAGAGTCTCTGACTAGTATGATGGTATATGCAGAATGGACCGTCACAGGTAACTATGGTCATCGTAGGTGTCCTTCGTAGGACACTTGAACAAATATTGAGATCTTAGCAGAGGGGTCTCTGACGATCATGACGGTCCGTTGCCAGACGGACCTTCGTGGTATTACGGTCCGTCACATTTGTCCTTTAAGCACTTAGGAAAGTGGAGAGCCCCTTAGAAAAACAGGGTCTCTGACAACCAGAACATTTTGTTCAGGACGACCGTCTGAGACGACAGTCCGGTCGCATGTGTCCGTTGGAAAACACTTGGGAAAAAAAATAGAGACCCTTAGAAAAGGGTCTCTGACAACCGGAAAGGTTTGCAGGACGGACCGTCGTGAAGACGCGGTCCGTGCACTGTGTCCTTTGGGACAAGGGTGCTATGATGGCTCTTGGAACGGACCTCGGACGGTCCATGTGGGTACGACGGGTCTGTCATTGGGGTATCGTTCTGAATACCGTGACAGATTTGGGGGTCCCCATGCTTCCCGATTAACCCACATGGTCCTTGTAGTGTTTTGGACCTATATTTGTCTATCCCAACTACCTTAGTAAACTAGGCATGCAAAAAGAACCTATGTCTAAAGGTTGTCAACTGGCAATTCGAACATTTTGAGCCTAGGTTTAGACATAATATATAAAGGAAACAAGATACGACGAATAAAACTAAACTAATACTAACTAATAAAACAAAAATGCAAGATAAATGATTATAATTTAGAGACACAATCCCTTTAGAATGGATAAAACACTGGACAAATATCGGTTGCTAGGCAATACCATAACATCAACTCCGACTAAGTAAATTAAACACTTTTAGGCTTTGGAGACTTATGGGGGAACATATGATCGAGGGGAGAATAGGAAGTTGAATGAGAGGGAAGTGGGAGGAATATAAGTAATGGGGTGAAAGAGGGGTGGGGGGGGGGGGTTTAACGGTCTGATTTTGAAAAAGGGTGCCAGCCAGGTTGGGTCGGGTAAAACTCATTAATCACGCGACGGTTCCCCGACGACGGTCCTTCTCACTTGTTGATGACCCGTCGTGGTTCCGACGTGTGTGCCCTAGTTTAAAAATAACATAAAAAACGTACCCGGGAACACCACGTATGCATAGAACGGTACCTTGCAGGTGCAACGGTCCCTTCGCTGTGTCCGTCAGTGACTGCTGCCGAGTATTTTCTACAGAATTTCCTGGTAATGTTGCTTTGCAAATTTAAAAACCCATTTTTGTAGTAGAAAAATGCTACCATTACTAAAAAGACTTAAGTATGGGTTGGCCTCCCAACAACTCCGATTTAATGTCGCGGCACGACTGGGGAACCCTTGAGTACTCAGACTTTCACAAGATGGTATGCCTCTATCACTTTATTCGCCCAATTCAGCATGCCGAAATAGATTTTTATGCGCTGTCCATTCACCTTGAACCGCACACCCTCCTTAGTTTCAACTCAACTGCTCCATTAGTGAATAGTTGGGTAACCGTGTAGGCCATCCCTTTTGACTGACGTGCTGGAAACAGCCCAATCTGGATTGAATAAAGCAAACCAATCCCCGACCATAAACTCTTCGTTTTTCAATTTTGTTGTCATGGTACCCTCTTCATCTTTTCTTTGTATAGAAGGGCTGAGCTTTCATATGCTTTTCGGAGAAATTCATCAATTGCTTCAACCCATTAACCCGTTGCTCTGCAAGCTTCGCTCCAATCCATTTTTAAAACTTCTTCAATAGCCCACATGGTTGTTATGCTCTAACTCATCCGGAAGATGACAAGCTGTCCCATATACAAGTTGTATTGAGACATCCTATGGAGTCTTATTAATGCTTGTCCATCAGGCCAAGAGCATCATCAACTCCTTGACCAATCGTTCTACTAAGCATTCACTGTTTGTGACATATCTGTTTGAT